>BPLT01000105.1:1200000-1800000 GCA_019656295.1 Rhododendron mucronatum var. ripense | reverse complement strand
AAGCTTACACTCAGAAGATCAAACAGTTTATGATTGCAATAAATTCAGTTTCTTCTCAAAGCTACTAATTACAAGAACCATTGGACTCACACATACTTTGGCTTACTGGAAAATAGCTTGACTATTGGAGGCTGTAACTCGTGCGTACTGAAAGTGAAAGAGACCTACACTCAAAAGCCCTGCAACTGATTTATCTTGGAAAGACTACCGTCTACCAGAAAAGGCTTATGAGCTAACTTTCCGTTGTGTTACTGATTCTGGCATTACAATGAGAAGTTCTCAATTGACCACAAGTTGCCTGTGCTTAAGATATCAAGTTTTTATTCAGAGATTAAGGATCGGGGAACTTTTGTCTTGGCTTAGTATGTCGACATGCCAGCAATGAAGTTTGAAATTCTTCCCTATTAGGAGGGAATGCAGAGCGTTCTCTCATGAACTTTAAAATGCCTAGTCAATATAGTTGCATGTATGTTTAACCATGGCATCTTAAATAAAGGGGGATTTCTTTTTCGGAATTTTCTCCTGTGTGGTTTTGGTTTTTTTATTCCTACTTTTTCTTTTACTTTTGTATCTAAAATTATGATACATATGAGGTGAGATGCATCTTGCTTTGATCTATGATGTGTAGGCACCACAGACAAGTGCCCCACCACCTGCCACAGCTGCTCAAGTCTCTGCTGCAATCTCAGCACTGTGAGTCAGAGTTTTTCATTGGCTAATATGAAAATATAGTGCTATAATATATAGTTTTGTATTTTTGTTTAGTATTTCTCGTCATGCTCATTTACACTCCACAGGCCTGCATCTGTCCCTTCATCTGCACCTGCTGCAGCTCCTGGCTCCCCAGTTACTGCTGCGTGAGTACTTTTCTGGTATATTGATTAAGTTGCGAAGGCTATGGCTTTCTGTGTCTTATTCCAGAAATTCCTCTAATTGTTTAGTAATAGTCAATAATTCATGTTCAATCAGGTCAGAAACCGATGTCTATGGACAAGCAGCATCCAACCTGGTTGCTGGTGGTAACCTTAACGGAACAGTCCAACAAATTATTGACATGGGTGGAGGAACTTGGGACAGGGAAACTGTTGTTCGTGCTCTTAGGGCTGCTTACAACAACCCTGAGAGAGCTGTTGAATATCTATATTCCGTATGTGTCTTCCTTTGTACTTGATCCTTTCTTGTGTGCATTTTACAGAATGTGCTGTCATTGCCATTCAAATAGGGGCTAATTAGTTGGGAAACATCAGCTCAGGTTGTCAATATTTGTCTACGAACAAAATCTGAAATGTGTGCCCATTAAAGTGCTGTAGCACTTTCATAAGAGAAGGCGTCTTTCATAATATCTCTGCTTCTTTTATAATGACTTGTAGTTTGCTTTGTCTTTTTTTCTCTCCCCCTATTGGTAGTAGTCTTACTTTCTCCAGTGCACCTGGAATATTGTGGAGATTGATTGTAGTAGAAGCGGAAGACATGGGACTTGTTCCATGCGTGCCCTCATTTCCCCCTTGCCAAAGTAACTTAAAACATCTTTCTTTGTCTCTCTTCCCTTGCCTTACTTAGCTCATTCTGTCTTTCCCCATGGTTTGTCGTTCTCTCCACTTTTCTAGCCACCTGTTGTTTTCACAAAGGGAGAAATAGGGAATATTCCATTCCTTGTTTTTGTGTACGAATAGGTAGCTAATTATTGCAGTGTATGTAGGTGCATGTTGATATAAATTTACACGATTGATATACACTTCAAATATACATGTTGCTTCTGAAGACCCGGTGGTCATTAGGTTGAAAATTAACACATATAACAAATTAGGCACCGGTGACCTCATAAGAAAGCACCAAGGAGTGACCATATACATAATCATGCAGCTATTTTTTTTAAAATTAGTATCCTTTCATTACATTAAATACGATGAGTGATAAATGGGGAAACAAAGTGAATATTTGCATAAATTTTCCGTTCAATTTTTTTGTTCATTAGGAACTTAGTTGGTGATGATAGTCTGCAAGTCAATAACTTTGTTTTTTATTTCTTGTTGTGAAAGAAGACTCATGTTGTCATTGGTGTTAGACTGTGGACTGATGAACTGACATGGTCTTTGGCATAGCAAACATAATTTGGTGTATGTTAGGGAGGTGGACTTATTTGGTGCCAATTTTCATCCTTATGTGATTCTGCTGAGTGTGAGTTAAATCCTGAATGTTTCAGCTTTCTGTATTTTGGATTAATCACTCAAAATGGTACTTGCCTTCCAGGTTGTTTTAGTTTGATTTCGAAGATTGATCCAAATATTGCAAAATAGCATTTGGTATATTGCTAAAATAGATGAACAATATATTTACTTATTGCAAGCTAAGCTCTATTTGGTGTCCCGTCCTATCTTTGATGTTTGAAATTCTTGGGTAATTGTCCGGTAATATTCATAACTATCGAAATCTCTTGTCAATCCCATTACACACCCTTATCTCTCTCTCCTAATCCAGATTATTCCTGTGCGAGTAGAATGTTGGGTTATCTTCGTTAACTTGAATATGGTGCACTTTTTCCTCAAAAGGATATTCTTGTACTATATCTTTGTACACCTTTTTTCACCAGCACTACCTCCGGATTGCATCATGAGTGAAGAAAATAGATTCGTCTCTCTCTCTCTCCCTCCCTCTCTCTCTCTCTCTCTCTCTCTCTCTCTCTCTCTCTCTCTCCCCGTGTGCGCGCGCGCATTGTCCTTTGCATGTTAGAGATCTAATTCTCTTGAGCAGTTTTTGTTTTTGACTTACCGGTGGAGGTTCTATGTGTCAGTAGATTGAGATTTATATTTCCGTTATTTTACTTTTTATATTAGGGTATCCCTGAGCATGCAGAAGTTCCACCTGTGGCTCGTGCCCCCGTAAGTGGGCTGGCTCCAAATTCTCCGGCTCAGCTTCAACAACCAGCACAACCAGCACCTGTTCCTTCAAGTGGACCCAATGCTAATCCTTTGGATCTCTTCCCTCAGGTAGCTGATCTATGGGCATAATTAATTGAATATGCAGTCTTTTTGGTTATGGTCTAAGATATTCCACAATAGGGCCTGCCAAACATGGGTTCAAATGCTGCTGGTGGGGGCAACCTTGATTTTCTAAGCAACAGTCCGCAGGTCTCTCTCTCTCTCTCTCTCTCTCTCTCTCTCTCTCTCTCTCTCTCTCTCTCTCTCTCTCTCTCTCTCTCTCCGCGTGTGTGTGTGTTTGCGCACAAAGGTTCTTTTCTATGTGCATTGTGTCACATTTTGAATTGTTCTTTTATCCTTTTGTCAGTTCCAAGCCCTACGTACAATGGTGCAGGCTAATCCACAAATCTTGCAGGTTCTTAACCATTCTTCTACAGAAAATCTCTTCTTAGTTGGTTAGCAAAAAAATTTTATGTGCATATGATTTTTATTATTTTGTATTGATGGGCTTTTGGTGATCTCTTCTCTGTTAACAGCCCATGCTTCAGGAGCTAGGGAAGCAAAATCCTCACCTAATGAGGCTTATCCAGGATCACCAGGCTGATTTCCTACGGCTGATCAATGAACCTGTTGAAGGGGGAGAAGGGTAGGTTCTTGGCTTCACACTTTCGAGTTACAAGCTTAGTACTAGGATCATCCTTCTATTACGGTAACGAATCCACCCTAGATCGTTGCTCCCAACTAGGATAGAACCTCTCGAGCATAATAATCCCAAAAGAAACAGAACTACCAACTGCCAAGCAGGAGAAACTATGAAACAATGATTATATATTAGAAACACATTAACTCAAACATATTCAAGTACTTGGTAT
Organism: Rhododendron mucronatum var. ripense; assembly: GCA_019656295.1. Classification (NCBI taxonomy): domain Eukaryota; kingdom Viridiplantae; phylum Streptophyta; class Magnoliopsida; order Ericales; family Ericaceae; genus Rhododendron; species Rhododendron mucronatum. The sequence goes on along the minus strand of BPLT01000105.1, from coordinate 1,796,210 downwards.
AAACCTAATATTTGTAGGTTGCACTTGGCACTAGTTACTAATTGACAATTTGACATCTATACTAGGACTAACAATAATACATATTTATATATGTTTACACCTACACCCTCCTATAGATGCTGCCAACTTCAGATTCTTCTATATCCTCTCGCTTCCCCGCATGCTCTCCCATTTCGCGCGACTAAGATTACGAGTAATAAATTGAATACTTGATAGCTGTTAGGGTAATTGTCTGAGCTAATTTCGATATTTTATCAGGAACATACTGGGGGACCTTGCCGAAGCAGTGCCACAGGCTGTAGAAGTTACACCTGAAGAGCGTGAAGCCATAGAACGGGCAAGTTTTTTCCTTCCAAATAGTTATTTGTATTTGGTTTTCTCTTGATCTTTTTTGTGAACCTCCCAAATACTAAAATTAATAGCTGTGTATCAGTATTTCTCAAATAATTCAGGATAAATAACATCGAGGGCTCGTCATTTATTAGGTTTGATTCTAATCTGTTGTTCTGGTGTTGAGGATGCCTTTATTTCGAGCTTTTGCATTTTTTCAATTGCTTTACTTCTATTCTTCATTGGAGAATCAGTACTGATTCAGGGAGAAACCAGTAGTATTGAAAAGATTTAAGCAGCCCGAGTTAGTGATTATAGCATACAAAAATGGCACATCTGAAACTATTGTGATTCAAAACTCTAGGTTCAATCTTTCTGTTGAGATCGAACTTCTCTAGATTTAGAACCACAATGCAGAGTGTATTTCCGGCATATAATCAATATAATCAATAAGCTTGAGCTAAAAGTCGGGACCCTTTTTAGTTTTAAGTGCTATCTTCTTGTGCGTAATAAGCACATAAAATTGGGGAGTTCTGGAGCCATGTTTTCAGTCCTTTGGGATTGAAATGGGTTGACTACTTGGTGTTCAATCTGGTTGAGCAGTTATATTACCCATTCCTCCTATATGGGTAGTCTGTTAGCACACATCTTTGTCTACTTTACTCACTGACTCTCTAAGCTCACTATGAATTAGAATCATGGATTCTTTGGCATGTGATACGTGTTGAGTTTATTGGTTTTTGAATTTATTTGTGGAGGTGGACCCAGATGATGGGTTGTTACCTTTACTTGATGATGTCTGGTACTCCTTGACTTCTGATTTTAACCATTTGCCACATTATCGTGTCTTCTTTCATGTCTTCTTCCAGCTTGAAGCAATGGGTTTCGATCGGGCACTTGTACTGGAGGTGTTCTTTGCCTGCAACAAGAATGAGGAGCTGGCTGCCAATTACCTCTTGGATCACATGCATGAATTTGACGAATGATACTATTAGAGTCATGGGGTTTTATGGCTTTCTTCCCCTTGTTCTTCTCTCTCTTTCTTCTCCAACTTTCCTCTCACCTGGTATTATTTCTGCTTTCTTGTTTTCGTTTCATCCCCAACCCTAGCTTTGGAGTTTTCAATGTTAGTGCTGGATAGGGGACTTGAATGTCCTGTGCAGCTATTGCCATGCTTCCATAGTAGTCTTATCTCATTAATCTTCTTAGTAAGGATGTATTATTAGTCATTACATAGACGGCCTGTTTTTCTGGCTGGTGGCATCAACATTTGTTGTGAAATATTTTGCATTTCAAGTTTTAAGTTCAAGATTGTGTATATGGTCATGGAAATGTTCCACGCTAGATTTACTTGGTGGATCGAGGTTATTGGCAGTTTGTTCACAATAACGTAGTTGACCGGTATTGTCCGTGATCTGTGATGGTAGCAATGAGGCTGTCATATTGCTGTGAAGCTGTTAGGGTCGGATTGAGACTGACTTTTTAATTCGCCAAGGTAAAAGTTCCTTGGAGTTTGTAGGGGCCGAGTCCAAAAATACCTAAAAATCAATAACAGGGTCCGCGTAGAACTTGACTCTCAAATATTGTCATGTAGTATCAGCCACAATCTAAAGACTGTTCGCTTTGGGTCTCTATAACCAATCCCTCCTTTTGCTCACAGTTCTAATAAGTACTCTCTAATTATTATTTTCATTTTTTTTATATTTATTTTTCTTTTCTCATTACTCCAAAAATCTCTCTCAAAATTCTAACCGAAGGAAAACTTTCTAGCTGGATTAAACTACAATCATAAATTAGGAACTCTCACATTTTGAGAGGCTCCGCTCGCTATGTACTTTCACGCTCTTGATTCTTTGGTCACGTAGATCTATTTTTGCAAGAATTTGCTATTGCCTTGGCAGCCCTGGGCCAACCATCACTTATTTAGGTTTCCAATTGGATCAACGAGGGGGAAGCTAATGGTGCCGAAACATTTAATGTGAAGTCACCGAAGAAAAGGAAAAAGCCGGAGCTGTGTACGCAGCGGCTTAAGCCATTTTAACTTTTTAGATAGATTTCTGATTGGATGAGTGGCTCGATTCAGAAGGGGGAGCTATTGGTTACTAAAACTCTTGATAGGAAGAAACCAAAGACAAGGAAAAAGCGGCTCCGTATAGCGATACAATAGCTTAAGCCATTTTTATGTTTCTGTGAAATTCCACTGCTAGAATCCCGAACCGCTCTTCCTTAAACATTCGTTTGAATTGGTGGGTGCAGTTTAGGAAGAACCTACCTTCTCCCATATACTGCTCTTGCGTCTTAAACATTCTTTTGAATTGGTGGCTGCACTTCTTTTTGTTGTCTGGTTGTCCCCTCTCTTCTCTCTCAAGATAGAACAAGACCTTCTCCTCCCCCCGTCCGCTCTCTCTCCTCTAGATATAGAGAGAACAAGACTTTCTCCCATATTCCAATGTCAACGCCATTTCAGATGGGTAAGTTTCGTCACCAACAATACCCTTCTTGCGGGGAAGGAAGTTTTGCCTCATTTGATGTAAGGGTCATCATCGGGCCGGGCCGGGCTGGGCCAGCCCACCAAGTCGCTGCCCAAGCCCGCCCAAGGGCCGGGCTGACCGGGCTTTTTCTTTTTGGAGGGCCGGGCTACCTATCATAAATTGAAGCCCAAGCCCGGCCCACGGGCTAGCCCAATTGGCGGGCCGGCGGGCCAATTGGCCGGCTTAAATTTCCTTGGGCAAAACTAAATCAAGGGAAAAAAGAAACGGTTTTGTGGGATTCTGGGCTAATCGGCGGGCCCGTTGGCAGGCTTTTGGGCGGGTACCACTGGTGGGCTCATGGGCAGGGCCTACGGGCGGGCCGAGTAAAAATTCATAAGTCCGAGCCGCCCATTACAAACTACTGGCCGGGCTAGCCCTTCCGTTTTACTGGCTCGGGCCGGGTAAAAGCCTGGCGGGCTTTGGGAGGGTCGCGGGCCTTCGGGCTAAATGATGACCCTTAATTTGATGTGTGTTATCAATCGGAGAGATAGACAGTGTGGAGGGGATTATGATAGAGTTTGTAGTCTCGTGTTTGATAATAGATTAGGTGAAATTAGGATTGCGATTGTTAATGAGATGTGATTATTAATAAGGAAATGAATCTTTTATTCATTCATATTTGTTTTGGACATGATTAGATTGTAAAATTGCAAATAACATGTTTATTTTGGATAGGCAATAATCCCATCATTTTGGGGGATTGCCAATCCATTGGGACTGTTAATCCGGCCCATGGAAATTTTTAACAATCCTATCCCACCGCTCAATCCGTTCATCAAACACGCCATCATACTCCGTATTATCAGAGGCATGGGATCAACTTGATAATGTAGAATAAAAATTGTTTTGTCCAGAAAACCAAAAGAAGAATAACAGCAAATCGTCAAAGCTGAAGCGGAAATTTTTATGTCCCAGTGGACATGTGATGCGTCTTTTTTAACAACAATTCGAGTTCCACACCCACTTTTACGAACCGTGCTATTGGTACCACTCACACACATTCAATGGAGTTGATTTTTTTCAAGGACATTCTAAAAATTATTTTAAAATTAATGTACAGTTCAGATTCTTCGTGTAGGTCCCAAAAGTGGGCCCCACAGCCAGTGCCGGCCCAAGGTATTTGGGTGCCCAAGGCCTGTTCTAAAAATGGTGCCCTAAACACTTGACAATTTTTATGGAAAAAAAAAAAAACAGTCAAGAGAAAACCAAAACTATAGTATTAAATCACCTTGACTAATACATGTGTGTGTGTATATATTTTTCAAAATTTGAAATTTCTCTTCAAAACAATTTTAATTTTAATTCCAATACTTTCTGTCCACATGTTGCTTTTACGTGCAGCCACTCTGTGAGCAAGGTGAGTAGAGGGCTTTATAAGTGAACACTTTGCCAATTGAGCCTTTGCTTTGTCGATGTAGGACAAACAAGTAGCAAAACAAAGCCTCACACCTATAGTCCCAGATTGCTAGTTGAAGGAAACAATGAAGGCAAAGCATTTTTTATAACTAGAAAGTCCTACGATTCCAATACTCAAGAGATTGGGAATTGCTTCTCAAACTTGGACCGAAGTCTTTCCTAAAAAGAGTCCTACCCAATCCAAATACTAAAAGGGGAAAATGACGACGCATGATGTGTTTTGATAATTAATACCCACTAAGAACATGCTGGAAACATTTGTTAATGCTAAAAATATACTTGTCAGGTATTAATTATCAAAATATGTCATTGACCATCATTTTGCCCCCAAAAATTGGGTATCTCCAAGGCCCAGGCCTTGTAGGCCTTGTGCCTGGGCTAGCTCAGCCCACAGCCGTTGTACATTTTCTGTACAGTTTTGGTTTGGTACCTCTATCATTATTGCACTTTTACATGCAAATGCAGGCACACTCAGTGTGGGTTCCAGAAACCCAAATAAATACTTATTTTTTAACAAGGCAATTCAAGTTCAAAAATCATGTATTTACGCAAATAATTTTTTTAGTAATATGGATTTTGTTTGATAGATCTCATTGAAATTTTTTAAACGGTGCCAAAAAAAAAATTGAAAATTTATTTTTTATTTACTTTATTTTTGAGTTTAAAAATGTGAAATATGCTGCTTATTTTTTAAGAAGATTTCTAGAACGGAACCTCACACAAGCATAGGGTGTCTCACTCACTCGATAGTGATGGTGTGTGTGGGACCCAACACTTTTGCGAGAGTGTGTATTTGTGCGTGCAAAATGAGCATGGAACTAGACTAAATCCCTTTTTAAAACACGTGTTACTGGTCCCAAATAATGACTACCACCACTCTTGTTCGTGCTCATGAATCGCAGTATCATCTAATTTTACTTTCCCAATTGTTCGAGATGAAACTCTAGCATGGAAGTGACACAACGGGACGCTCCTCATTGGTGGTTTGTTTGTGGGGGTCCATTACAGCATTTTCAAGTACTCAAGATATTTTTAGGAATAAAAACAAACAAATATTCTTAACCAAGTACTGTAGTACAAAAGAAAGACTCAAAGGTTCTCCTGGAAATACGAGTTTACTTTTAGCATTAGTTCCAATTTCCTTTTGCACTTTTAGTGGCTATGGATCTTTTAGTGGCTAAAATTCATGTGCCCTTTGTCTTCAATATCTTCACAATCATGCCATCTAATAAAAATCTCCCAACTCACGTTGGAACATTTCTAAAATATTTTATGGATATTAAATGTAAATATTGGTGAATGGTTTTAATCCAAGAGACGTGACTGTTCAGATTAAATGAATAGCCGTGATATTGGATTTAAGCACAAAAGGTGTGTCTACTGAGGTTAAATGAAGAGACATTACCGGACCAAAATGTGTAACTATTGAGATAGAATGAATAGACATGACTGTTACATTTAATCAAAGAGGTGTAATCTTTGGCCAACGGTCACAATCTATGCCTATAAATAGGCAAAGGGTTCTACCAATTTGAGGGTAGAGATAATCAGAATCATTCTGATTGTTGTTTCTCTCTAGAATAATCTCCTACGATTATACCTAAGGAGCTCGCAAAATCCAAAGGTGTTTGGATCTCTCTTCGTTTGTGCATAATGCAGTTAGACAACAGTTGGAGATTGGGCTTTATTTTATCTTGGAAGCGGCTTCGCTGTAACTCGGTGCATACCAGATTCTCTCGAATTGGTGGGGGCGAATATCGTTTTAAGGACAGCGACATAATAACGTGATTTGAAGCATCTCTATTTATCCACTTTCATCGGCTTCGACGACTTTTGCACCAACAATCTTAAGACGATATTTTCCGGAAGATGAAAGTGGATTGATTACATTATGGATCCTTAAGACGAAGACAGATGGATGTAATTGGCGACTTCAAAGAAAAAGTTCAAAAATTGTTATGACACTGTTTTCACAACCGTGTGTGGGTGTGAATTGAAGGTTAGATATTTCTTGTTTTTGGATCACCACTCCACGATCGGTAAAATAGATGATCACTATCATCATCAGAGAATGAAATTCTCGATTCTAGATTTATTCTAGTTCGGTGGTCTTTTAATTGTGCACATTACATGAGGTTGGTGGTCCCACAAGCTTTGTGGCATTAGATGTCTTTGATTCTAACCCCTGTATTTTATAGTTTTACATTATTTGAACAATGCTCGTTCATTTTGGTTATTCGGCATTTGTTGGGTTAGTGTGACATCTTTTTGCATTTTTGAATTGTTGCACTGTTTGAATGGTTTCGGTTTTGGACCATTGCGGAGGAGTTGAATGCCATCCATGGTGTCCGTGCACATGCAACGGTTATGTTTATAAAATGTTTTGTTTATATGCATGGGTACAAGGTTTTATTCTTGGATAGTTTCGGATAGTTTTTTATAGCCAAGATTTTGTGGCCTATCAGAAGTGTGATACCTGACATGGTAATTGTGTCAAGGTAGTGTTTATGTAATACGGAAATGTGTTATGTGGCTCTCAATGAGCATTGCTTGATGGCCATGATAAAAAATCAGACAATGTGTTGGGTAAGTACAAGGTTACAGTACTGTTGGACACGTGGTTGGTAGTTAACCAAGTTAACAGCTATTTAAATTATCTTGTGTGTTTGGCTTTGTGCAAATGCTGGATATGTAATCTTAATATCCTTGATTTGGAAGCCATTTCCAAATTGAACATACCATCATAAGTTTGAAAATTTTATATGCATGTACTTTGCATAAGGTAATCAAAATGGTGAGAAAAAAAAATGGACGGGACTCTTCCCTTGCCCTTTGCCAAAAGACACTTTGATATATATATGTAAATATGTATATGTGGAGGTTAAGGATTTAACCAGGGGATGTAACCCAAAAGGTGGAACATTTCTAAAATATTTAATGGATATTAAATGTATGGTGAACGGTTTTAATCCAAGAGATGTGATTGTTCAGGTTAAATGAATAGACTTGAACATTAGATTTAAGCACAAAAGGTGTATCTATTGAGGTTAAATGAATAGCCATTACTAGACCAAAAGGTGTAACCACTGGGGTAGAATAAATAGACATGACTATTATAAATAAACATGATTATTGTATTTAATCAAAGAGGTGTAATCTTTGGCCAACGGTCACAATCTATACCTATGAATAGGCAAAGGGTTCTACCAATTTGAGGGTAGAGATAACCAGAATCATTCTGATTGTTGTTTCTCTCTAGAATTATCTCCAACGATTATACCTAGGGGGCTTGCAAAATTCAAAGGTGTTCGGGTCTCTCTTCGTTTGTGCATAACGCAGTTAGACAACAATTGGAGACTGGGCTTCATTTTATCTTAGAGGCAGTCTCACTGTAACACGGTGCACACTAGATTTTCTCGAATTGGTGGAGGTAAATATCGTCTTACGGACAGCGACATAATAACGTGACTTAAAGCATCTCTGTTTATCCACTTTCATCGGTTACGATGACTTTTGCACCAACAACTCAAGGGTTGGCCGAGGGGTCAGTGCTTGAAATTTAGGAATTTCTTGCATGCCTGTGAGATTTCATTTGGGACCTCTTAGCACTATCAACTCTTTTGGACCCGTTCGTATAGGTTTCTCTAGTAAACGGTGGGATTAGTATATATGAGAATTAGTTGAAAAGCGCTTAAGCTCGCTCGAACATGGTGAGATATCAAAACAACAAAGAGTGCGGTTAAGACATGTAAACTGATTTTTTTTTAGCAATAGAGGATTTTGTGGTCTATTTTGTATGCAACTTTGTTTGGAAACGGTTAGAGGGAAACAGGAACGCGACGTTACATCATGCCTTGTTCTCGGATAGAAAATTGAAACTATAATCCTCCTCCTTGTGTGATTCTTAAATTGGCAAAAGAAGGGGAAAATTCAAGAAAATGAAGTAAAATTGAACTCTCCTTTCAGACTTTTCTTGCTTTTTATTTTTCTTTCAATTTTCTTAAATAAAATTTGAAAGAAAAGAAAATACTTTCCTTACTGCTCTCTCTAATATTCCTTCTTGAATCATCCTTTCTTCTCCTCTTCCAAAGGCGCGCATCACTTTTTTCGATTCTAATATTCTAAATGATTGGTAGGAGACAATGAGGAACATAGACTCAAACCCAAGGAGTCGGCAAGGACCGACCCAATCGCGAATGAGCTCAGGCGACCACCCTATCCAAATTTCAAATTTTTCTTAGAGTAATAGTAATATTTTCTTCCAAAATTGTAAAACTATATAAGTTTGTCTGCCCAATGTATTTTTTTTAAAAATCTACTACCCGCCCATCTAAGAATTTTGAAAATTAAATATCTATCATTCTAACATTTCTTCCTTCAAAAAATCAATGAATGCGTTACGAGTAAATTGGGGTACAGTAAATTGCAAGTCAGACTTTTTATTTATAAAAAAAAAAAAAGCAAGTCAAACTTTTAAGGACCTAGCTAGCGTGTGGATAGCAACTTTATTTATCCAACCTTTGCAGGATGGATAAGAAATCAAACTTTAATATTTGCAAGCTTTGCAATTAGCAAAGATATGCTACCTAAGGGTCATCATCGGACCGGGCCGGGTCGGCTCAGTCCGCCAAGTTGCTGTCCAAGCCCATCCACGGGTCAGGCCGATCGGGCTTTTTCTTTTTGGCAGGTCGGGCCACCTACTATAAATTGAAGCCCAAGCCCGGCCCACGGGCTAGCCCAATTGGCGGGCTTAAATTTCCTGGGGCAAAACTAAACCAAGGGAAAAAAGAAAGGGTTTCGTGGGATTTTGGGCTAATAGGCGGGCTTTTGGACGGGCACCACGGGTGAGCTCACGGGCCGGGCCTACGGGCGGGCCGAGTAAAAATTCATAGGCCCGAACCCGCCCATTACAAACTACGGGCCGGGCTAGCCTGCCCATTTTACAGGCTTGGGCCGGGTAAAAGCCCGGCGGGCTTTGGGCGGGTCACCGGCCTTCGGGCTAAATGATGACCCTTATGCTACCCCAAGAAACAGGGGCTCTGCTGTGCCTCATGGCACAGTACCTCCTACCCACACCTCCAAACGGTATCGTTTGGGATTAAAAAAATCTTAAGTTATCTATTTGCAATCCTACGGAGCAGAAACGTGATTATGAGAATCTTAGAGATAAAATTTAATTATACCTCTTTAGAATAATATGATTAAAATAATAAGATCTTCACAAATGTTCAAACTGATTGAAAATTGAAGCAGTTAATTTTTTAACCATATTTTTTACTCCCTCCGTCCTTAAATAAGTGTCTGCCGCGCAAAACTAGGCCTTCAAAATGATGCATTTGTTTCGTTAAAAAAATTAATTTTTTCCACAAATCAATAGATAGTAATGAGTTCTATTAGATTGTGAAAAAAAATTAAATTTTTTAATAAAAAATATGCATGTTTTGTAAAGCCTAGTTTTGCGCTCCGGACACTTATTTAGGGACTGAGGGAGTAATATATAAACAGTCTAAAAAATTAAGTGCTCCAATTTTTAATCCGTTTGAACAAGTGCGAAGATATTATTATTCTGAACATATAATTCTAAAGGATCGTAATTAACTTTTGTCTATAGAACTCTCACAATTAAGTATTTGCTCTTTATCTAAGATCTTGTGCAGCAGAAATGTGATTATTAGAGTCTTAAAGTCAAAAGTTAATTATGTCTTTTTAGAATAATATAATCAGAATAATAAGATTTTCGCACTTGTTCAATGGATTAAGAATTAGAACACTTAATTTTTTATTAGACCGTTTATCTATTAAAAAATATGGTTAAAAATTAACTGCTCCAATTATCAATCAGTTTGAATCAGTGTGAATATCTTATTATTCTGATCATATTATTCTAAAGAGGCATAATTAAATTTTATCTTTAAGACTCTCATAATCACGTTTCTGCTCCATATAATTGCAAATAGATAATTTAAGATTTTTTTTAATCCCAAACGATACCGTTTGAGGGTGTGGGTAGGGGTACAATGCCATGAGGCACAGCAGAGTCCCCGCTTCCCTATCCCAAGGACTTCACATCTTCACCGAGCAAGAAAAGTCAAATTTGAAGTTTCAGTTGCAAAATTATGATTTATGAGCTTTGGAGTTTCAGAATTTGTCACACAATTTTCGAGTTGTGCCAAGTATTCATGAAAACAAGAAAGTCGATCATTTATCCCCTTGTTGCTAGATTGAGTCATCTTGTGGGAACTTACTCTACGGCGACAACAAAGTGAGCATTCTCAGCCACGAAACTGGTGAATACTAGACAATGGAATAGCTTTGTTCGGTTTGTATTTGTGTTTTTGTTTTTGGATAATGGTTGTGGAGAGAAATAGAGATAATAATGGGGAGATAGAGGTAATGATTGGAGAGATATAAAGAGAAAAAATTAAAATAATAATTGAAAATATAGATAATGATTGAGGAGAGATAGAAGTAATAATTGAAAACAAAAATGAAAGTGAAAGTTAAAAAGGAAACCGAACAAGGCAAATTCTAAAGGGTGCCCCTGGGGCACAAGATTGAGTACATTTAATTACATGTTTTATATCCATTTCAAGATGTATTAATAACATGTTTTAATGATGACATTGAGAATGCAAAACAGTTTCATTAAACGAAGTTCAAGAGTAAATGACAATAATGTCCTTGACTCTTCATTTTCTTCTATCTTTTAGAATGACAAAAGGAAAAAAGGGTTTTGTTAACGTATGCCCCCCAGGCATATGATAAACACTATATATTCTCCTTCATTTATTTCTTTTTGTATGGGAAATCTAAGTTCCAAACACTAGCCATAAATTCTCCATTTATTGTTTTTGAAAAGATCAACTTTTTTTGTTTTGGACAGAAATATCCCAATCAAACATTCACTTTCCCTCCCAAAAAAAATTTCGGCTCCCTTCATTCCCTCCCAAAACTGGTCGGGTAAAAGTACTTTTTCCTTTTCCCTCCACAATTCATTTGGCTCCCTCCATTTATATGCCTTTTCACATTCCATGGACTTTTGACATGCATCCATGAACATATCTCACATTCTTAATCTATAAATACTCATACACAGCCATTAGCAACAAAAACAGAGAAAAAACATGGCTGGAGGGTTTGTTGATTTGGACAATTTCACTAACCCTTCATTTGCGTCGTCGAATACTGCAATGGATGGAGATTTTGTTTCAAAAACCCATTTTGATTTAAATGAGTTTCCTTTGGAAGGTACTTCTCTTCTTTTAATTTCCTAACAATTTTTTTTTAGTAAATTCAATATTGATATTTTTGTCGTATTAATGTTATCTTCAATATATAGCATCAATGGAGGAGGTTTTAGTTGAAAGCAAAGCGATAAATGCTGGTTGGGATGAATATCCTCTAGATGATAGTGAAGTTATAGAGGATTATGAAGATCAAAATTCAACAGAAAATGCGTTTGAGCCTTTTGTTGGGCATGTTTTCTTAGTGAAGAGGAGGCATTCATCTTCAACAAAAACTATGCCACTCAACATGGGTTTTCAATTCGAAAAGGTCGATTTGTCACAAAGAAAGGAAAAATTTCAAGGCGTGATTTCTTTTGTCATCGGGAGGGTAGACAACTATTAAAAATTGTGAATCACTCTATATAGCAACGAAATAGAGAGTCTTCAAGATGTGGATGCAAAGCTCATCTAAGGATTACCTTGCGGAAGTCGTTTGATATTTTTCCAAAAGAGTGGTGGCATGTCACTACATTTAATGTAGATCACAATCATGAGTTGTTGTCCCCTTTGCAAGTGCGATTTCTTCCGGCCAATCGAGTTATCACTAAAGATGATGAAAAACGCATATTATTATTGAAAGAAGCTGGGCTTTCAATAAGAGGAATAATCCGTATAACAGAACTTGAGAAAGGTGTCAAACATGGCCATCTTTCCTTTTTTCATAGAGATATTCGCAACTTATTTGTGAAAATGAGAATGATGCATGAAGCTAATGATGCAATGGGTCTGTTACAATATTGCAAAGTTTCTAAAGAAGATAATTGTCAGTTTCAATATGCATTTACAACGGATGGTGAGAGAAAGTTGGAGCATATTTTTTGGTCGCCTACACCTTGTTTTGACTGGTACCAAAAATATGGAGATGTAGTCGTTTTTGACACTACTTACAAAGTGAATGCCTATGATATGCCTTTTGGTATTTTTGTGGGCGTCAATAACCATGGAAAGACAGTCTTCTTTGGTTGTGCTCTTCTTCGCAATGAAACAACTAATGCTTTTCGATGGTTAATGAAGGTAATTATTTTCTTCCATTTTATTTGATCAGCTAATGTTTGATACTTATTTTTTATGCTTTTCATGTGCTAATATTTTTTGTTTGATTAATAGACGTTCACATGTCTAATGAAGAAGTCACCAAAGACAATTTTGACTGACCAAGATCCATGGATGACAGAGGCTATATCAAAAGAATTGCCATTTACAAAACATGCTTTTTGCATATGGCATATTACAGCTAAGTTCAGTGGTTGGTTTACAACAATTCTTCGTAATCAATATTCTAATTGGTGCATGGATTTCTGTAAGTTGTATAAATTGGACTCATGTGATGATTTTGAGTGTCAATGGCATCAAGTTATTGCTAAGTATGACATGGGTATGAACAAGCATGTAGATGGGTCATACCGAATCAAGCACTTTTGGGCACCATGTTACTTACGCGAACATTTTTTTGATGGAATGACAGCAACGGGAAGATCTGAAAGTATAAATGCCTTCATCAAACGGTTTGTTACTGCCCATATAAGCTTGATCGAGTTTGTTAAACAAGCAAGCCATCTCCAACTATATGTTTTGTTTTTACTTTTTAATTGATATTTTTACTTTCTCTGTATTTTCTGATTTATTTTTTATTTTTGTTAATTACTGACAGATTGATCTATCCATTGAAGATGTTGAACAAACACAATCGCATGATACAATGTTGGAAACATATCGAGGTTCTTCGTTGAGAACATTGTCACCACTGGAGGAGCAAGCACATAGTATTTTGACACCATATGCTTTCAAAATGTTTCAAGAAGAATTTGGAAGGGCCACACAATATTCTGTCCTTGCCGAAAGTGGTGGTGAATTTGTGTTGCAATATTATAAGGACAAGTGTAGTCATAAGCACAAGGTCTTGTGGGATGCTAAGAAGGCCACTTGTACATGCAAACACTTTGAATTTTGGGGCATCCTTTGCCGTCACATTCTAAGTATATTTCTTCACAAAGATTGCTACCAAATTCTCCTGGCTTATCTATCACTTCGTTGGTGTCGTGAAGCATTATTGAGTGGAAAAGAGGCAGAGATGCCTATGTTGAATGATCCAAATCTCGAAGCCATGGAAAATATTGAGATCGAAGACAATGCTAATGATGGAATTGATACAGATTGTTTTGTTGATTGCCCTCCCATTTCAAAGACAAAGGGGTGTCCGAAGCAAAAAAGAATGAAAGGTGGGAAAGAGTTGGGGAAGCAAAAGAAACATTGTGGACTTTGCAAGCGTGCCGGCCATAATATCTCTACCTGTCCAGAGAAGGAGAATGCTACATTCTCAAATGGAGCAAATAAAAGGAAGAAAATGACTTCAACAACGGTAGAGTTGAACCCGGTTTTTTGTTTGAAATATTAAATTAAAGTTTTCGGAAGAATCATTCATGATTTTGGATGTTGATTTCAATCTAATGAAAGTTCTAAGTTTGAATATATCTGATGAGTTTTTTAGTTTTTCAAATAATTTTTGATACTAGTCAAAGTGCTTGGAAGGTGAAAAGGAATCAATCTGTTAAATATATATATATTCCGGTTCCAAAAAAGCTGAAAAGGAATTAATCAACTAATTTTGCGAGGGAATGAGGGAGCTGAAATTTTTTAGGGAGGGAAAGTGAATGTTTGATTGGGGTATTTCTGTCCCAAACAAAAAAAGTTGATCTTTTCAAAAACAATAAATTAAAAGTTTGTGGCTAGTGTTTGGAACTTAGATTTTCCATACAAAAAAAAAATAAATGAAGGAGAATATATAGTGTTTATCATATGATTGGGGGCATATGTTAACAAAACCCTAAAAAAGGGAGAGAAACTGACAAAAGGTGCAAACATTTTCCCTAATGTAACTTAGTACAAAAAAACATATAAGAAAGGAAACACCCAAGAAAAAAAATTACACAAGATTATTCTCAACCAAGAAAGTCGCTAGGAAAATAAAGGTATGAATTCAGTGTGCCCAAGAATATTCTTTCAACATTTTCCCGCCTGTAATCGAATTGTTAGATTTTCAACTTTGGACTTTGAATAATCTAGTGTAATTTTTTTCCTGGTTGAATAATCTAGTGTGAATTCAAACACTTAAACTTATGCTCTGGACACACATGTTAGCGGGAGCACTATTAAAAATATTGTTATGTTTCTCATTTTTTTTCCATGATACACCAAAATTGTTCATTTGCCCAGAAATTATACCACTACAAATAGTAGTCATATCATTTGTGTTTATTGGAAAACATATTAAAAAAAAAAACCTCCCAGAAATTATACAACTAGGAATTACGTGATTGATATTAAATTTATTATAATTGGATCTCACCAAACTTGGAGTAATTTCTAGAGGGAAAGGAGGTTAATATTGTCATTAGATAAAAATATAAGAAACATTTATAACTAGTATAGAAAATAGTGGTGAAAATTGATTAGTACTATAATGAAAAGACAATTAATGAGAAGTGTATTAATTGTAACAACATCACTTATTGTAACTAAACCAATGCCCTAAACTTATGCCCCGGGGGCATTTGTTAGCGGGATCGACCGAACAAAACCATGTTCACTCACACTGGGAGGAACATTGCTTGGCGCGTTGGTATTTATGCCATTGTAAATGCATTTTATATTTACATCATAAAAGATCATCGACCGCAATTTTAGGTTCTTAGTTTTGCACAGGGATGGAATGCTAGGTTATACATTTTGCTTTTGAAATAGATTAGTGTACTATAATGTATGCATGTAATTCTTTACCATAACGCCAAGGGGTTGGCCTAGTGATCAAGACTTGGTATTTAGGGGTTCGCTTTTTTTCAAGATCTCAAGTTTAAAAACTTAGGTGCAATCAACTCCTTTGGAGTCAGTCTATATAGAATTTTACTTTAATAATTGGGACTCCGCAAGTGAATGGCTAGATTGGTCCCAAAGATTAGTCGAGATGCACGTAAGCTGATCCGAATACTTGAATAATCGGATAATGTAATTGTTTACGATCATATTTTTTGTAATCATATAGGTCGATTGAAGCTATATATAGATATATGAGATAGAGTAATTTTGTTGATTATATTGTTGAAATTTGTATTGGTCTAATTGATATTGTCTTTCATATGTTTTGTATTTTGTTATAATTTTCTCCTAATCCACACCTGAATCCTGCGTCTGTGCCTGCTCAAACGGTCAAACCTAAATATTAGTCATGAATCATTACGCCAACTCTAGGACTCCGGTGTTCACGTACTCTGTATCTTTATTAGTATACATAATAATAAGACCTCTTTTAACTTTAGCCAATAAAACAAAATCTTTAAAGCCAAATTTGGCGGCCACCATTCTGCTAAGGTTTTTATTTCAATAAGTAATTTATTTGTACTTTTCAAACATAAAAATAACGAACTTATTAAAATAAATTTTTGTACAATATGGATCTTTTTTGATAGATCTTATATCTCGATGAGATCTTTTAAATAATGCAATATATATACACACACACACATATTCTTATATGCATTATTTTTAAGTTTGAAAATTGCAAATAAGTTACTTATTTTTTAAGAACCTCAACAGAATGGAACACGCCCGTTCCATAACCTAAATTAAGTACTTGTTTTTTTTAGAAGATAATTTCAAGCTCAAAAATGTGTTTACACAAATAATTTTCTTTGTAATATGGATCGTGTTTGATAGATCTCATTGAGATCTTTCAAACGGTGCAAAAAAAATTAAAAAATTATTTTTCATTTACATTATTTTTTTAGTTTAAAAATGTGAAATAAATACTTATTTTTTGAGAATGTGTTCTGGAACGGTGTTGCCAAATTATAAGAATAAGGGTAAATTGCAATGAACTCCCTCATAACTATTGCTCAAAAACAAGTTGTCACCGTAATGTTCAAACTCAAACAGTTAACCCTCTTAATGGATTTAGGAGTGAGTAGGAAGGATTTTTAGCGTAATTACAGACAAAATTCGGGTTTTCTGGGTTGTGGAATGAGGATGGGTATATACTGGTGGTGTCAGCATTCATTGTCGGGTAGGGGCAGGGTGCCGTTACGTTAAGAACTTAAGATAGTTTGGTTTAGGTGGCGGCTATAAGAGAAAATGACTGGTAATAAAAAGATAACTTGGCTATAGGTGGTCATGGTGCTGGAATTTGGCGAGTTGATTTTCTGGGAATTTTGGGATTTCACGGTAGAAAAATTGTGAGGACAAACGGAAAATTCTTGATTTTCCATTACCACCGTTCGCTCCAAATTGAATCCATAAATTTAAAGTGTCCAAGTTTAAACATTAGGGGACAACTCGGTTCCGAGCAATAGCTTAGGAGGGTTTACTTCTTTTTTTTTTTTTAGAGAGTTGCGACCCATGCAGATAAAAGTTTATAGATTGTACTCAGATTTTTTTTATAGTGCTTATTACGGATTCCACACAAATGATTCAAGCTGTTAATTAAATGTAAAACATTGTTTCAAGGATTTGTGTGAAAAATCAGCTCAATTTGATATCTTTAAATTCTCAATCCAATCATCGAACTTTTCTTTGAGATTTCAGGATAATGAAAAGTTAAATGATTGAATCGAGTACCTATAAGTTATTGAATTGAGTTGATTTTTCATATGGACTCTTGAAAAAATATTTTACATTTGATGAACGGTTTAAATTATTTGTGTGGAACATGTGACGAGCCCCAAACAAAACCGCACAATGTATGCATGAAGTGTTTGTATGAACAGACTTTCTGTTTTTTTTATCCGCTAGGAGGTACTTTTTTTTTAATCCGCCTAGGAGGTACTTGTAAGTTGTAATTTATCCTGAATAAAAACAAAAAATGGTACCGTACAAAGACTTTTCACATGACATGATACGTTCACATCATGCCAACCAACGTAAAAAAGGCATAAAAATATCCCAGCTACCAAGGGTTTGTTCGGTTTGGTTTGTGGGAGGAATTTTTCAGTGCCGAGAAGGTATTGTCGACGTGGCACTCGCTCGGCGCATCCGAGCCGTCCGATGCATTTTTAAACGGCTCGGATTAAAACACTCTTTCCCCTCTCATTCTAACACTTTCTCTCTCATTTTCTCCCTCCAAATCTGAGCCATCCAAACACGTAATGGACTACTAGAATGCGGGAGCGGGCACCACGTGATAACCGCTCGACACTGAAAAATTTTCCGGTTTGTGGATTTACTTCTCATACAATTGACCTTGTATAAGAATTTTTTTTTTTGATAAATTTTTTAGTTCTATCTTTAACCGGTTAAAAAAAAAATTTAATAGAAGTGAGCATAAACTAGCTCAGAGATCACCCCCGGAGAAAAGAAAAGGCGCGGGGGTGTTCGGATAAATAAGCCAAAGTGGCTTATTTTTTGTCCTTATTCAAATTTTTTTTGTATCACTTGGCTTATTGTCAATTTTTTGGGGATTATTGTATCCTCATGACAAGAGAAATCTAAAAAGTAAAATTTTTTTGACCGAAATCCAATTTTTTTAATAAAGACAAAACAAGTGGCTTATTGGCTTATTTTTGTTTTTTTTTAGGTTTATTTGGCTCATTTTTGGAGGGAAAGCCAGTGGCTTATTTAGGAGAACAACCCCGCGCACACTGCACGGTATCTTATTTTTGATTTTTGTATTACTTCCAGGACACACTCCGTGTGTTTGACGGGTTGGCGCGAAAGTAGAATATTAAACCCCTTTCCAACGATCCACAAACGATTCCCCTTCCCCCCCTTTCTCTCTCTCTCTAGAAATTATATTCCCATTTACCCAGACCCCGCAACTTCAGCAAATCAATGGCCTTCCGATTCCTCTTCTCCCGCACCGATAGGGATCAGTAAGTCCCTCTGTCTCTCTCTCTCTCTAGATTTGGTTTTTTTGATGCACTAAAAGTTTGAACTCGGTGTTGAGAATTTGTTTTTGATTCGTGGAAAACAGGGGAATGGAAGAGGAAGACGGTGGCGGTGCGTTCGAAGACACGGAGATGACGACGCCGCTCTCCGCCATCGCGGAGGCGTTCGAGGAGCTCTCCCGAACGGTGGGGAAGTTTAACATCAACGGCTGCTCGGACGATTGTCTCCGATTGAAGCCCTTTTGCGACGCCTGCTCTCTCGTTTCGGTCCTCTTCGGATGCCTTGGCATCGCGTTTAAATTCGCCGAGTACGAATACTGCTCTAAGGTTAGGGTTCATCTCCTTCCTCTCCTTCTTATACGCACATGTCCTTCTATACGAAGGCCCAGAAACAGGCGATGCGTGTGCAAATCATGTTAGAGCATCTCCAACCCTTCTCTATCCCCCATTTAATGGAGAATGGATGTGGCATAGGGGAGATTTTGTAATTTATTGACCATTTTCTTTAATTTTTTGTGCTCTATGGGAAATTTTGGAGGTACTTATTGTCCTTTTAAGAGGTTTTTTAGTCTCCAAAATGGGGTGGGGTGTAGCCTTAAAAAAGACAATGACCCCTCAAAAATTTTTCCATAAAGTACATAACGTGGAGGAAATAAATTATATAATCTCCCCCAATGAGACTCATTGATTGGAGATGCTCAGGCAAAGGATGGAAAGAGGAGAAATCTCGAATCGGGATTAATCCGTACTGAAATCTGATGAGATGTGAAGTGGAGAAGAGAGGAGAAGAAAATTAGGGCGACAGTTTTTTCTCTCTTCTTGGCAGTTTCTTTGGGTAGTAAAAGGGGTACTTTAGGAAATTACAAGTGTGAGCCGGCTTCGTAAGAGTAATGGATGATGGATAATAGATATGTGGGATTTGTTATCACAGAAATGGAAATTTAGAGCAATTGTACGAGGATTTATGTGGATCGATGTAAAACAAGGAGCTTATGTGGTTCGACTAAAAACCTACTCCCATCAAAGAGAAATTTTCAGTATGAAATGGGAGAATACGATGAGTCAGTAGAATATAACTCGCAAGAAAAAACCTAGAACCCCCGAAAACCAAGTGTATATAGGGTGATCTGATTCAAATACACAAAAAGAGCGTGTCCGGTAGGGCCTAAAATTTATTGGGTTGAGCAGGTCCAGGGCCGGCCCTGGGGTAAGCTCAACAAGCCGGAAGGAAAAAAAAACCATCAAGTATATAATAAATATACAAGTTTGCACAGAAAAACAAGTTAGGGTCTTTGGCCCAGCAGAAAGGTCATGCCTCTCCATAGAACATGTGCAGGTTCGAGTCATGGGAGTCCCCCTTTGGTTTTGTTTTTTTTGATCTGGCCAAGGAAGGAGCCCCTTCATCTTTGCCTCTCCCTAGAACATTTTATTTATTTATTATTATTTGCTTAAACCTACTACTAATACTTCTTTTTGTTGGGAAAATTCGGCAATAACGAAAATTCCAAAGAACAATTTCATTGATAATGTTACAATTACAAAATACATAAACGAAACAGATAGGACATGAACGAGATACAAACAATATTTCAGAAACACGAGCCGAGTCCCACAGTAAAGATTCACCACCTACCGAGGGTGTTGTAGGATTTATCGGCGTCTTCCACCCAAGGTTGGCTCGGCTTAACCGCAAGCCTCCGGAACACCACCGTCGACTGCCTTGGCAATTTGAACGAATGTCTCACACAAGAACGAATTTCAGAGTCTCTGAAGTAGGTGAATTTCTAGTCTGTTGTACAAAAGAGGATACACCATAATATAGGAAGAAAAGACCCTAGAGATGCCTCTACAAGTAACTCTCACAATGAATTAGGGAATTCAATTCAGCCATAAACCTCATCATGGGGAGTTATAATCCAGGTGTAACTCTTGACTCTTTAGCCACGCGTCGAGATTCGTTGAACCAAATAGAGGCCTTTTGGTTGCCTCGAGAGACCCTCCTCCGTATGCCTCTATTTTATGCATTCGAAATTTCTGGAAAATTTCCAACACTTTTTGTTTATTTTTTAATGTGATTTCTACTATTAAAAGTTAAAGGGTTTATTTGGTAAATTAAATTTTGTTGTAATAAATCATTTTATGTTTTGGGCAAACTATTTAACTTTCATATTCCTTTTAATTACAATAAGTTAATAACTGGTATAGACGTTAAAATGTGTATATTGATATACTCACTTAATTTTGACCTTAGTATGCTTTTTTGCTAAAAATGATTTGTACTTCTTTAATTTTTTCGAGGGTTAAGTTTCATTAAGTTTCAAGTTCAAATTTTCTTCAGATGTGTTTCTCAATTGTGTGATTATAAGGTCTTATTGGGAAGATGGTGGTTTCCAAATAGTATGTGGTTACTTATCGAATTTAGTTGAATATATCGGTTACAGTTGCTTTGGCGAAGAGGAGTCTTCTTAGTTGAAGTCGATAAAAACCACTACCTTAGGACTACCATGTCATACAAGAGATTAAGAGGATTGAGTATGATCTCAATTGAAAATGAGTACATTGATAAGTTAAAGTACGATGACTTGAAGAATTTGCTTCAAGAAATGAAGTTGTTTTCTTTGAATTGGTTCGTGGTAATCATAAAGCAATCACTCCGATTGGTTTAACATTTAGAAAGTTATTTTTGAGAGTTGGAGTGGTAATGAGTGCAGAGAGATAGAGAGAAAGATTTATTGAAAACTGTGTCGAGAGTTGAAAGTAACTTTTGGAATGTTGAACAAAACAAAGTGAATATAACCGGGGTTACATTTTGATTTTAAGTTTTTGATGTACTTCAAGCTAAAAGTATGTAACGTTGAATGCATTGCAAAGGGGTTGTTGTCGTAGCACGATTTTTAATTCTGGGGTTCAAGGTATATCCAGTTGAACATACGTTTTTTCTTCATTTTGGGGTTTAAAATGGAAGGTTTGGAAAGGAATGTAAAAGGTTGCAGAAACATGGGATAGGAGGTAGGAGAAGATGATGATAAGCAGAAATGGGATTATTAGACCAGCGTTCGTATACCCTAGAAGCTGGTGAAGTAGGCTATATGATAGCCAGAAAGTTCAAAAATTCAATGACTTTAATAGGTCTTTTGGAAATAATTTCATAGGTCCAGAAACTTAGGAAAAGGGCGAAGTGAGCTGCTTGGTTATGGTGCTACTCACTCGATCCCATTTGTCCTTGGTAACTAGAGTGAGAATAATATATAAGTTATTCCTTCAATATTGAAGTTTTAGGTAAATGTGCGTTGTCCTGGAATTGGTTAGGAGACATTGCTTTGTGGATGATTTATGCCTGAATCGGTAGTACATGGGTTGTTACAATTGTCATATGAACAGAGCATTTCACACAAGCACCTCTCATGAAACTGATGTTTTTGAAAAATTTATGCTGGTCCTGATTTGAAAGGAGCTTTTTAGTTTTTACATGTCACTCTTACGTGGGATTACCAGCCGGAATTCCTTATTTTGAACCGTTGCCATTTGGCTAGCTCCCTAAGTTACCTTGCATTGATCATATAGCTTGGGGATCATGCTTTCCTATGGTAGAAGGCAATGGTGTGAGTTGTAGAAATCAATGCATCTTGCATGCAGTGGCGACTCCATCAATTTCAATTAGTGGTGTCATTTTCTATAAGTACAATATCCGCCGCATACTTCTACTATAATGAACAAATAAATTTGCATTTGCTATTCATAAAAAAAAGAAGCTATTTTCATATCAATGCCATTGTTCGAATAAAATGTAATCAAAGCACGAACTTTATAATTGTCCTGGATGGCAATTGGCTTCAAAGTCAACAGGTATAAGCTTTCGATGGAAGCGCTAAATACATTTGTTGCAATATGAGTATCCAACCAATCCTTTAGCATGTAATATGCCATTTTTGAAATAAAAAAACAATTGTTAGAAATCTTCTTTTGATGATATTTGTTAAAAATTCACTCCACTGTTTCACAAGAATCAGTACTGGAGTACTTGAAGTCATGAACATTAACATCTGGATTAACAATTAGGGTGAGGGTCTTTTAATCATTTGATGAAGAAAGGAAGGTTAACCTGGTCCATTGTCATGCAATAGGTATGTCCATAGCTGTCATGATGTGAAAGGAAAAAGATTGGCAGTCAAATTGCTTCTTGTTTAGCAGAACTAGATGAGTACATGGGTTCAATGGGGTTTAGGAGTGGTGTCATGTGTGTAGTGAATCATTTTCCAACAAAAATTATACTTGGTAGTTTTTACCAAATTTCATTCCGCTGGCTTCAGCTGACACCAGTAGTTACACGTTGGCGTCGCCCCACTTGCATGTCATCTTCAAGTTATCTGGAATAAGTAAAGATTCGAGAAGAAATTATATCGGATCCTGGAACTAAATATATTGTATAGCCTGAATGCTAATCCATCTACTATTTTTCTGGTGGCTGCCGCAGTGCCTTGAGTTAGCAATTTGACTACACTATTTCAGGGTTCCTCAGTATATCCAGCTTAGAGCACAATTCGTTTCCATTTGTACAGTTTAAATAAGGTCAGGAGAGAATATAGAATGTTTTGAGAAATGAAGGATAAGAGGTAGAAGACAATAATAAGTAGAAATGGATACTATAGACCAATGGCATATAAACATCCAGCCACCTCTTGGAAGAACTGTTCTTTTTGGTCTTTCATATTTATCATATTGAAGCAAAGAACTATGTTGATCCAAATTAAAAAGGGCCATTGGTATGTCATACTTAGGTTGGATTACTAGCTGGAGATTCTTCTTGTGAAGCATTTATTACCGCAAAATGTAGATACTGCATGGCCCCACATCAACTTATGCAGTTTGGGGGATGCTTGCGTAAGATAGAGTCCAATCGTATACAGAAGGTCTCCATTACGTGGCAAGTTCGCAAGGGAACCCCAAGTAAGCATGCCACCTAGCACTCTACCTCCTGATGAGCGAGGTCGCTTCCGAGAAACCACCTCTGGTTAAGTATCTGGCCAAGGATACATCCTCCCATGGAGGAAGGGGCGGGCATCTGGCTATCCTAGTGCTGCTCCTAGAAGTCAAGGGTTTTGGGAGTAGTAACTTGGATAATGGCATGTTTGCGTAAATATTAACACAGAGCCTTTTCTCAAGCTCGAACCTGGTTTCCCTGCTTAACACTCAACAGCCTGAGCTTTTACCGCTGCACCAAGCAATGATCCACTTTGTTTCATTTATTACATATTAGAGGATTTGAGTTTTTACTGCTGCATAAACCAATGCTACATCTATTTCATTTGTCACACAATAGTAAGTTTGTGAAGGCGAAAATGGTCCATACAGTAATACTTAGGGCAATCCACATTCTAGAACATGTTCCGCTAATGCTTTAAGCTAGAGGGGCTCATTGTCATTGACTTGTTGTCATTGTAATGCTCAATCAAATGTACCGTCATTTGCAATGTGGGATTCTGTCATCAAGATATGGGGTAATAAATAAATTAACAGGATGGTAAAGGCCAATATGTGGCTTAGCTGGTTGAAAAAACTGACGTAAGTTTAGTGTGGGCTGGGCTATGGTCGTCACTGAATTTGACTAATTTGGGACCTTTGGGTTTTCATTTTTTGTCTCTCTGCAAATTTCATTTCAAGTGTCACCTTTGTTTGAAAATTTTGTTTAATTTGTTCTCTTGTGTGCACTTACAAATTCCGAAACTTAGGGGTGGGTGACAGGATGGGGTTATTGTCTCTTGCCTTCTGAGGTCAAGTGGTATATGTCAATATGTATGACGTATATATGATTCCTAGTGTATTTGGTTCCAAAATTTTTACTTCTCCCTATTTCTTTCCAATCGAAAATGTCTCATTGGATCTAATATACTTGTTTGACAATTTCAGGTGCGTGATCTTGTGGAAGCATCAAAGATATATGGAACTTTAAATAATATACTTGACATTGATGTCAAAAATGACACAGTGAAAACACATGGAAGCCTTTCACGTAATCTACGCAGAGTGAGGCAGGGCCTCGACCTCATTAGAGCTTTATTCAAAAACTTCTTGTCTTCAGAGTATGTTCCACTCCTTCATAGCATCTTCATTTTCCCCAATTCACTATGCCATTTGTAATTTGAGAACAAAAAATCTGGATTCCCTATTGTTCAGGCTCCTTGATGTAGAGTGTGCTTTTGGGTATTCTCGAGTCCCCATTCATATTGCAGATGGCTATGCACTATATCTAACAAAAGACATTCTCCATTTATAGACATCATGGTTAAGAGTGGTCGTGTTACAGTGTGGTTAAAAGCGGTCATGTTACAGTGTATTGCACTATTGCTTGCATATTTATTCCGATGTTTCTTGCTCAAAAATTAAATGACCATAAACTCTAGAGATCAACAACTATTACTTTAACAGGAAAATTTCATCATAAATTGTTTACATGCTGCTGTAATCAAAGAACATTCTACTTCTTTAATTAGATTTTCACTGCAATATTATCCATGCTTGTATTGGTTTGCTGAAATATATGTTTTCTTTTGTCCCCTTCATTCCCTTGCCAAATGATGCTATAAGTGGGTGTCTGTCTGATCTGTTTTACCATTGCTGCATTCTGCTGTTGCGGAGATATAACTTGCACGAGTATATAACTTTGATTAAAACAGGATTTTTGAGTGTATATGCTGCAAGATCATGCTTACATTGCATTGTATGAACTTTTGAAATCCGGTTTCAAAGTTCTAATTAAACTTTACTTCTTCATGAGAATCAAATATCTCTTTATCGTGTTATTTTCTGAAACAACATGCAGTCTAATTGCCCCAGTCATGTAAAAGTCTTTCATACTACTTAATGCATTTAAGTGATTAATGTGGGAAAATACGGAAAGCATGCCAAGAAAATTTATGTACGAAGGAATTTCTTGGTCGTAGGTTGATGCAAATCACGTGTTACTGAACTCTCAGATCAACTTTTGTGCTTTTAGGTAGTAGTTCTTTGATGATTTCTGGTTTCCCTTCATTTATGCGATTATTGTGATCTTTACTTTTGTTTATCCATGGCAACATAATCTCATATTTCTTTGTTTTGCAGATATTGCACTTTAAAAGAAGCAGCATCAACAGCTTACGCAGAAGTTTGTGCACCGTACCATACATGGGCAGTCCGGACTGCAGTTTCTACTGGGATGTATGCTCTCCCAACACGGGAACAACTTCTGCTGAAGCTAAACGAAACAGGTGAGTATGCCATTGCTTTCATTGCCAGAATAATATGAACAGGGGTTTTCTGTAAGATTAAAACGTGGAAAGTTAAGGTTATTGGCAATTAGAAATAGGTCATTGTTGAAGTTGGAATTTTACCCCCATCTCCTGTACAGGAGCTCCTGCTAATAAAAAAAAAACACTCCGGTACATTAGCCCAAGTAAATAATGTCTTTGGTCATGGAAACAAAACTGAATAAGCCTTCTCAACGTAATAATCTATTGTCTGTTGTTGGGAGGTGATGTTGGGGGACACTGTGTGTGCTCGTGTGTGCTTGTAGAGAGGAAAAAAAAACCTCTGATACAGGAGCCCAAGTAAATAATGTGTCTGGTCGCGGAAAGAAAAGCTAACAAGCCTTCTCAAGGTAACGAACACAGAGAGAGAGAGAGAGAGAGAGAGAGAGAGAGATTCATTTGTTAGTGTCATCAAAGACAGCCATTTTAACTTCTGTTGCACTATTGTCTATGTTGGCCCCGTTTGTGTCTATAGATCGGCGTATAAGGAGATACCAACGCACGTACATGCAAACATTGTGGGCTAATACATTTAGCAGAATAACTTACATATGTTGGTATTTTGGGTGTCTTGTTGAACACTTCACGTTCAGTTGTTTGGGGCTTCTGTTAGGTGATAATCTTAGAACCAAGTTGAGGTATACTTTACCGCAATATATTTTGTGTAGCATTCTTTATCTAATACTTGTCTTTGGTTAAAAATTAAAACCACAAAAGAAGCACCAATCATTTGCTTGAACCCAATATTTGCTCTTACTAATGGAATGCCATGAAAAAAAACTCCGTTCGATGGGAAATCTCCATAACCATTTGCCAAGGGGGAGCATTCCTTGCCATAATGTTTCCAATGGGAATACTCCCTTTACTTCTAGGAAATAAAGCCCATCTCCAAATTGTCCATATGCTTGTTGACAGCATGTAAAGTTGATTGTTAGAAGGAATCATTGTTGATTTCTCTTTACGAAGAACTGTAATTCTTTCAGCGGAAATCACAGTTTAAATGCTCGTGAACTAATATTCGTAGAACTCTTCTAGAATGAACTAGCAGTACACACACATCCATGAGGTAAATATTGAAATTGCTCGTTCAGTGGGGGGGGGGGGGGGGGGGGGGGGGGGGGGTGCTTTTTTGTTGGCATGCTTTATATGCCAGGTTTGGTAAATTTGGGATCCTCCGGCCCAATTTCACATCCTAAGGAAATATCTAACTGATAATATAGGGGTGTAAGCGAGCCGAGTTGAGCTTTGACTTGCTCAAATTCGGCTCATAAAAAATGGGGTTGGGCTCGAGCTCGACATGAGCTACAAAAACTTGGCTCAAGCTCGGCTTGCTCTGACTCGGTTACAATGTCACGGGCAAGGTATGTGGGTGAGTTGGGGAGGATGGGCTCTTCTTTTAAACGAAATCTGACTTTCTCATGTGGGGAAACCAACCGATGTGGGACTAAAGCCTAAATGAGAATAAAGCTGGTATTCCATTTGGACAAATCCTTGGAAATCAAAGAACTCGAGAGCCATCCACCAGATCTATAAAGCACCTTTGCACCCTGTCATTTTCGCCAGCATAATGCTTATTAGGAGGCTTATTATATATTGATAATTAGTTAATTACTACTCCCTCTGACCTTAATTTGGTGTGAAAAAATAAAAAAATATGTACAAATATATATATTTTTTGTTTGAAAATGCACGGAAATCAGTAGGGGACATTTAAATTGGAACGGAGGGAGTAATATATATAGTTAGTAATAATTTAATACATTATGTTCTCAGCTTGCAAGTCAACTTGAGATGAGCTTCTATTAGCTCGGGCTCGGCTCATTTGTGAAACGAGCCAAGTATTCTAGTTCGAGCTTGAACGAGCTCATCTCGAGTCGAGCCTCTGGGAGCGGCTTTGTTCGTTTAAAGCCCTATTGATATGCCCATAAATGTGCGCGCGTGTGTGTGATGTGTTCATTGTGTTGTGTTCCGTTAATGTTGGAACTCATACGGTTTCAACTGATATATATCATGTTCGTCACAGATGAGTCCGCAGAAAAGGAGATGAGAAGGTATATAGAAGCCTCACTCCCAGTTATAGAATACATAGATAAGCTCTATGTTAGAAGGAATATCAGCTTGGATTGGTAATTTGTTTCTGTTCGGGAGGGATCAGATGAAACAGACCTCTTGTCTGGACGTCAGCCAAGTTCAAACCCCCATTTTGTTTCTCCAAGAAAGTGAAGTACGAGTAAGACATACTGCCATTAAGTATGTCATTCATTATTTCAACCCAACGAACCAGAGTACTTGATTTGGTTGATGAAGTCGGGCAGTTCTTTCTGGTAGTAGCCGGGATTCTCGTAGATAGTATTCCTGCGATTGGCTGAGTTATTGTATACACTTTTGTTTACCCTTGTCATTGTTTTGCTTGTACATGAAATAGATTCCTCCAGTCAGCTGCATATTTTTTTTTCTTTTTGATAAACTATTAGCAAACATTGTTGTATAAGTAAGCATTTCTAATGAAATTAGACTAACATATGCCTTATATTTTCACTGTTGACGAATGAGGAATTATTAGTCAGAAGCCATTTAGGTTGAGTTTGGACCTTGAATTCGGAAGGGATGTGTGGAGGGGAAATAAATGTAGAAGTATTTGATTAGTTAAGCACTCGTTGTTGTATATCATCCAATTAAAAAAAACTAAGCAGAAATGGTTTTTAAGAATTTAAAGGTACTTTTTTGGTACTCTGTGAAATCCTCATAAACGAAGTTTCGAAATTTGTCATGAACGAGTGTTCTGAATAGTTTCATAACATTGTTTCTGAAAAATAAAACGAACCTGCATAGCAAAAAAGGTGCTTCCAAATTTGATAGTAGAACAAAATAGCATGGCCATTCGTCTTAATAAGAGGCCTAGAAAGAAGATGCCTGATAATGGGTAGTTGCGGGAGCAAACTGGTCCAAGTTCGTGAATTATAAGGGAAACTGTCAAGCCTAAGGTTGAATGTTCATCAATTTCTTTAGGCTAATTATGATTTTTCAATTTTTTTTGAGGTTCAAACATTAGGAGTTTTGTATAAATGTATCATGAGGGACACTACATCAGTGAGTCCCAAATGGCAAAATGAGTGTTACATTATGCCGAAAACTCCTATATTTTTGTGCCGAGAGATTTTCTAGTCGTTAAATTTAAAATATAAAAAAAATCACACAATCCAACGGCTAGAAAATCTCTCGATACAGAGCGAGAGGCTTTTTTTTTTTTTTTTTTTGAGACAGAGGAGATTGAACCCATTTGAGAATTGTCCTCTTCCATTTAAGGCAAATTTTGTGACAAAAATGCCGGCAGAGAGAAAAAAAGAAAGAGCCCAGTTGACATTGAACTACCAAGATCCGAGATAGATCAATTGCCAAAATAGTAGAGCATCTCTCTCTAAAAACCCTAGCCATCTCTCTTTCTTCTCCTCCCTCCCCCTAGGGTTTCACCACCCAATGCACCCATATGCAGCGGCAAGAGAGAGGGTTTTGCCCTTGACTGGTGTTTCTTTCCTCCATAGTGATGTTTTTCTCATTTTCAATAACTCCTCATTTATAGTGAGGGGTTTCTCTTTTGATCTCAAGTTTGAGAGTCTCTTCGTGTTATTTTCTCTTTTCTTTCCTCTTGGCTTTTCCTTCATCACCATATGGTAGTTCAGATCTTGACAGTGGTGGTAGTGATGGTTCTCTGACGAAGGAAGGCGGGTGGTGGCAGCGATCCAACAACGAATCTCATCGATTGGTGTGTAGTCCTCGTTGCAACAGTTGTTTGCGTAGAAGTGCGAATAGGGTGACCTACTCTTTGGCTAGAAGAGGTAGTTGTGGTTTGATTATGGCTTTTCTAGTCCTCTTGTGTGCCTCTGTTTCTATCAATGAAGCTATTACCGTTTTGACCAAACAGAAGAAGAAGAGAGATGATGTTGGACCCCATTTGGCAATTTACGCCCAAATGTTTTGAGGGTGGGTGTGACTCATCTCAGGATCTTGCATAAAATGATCCAAGCCATTCATATTTTTCAAGGGTTGCAACGAAAATCAACCAAATCAAAGATCAGTAAGACCTTGATTTATTAATTTGATCAAAAAATTGAAAGATATGTCACAGAGGAAAATAACCTAAGAAGCATAAGAAAATCAAATGAGATGACACGACCAAAATTTGAATTGATTTACTAAGTCATTTCTGATACTTGAATGAGCTAATTTCTTTTTATAAAGTCTTCAAAATTATTCTTTTTGAAAAAAAAAAAAAAAGGAACGATTTGGAACTCACCCTCTAATTTTTGTACAATGGGTGTGATGCCAACCACTCTTTTTGTTGAAAATAGTGAAAATTTGAATTTTACCAAAAAAAATACAAAACATTGGTGCTGCTCCCTTATCATTTTTTATTTACGAAAATTATATATGTATATATATACACGAAAAATGGGTGTCTAGATCAAGTACCATAGACACATCGGATGACGTTGATTCCCGCGTAGGGCCCCTCGTTTTTTTTTTTTTAAATTTTTGGACGGCTCGGATCGGCCGTCCGGTGGCCGGAGAAGGCCCGGCGCGGCCGGTCGGTACGATTTCCCTACAATTTCGTCGGTACACATAGCATGACTCTTTTATTTATTTATAAAATGACATTATTGATTGTTGAAAAATGGAAATCATAATGGCAAAATGACATGCATGGGTGCGGATGCTCTATGCTACCTCTCCCCTAAAAGGATTGTTCTGACCGCAAAACGAGAACTTAATGTTCGCTTCTTTTTTTAACTTTGTTTTAGTTCTGTTTTCTAATCATTACCTTATTTTATAAATTATTACTTTCATTTCTCTCTCTATCTCTCTTTACTTATTATGTCTCCCTCAAATTATTACTATATTATTTCTCTCTCCACCCATTGCCAAAACTAAAAATACCAAAAACTAGCAAATGAGCAAGACCAAAATAATTTCGTGCATTTTTGTCAAGAAAACTTTTAATTTCGAGACTAACAAATCGGTTAAAAATTGTCCCAATCTGTTTGGTTTGGTTTAGCTAACCATCTGCCCGAATGGAAATTATCATCCCTAGTTTGGAGAGAGGAAGCGACTGGAACAGAATGTGTGACTTTGTTGTCCCAAAGCATTGAACGACACCGTTTCGATGCTTTTGAGGGGTCCCTCCTTTGGTTGCTAGGCCCTCGTTTGGCATAGCAACACAATTTAACGATTTATTGATTTTTCTTAGATTCATTTTACTATTAGTCTCTAAAAAAATATTTAAACCGCTCACTATTTTTAAAATATTTTTCATGTGTGACTGAAAAAAATACTCTTTGTACTACTCCAGCAGTAATAAGTTTTGGTTTCCGTTCAAATGAGATCACCATCGTCATCCCTAGTCCGGACTCCGGAGTGAGGAGGCTGCCTGCCGGGTCAGATCTGATGCGCAAAAGGGAAAAAGAGAGAGAAGATTCCGCCAAAATGCTTTATTCGAATAGTCAAATACGCGCCCGAAGTGAGTGGGGCCCCGATTATTAGCTGTCGTTTGGAATCTCTCCGCTGTAGCACCAATTTCCTTTGCTTTACTTTACTTTACGTCACCTCTTTTCTAGATCCTTCCGTTTTCCACTCTTCATTAATGCGGGATTAATGTATTTTATTTTAGGAAAATGATTTTGTCACTTTTTTTTTTTTTTAAACGTAACTCCCCTGCAAATGTAATTAACAGTCTTTATTCCAATGGTAACTAGAAATAGAAAATAATAATACTCATGTCCGGGGCAGGGCTGCTAAACTTACAAAAACTATTCAAATTTAAACTCGTGTTGGTTTGTTAAAAGCTTGTTCCAAGTTAATTTGTTATAATTGAATATTTTTTCCGAGTTCGTTAAAATTTCAAATCAAGCTTAAAAAAGTTATTACTTGGCTCGTTTGACTTATTATGTATAAAAAATTCAAGTTACTCGAAATTGCTCCGTGTTTGGTTTGATCAAAGCTTATTTTGCTCTCGACTTGTCTCATAAACAAGCTAGGTTCGAACATTTTTGTGAAGCTTTTTAAAATTTCAAACCAAGTTTGATCAACTATCTACTTGGTTTGTTTGACTCGTTTACCTCCCCTTATATTGTGGTATAAAGAAGGGCGAGGCCAAAAAATGCACAATGAACTATTTTTAATTCTATAATTATTAAAAATTGTAAAATATCTATGATAGTATCTACAATCTAGACATTTTCTCTATCATATAAAATTTGAGTAGAATCTTATTTTAATCACCATCTAATGAGGTGTGGTTAGCATATTTTATTCGTAAAAATAAATTTACATCCTACAGTCCTACTTGCACAAATTCACTTGTATCATACGTTTGAGAGTTTGTGTATATAAATACATACGGTTAAACATTTTTTGCTTCCTAAAATCTAAATATGGTACAATTTTTTTGTATACTAAAATTTTGACACCAACAAAAACAGTTATAGCATTATTATTTTCCAATATTTATTTGATAACATGAAGCAGTATTATTATTACTTTATTTAGACATGTCCAATTGTATTAATTAACACTCAAAAGTCCTTTTCCTCATCACTTTGTTTTTATTATTATCCGCAAGCACGAAAATTAAAAATCCGAAATTTGCTTGTAATATCATTATTCGCGTAAATTCTATACACAATGTTAGAGAAAGAAATTTTGAGGTTTCAAAAAAAGTTTCAGCTCCAAAAGTAATATAAACCCTTATCAGATCAAACGTATTTCCGCATTCAATTTTTTTTATTTCATGTCAAATATAACTGCCAAGAAAAAATCTGCAACTTGTGATTTGAACTTATCCGTGCTTGATTCGTCAACCCAATTTTTAAAAAGTCTCTCGGGGGGCAATATCGGAAAACCAACAATTCATTTTGAAAGAACCCGCAACTTCCTACGTCTTTCCTCCGTGTCATCGCCGTGGCAAACGTTCTCCACCGTCCATCTCAATCTCAACCTCCGAACCCTAGTTCTATCCGCTGCATATAAAGCTATTTAAACTCTCTCCCAATCCACATAGAGAGAGAGAGAGAGAGAGAGAAGGGGTTACCAATCCTCAATTCTATCTTCCATTCCAATCCAGAGAGAGAGAGAGAGAGAGAACATCAAATTCTAGAGAGAGAGAGAGAGAGGCTTGGAGGAGCTGTTTTTGCAATTTAGGGCTCTGTTTGGGCGTAAACGGAGATGGAGAGAATGGCAGCGGCGGAGACGACGTCGTCGGAGTACGTTCGATGGGAGGAGGTACACGTGTCGAGCGACCAAAGAAAGAAAAGGAGAGAGGAGGTTCGTTACTATCTCAGACGGAGGGACGGCAAATCAGATCTGGCCGTCATAGGTAAACAGAAGAAAAAAGGACATTTTCCTAATTCGAACCACCACCACGTGTCATCGTCCTATCACTACGCTATTCAAGATAGGTTTCTGCGTTCTTCGATTTCGGTTTCACCTTATTCTTCTTCGTATTCGTTGAAGCTGAGATCGAGAAGAGAAGTTGTTGATTGGTTGAATTCCTTCGTCTCAGGTACACATACATACACAATCAGTTGTTTTCCATTTTTGGGGATTAATTTTCCCATGTATGTGTGGTTTGAATGTTTCTTCTGAAAAAAAGGGACATTTTCCTTTTTCCTTTTGCTGTCTTTGTTCTTTCTGTTATTTAATTTGATTTGATTTTTCCCCCTTTGGGTTGTGAGATTGGGAGAGAAAGGGGAAGGAACCAATACAAAAAAAGCCATTTTTGTATCTTTCCCTTCGTTTATCACCAATTTACACAATCCAAATGAGTGATTTGCCAAGAAACTGTAATCCTTTCTTATCTTATCAAATCCCATAAACCGAAGGGCTAGGGAAATTCGTCGATTTCTTCCTGTTTGATCTCGATTTAGATGTTTCAATTTTGTATTGAATTTGATGGATTCCGATTGATATCTGTTATCTCCTCTTGCCCGCGTTGCGTGTGCAAATCGTGTTAAGTAGAAAAGAGGGGAGGAATATATTAAGGCAGCAGTTTTTTTCCCTTCTTCTTGACATTTTATTTGAGTAGATAAAGAGGGGTAGAAATTAAAAGTGCAAGCCGGCTTAATATCCACCCTTCACACCAAAAGGGGTGTCCCCTGATAATAGTGATAGACATCCTCTGGTTTCCATGGCCTAGGGTTTGTAAAGAAGGGGACGCGAGCTATCCAATGGATTCGACCTGATTTGATATTTTTTTCCCCTTCTTGTTTTCCCTGGAAACTGAAAGATGGAAATTCTGCTGTTACAATTATTAAGTCTTCAATGGGCGCATGGCTTTGTTGTAGTTCTATGAGTTCTTTCCCTACCTAGTTTCTTGTGGGTTGGATTATTTGGGGAGGTTTTGTGAATTTTGCATTTGTGCTTATTATGGTGTGGGAGTACCAACCAGATCTGATCGAGGGCAGATGAATTTAAGTTTTGAGGAAAACAGTTTTGCAATTTCAAAAGGGAAATTTCGACTGCTTTATTCTATGTTGATGTCTTTAGGTCAGCGTATAAAGTTTTGGTATGAGACAATATCATCTCTCTCCCCATGGGCAGAATATCCAAAATTTTCAATTGCCCTTATTTTGTTTATTCTTTTCATTGTACCCTTATTCTGTTTTGGCCTTTTGAAATTCTGGATTTGATGAAGTCCATGTACAATTGATAGCCCCTCATACAAGGTCCACTTAATCTCTTCACTTGACAATATTGCTGGATACATGTATTGTGAAAATTGCAAGCTGAAGGATCAATTTCATATGATTGGTAATCTCCGTTTCAGTATCTGGTGAACATATGATGCCCTGCCCAAAAGATTTGAACATATGATGCCTGCACAAAAGAAAATCTTTTGGAATAGGTTTTCATTGGATTACGATTTTCTTAATTTCAATTATTCGTTGGCAGAGGAGTGCGTCTTGGTGAAATAGTCGTTGATTTTTTTCTTGACTCAATTTTAGAAGGAATACCTTCTATTTTTCCTTGTATATCATCATTTTCTTAATTATTTGGTTTGTTTTTTTATCGGCAATTGTCTGGTTTGTAGCAAGATTCTTCTAAAATGGGTGCGCTCCCAAGACAGGAGCGCGAATCGGCGCTCCCAAGATGGGAGCTTGACGGAAGCTCGCTCCCCTTGAGACGGGAGCTCGCTCCCAACTAACATGGGAGCTTATTGGGTGGTTAAGGCAACTATTCTCTTATTCTTAAGGGAGGTATGCCATTGTGGAAATAAAAATATGAAAATCTTATCACTCAAGAAGTTTGGCAAATTGAAAATATCTAACTTCCTATAAGTACCCTTTAAGATCATGAAAATTCTCATAAGCAATCACTTTTCCTTCAATGGTTAAGTATTTAAAGATACTTTATATACGTATTTATATGAAATCTATATACGCTTCTTAGGCGCTCCCAACCTTAGGAGCTTCTAGGTGCCTCCGCTCCCGCTCCCGCTCGCGCTCCCGCTCTCGCTCCCGCTTCGTGCTACTAAGGTTGGTGGTGTTATGCAAAAGGTTTGCACGTCGAAGTTCCATCCCCTTTGAACATGTGAGACAAACATATTGAAACTACGTTACCCTTTCAGTATCTGATGTAAAATTGGAAAATTTTAGGTGGAATTGGGATTATATATTGGGTCACCGACTTCCACAACTAAATGGAAGTAGGTTTCCTCTTATTTGCTGGAATTCTTGGTGGTTATGTATAAGCTACTTCCCCCTCGTCTTGTGGGTATATGAATCATATGACATTCATCTTCTCCTATCTTTGACTATGTATGTTTTTTCCCCTGACTATGATCAAGTCAATTCTGTTGGTATTCGTGATATGGAAAACTGACTTGATCTCGGTGGCAGGGATTTTCAATCAATTTCTAAGAGCTGGTTGAGAGCGTCAGAATTCCTTTGCCCTCAATCTAGATTAAAATCTACAAGGTCTTTCATGGCTAAGTTTGCCTTTTAATATCTTTAATTAGTCTTTTTCCGTGTTAGGTGCACTGCTTATCTTTTGCCTTTGTTTGATCGTTTTTTATTCCATCTTATGGCATTGTGCAAGTTTTTGTTTTAGGCTTTTGGCATTTGGCTTCTGATTGCTAATCATACCTTCAGATATCCTTTTCAGGATAAATTTGCATGATTTTGTTGATAGTTTTCTTTGTAACAGTGTGCATACTTGTTATTGTTATAGTACTAACAATACGTATTTGTGAATGCAGACTTACCTCCTGATCAGTCATCCCTAGATGCTGCTGTCACCTCAGATAGAAAAAATGTTTGCACGTTTGATGTAGAGACAATGAAGGTATGTATGTGACACTATCTGGTTATACTACTATTTGTTGAAGTCTCATATTACTTTTGACTCTCATATTGATGTAGAAATATCATTTCATTGACTTTTATTAATCGCTTCACCCTTCAGGATGTTCAGTCAAGGAAGCTGGGCCATCATACTACAGAATTTTCATGGTTAGGTTCTCCTTGGACTTGCAGGAAAAGGCGAAGACATTATCCATCATTTATCCGGAATGGTGTTCATATTCCTGTGAGTGCTTGCCTGAATTCTTGTTCTTTTTTCCCAACATATTCATTGTTATCGTCACTTATTTGTTGACTGCTTTCGCTGCTTCCTTTTTCTTAGGTTCATGCATTTGTATATGTTCTGGCTGAAGAAGACAAACGAATTGTTGCTTACTTGGAGGATATGTACGAGGACTCGAGAGGCAAGAAGATGGTTTTGGTACGATGGTTTCACAAGATTGATGAGGTTGGTATCATTTTGCCTCATAATTATAATGACAGAGAGATTTTCTTTTCTCTTTGTCTTCAAGATCTCGGCATGGAAAGGGTAGATGGATTAACAGCTGTCCTCAGTCCCCAGCATTATGATAAATATCTGAAGGAAGCTAAATGCAATCGGTTGGAGCCATATATATGCCGGAGACAGTTTGACAATGATGATATCAAGCCTTTCGATATAACCCAAGTTAAAGGTTACTGGAAACAAGAAATACTCAGATATATGTACAGTACTTCCCCATCAAAAGGTCCTGTGAAGTCTCAGCAAGGTCTGAAGGTGGTTAGAAATGGTAGCGAAGGTATTGAAAGTAGACCCAAGAAGAGAGTTCGGCTGTCAAAGGATGGTGGTGACCTAGCTTTTAACAAACAAGAGTCATTAAGCCCCTATTTGGATATCTACAATTTTCATGGCAGTTTGGTTTGCAATCCAAAGAATGGCCAATCTGCTGCTTGTATGTCTGGAAAGCAAGCCATCTTGCAAAATCCTCCACAGCATTTAGCCAGAGGTTCTCAAGTTGAAGTGTTCTCACATGACAGTGGCCTGAGAGGATGTTGGTTTAGAGCACTTATCATCAAGCAGCACAAGGATAAAGTCAAGGTGCAATATCAAGACATCAAGGATTGTGATAATGAAACTAACTATCTTGAGGTGAAAATACTAGTAGCCCTTAGTTCTTTTTTTCCCCCTGCCTTCAATCGGGAAAACTAGATATAATGCAACATTGAAATGTTGAATTCTCCTGTTAACTTTGGCCCAAATTTTATACTTATCTTACCATTTATCTTAATTGATACTGCAGGAATGGGTTTTGGCATCCAAGGTTGCTGTTCCTGATCCATTGGGACTCCGAATGGGTGGTAGGACAACCGTTAGGCCAACCTTATTGTCTAATAAGTGCAAAACTTTCATAAATTCTGGGGCTGTTGTTGATGTCTGGTGGCATGATGGATGGTGGGAGGGGATTGTGCTTCGGAAAGAAACTCAGGATAGTGTTCATGTTTATTTCCCAGGTATGAAATGGTTATTGCCTTGAGATTCTTCTTACGATAGTGGGAAAAAAATATTTCAGGATTGCATTGAAAATTAGATTGATGCACCATATTTATTTGTCCTTTTTTTTTTTGTTTCTTGCAGGAGAGAAGCAGGACTGGATCTGTGGTATCTCTGACTTGAGAATTTCTGAAGAATGGCTGGGAAATAGGTGGCAAAATATTAAGGAGAGACCAGACCTTGTGACCTCGATATTGTCTGGCCTTGATACGAAGAATATTATGGTTGATGTGGAACCGGAAAAAGCTACTGTCAGCAATGAAATGGGATCCAGCATATTTCATCAGGACTCTGTCATGCACAAGGTAAAAGAGTTTGAAGTGGTCGATCTTTCAAAAGATGCAATGCTTGCTCAACTGAGGTGGAAGTCATTAGGAAAGAGAAGGCGTGGAAATTCATTTCAAAATCTTGATAATGTTGGTGATAAAAATAAAGGCAATCCAGAAGCTGTGGCGACGGGCACCTTTGATGGTTTCTTTATTCCTAAAGCCTTGAAAGTTGACCGTGACAACTGCAAATACCTGCGGGAGTATCCATTTCGTTCCTCAGCTGTCCCTCCCATAACCAGCTTGGTTATGTCTATGTGATGATACCTTTCTCTCGGTTCAGCTGATTCTCAGAAGTGGTTAGTCGGTTTAGATGTACATGTAATCCGTTGATGTGACTTAGGCTAGGTTAGGATTTAGTGACTTATATGATACATCTATGGAAGGAAATCCTTTACCCTGTATCGATGTGTATCATAACAGTAGCCTGAAGGGTCAAATTGCCTTTCCAATCATGGGCAGCAGTTTTTGAATGCAATTTATTATGTTTTGGAGCTCCAAAGTCTTCTCGTGTAGCTGTTTGGTAGAAACCGCTCCTGTGTCTTACACTCTCCATTCCGGATTCTTTAAAAAGGAACTTTTAAAAAAAGAAAGTAATTTAAAACTCAAAAATTATGTGTTTATACAAATAATTTTCGAGAAATTTATAAAAATGGTATTCCTAGTTTCATCTGAGTCTCATTTTTGTCTGTCCTCCAAGTATCAATTGCAATTTTTTTGACCTTTAAGTTTGATTTTCGTACCAAGCTGGCCCAATTGATAACATCTGTGAGCTAAATTGGACGGAAAAAATCAAATTGAGGGTAGACGTTATCAATTGGACCAATTTGGTACGAACTACAGCGTCCAAACTGCCTTCAATATGATTTTTTCCATCGAATTTGGTTGACAGAAGTTATTAATTAGACTAATTTGCAATGAAAACCAAACTTGAAGGTCAAAAAAGTTGGAATTGATACTTGGAGGACGAAAATGAGACTCGGATAAAATTAGGAGAACCATTTATATAAATTTCCCGTAATTTTTCTACCAGTATGGATCTTGTTTGATAGATTTCATTCAAATCTTAATGGTGCAAAAAAAAAAAAATATTTATTTTCATTATTTTTGAGCTTTAAAATTTAAATTACTTTTTTTTTAAAATAAGGTTTGCAAAAAAAAAAAAACAGAACTGCACCTATGGGGTCTTTCTCAAGTGCAGATTGTTGATGGATCTCTTCAGCAATTGAGCAAGTAATCTCTACAAGAGCCGCTGTGAATAGAACTTTGTTTGGCTTGTGCCTCAACTTGTCACTTGCTGGATGTCTTCCATGCTAACTGGGTATCTCTATGCCTTTGGGTTTGGATCTAGTCAGATAATCCTTCAGTATGGCCCTCTGCTCTCAATCCTTGTTATTGCAAATTTTAGTCCTTTGGGACATTGTAAAAGACACCCTCGTAGTACTGCTTGTGCACTTGTATGCGCGTTATGTGACTTGGGTTTGGACATTCGACTTGGTGGTAGAGTATTTAGCGGAAAACCCAGCTTAAACCATTGGCACGAAACACTGATGCAATCTTCAGTAACCCCAACGGAATTGCTCTCTGAACACGGCGCCGGCCGGCTCATAGCACGAAGAGTCACCGACGAAATTAGTGAGCCCTCGCAACCACGAGCAAAAGGATGCCACTCCGGGCAAGCCCTCGCTGTCATGGCGAGCTCTGATCATGGGGACACATACGTCGGCAAAGTCGAACCCACGAGACCACGGCGAGACTTAAAACGAAATCCAGGTTATAGTAACACGAAACAAAACAAACCCTAAGAAAACAAGCTAAACCCTAGCCGAAAACAAACAAGATTATCACTCACCCGGTACAACCAGACTGCTACAGACACCGGATAGGGGAGACCCGCCTGTAGGAAACACAAAAAAACAGAAATAAACTCACTTCCCGGAACACATCTCCCTTATTCAGATGCATCGATGTCCACCGCTAGGCGGACCACCACTCAACGCTTTCCTTGCTCCGATTTGAACTAGGAGAACGCCGGACATCAGGATCTATTAAAGTTGGTTATTGTCAAAAGGTTGCTAGTTTTGGTTATCTAAAACCCAAAATTTGATTATTTCTAAGGAGGTTGTTAAGTTTATTATAGTATCGTGAGTCATATTTTGCACCAACATTATTAACTTTTAAAACCTTTTACTTTTGGTTATATAGCATTGTGGATATTCTTAAATCTTAGTCATAGGTTGAACTTTTGTTATTTATATCACTACCAATACAATAAGTGAGATTTATTTACAGAATAAAAAGGAAGCAACACATATATATATGTACAACTTTTTTTCTTTCTTTCTTGTGAACCTATTGTCTAATGTTCTAATACTTTTTCAATGCTTGAAGCTTCTAAAAATCGGAAGTCTAAGGAAATTGACCATGGCCAGTTGGCCACCGATGATCACGCGGGGTCCACTTTGGGCCCGTACGGATGATTCGAGCCATTCAGTAATTTAAAAACCCCCCCGAATGGGTTTGTGAAAAATTAGCTCAATCCGATATGTGTAGGTACTTGATCTAATCTTCTATTTTTTCATTCTGATTCTAGATTCATGAAACAAATTGAAGACTAGACTGAACACCTACACATATTGGATTGAGTTGATTTTCCGTGAGCCCACTTGATTTAAAAAAAAAAAATTATTAAACGGCTTAGATCATCCATACGGAACCCGGAATGAACCCTGTGTGGACGTCGATGGCTATGGTCGATGGCTGTAACAGCTTCCTCTAAAAATAGCGTCCCCCGACACAAATTCTGATTTCGAACACTGGGGTTTTGGTTGTAGTGTTGATCTCTAAAATCAACTCATTTTTCATTGTCTATGACTTTTGTCTCCATTGCCCTAGCAACAAAAATGTACAAACAAAACACTCTCCCAAAAACCTTTTGTGCAGCTTAATTATTTCACTAGTGTGTGATCTCCAAAAATACGCAGAACGCAACTGCGTGGCTTATTTTTGGTAGCTAAATTTATTTAATCGAATCAAGGAGAATGAATGGCTTAGATTAAGTTTCAAATGTACCTCTTCGGGTGCTTAATAGGGTTATTCCTTCTTAATTAGCTCTCTCCATTTTTTGTTTTCCCTGAAGGTGCACACTCCATTATTGCACCAATTTTGAATGAGAGCAAGTTTATCAGCATAACAAAACAAGTCTTTGAAGCCATTTTATCTAATTAAGACACCAAAACTAGCCGACACCAGCTTCGGCAAAGAAGAAGCTAGTTTGCCTTAGTGAAAAATGTTAGGTAAATGTACCGAATCACTATTCATAATGCATCCCTTAAAATATAGTTTTCTTTCTTCTCCCCGTCCTATCACTCCCCCTCTCTCGCTCTCCAAAAAAGAATTAGTATTCTAATAAATGATAGTAGATAAAATAGAAAGTACTGATATAGTGTTAAAACAGATATGAGTAGGTAAAATAAAAAAAGCGGACTGTTTACTAACATTTTTACCTTTTGACCGGTAAACTTGCTCTAAGCATTGGTCGGAATTCTTCCATTTTCATTCCACTTGAATTGAGGTGGGCACCTTCTGTTCAAATGCCAAAAATAACACAATAAAACCAATCACTGTGCATAGGGAAGTGGATTGATTTATGCATTGTTCTATTTACTTCTTAAAAAGTGTTTTCTAAAAAATTCCTCCTAGATTTCCCATACTTCTAACATTTATCTTTTTCTATTTCTCTCCACTTATTACTTCTACTATTTTTCAAAAAAAATTTCAAATCCAAATCTAAACACATATTTTTACATTTATCAAAGTTCACTACTTTCACCTTATCATAACAAATTAACAACAATAACAATATTCATGTGATCTCGAATCAGCGAAAGAGTGAAAGTCGACTTAATTTTTGCAATACATACATAAAGTGGCTGATCTCAAAATTTTTTGTCACGAAATAGCAACCATCCCACAAAAGATTGAAGAACTTAAACAGACTTTAAACGTGTTTAGAAGTTTTGGCTCGAGTCTTTGGGCGACGGATCCTGAGGTTGCAGTTGTTTCCATCCGGACAGAGCTAGGCCAGTGACAGGTTTGGGCCAGTCACAGTGTCTATACTTATTTGTGAATTGTGATACATATATAGTTGGAGGGAGTTAAGTATTGAGTTCAAAAATTAAGGAGGCAAAGTAAAAATGAGGGTTAGTTGAGGGGGGTTTAACGTTGTTTACCCTTAACAGATTTCCATTAATCCAAATCACATATTCGTTCCTTCTCATATTCAAGTTCCCCAATAATTTCATCTGGATCTTACCACCAATTTTCCCCAAACCCTAACCCTAGATTTCCTCTTCCAGAGAGAGAGAGAGAGAGAGAGAGAGAGAGAGAGAGAGAGAGTACCATGGCGAGCGACACCCAAGAACCTACCCGTCGCAAGCACCGCCGTTCCTCTCCCGACGGCGACGCAGAAGAGCCCTCAAAACGCCGCAAGCACCGGCACCATCGTCACCGCCACCACCGCCGCCACAGCAGCCGAAAGCACGGAGAAGAAGAAGTCGGAGTCGAAGACGAAAGAAAACGGGAGGTAGAAGAAGAGGTGGAGGAGGTTACTCTCCCTCTCCCTCCTCTGCCCTCGAATTCGAGACCTAACTATGATGATATGGAGGAAGGGGAGATTGTCGAAGAAGACGAGGACTTGGGCGGAGTTCGGAGTGAATCCGATAATCGCAATTCGGTGTGTTAAAATTCCTCTTTACTGTTCGTTTACATTTGGTATTTTCTTCTATTAACTGCTTGGCATCTGCGAAATCTGTTCTTTTTTGTACTTGGTAAATTTGAGGGAGAGTAAAAATTTCAATTTTGTAAGAGAGGAGAATGGAGTGGGACGTGGAGTCTGGTGGAATTAAGGCGGCTGAAGTTCGGAGTGAATCCCATTAATGCAATTCGTTGTCATAAGTTTCGTATTTTCTTTTGTTATCTGCTTGGTTGTCGAGAGACGTTGGGCAAGATATGGGCAAAATTTGTTCTTTCTGTGTTTTTTCACTTTGTAGTTGTAGAGCTTCTCAAGGGGGGGCGGGGGTGGTGGGGGGGTTAATAGAAGTAGAATTCTGTCACTTGTTGGAATTACTGAAGAAGTCAGAATTGAAGAAAAAGTACGAGTTTTTATTGGTTTGTGTTTAGTATGTTTACTGAAAAGGATCCTGCCCTGTTACTGTTCCAGACCGTTTGTTGGAGGTATCTCACATGTATGGGTTCCACAGAGGACTCTTACTCTTGTGCATTGTGAGGATCTGAATCCCAACTTTATCTCTCCTGAAATCTCTCTATTTTGGTGAAATGCCAAACTTTTTTCTTTTCTATCACTTCCTCGCAATCCAAAAGGCCTGTAAAGGAAGGCTCAAACCAAAATAGCCAGCCACGAGCTGTTTTCACTGCTCCAAAACTCTACTTTCTAGTGACCTAGTCTACTTGTCTAGGGAAAATATCTCCGGCCCTATATTAGCTGGAATGGTGATAAGTGACATGCTTGATTGTGGGTTATCATTAAGATATTGGAATGCACATATTTGGAGCAATGACCAATTCATATGTTGTCTTACCAAAACTCCAATCCATGTATGGTTTAGTTTATAACATCTTACATTACTGGAAAAGTTAAAACCATGGGGGTCGCTTTGGTCACTAAATTTTTAACGTTTTGTGAGATTTTGGAACATTCATTCCAGAGTAAATACCTAGCGTAATAGCTAAAACGACTCTGGTTCTTTTCACTAGCTAAGTTTAGCCCTCCA
This sequence comes from Rhododendron mucronatum var. ripense, assembly GCA_019656295.1. Classification (NCBI taxonomy): domain Eukaryota; kingdom Viridiplantae; phylum Streptophyta; class Magnoliopsida; order Ericales; family Ericaceae; genus Rhododendron; species Rhododendron mucronatum. The sequence continues at coordinate 1,752,488 of BPLT01000105.1, read as the reverse complement.
TTGGGGGATAAGCAAGTTCATTCAACCATGTTACGTTAGATTGGATGAATAGCTAAAATAGAGAATATAGGTGTGAGTATGTTCGTAGCCGGTGGGTAGTTGGGAATTCTAAACTTTTTAAGGTTCTTGGACTACCTAAATATCTTGTAGTGTTGGAGATGCTCTAAATCAAGTTGGACACTTAATTGGGTGGGTAGAAAGTTAGAAACCAAAGCAGGCAAGTTTCTCAGCAAACAAGCAGAGCTGCCTATTGATTTGTGTTTTCCTGAGTGATTTTATCGTAAATTGTGTTCATAATGACATTGTTGGAGTACATAGAGTTTCTGATTCCTTCTAAATGTGTTGAACCACCGTACAGATGCAGGACTTGTATTCCAAACGGATTTGCACTCCACGATTTTTTTTTAAAATTTTTTCAGGCAGAATTTATTCTAGCTGTGTCCTGAAGACAGATGGTTTTCAATATTTTATGAACTGGTTAGAAGTTTTTGTTTTTTACATGTTTTATCGAGCATCCCTTTTTACTCCTCATGTTGGGTGCTTATGTACCTGGAATTTGTGCCCTTGATCAATTTTATGTATGTTATTTATGCAGGGAATTCACATATCTTGTGATGAGTATGGCCTTAAATCTAGTCATACTGTGGAAGGCAGTCTGGGTAGAAGTTTTCTTCACTCAAAGTTGTCAGAGGAGGACAAGAGTGATGAGGTTTTGGTGATTGATGGTAGTAAAATCCGTAAAGAGGTTGGTTTGCTGGGGAATGCAAGTTCTGATCTTTGCATGAATGGTGATATTGGACTGGAATCTATTAGGGAAAACTATATGCCAGATACAGGGTCTGAGTCCCCTCCTCTCGAAGCAAGCAGCAAGATAAGGAGCTACTATGATGATGACATTGATTCGAGGGTCCATATGAAATCCTTGACGTCTGAAAACAATGGGGAAAGGCAGAAAAACGTGCCAGGCTCACCTTTAAATGCCAAATTGTGTGAAGAGGTTCTTGGTAGGAATAGATCAAAGTCGCATGATGAGGAAAGGGGAAGGTCTGGGTCGCAAAGTGTTCTAGAAAAGGCTTCCCTCATGAAAAAAGCAGATCAAAAGGATTCTCCACAATACCCGGATAACAGGAGAAGTATTTGTGATTCGGATGATGACAAAATGGTTGGACACAATAGAGAACACAGACATGAGTATAGAGATTTGTTTGGGGATAAAGAAAGGGAACGTAGTTCTAGTTATGGCAGATCTACTGCAAGGCGAGTGGACCGGCACCACAGCCAAGACACTCGGGACAGAGAGAGGGAGGGTAGTCGGGAGACTTGGAACAGAGATAGGGCAGGTAGGGACATGGATAGGGATAGAAAAAGGGAGAGGGAACAGGACCGGGACAGGGAGAGAGGAATTGGTGGGGCCAAGCATAGAGATAGAGATAGAGATAGGGAGAGGGATAGGGAGAGGGAGAGAGGAAGGGACAGGGAAAGAGAGGACAGAGAAAGGGTGAGAGAGAGGAGGAGGGAGAGTGAGAAGGATAGGAAATGGCATAGGGAGAGCGGAAGGGAAAGAAGTAGAGACAGAGAAAGGGATAAAGAAATGTCTACCAGGCATCGTATTTACGAGAAACACGCTGATGATGGTTTTGATAATCGAGATAGGTACTATGACTCCAGGCGTAGGAGACGCGATGAAACAGACCACAGGGACGGGGCCAGGAATAATGATCCACAAAAAACTCATTCTGCTAAAATTGAGACTCTGGCTGAGCATGAAGAGAAATCTAAAAGGTAGTTGTTCATAAACATTCATATTATTGTTTGGAAATTGATTTTCACATTCCATTTTTTTATATCCACACTCCTTTTTTTGTCTTTTAGTGATGAAAAATAGATACACTTCCAACACTAAATACAATAAAGGGAGCGTGGATATCAAAAAGGAAGTGTGAAAATCACTCCCCTGTTTGTTTTGGGAACTGGAGTTTTGCTTTATTGTGATGCTTACATCTTTTGTTATTTTGGCGGCAGAGATAAAGTTGAACAAGATGAGTATCAAGAAAGGATGGTATTGCAACTTGAGGAGCAGGAAGAGGAAGAAGATCTTAACAGAATCAAGGAGGAAAGTAGAAGGCGAAGGCAAGCTATCCTTGAAAAATATAAATGTCAGCAGTTAAATCAACGACACGAGCCCCAGTTGGAGGATAAGGGTGAGTTTCTTTGATATACACACCTTGCTATTTCATGTCTAAAAATTGTCAAGTAGTTGCTTAACTTGCTTAAGGTTGGAGAGATTACTGATTTTAGAATTTTTAGTGAATCCATTGGCCTAGTTTGCGTTCAAGCATTGAGCTCACTGAAGTTTGGATAAATATTGTGTGCCAGTATTGTTAGGCCCTTGTATTTCTGACATTTTATGGGTTTATTGTGTGTGACCCATTCATGTAAATTGCCACGTGTTGCACGCGAGGGTCGATTGTGTAATACCTTATTTGTTCATTAATTAGCCAGTGTTTAACTAGTTGGATTTAGCATTAATGCTTTGAGTTCCTCCAGTATTTAGATGCGCTTAATTGCAAGTTATGTTTTAAAGGACCTTGATAATTGACGATGACAGTTCAACGCATATCGTTATCTTGCATTTCAATGTTAGTTGTATTACGATGTGATATCTGTTTATGCTGACAATTAATGGACATTGTCAGGTACAGACGATGTTGAACAAACTTCTCAGGTGGCAGCTACCGTCAGTGGTACTCCAGAAACTCTTGATGACAGGAGTGTAGGTGTCGATACCTGTGTTACTGACTCATCATTTAATGTGGGAAAATCTCCGCAACAAAATGGGATATCTTCTTTTGACAGGACTTGTGGTGCTGGAGGACTGGGAGAGGGTACTCCTAAGGTGTGATTTGTTGCCAAAAAGTTAATGTACTTGTTGAAGTATTACGTCTCTTTACTGCTTGGATTGCCCCTTTTCTTATGTGTCCCTGATTCTGATTTCTGACCAAAAGCTTGATTCCCATATTATTTTATTGTTAGTATCCTATCTACATATTTTTAATGGTGGTTTCTATATGGGTCAATGATTTTTTTTTTTCCGTCTGATTTCGCAGAGTGAAAGGTCAGATGATATCTTTCGGGATGACATTTTTGGAGAGTCGCCTGCTGGAGTTCGTAAAACAGTAAGTGATGTGTTTATAACATCCTATTTGACATTTTTAGAAAGCTAGACGATATCAGTATTCCAGAAACTGAACAAGATCTGCTTTTCAATGTGTTATACTCCCTCCGTCCCGCAAAGTTTGACACTTTTGGGAATTCCAACTTTTAAGAAAGGAAATTTGATGTACAAATGAAATGCAAACCTTCCAAAACTACCCGTGTACTATGACCAGTACTTGAATATCTGAAATTTGGTGGCCCAAATTTTGGTTCTGACGCAAATGGTTTGGCGCTAAACCGCTTGCATCAGTCTGAAAAGTGTACTTTATCTATTTGAGTTGGTTGTTTCACATGCAAAAGGAAAGGGTAAAATGGGACATTCACCAAATTTTGCTATTGACTTTTCAAAGTAGGCAAATTTTATGGGACAGGAAAAAGCACCAAAGTGCTTAACTTTTAGGGACGGAGGGAGTACGTTACTATTGAATATGTAATATGTTTCCAAAGTTACATGTATATGTATTGTATAATTGTAATTACATTGCCTACCTATTATTGTTTGTTTTAGGCTGATATTTCTTATCCAAGCCTTTTTACTTTCGGATAGTGTCTTACTTTTAGAATTGGAGAAGAAGATGCCCCTCTCAAATGACAGCTCTTTTGGGAAGTTGTCGACAACTACTCACTAAAAAATGGTCGATCCAGCACTAAAAATTGGTCGATCCAGCTCACTTTGATTGGTTATTTTGACTGATCAAAGGTTTCGCTTATCGGATGCTAAAACTACGTATTCTATATTGATAATTGATTGCCGACTTCCATCTGATTGAGTCAAGGACGGATGATTATCTTCTGTGGATGAATTAAGATACATTCATGTTAATACCATGTTGCATTTTTAATCAGCATAATATATTGCATTTCCCTGGCTCAATGATGATTAGTTCAGCTTGTGATAAATTTTTCTAGTAGATGTGCATCTTTTTAAATTTTTGTTGGTACTCCCACATTGCTTTCTGTGCTATGCATGTGTGACCGATGTCGTTCATAATTATACTGAGTCTCCATGCATGTATTTTGGTCTTACAGGGGAAAGGAGATGGTTTGGCAATTGAAAGAAGTGGTATTCATGACAATTGGGATGATGCTGAAGGGTATTATAGTAAGTAATTTGTTGCTTATTAATCATTTCCCTGTATGTTTTCAATGTTTTATCTCACAACCTGATGTCTTGTGATGTTTTGAGTTGATTATCTTCACCTCTTCTCATGCTTTCAGATTTTTGTATGCAGGCCACCGGTTTGGTGAAATACTTGATGGCCGATATGAGGTTACTGCTGCTCATGGAAAAGGTGTCTTCTCAACTGTAGTGCGTGCAAAGGATCTTAAGGCTGGACCTGGTGATCCAGAAGAAGTGGCAATTAAGATAATACGTAACAATGAGACCATGTAACTAATGAATCCCTTTCCTCTTGCTTTCTGGAGCTAATTTTGGAATTTTTTTTTTGTTTCCCCGTTTAGGCAACACTGCTAGAGGCCTTGATTTTCTGTGAATTAACGACTTTTCTTACTTGAATGTATGCAGGCATAAGGCTGGTAAGGAGGAATTGATCATATTAAAGAAGCTAGTTGGTGCTGATCCTGACAACAAGCGCCACTGTGTTCGTTTCCTTTCATCTTTTAAGTACCGGAATCATCTTTGTTTAGTTTTTGAATCCCTTCATATGAATCTGCGTGAGGTCTTAAAGAAGTTTGGCCGTAACATTGGGCTTAAATTAACTGCCGTGCGAACTTATGCAAAGCAACTTTTTATTGCTCTAAAGCATCTCAGAAACTGTGGTGTTCTTCACTGTGATATAAAGCCGGACAATATGCTGGTAGGTACAGAGTATTCTATTACAGTTGGCTTACTTATTTGCGTTGCTGGTCTTAACTTCTGCAGTCCTGATCATTTTCCCTTTCAGGTAAATGAAGCGAAAAATGTGCTGAAACTTTGTGATTTTGGTAATGCCATGTTTGCTGGTAAAAATGAAATTACGCCTTACCTTGTGAGCCGCTTTTATCGTGCCCCTGAAATAAGTACGTACTACTCTCAAGTTTTGCTATTGATTTTATCAATAAGCGAAGTATTGTAGTTGTTTTATTGTCACTGGATGTCTAGATAATGTTTTATTTTTCTGGAAGAGTACCATTTAGAAATTCTTTTGCTTCTACTGCAGTTCTGGGCTTGTCTTATGACCACCCAATGGATATTTGGTCAGTTGGTTGTTGTTTATTTGAGCTCTATACCGGGAAAGTCCTTTTCCCAGGCGCTACAAATAATGACATGCTTCGCCTTCATATGGAATTAAAAGGTTCATTCCCAAAGAAGATGCTCCGAAAGGTAAATATCAGGTTCACTTATTCAGAGCTGTGTATAAGTTCCTCTTTTTGTTAACTTCTCTTGTTCATTTATCACTTTTAGTTGGTATATTTAGCAGTAACTAGGTATCTAGTTTTCATCATCACTTCTCTTGTTTCTGATTAATTTCTCTCTCCTCTTTTTTCTCCACTTCTGATAGGGAGCTTTTACAGAACAGCATTTTGACCAGGATTTGAATTTTCTTGCCACAGAAGAGGATCCTGTTACAAAGAAGGTAGACATAGAACCTGAAGTAGTATTTGTCTTGTTTCCTGTTCTGAGGTGTACCTGTGTCCTGTTCGTAAGAGTTAATTGATCTTCTTATTTGTTATGCAGACTATGAAGAGGTTGATCCCTACAATCAAACCAAAAGATATAGCTGCAGTATTTACGAGCTCTCCTGGTGAGGATCCGAAGATGCTAGCCAATTTCAGAGATATTCTGGAAAAAGTTTTCGTGTTAGATCCAGATAAGAGGATAACAGTATCACAGGCACTGAGCCATCCTTTCATCACGGGCAAGTGAAAAATGATGCTGATTTTCTGAGTCCAGAAACGCAGTTGCACTTGATATTTGTGCACAATGGCTATCTTTATATTGAGTCTCTAATCCGTTAGCATTTATGTTTCTTTATCTTCTCTATGCTGGCTTAAGAGCTCCGGGGACAGCTCTTGGCGTGGTGGAAGTTGGAAGAGATGATGTTTGGTGTGGAGACCTCTTGGCAGTCCTTGCAGTGGAATGTTTTCTGTTTCTATTGTAAGACAACTCGCCAAAGGCGTTTTTTCTTCCGCTTGTAATAATTCTTGATGGTGACCGTTATAGTTTTTTTGTTTCTTTTTAAAATAAAACGTGAAAATACTGATTTATCTTTGATATGTTTTACTTCGGATGAGTTCCTGGAACTTCATCTGTGGGTACGAAATGCTTCAGAATATTGGAGTACAAGTTATAGATGTTTGTTATTTTTTAGCTTTTCGGACTACTTCCCAAGATTGCTGGGTATCCATTTCTGTGTCGTCTTTTCCCTCCTTTGCCCTGAAGGTTAATTGTGGTTGTATGAACTTTTATCCTGTTTCTGGGGTTTTGAATTGATAGTGTTCCTTGGCAGTAGTACATTGACTTCCTTTTGTCTTTCTTAGTTTAATCGATCAATCTTGTCAATTTAATTTTCTACTTGGATCTTGGAGAATCTAATTCTATTTTTCATTCAGGAGATTCTACCAGTGCTATGAAGCAACCATTCAGTGCTTTAGATGCATAAAAGGCACTCTGGAGAAGGTACCTTGGTTTGTTTTCTAGGAGTTTTCTATGACACGTTGAACTACATAGCTTAATCTTTGTATTGAAGTTGTGCTTCTGTTTTTCCATGATGTTTTTAGTAGTAGTGACGTGGTAGTCCCAGAATGGTAATTCACTTGGCAAATTTCTCTAGTTATTGGTTCCCGGTTGTTGCAGTTTGCACCATTTAGGAGTGAAATGCATCTGCTGGACCTTTCTAACTATGCAACTATGTTTGCTGGTTGGACATGCATTAGCATGTTCTTAGTTTAATAGTTTCTTCTTGTTAGTTAAAATGTGTTCATTACCTTGTTGTGAGGTTGCTATCTTAGTGAGAGAGCTGTCTATGAATGTTTGCCGTTGTTTTGTATTATTTGCGTCTTCAAATAGATACACATTCTAATGAAGTTGCATTGCATCTGATCCATGGCTTGGTCATTCTGGAGGACTACGCGCAGGAGGTGTATTGCTGCAGCCTTGACGTGAAATTACTTTTCAGTGAGTCACCCTGTTTGTTTTCCTGTTTTTCTTGTTTATAAGATGATATCAAACTGCATATCATATAAAGTCTAAATGTGTTTAATATGCCTATTGTCTTTTCAGGGGTCATGTCTCCATTCCGCCACACATGTAAGTATCCTTAAATTTTTTCTGATTGGTGATAGACTGTCCATCTAGTTATTGAGTATCATTTTAGGTTCCTGGTGTTATGTTTTATGTTGCTTAGATCCTTGTGTGATTTGCTATGTGGTTCCATCTGGGTATTCTTATATCTTTCTTTTTGAAGTTCTGATACTTGTAGATTCTTATATCTCTTATACTTGTAGTATCTTACATCATCCTTTTTGAAGTTCTTATACTTGTAGATGTAGGTTCGGTATGTCTTTTTCAGTTTACTCTATTTACCAACATCGAATTCCTGTTTCAATTGAAACAGACATAATGATGCAAGTTCTTCTGTTCTGAGGTGTATTGTTCTCACGCTGTCCCATGCTGTACTAGCAATGTTGATCACTTCACAATATAACCTTGCAATCCCCTTGTTCTTTGGTTAAGGTTGACAGAGTTGAAGTTTGAGATGGAAATTGTTCTATTTTCTTCTATTGGAAAATTTTTGTTGTATTACGCACCGAATCATTTTAGTTGACACGGTCGCAAGGTTGTCCAATCATGATTTGAATTGAGTCGAATCGCGAATCACTCCGATTGGGTCATTATTTCTATAGTACGTGAGAGAGTATATTTATGGGTTTGGGTAACAAATGTTTTAGACCGAAATGAAAAGAAATGAAAATTTATTGAATTGGTGACAGATGTGTATATATTTTTATGTATATGCTGTAAATGAAAATTTTAGACCTAAATCAGTTGAAAGCTTGTTTGAAACAATGAATTGATAATCATGTGGAGTGTGGAGTAATAGGTAAAGTTGCTTCTATTGCAACTTGCAAGAGATGAGGAAAATTGTAGACCTAAATCAGTTGAAAGCTTGTTTTAAACGATGAATTGATAATCATGTGGAGTAGTAGGTAAAGATTCGTGAATCGTACTTATGGTCTTCTCTATGGAAAAGAGTGAAAAGCTTAGTAGCACGAAGCGGGAGAGGGAGTGGGTGTGGGGCAGGTTGGGGGCGCCTAAGGAGCATATATAGATTATATAAAAATATGTATATAAAATATCTTTAAATACTTAACCTTAAAGGAAATGTGATACGGAAAATTTTCTGGATTTTAAAGTGTAATTATTAGAAGTTATATATTCTCAATTTGCAAAACTTCTTGATTAATATGATTCTCATATTCTTATTTCCACAATGGCATAACTCCCTTAAAAGTAAGAGAATAACTGCCTTAACGTCCCGATAAGTTCCGTCTTGAGGGGAGCAAGCTACCATCAAGCTCCCATCTTGGAGCGCCGATTCGAGCTTCCGTCTAGGGAGTGCACCTATTTTAGAAGGATCCTGCTACTAAGGTTAAAAGTACAAAACAAACCATTCGAAGGTCCTTAGGGTGGTTATAACAAATCTTCCCCTTCATTGCGTATAGTACTTTACAAAAGGGAAAATGTGTATTTGGGACTAAATAAGAGAAATGTAGTCAAAAGATGGCTTATAACAATGCTAAGGACCTTAAAAAAATAGTTGAACCATTCTACAACAATGAAGAGGCCAAAAAAGAGTCAAAATTGAATTTAGCAAATTGAACGTGAATTGAATGATTCACCGATTGGGTCCACCAATTCACGTACGACTCATCTATTTCCGATTCATGGAACCTATTCGTATCGATGACCCATTGAATTGTGTGAAGTCGTGAATTGTAGCCCTAGCCGTATTGAATGGTGTAGAATCGTGAATCGTAACCCTAGCCGTGGAAAGCATTCAAGAGTCATGTTTCCGTGATCTAATCTGATATGGACCTCCATCTTGGGATTCTTTTCTTACAACTAAATAAAGTAGTAAGTGGAGTCTGAGCAAAAGTTCATGCTTTTGCACTGTAGGTATAAGAACTTAAAAATTTGCTGTTTGTGGGAAATCTGCTATTGATGTTTTGATATGCTGAAAGGATTTCAATAGGGATGTTAGTGGTCCAGGTATATGCTGGTAACTTGCTTTTTCCCCTATTTGGAAAGGGGGTGGGATGCAATATTTGATAGCAGGTATCCGTAGAAAAGGATAAATAACCTCAGTTATGAAAATGTATGGTTCTAGGCTGGTTGCAATGAATGCTATGTGCAATAGTGCTGCGCTATCTTGCCTCTTTTGATATAGTCACTGAACGATTATTTTGGTGCAATGAATGTTGTTTATTAAACTAATCTCTTTCCTTTAAGACGAGTGTAGTGTTTTTGACTTTTCGTCATAGTGCTAAACCACCAAGTGAGCACCAAAAGTTAAGGATAATTGATTACGGCAAACTAATGTGGGCGAAGCTTGTGTTGAAATCTTAGTAGCACGAAGCGGGGGCGGGTGCAGGAGAGCGGATGCACCTAGAAGCTCCTAAGGTTGGGAGCGCCTAAGGAGCGTATATAAATTATATAAAATATCTTTGTATATAAAATATCTTTAAATAATTACCATTAAAGGAAAAGTGGCGCATACCGAAATTTTTTCCGATCTTAAAGTGTAATTACAACAACAGCGAACCCATGTACTTGTTTGCTCTAACCTTTGGCAATATGCACAACGTGGTTGCTCTCAAAATACCATTGAAATAGGGGCCCTCATATACCTGTTTTGCTACGGAACCATGCCCCCAAATCAAAGCCGAATGAAATCAGAGAGGGCAGGCCTGGAGACCCAATTCAATTTATGTCCGATCTTAAAGTGTAATTATTGGAAGATGTATATTTTCAATTTGCAAAACTTCTTGACTAATATGATTCTCATATTCTTATTTCCACAATGGCATAAGTCCCTTAAAAGAGAATAACTACCTTAACGGCCCGATAAGTTAGGAGTGAGCTCCCGTCTAGGGAGCTCTCCCGTTTTAGAAGGAATGATTCCTGCTACTAAGGTTGAAATTATTTATTGAACAATTGTCTGAGGGTGGATGAAGAGATTGGGATTTAGGGGGTTTCGAGATATCATGAATATTCAATTGTGTGGAACGCTGACTGCTCCAAGCAACTTTAATGTTTCAAAACATGAATTACAGTAAAATCCAGCAAGCTCCTTCCATTTATGTAGGCAAAAATTAGGTTACTAAGACTCCACATTATTTGCGTAGATATTGCGTGGAATAAACAAAGGAACTCAATTCAACATTATCAATTAACAATTATGTAGTGCCCTATGTTGAAGTTTGTATTGAAACCAATGCGGCACCAAGCCATGAGGGAAAAAATCAGCGGTAGGAGAAATGGAGGCAGCAGTAGCAGAGCAGAGGTCAGCAATGGTTGAGTGGGGCAGCAGACGGGATTTCGTAGAGTAGATCTGCAATAGAGGAAAGGGTGTGGGGAGCAATAGTATCTGTAGCACAAGAGGGATGCCTTAGTTACAGTAGAGAAGAAACAATAGAGATGGAACGAAATGGACAAAATTTAAGATAGATCCTGCCACAAGGAATTACTGAATAACTAAATAAAATAGATATAACTGCTATATATGGCCCAATCTTGAAAAAACGAGTATCTCCTCTAGATGGAACAAGATTCTATTTGAAAATCAATTTTGTCCCATCTGCTACAGCTTGAAGAATTCCCAAAGGGCCAGCGTATTCAGAGCCAATACGTTGTTGTATCCCTGCTGATATTTCTCTTTCTTACCAAACAATTACTAGGATACCTATTGTGATTCCTAATATAGGAGTAGAAAGAACCACAACCCTCTTACATGCATAGATGTGGGGCCAGGTTGTAGTTTCAAGCAATCATCCTTCAAAATGAGTGAAGGGTTTGGGCACTTGAGCAACTTGAGCCAAACTCAAAGCCTTCATGCTTAGTGGTCAACCCTCTATAGAGTAATGTGGCTAGTCACTTAAGTGAGCGTGCAATAATAGCTGTCAAAATTTTATGATTCCTAATTTTCAGTTTCTGTTTCGATTCAAAATTTAACCGAAATAAGTACATTCAATCAATGAATCCATTTTGGCCTTGTATTGGTGGTGAACCCTACACTCATGGGTCAATTCACAGTTTGCGATATATTTGTCTCTTGAAATTCTTGCCTTAGAATTCGTATTGTTTATTTTGAAACGTTTTTTTTTTTTGGTGTTGAAATTTGAGAAATGACTTGGTGGAGTGTTTATCCTGGCTATTAACAATTCCCATGCGTATTTGGCGTTCATTAGCGATTAGAAAATTTTAGTTGGAGTCAAACAGGACTAAGGCCATGTTTGTGATAGTTGTGGATACAGATTTTAGATTTTAGCTTCAAAGTTTGTTGCAGATTTTAGATTTTGGATTTTATTAGAAATTGAGAAACCTGGTTGTTGCAGTTGCAAGATTATGAGTATTTCATTCATTTTGAGAAATTTGTGTTGCAGAATCCCGAAAGGTACCCAAACTGAGTTTTGCAATTTTGAGAATTTTATTACTTTTTTGGCTTTTTCAGAATCTGTAGAATCCCAGAATCCATTATCTAGAATTTTTGGCAAATTTTCCTACTGATTTTGAAAAGCTAAAATCTTAAAATCTACAAAAACAATTCTCGCAAACACGCACTAAAGAGGTTTTAAACCATGTTTGGAGAACATTGATATGTTAAAGTTGCCTTAAGCTGAAATACTTGCCATTCTTGTAAGATGAATTTACTTTAATGTGATATGAGTTTGATCATTTGGATTCAAATGGTTATGTAACACGTTTTCTATTGACTTCTTCTGGACAAGAAGTTGTGAATCATTGGGACTATTACATCGGATAATTGGGACAACACCTATACATATTACACATAGATACAATATTTGCACAAAAGATCAGGACCCGACATGCCATGTACATGTCTACCATTATACATACTCCGTCCGTCCGTGTTTGTTAGTCCACAAACATGTTTTTTTAAGTCTCCAAAGATTGCTCATCTAGTCACATCAATGTGCAAAAGAGAGTGATTTTCCTTTTTTGGCCCTTCTTTTTTTTTTTTTGTGTATTTAAAATTTCACTTTTGGCCCAAATTTTTTATTGAAGGGCAAAAAAAGGAAATTTATCTTACGAATATTTTGTTTCCTTAATAAGTTGGAATCCCCAAAATGGACCGACAAAGGTGAATGGAGGGAGTATGTTATTATGCATGACTGCAAGTATGAGAATAATAACGAATTGATGATTTGAGTTTATACATTAAGTGTATTGACTCGGATTGGTAAGCGTTTATGAACTAAACAAACAATATCTATCTCGGATTGCCTTTCAATAACCAAATTGGAAGTTTAAGATTTAGAATTCGTGAAAGTTAAAAATGTAAATGAGAATCTTTTCATTGGTGCATTGGATTGCAGGTTATTTTTCCAAACTGAATGTGTTTCATCCTCTTGTGCAATAACGATGCTTTGGACTATGAATGAAGGAAGCATGGTATTGTGCACAGAAATTGAATTGATTCTCTAAGCCTGCCATGCCTTTTGGCTTCGATTGGGGTATGGTTTTGTGGCAAAACGTCCCTTTAGCTCCTTGGTTCTTGGATGTATAGGGGGCCCGCTGTTTCAGTTATGGTATTATGAGAGCATTCACTTTGTGCATATATTGTTAAAGGTTAGGTCTGTCTCTAATTCTCCCCTGCGCATACCTCCAATGAGTGATGGGCTTGTGTGGCACGCTTTTGTTCAAGAAACAGCTAATAGGAATCATCTTTGGAGAGTGGAATCATCTTTGGAGAGTGTCATCTGTGTGAAATAACTTATTATCAAAATTCACAATATGGCATGGACATGTTTTTCGTTGTGTGATGAAGACTTATTATTGTCTAGAGAGTCTCGTGGTACAAAACTTTGCCGGACACGTGCATGCCACCTCCTTAGAAAATGCAAGTGTCTGGGAGTAATAGTTTTGTATACAGGTACAGAATCAACCAAGTAATATTGGATCATAGATCACACCCGCTGTATAAGCCAACACCTTACATATGGAGATTACATTATCATCTTTCAAAACAAACTTTTCGTTAATTTAGGCCCACCGATGACCTTTAGTCAAAAGGCAATTCCCATCAGACAAAGCTGACAGAAGACCAAACAAGCTTGGGATCATTTTGTAATGCTTCTTGAATGGGTTTAGTGTTTTCTATTTATTTACAAAGTTAATGGTCAAATCTTTAAAGTTCACATTTTGGGAGAAAGAGGTTCTTTAGATTCTTCATGATGATGTGATTATTAACAATGGTAGTTTTTGGCTGGAAAAGTGGTTTACTGTGCGTAAGATGAAAGGGATGAAGGAATTTGAAGGAGCTAGACTTTATACTAGGAAAGTCGTGGATTAAACTAAGATGCAGTTTAGAGGTTTATACTTCCATTGTTACTTTTTTGCTATTTTCCTTGTTTGCAAGGCGGCTTTTTGTATGCTATTGGTCACCCTCTTTAATATTTCATATTTGAAGTTGATATTTACTAAAAAGATCTTTGGATATGATATTCGCATTCGTGGGAACATGAAAAATATATGGGATTTTTACCTATTGTCGAATTCCTTTTGTCTCTATGTCATTCCGTTTAGCATAATGGGTGGCATCCCCTTGATGTTTCATACAAAAAAAAAAAAAAAATACATTTAGGAAATTGCCTCGTCCCGTGTTGTGTCTGTGCTTTTACATGAAAAACAAAAGTGGGGGTAGTAACCTGTGCACTCAAAGCATTCACGCTATCTGAACAACGCTACCCTTTAAATCTCTTCAGTAACATGCTCCCCCGTAACACCTGTTATCTTATCTTTTACATAATCTCTATTCAGAATTTCCTACTATGCTGCACTTGTTTTGCTATCAGATATTAGATGTTTATACTGGATCTGTTGCTGATGAAATATGACCTAACTGTTAACATGCATTTTTGTTAAGTCGTTTGTACTTTTTGTGGCTCATATTAGCTCATGAAGTACTGTCTACTTATGAGCGTTCTACTTCTGCATTTTCCAATATTCTAATAATCGCTAGGTGCTAGTCGGGCGGAAAGGGGCACCTAGCGCCTAGGTGTTGACTAGTCGGCCGCCTAGTCCCTGACTAGTTGGCTGCCTAATTTAGGCATTAGACCACCGCCTAGGCGCTAGGTGGGGACTAATCGGCCTAGGCGGCCAACTTTTAGAACACTGGCATTTTCACATTGTACAACAGCTACATTAGAGCATGCATGGCATATGGAATGCACCAGCGTTTAACTCACTGTACCATTGCTTTATTTCCAACCTGCAATTCTATATGTATAGTTAATTGCGTAGGCTACTTTTAAATGATAGAGCTGTATACACTAATTTCACCCTGACCTAAAAAGACTTTCCTCGTGTTTTTTTTCATTCTTTTTCTGATGTTTTGGTCATGTATAGCATTCTGGATTTTGTCAACCTTTTGAATGCATCTGGCAATTTGCTTACTTTGTTCCAAGAATCGGGTCTCTAGGTTGGCCCTCTGTCATGCCTTCCGGCTTTGATTTGGGGATATGGGTTCATCATGGCCTACGCCAGTTTAGTTTCTCAATTTTTGGAAGTATAGGGGCCGGCTATTTTAGTGGTAAGCACTAAGCAGCCACTTTGTGCATATATCAAAGTTTAGATCAGTCTCTGGCCCTCCCCGTCCATACCCCCATCAATTGGGGATTACGTGCGTACTGTTATTGTTGTCTTTGTAATTGGATTTTCTTCTCGTTTCCCTCTGTTGCTTTCCCCCAGCTAATTATCCATTTTGTAGATACGCACACATTCACTCTCTCACTTATGGATACTAAACTCTGTGTACATTTTTTACACGTGTATGTTTAGTGCTTTGAGAATGCCATGATGTTCCCACCCCCGAATCACTAAGGCCTGCCTTGTGGGGTTTAAACCTTAAGTTGGATCTTTGCTGTGCCCAAGAGATATATCACTCGAGTATGGAGATGGATTGCGGGTGGTGATCCTTTGTGGCACTTTGATTTGAGATGCATCTCTGTTAGAAATAAGTTTTTAATTAGATCCTTCGTTGCATTTTTGGAACTTGAAAATGAAATCCCGTTCTATACCAAAACAAAAACAAGCCTCGTGCCAGTCTATTGCACATATTCCCTTTTGTCATTGGTTTAGAAAAATGGTATGCTGTCCTGGAGCTGGAATAATGGTATTGTAATTGAGGTGAAGTGCTTTGGTTGGGTTGTCAATGTTACTTGTGAAAGAAGAATTTTGGTAACAGGGTGCTTGCAAGTTGCAACTATGAAGTACCACTGACTGACTGCTATGCAAAGTCTCACATGCGCTTGGATAAAGCCTGGGGTGAGCCAAGTATCCCACAGTGACAGATGGGTGGGCCTATTTTGCTATTTGTTTTTGTGTGTTTTTTGTGGTTTGGTTTCAAATTTTAGTATTCAAGACAATACTGCTACTCTGTGAGTCTTCGATCTGGATTGTAGCATTGAACAGCTGATGATGCTCAGAGTGAAATTATCTGTTCACCAAGGATTTGACATGTACTCTTTGTTAATGATTGATATCTTTCTGTGGTTTCAATGACTCAGAGGACATTTCAGTATGTCCCATTTGAAGGGGGATAAAAAAAAAGATAGAATGAGTTTTGCAGAGGCTTTAATGACCTGCCTTTCTTATAGAAAAATTATTAAGTTGCATCCTTTACTTTTTTTTACCCGTAGAGAATACAAAGTGTTGGATTTGATGTTAGTGCTTTTATGTGTAAAATTATATTAGATTCTAAAGGAGTAATTGACATTATTTTCTGTATATTTCAGCAACACAATCTGTTGTATGAGACCTTAAATATTAGTAACATTTGTAGTTTGTTGCTCATTTTAGCCATGACTATTGAGAAAAGATGGACACGCTTGCTTGCTTGCTCGACTCTACATTACAATTGCTGATAATCTATTGTTTCAATACTTAATGCTAGCTCCATGTTGTCTTATAGGTTGTATCTTGGTAGTATTTTTTTGGTGATCTGGAACATGGAAGTATTCAGTATGAGCAATCCAATGTGTAACCATGATGAATTCACAAACTATTTAACCTTTGGGAGGTGAATGCACATGAGCAATTTTTATGTGGCATACGATATAATTCGTATAGTTGTTCTTGAAGTTATGTAGAAAAGTCTAGTCGTGTGCAATTTCTTGGACCCAGGGAGGAGTCAGTTTGACATTGTCTGTCAATGACGCGAGTTTGGCAAATATCAATGTTGCGGTATGTTGGGCAAATATCAGCGTTGCACTGTTAATCTTTGGTGCAACTATAATATGGAGGTTGGTGTTAAATTGAGTTCATGGGACACGGTAATATCAGACATGCGATGGATTTGTTTTTCTTCCTGACTTGGCATTTTTAATAGCAGAATGAGAGAGATTGGTAGAGCAGGCCAGTGGAGCTGGAAACCCCACCCTTTGTTGTGGGTTCTCATATGCAGCAGTGAGCCTACGAGGCCTATGACGTGATTCATGTTGTGGCTTCTTGGAGCATCAACAACAGTCTTGCCATCCCCCGAAACCGTGGTTTTGTCGAGAAAAACCCTCAAGAGCCTTCATATTGTGGTTCTGCGGGGAGTAGTATTATCTGTTGTGTTGGCAAATTACACATTCAGGCATTTAGTAAAATTCGTTAGAATTCAGGATCAAATGTGATTCAGAAGTTAAACAATCATGTTACAACCATCCTTATTATATGTAATCTTTTGTACATATGTTCACAGGAATTTGGGCCGTGCACGCATTGGTGGGCTCCACACTTGTATCTCTAAATGAGTATGCAACTTAGATTAATTATTATGATAGTCTCAGTTAAGAGTGTCCACAATGGCATAACTAAAAGTGCTAGGTTTTTAAAGTATGTAATATTTGTGCAAAATATGGCTCACAATGCTATCATCAAACTTAGCAACCTTCTTAAAAATAATCAAATTTTGGACTTTGGATAATCAAAACTAACAATATTTTGTCAATAACCAAATTTAATTAACCTCGCCCTCAATCAAAGACACACATGATTAAAAAAAAACGTTATATCTCTTCCCTTTTCCCCTCTCTTTCTTTTTCAACGATGTTTTCAAAAAAAAAATACTTAAAATTGTTTTTTTTTAAACTGTTTGTCCCCCAAAAAATATTTCTTAACTGTTTTTTTAAAAAAAAATATTGTTCCTTTTTCGAAAAATTGTTTTGTAGAAGAAATTTTTTTCTCAAAAACATTTTCTTATATAAAAATTAATTTTTTCAAAAACCGTAGTTACACAAAAACTATTTTTATAAAAAAATTTCAAAAAAAGTTTAAAAATTATTTTCTATTTCTAATAAATAGTTTTTATTAGTCTCAAAATTTATTTTTAGAAAAAACTATTTCTATGTTCACAGTTATTAGTTTTTTTTATAATTTAAAAATGTGATATGACAACTTTTGGTTATTCAATTTTGATTATGCCATTGTGGACCTTTACATTGCTAATTTTAATAATCTCTTAACTGGATAATCAAAAACTGATGTGGCAACTTTTGATTATTCATTTTTGATTATAGCACTGTGGATACTCTAAGAGCCCAAAGTTAACTATTAGGTTTCTGTGGCTCTTGAGATACTACTAGAAAGGGTCCTTTTTCCTGAGGTGCCTTGTAATTCTTGGAGATTAGGAAGCTTCACCAATCACCAGAAACTGAAAGGCAACAACAACAGGTCTAAATGTTACTCTCATAGCCTCAATTACCGTCCGTGAACTACACCCATTCCATACATGCAGCTCACTCTCTCCCTCCACAATTGTATACTGCCATATTTTGATGCATGTCTTAGATATGCTCTTATCTCTTTCAAGTATAAAATGGGTAGTGATTTTGCCACACCTTTTTTTGATAATGCCATACCCTGTAATTGTATTTTCTGGTGTAAAAATACACTTGCAGGGTGTGGCATTATCAAAAAATGGTGTAGTAATATCATTTCCCTATAAAATTTATTCGCCACTTAATGTCAATATGCCCGCACCCAAGCATGATTTTTGGCGTATTGATGCTCCTATATCTTTTTGAAGTTGTAAAATTTACTCGCCACTTCATGTCAAGATGCTCATACTTTTTGGTGTATTATTTTGTTCTTGACGAGTTTAAAAAAGTGAAAAATATCTATCGTCCGATTGGAAAGGCTACCATTCGTTTGATCTTTGGGGTGGAGGGGTAAGTGTTGTGTTCATCACGCAGCTCAAAATGCTTGACTGCATGAGATAAAGTAAGTTTCTCGTACATGTAATTACACAAAGGACCGTTTGGGGCTTTCCCTTTCCACGATTTCGACGGCTGAACTGCTTTTGGAGCCTCTTTCCCATTTTGAGGCACTCTCTTCTTTCTGCTTCCTCACTCGCCATCTTCTATGATTAAGGTTCCGTTCTTTTAATTTTTTTTCCCTTCATTGTGTATTTTGTTCGTTTTTTCTGAATTTTTGCTAGATTTGCATTATATTTTTTGAATTAATCATTCGTCTCGATAAGAGGTGTCTAAAAAGTAAAAAATTATGATTAAAAGCAAAAAAAAATATTCACTAAACACGAAATAGTTTGAAACAACTGATATTTTTGTCTTTAGTGCAACTTTTTTCAACTTTTGTTCCCATTTTTTTTTACGTTTCTAATTTCTCTCGTCGACAAGAATAATTAGTCTTAAAAGTGATGACAGAAAAATAAATTATGAAAGTAGATAAAATAAAAAAAAAATATCGAAAATTAGGAGAATGAGTATGAGTCAAAAAATACCATTTAGACAAAAAGAAGCAAGGGAGAATGGGCCTGCCAACTATACTTTTATGAACACGTAAAACCCAAAACACAAACACACTCATCGTCACAACTTGTGCTTTTTTTCTACATTACCACAACTCCCTTCTCCACACTCCAGAGTCTCTATTCCGTATTTTGACAAGAACAAAAACAACTACCAAAAGCACCCATCAAACAAGCAAACCAAGACAGTTAAATACACGGCCCTGTGAAGAAAGAACAAGCAAAAGAAGGGGAAAAAAAAAGGAAGGAAAGATCTCAGAGGCATGGGAAAGAAGCTTGATGCTCTGTTGGGAAGGAGACACTTAAATAAATCCAAGTTCAAGGCCCTCGTCAAACTTGCCGTTTACCGGCTTGCTGTCCTCAAGAGCCAGCGCCGGGCTCGGTATTCTATTGCCCGTTCCGATGTTGTTCAGCTACTCAACCTCGGCCATCATGACCGTGCTCTACCTCGGGTAACTTTCAGATTCATTGCTATTTTCGGGTTCTTCGTTTTCGGTTTTTATTTTTGAAGTTCTTGGAAAGAACTATTAGAAGATACAAAACAGTCGTCATTTCATTCAGGGTGTCAAGTTATAGGAAAACTTCACCGCAAATTTTTTTTGAGATAACGGTCTACTTTCTACAGTTCCAAAAAGTTTGTACTTTCTAAGAAATATAAGTTGAAAAAATTCGCCATGCAAACTGTCCCCAACAGTTTCTCCTTTTATTTTTCACAAAACGCGGAAAATTGTTTACCAAGCTGTTTGAAGACTTTATATGCGGGGAAATATACTGTCTAGTTAAACATACTGCGAACTTAGGATTTCGAATTTCCACACGAAAACTAAGGCAATATGAAGCATGAATATTTCGATCTTTCTAAGGTTTTCGGTTCCAAGAACATGAACAATGAAGACAGAAAACAAAGACAAACTGGAAACAATACCAAATAGAGCTACTTGCCAAAACAAAATACCTAACAGACCTGCATATTGTTTTTCTAGACAACTTGGGGGTTGAATTGGTGTCTCATTACAGGTAGAGCCAGTTATCAAAGGAGCAGAATACATTAGACGCTTTTGTCATGATTGAAGGCTATTGTCACTTGTTGCTGGATAGGATCGAGCTCATTCAAGAAGAGAGGTTAGTTTGCTAAACCACCTTTGATTTGTTAATCAGTCCCTCTTGTTTCTGGTTTAAAGTATAGGGGTTTCGGTTATGTAGATCTAGAGTATGTCCTGAAGAGTTGAAGGAGGCAGTGTCAAGCTTGGTCTATGCAGCTAGGAGATGTGGGCAGTTTCCAGAGCTTCAGGAGATGAGAACGATCTTCACATCTCGATTCGGGAAGGAGTTTGTGACTTGTGCCATTGAATTAAGGAACAACTGTAGGGTGCATCCCACGGTATGTATTTACTAACATGATATTCAAGCTTTACATTCATTTTGGTTGATGAAGAATGGGAAGAACATGGAATTCATGTGTTTGCAATTTGTGTGGATGTAAATGTAGATGATACGGAAGCTGTCAACTAGACCGCCAAGTTTGGAAAACAGATTGAGTGTGCTTAAGGAAATTGCTTCTGAGAAAAACATAGTTTTGCAGAATGAGGAAGAGTCTTCAGCGGCAACTGAGGTATAATAATCTCTTCTTGTAGTTTTTCAAAACAAGTTCTGTAGAATGCTTTTCGGAAACTGACTTTGGAAACAAAAGTCACAGGAATCTGACTGATTATCTAGTGACTAGCTGTAATGCTTTTAAAATAACATTGGTCTTGAGAAAATTCCCAAAAAACAAGTTGTAAAATATCAGACCAATTAAGTTAGTTGTGTTTTCTCGAAAATCAGAACACATTGTGGAAACTGTTCTTTCATTCAAACATTAATGCTTCTACACACAAATCTTGTTTCTTTTTTTTTGGTATGAGAATCATGTATTAACCGTAATATTTAGACACATCTCTCATGAGATGTTGCATAATTGCAGGAGAAATTCAAAACAGAACAGAAGCAGAATCACCCAGAGTCGACAGCTATTTCAGGAGGATCTAGGCATTGTAATGGTTTTCGTAATTTGCTGAATGAGATAGAAAGCATGGAGGGTTTGTTGGTATCACTGAAAGGCACAAGAAAATACAAGGATGCAACTGATGCAGCTGAAGAAGTTTTTAAATCGGCAGCTTATGCTGCAGCAGCAGCAAGAGCAGCAGTGGAACTTTCTAGATCTGAATCCCACGACCCTGCTGATCAAAATTGTTCTGGTTCGGTAACTGACGAGAAAAATTTGAAGAAATTCAAAATACTGAGGAAAATAATTTGCGAAGAACCAAGGATCAGAATAATGTTATTGGATTTGGGAAGGTTCATCCTATTCAGAGGTATCATTCTGATTCTGAAGACAAAATTCACGGTGATGAAAAGGATGAAGAAACCAAAGAGGGTAGAATCGTAGCTCATTCTAGGCCATTGGAGGACATTGTTTGTTATGCGAGTGATGATGAGACGAGGAACGAAAGTGGTGGAGAACAGGTGTCAAGGATCCATGAGTTGGGTTTTGATATTAAGCACCGTTTGAATATAATGAAGGCTTGGGTTCTGGTAAGTTTCATACAAACCAAGATGAAGACCTATCAGAGAAGGGTAGTACGCTTTCTCGATCTCAAAAGTGGTTTCCTTTGAGATCTCAAGCAGGGCTGGAAACAGAGTCAGCGTTTGAAAATGCCAAAGCAGATTCTAGTGAAGGATCCTGGATCCAGGGTACAAAGTTTGTATCGGTTGAACGCCGGGAGAAGGCCGGTATCTGTGAGGACTAGACGAGCTCAAGGGCGTTGAGAAGCATGTCGTAATATCATAATAGGGAGTGGTTGTTCTTAGCAACGGTATAGGTTCTGTGTGCACATTTAATTTCCGAATTGTTTGCACATATTAATAGCTTAGTTGTAGTGTGATGGTTTTGGTTGTGACTATATGCGAGTTTTTTGATTTTTTACTTGTTTTTTGACCGTCCCTTCTCCTCTTCAATTTGGAGGAAACTTATGGAGAAGAGTTTAGCGTCTGGAGTGCCTGGTAATCTGGATTTGGTTATTGATTGGCTTCTTCTGAATGCTATGTGGAAGAGTTTCAGAAGTACCAGTTTGAAGTGCTCTTTTGCAGCTGCTGTAGTGTTTCCAAGCTCAGAGCACAAACATATAGCAAGTTACCTTGGTCATTTTAAATTCAGTTAGAGATTTTTTTGAGGAAGTTAGCTTGGTCATCCCAGGAGAAGTGAGTTTGTGTAAGCAGCTGGGGCGTTGCCCAACATTTTAAAGATTCTGTATAGGGTTTGGCAGTAGGGAATTTAGTGATAGAGTTGTATAGCTGTGTTTTGGTTATGGGTTTACCCATATGTTGCTAGTCCTGGTTATGACCTGGGGTATGCCCCTTGGATTTTGTATTCTTTTGTTTGGGCTTTTATAAGATTGTGTACTTACATAAAAAGAAAAACCCCGTGAAAAAACAAAATCAGACCTATTAAGAAGGATAACAAGAATAGAAACGTATCAAGCAAGTCTATGGTACTCCACAGAAAAGAATCCAAGGGCTATTTTCACCATCAATGTCCATTATGATAAGCACTACATCGTGTTCTTTTTAGGTGTTTGAGTTAGGACCTCCAGAAAATACACTAGAGCAGAGCAACCTGAGCAGAGAACCACAAAAACAAACTACTGTCGATTTAGAAGAGGAATATGGTTTTCAAGTGTGGTGAGCATTTAAAGCTTATACTTCTAGTAATTGCATTCCAGGGCTGTAAAGCATACGAGACAGGTTTATATCTGTGTGTCATGGTGATTTTCTCTACTTCCTTGGCATGTAAACTTGCTTTGTGCTTTGCTTTCCTTTAAATTGTTTATTTCACCAACGAATTGAGAAAAAGTGCAGGCTGTCCAAGCTTCCTTTGAGAAATTAAAACTCAAATTCTTTCGTCCGAACAATGTCTACAACCAGTTCCAACTACATAAACATTTGTCTAAAGCACTGTACATAAACAAGTGAAAGGCTTATCTCTAGACGGTAAATTTACTGGTACGCAGGAAGATAAAACTCTCAACATACAGCATCACTGACGTACGTGCCAGATTTACCTCTACAAAGGCACCAATCAATTGATTTACCATATCATCCTTTGCAGAGAACTGAAAAGTTACTGCCCCCTAGCTCGCTTCTTCCCATTTTGCAATTGATCACAGAAAGACTGTAAACTCACGCCAACATCTTCATCATACTCGATGCCAAGTTCCTCCTGTGAAAGAAGACACCATTAAGCAATAACTTTGCAATTAGTTTTTTTTTTGAAAGGGACTTTTGCAATCAGTTTACACGACATGAGCATAATACATGGACGTTACAGCACCTTGAAATCTTTGAGGTTCTTAGGCGAGTTCTCAGTTATAGCATCCCATACATCTTTGAACATCCTCTTCCGTCTTCTCCACTGGCTTGTCGTATCCGTGTACATTGCCTCAACAGCTTTGCGTTCTTCTGGGCTTACGAGAGTTACTCCACCACGCATTTTAGTCAATTTGTCCTCCATCTTCTCTACCTGATACAGAACAGTTCCTAATGTTGGTCCAAATCCCCAACACAAACATTTTGATACAGGTATGAAGGAGAAATCATTTACCTGCTTTCTCAGACTTGCTTCTTTAGCAAGTATCTGTTCTAAAGTTAAATTTGACTGCAGAGCTTTAATTTCTGCAAAAAGCATAAATTTCATCAGCCAAATAGAAGACTTGTATCATAGACTCAGACTATTATCACATTGAAGCACATTTCTGCATCAAAGAATGAGCGCTTATAACTGAAAAGTTAGGAAAATTAAACAATAAGCATGCAAATTTTTATTCTGTCAAAACCATATGTTCCTGCTTAGGGTTTAAAGGAAATACCTCCCTCAACCTCGCTAATTGCTCTTCTTTGTTCACTCAGCTTCTCTTGTAACTTGGTGTTTTCGTCCTTCATCTGGTTAAGTTCTTCACTGTTTGGAATGTCAAACTGATCTTGTCTAGCAAGGTATATTTTCTGCTTACCATATTCCTTGAATGATATCCGCCCACTATCAGCAAGAGTATCCAGTGCCTTCTGTACTGCAGTCTTTTTGAGGTTGAACTTTTGAAGAGAATCAGCCACATTTTGAGAATTTAATGGTCTATTTTGCTGGATAGAGAATAGTTACATAATTACCAAGGGCAATGAACTCAAACAGCAATTAAGATCAGCTGCAGCAAAATATTCAGAAGTACTCACAAGAGCAAGCAAAGTAATTCAGAAGCACATTCTCTTTGCTATGGCAGAAAATAATTCCAGAGTAGCTTTGAGAGAGTCTCTTTGTATTTTATTCAAGACTGGACTCACAAAAGCACAGCCATCAGCATAGAGGGGGCTTTGTTTTCTTCCCATTATCTTATTCAGGTAATAACTTTCGACATCAATATGTAAGGATAACATGGCTCTATTCACCGGTGTTTGTAGCGAGTGTCGAGTTATGATATGAAACAAAATCAGTTGCAGGGAAGAATGAACATTACATTAAAATTGAGTAGTTTAGCTTCTTCTCCCCACTACCACATTGTAACCCACATACAGTCTTTCTGCCAAGTGAATAAGTACCAGTAAGAGAGAAATTGGCTCAAAGTTAAGAGGACGTTTTATTTTGTGAGAAAAAGCAAGAAATTATTAGTATGGATGTTTGAACTTCAAGTGGCTCGTTGTTTAGGAAGAACTGAAAGCACAGTCCAATGAGGGATGCAGAAGTTGACAGATGCTGGGGAGGGTTCCTCATTTCTAAGTGAACAACCAACATATAAACACAAACACAAGTTTGAATGCAAAAAGCTGAAGTTCACCCAAAGCCGGATTGGCTTTAGGAGAGAGGGTGAACGCTGGGACCAACAATAACCTACCAAAAGAATCACTTCCTTTTCCCTTTCCCTTTTCCTCTATTCTCAACAAATAAATGGAGCTTAGAATGCCCCCATTAACCCAAGAGAAATCACAAGGCTGTAAATAGAACTCGGGACACCTACCAGGCTACCACTGTAAAATCAACCTCAAAACCTGCCATGAGATTTCAAGTTCTCATTTATTTCTGACTTGTTATTTTGAGTTTGGAAATACTTCTATACCATTTTTAATACATCCGTGCGTTATGTTATGGCAGATATGCTTAACAGCAACTTTTTTCTACAGCCAACCCTTCCACTTACCACTAACACTCACTTGGTAATCAAACACGAAGCATACACATATTTTAACCTGAATGAATCCTTGAATTAGGAATTCAAAGCAAGTAGCACAAACAGATAATTCCATTCATGAAGACCTAAAATAAGCCATTAATTTGGGATAATAGCCAGAGAGTATTGTTAATTTACGAATCAAGCGAAAAACAACACTGTATTCTAAAAACAGTTTACCTCGTTCACGAAGTTGAGCACAATCCCTGCAAACGAAGCAAAAGAAAAAAAGAAAAAAAAAAAAGAGAAGAAATCCAGATGTAAGGATTTGGTCATCAGTCTTCAAATACATGAGCTTCATTCAAAGCTCTACAATATTAGGATTATATATACATATGCAATCATCTGAGTTACAAGCTGTGCCAAATGAGAGAGAGAGAGAGAGAGAGAGAGAGAGAGAGAGAGAGAGAGAGATTTGACCTTCGGAGTTGTCGGACTTGGGGGCCATTGGATCTGAGAAATGCGGGGAGAAGACGAAGCTCAGGCGGGAAATCTCTCTGAAAACTTGTGTAGTAGGAGTACTACTTGTATGTTTTGTGCCTTCAAATTCGCATTAACGGGAGAGCAGAAGGGGGGCGGTGATAATACGACGTCGTCGAATTGGAAAACGCTGTGGTCATGTGGTGGACTGGTGTGTTCATGGTTCGGATTGGCCCGGTTCCATAAGAATCCAGTAACCAAACCATTTTTAACTGTTCTGAAAAAATGAGAACTGAAACCTAACCATTGCAAATTTGCAAAATATAAAACTTAACTATAACCAAACCGCTCTACCGGTCCAATTTCGATTTGATTTTGATTCTACCCTATTAGCATTCAAACATTTTCATAAACTATGATCGTATTGGAAAACATAATCGCAAAAGTGCTCTTAAAAATAGCCCTTAATTTCAGTTAGAAAAAAGAATTGAAGAGAAATTTGTTTCCATTGATGTGTATTATTGTAACCCAAACACGCCTTTATATAGTCTACACAATTTGGTAACCAAAAATCACATGTTTCACATCAACATTCACACTAATGACTCTTCTCTTTTCTAACAGTTGAGAAGCGCTAAGGAGTTTCCAGCAATTGCAGTCCCCTTGTTTTTTTATTTTTGCTTCCTCGCTCAATCAGTCCACATTTGCAGTATCGCTTTTTGTGAGCACATCAATGTTCAACAGGCATACCTTTTGGCTCGTTTTGTTGAATCTTCCAGAATTCACTCGGAAGCGGATATATTCTATATCCCTTTGACAACGGATAGTCTTCTCAGGTGGATTTCTTTGCTTTAGGAGTTGCTTACCTAGTTTTGCTGCTTGTACTATTTTTTTTTTTTAGCTTGTAACCTCTTAGTTAGGTTGATTTTTTGATTGGGGCTGTATTTGTAATCTGATGTATCGACTCGTTATTCTATCTATGAAGTTTTTTTTTTTTTTATGTCAAAAAAAAAATGGTAACCAAGAAACCGAGACCAATAAAGGATGTACGCATAGCAAAAAAATATAAATATTAACCTAGTCTAAACAGAAAATATAATATTGAAACCTAGAAAACCTAGTAACATATGTTAACAACTTCGTTAACACTTCATGTCATGAACCAACATGAATACTCATTTCGTCCTATAATGTTTGTTCGGTCCGCAAAATGAGGACGTAAAAATAATATAATTTTTGCAAGAAAAATTGAACAATTTACTTGATATTGATAAATTCTTTTAATTTGTGATTTTTTTTTGAAAGAAATTTATTATTTTTGAGTTCTTGTTTTATGGACCAGACAAACATTATGGAACAGACGGAGTACAAAATAGTTTATAGACTACCAACATTAAAATGGATTACCAAAAGAGATTACATAAACCGAAAAAACGGGTAAAGTAGACATGAAGATAGTATGACACATATTAATGTAGGTATATATAAGTATATATTACGGATGCGGGGACTGTGCTGTGTGCTGTGCACCATTTGGATCGTCCGTCTCAGTAATTAATGGTCTGAATTAAAATAAATTTCCGGGGAAGGTTTAGGAAAAGTTTTTTAAAATCTGGACCATTCATAACAATTTTGGACGGTTAAGATTGCACATCACCGGGTTGTGCACCTAAGCACGCCCCCCATCCATATATTACTGGTAAATTGGTTCTGGTTAGGTGGTTTGAGAAAAAAAAAACAGTAACCAAACCAAATGTATCGCTTTTTATTTTTTTTGAACTAGAACTTGAGCACTAAAAAGTAGAACCAATCCAAAAGGCACAATTCGGTCGGATTAGTTCGTTTTACCGGTTTTCGGATTTTTTTACACCCCAAGGATTGAAGTTCTTTGAAACTTCGGTGAGTATACAGTTTCCACCCCTGTACTTTACATGCAAACTCACATGTCCCCCCTTCGCTTTAAACTATTGCTTTAGGAGTAGTTCGTAGCGTTAGCGGTTTATGTATTTTCATAGGGTACCCTAGAGTTTAGACACTTTAATAGAGTACCTCTAGGGTTTAGGTACTTTCATAAGGTACCCTTAAGATTTTAGTAGTTTAGGTATTTTCCATAGAGTTTTAAGAGTTTAGGCGTTTTCATAGGGTTTTAGGGTGCACTCACTAGTTGGGAATCTTCTTTTTTTTTTTTTTGAAGGCAAAAAAATTTATTAACCTTTGAAAACAAATTACAAAGATTAAAAGGACCCAAAGCATAAGGCATCAAGCTGAAGAAGAGTGAATCTACAAAGAGGCAACAACAAACTCCAACAATTATATGCCGCAAGGACCCAAAGGGAGAAATAACAATCCAAGGTTGGCAAGAAGCCAACAATGACAAAACAACACCACTCCCAACATCCAAGAGACACATGACAACTAAGACTCAACCCAACACCCAAAGAGACACCTAAGACTCCAAACAACACGCCAAGAGACATCTCCCTGAACTAACTCCTTAGAAAAAAAAAAGGGGTGTTGGGAATCCTTAACGGTGCATTTTCAAATTGGGCTGGACTTGGGCGTGCATTGATACACAAAACTGGACCTCCAAGTAAAAAAGCCCAAAAATTGTACTGATTTTAAGATAAATAAGTTAGTTATTGCTCTTGAAAGTATTTATGTAACGCCCCCAATTTTGGAAACTTTAATTAGACAATTTTATTGAAAAACTAAATAGAGTCTGGCTCATTATTACATCATAATTCCCATAATTACACAGAAGGAGGGAAACTAAGATTCCTAACTACAGCACCGATTGCTCTTCCATCCTAGCCAGCTCTTCGGCTCCAAAAGCCTCCAAAGTGTACAGCTCTCCCTGTTCATCTATAAGGTCTGACACATTATACCGGCGTCGCCACCAATATAATATGTCATGGTCACCAAAGGTAACACTATGAGCTACAAGAGCTCAGTAGAATAATCCAAACCCACTAACCCATAACTTACAAGCAATAGACAATAAAATTAACAATTTCTACATAGTACATGCATATCTAACAAAACATTTAACAATGACACATCCGCATTCACTATTCACACTAACGTTTGTGTCTATGATTTTCTGTGTTTCTCCTATGTGACTCATCGTAGACTGTGTCTCGTTTTCTTTTACCAAATCAACATTTCCAAAAGCATTTTGACACACCCAATCTCGGTTCCGCTGTGCCGGGTTTCCGAATATTCTCACAATGGTTCCGCCGCGCCGGGTTTTCATTGGCATACATTGCATTGGCTTCTCTCCACGGATAACCAAGCCATTCCTCACCATGGTTCCACCGCTCCGGATTCTCATGGAAACGCACTCAACGTCACAATGGTTCCGCTGATTCGGATTCCTATTGGAATACACACAAACCTCACAATGGTTCTGCTGATTCGGATTCCCATTGGAACACACACAAACCTCACAATGGTTCCGCTATTCCGGATTCCCATTGGAACACACACACACACACACATTCCCACAATGTGCAAGTCCGGCCACATTGCGATTTCAAAAACACACCTTGTCATTAACACTTCATAGGTGTCATGTTTCTATCTTCCTTGATTTTTGTGTCTCGTCACATGCATAGACATACTTATACATAAATCATTCATTGTAATATTGAAACTAAACATACTTATAGGCGACAGATAACATTATATACTTAGCAGATAACCATATATATTTATATGCGACAGATAACCTTATATGTTTAGAGAAAACATTTAAGAAATCTCTATTTTAGAGTAAGGACATTCTACTTTTCAACATACGGTTCTATGCTATACGTCGAGTTAAGGACAAGGGATTCTACTTATTCTTAGGGATAAAGGGATAAGAAGATTCTACATGATCGTAATTTCATTTCAAGATTTTAGTAAAACGAGCTTGCTATTTATTTCTAATACTTCAACTTGCCTTATCATAAACAAAAATAACTAAAGTTATACTAGGGAGAATGAGTAGAGATTAATCTATATGATCGTAATTCCATTTCAAAATTTTAGTAAAACGAGCTTGCTAATTATTTCTAATACTTTAACTTGCCTTATCATAAACAAAAAAATAACTAAAGTTATACTAGGGAGAATGAGTAGAGATTAATCTACATGATCGTAATTTCATTTCAAAATTTTAGTAAAACGAGATTGCTAATTATTTTTAATACTTTAACTTGCCTTATCATAAACAAAAAAAAAACTAAAGTTAAACTAGGGAGAATGAGTAGAGATTAATCTACATGATCGTAATTTCATTTCAAAATTTTAGTAAAACGAGCTTGCTAATTATTTCTAATACTTTAACTTGCCTTATCATAAAAAAAAAAAAAAAACTAAAGTTATACTAGGGAGAATGAGTAGAGATTAATCTATCTTGATCCGAAATTAGTCAGGGCCGAATAAGCTAGTTGGAAAAACTCTACGGGCGGTGAATCTCGCAAATTTGGACCAAACTTTGGATGGCAGTAACTCGGTCAATATTTGGCCAAATATGATCGTTCTTGGGTCGAAATCGAAGCTCTAGAAGTGCTCTACAACTTTTGTGAAGGAAGTTGATCCTATAAACTACTTTAGGTAGGAGAAAAATGGTGATAAATGAAGAGACAGTATGCTGTCTGGAACTGGAAATCCGAGATTTTTACTAAACTTCGGATGTCAATATTTTTGTCATTGCTTCACCGATCGGGGTGGTTCTTGGGTCTAACTTGAAGGTCTCGAAGTGCTCTACAACTTTCCAGAAGGGAGTTGGTTCTAAGAACTACTTTTAAGAAGGAGAAAAATGAAGATTTGTGAAGGGCAGTAGGCAGTCTGGAAAATGGAAATGGTTTCTAGAGAGAAGTGAGAG
Source organism: Rhododendron mucronatum var. ripense (assembly GCA_019656295.1). Classification (NCBI taxonomy): domain Eukaryota; kingdom Viridiplantae; phylum Streptophyta; class Magnoliopsida; order Ericales; family Ericaceae; genus Rhododendron; species Rhododendron mucronatum. The sequence goes on along the minus strand of BPLT01000105.1, from coordinate 1,721,736 downwards.
CAAATGAGTGAAGGTGTGAGTTGAAGCTTGAAGTGAGCTTGCTATTTATAGGCCAAGGCTCCTCTCTCCTCTCTCCCCTCTCTCCCATCCGAATTCTCTCTCTCTCTCTCTCTCTCTCTCTCTCTCTCCTATCTTTGATTTTTTTTCATCTTTCAAGCTTGATTGAAAGCTTGATGGGTTAGGTCAAAGGTTTGCTTGACAACTTCTACCTAGTTCTTAGGCATGTGCAAGGCTAGATTTGGTACTTTGGATTGGATTATGGAAAGATTGGTAGAGAAGAGGAGGATTGTACAAGGTTTAAAAATTAGTAAATGTACTAATAAGGACAATGGAAGATAGATTTGCTTTAGAAAAATATATCATCATAGATTTGAAAGGATGTAAGAAGATTATGGTAAGGACAACCAAATCTCTTCTCTTTCTTCCTTTCTTGGACAAGTTTAGGTTATTCTAAAGGTTCCTAGTCTTATCTAGTACTTAGAAGACTTGTTTATATATGGAAGAGTAAGGAAAATCTAGATTTGGTTGTACCATGATTGTGTGAGAAGTTGGCCAAAAGAAATTGACTAGATTGAGTGAGCAACACATGCACACACATCATTCTCTCTCCCTCTCCCTCTCTCTCTCTCTCTCTCTCTCTCACACACACACACACACACGTATATACACACACACACACACACACTTATATGTACAAATATTAAACAAAATAAAAAGATATGTACCTAAGGTACTATATGATCTAATGGGATTTTTCAAGGCCAAGATTTTCTAATAAAGAATTCTATTAGGCACATTTGTACTTGTAATATATTTATTTATCCAAGTACTATGTAATCTAGGTAGATTTCCTAGTAAAAAATCCCTCATTAAACTAATCCAATTATCCAATAAAAAATTAAAAGGGTCAAGATTTCTTATTAAAATAACCCTAATACACACATGCTCTTATAATATTGTACTAGTGTACCTAGGAAATCTAGGGTATTAACTTCATATGGTACATACATATATATATATATATATATATATAATAATATATTATCCATGGAAAATCTTGGAAAATGATTTTTAATAAAAACCTAGTACTCATTGGAAGATTTACTCTATTATTCAATGGGTAATAAATTCCCTAGTGGATATTGACCAATAGACAAAAGTTTCCCTACTTTTTATTGTCCAAAGGGTAAAGAAAAGAAATAAAATAATAAAAGAAAACGATTTTCTAGTCTAGGGTTAGAAAGGTTCGCAAGGCTCAAAGATGGTCAAAAATGTCCATCTAGGATTAGAGAATTGTAACTAGGTGAATTGATAGTTTGATTTCTCTAACTAGTCGGTTAGAAGCTAACTAGACTTGCCAAGTAGGGCCTTTAATCAAGAAACGAATTTTAAGAGGCTAAAATCTAATTACGATAAATTTCAGGAATTAAAAGGAAATATTAAAAGCAATCTAAGTAATTAAAAGAAAATTTTGAATATTTAACGAAATTTTTATTTACCGAAAATCAGGGTCGTTACAGTTTACTTGTTTCAAAAGAAGTCCTGAAAACGGCAAACAATCAAACATCTATTTAGTAATAAACCAATAATTTAAAAAAACAAATACTTAGCAATAAACCACATTTGCATTCAAACTCTTGTTTTCCGAAAAGTAGATTTTGATCGAGTGAGGAAAATTCTAGGTGAGCGATGGGGTAAATATTTTGCATTCAGGATTTTAAGCTCTGTTGGTTAGCGTGAACGAGAGCGTTATGGAGTATTATTTGTACTCTTTTAGCCACCAAATTTGGTAGACGAAGGTGCATGCCACTCAAGATTAGGAATTTGAGAAAATCACAAATTCTACAAGACATAAATCCTTAATCATTATTCTAATATATGGGATGAACTGTTTCCGTAAAAATTAAAAAAAAAAAAAAAAATCCATAATCCACAATCTTTATCTAGAAGAATATTGGATTAATACTCTGATACAGCTAAGTTAGCATGCATCACAAATTCAAGGGACAAACACCATTCACCTTTGTGATATATAACATCGGAAAACAGAGATATTTAATTATTACACATTATATATCCTATCTCCGAAGCAATTACAGATCGAAAATAGTTCTATGAAGAGGCCATATTGAATACCAAAGTATCATGATCATCAATCGAATGAAGGACTAAAAAGCTCTATTAATGTTGCACTGCAGTACTGCTAACACGTACAAGCAGTACCGACAACACAATCACGCAATACATGACGTCAAGAATAATACAAGAATGAGTATTTCATGAAAAGACCTGTTCACCAAATATTCTTTTGAATTCGAAGCTAGCTAGAGTATTTCTGGGGAAGGAATATTTATATATAGACCGAAGAAGGAAGAAGAAGAAGTATAGAAGAAGTAGTATGCACTACGTACCTTCCTATTCGTCTAAATTCTGTATGTCTCTAATTATATAGTGTAAAACCTAGCTGCATGTCTATATAAAAGCATGCACCTTAATTACCATTAATTATTGCTGGACATGTACAAAAAATATATAAAAAATCCACCTACTACACATGTAATTCCCTCTCCTCTCTTGTCAACTTCTTACCTTTTCCTATTTCCCTTTCTTTAGTTCCACCCTAGCTACACATTAACTCCTGACCCATTAATCAATTTTCAAGACAACAAAACAAAAAAAAAAAAAAAAAAAGACAAAAGACAAAAAACAAATGATACTAGAATAAAGTCATAAAACTAACAAAACTAATCCCTTGAAATTAAATTAATCTGCAAGAAGAAGCTCCCAAATAATACTTTTTTTTTGTTGCTGATACACAGACGAAATGTGCAAAAGTACTTAACCATAAACATTGTGCAAAATCAATTAGTCATCATCATAATGGAAATGAACAAACGCAAAAACACTTCTCGATCATTCCCAGCGATTCATCCCATTTTGCTCTGATGGAGGCCCTGCTATTCCTCGTTTTTGCCTTTCGATGTTTCCATGCCACCCTGTGAATAAACAACGTATATAACGCTATGTCAGTGTCAGGAGCTAGATGTATACTAAAAAGATGCAGTGGCAAACATGTAGTGTATAATAACTCAAATTCCTACTTCTTTACTGCCAGTTCATTCAATGTGTTTTTAACATAGCCGGCCGGTAACAATTAATTAATTATTAGTATGATATTAATCACTAAAGGGAAATGGAGAAGTAATTATGAGGCCTTCCAATGAGGTAAAAATGTAGCACGACATATTCGAACTCTTTTGACCAGAAAAGTTTAAATTAATGGATGTTTTCCACTTTTCCAATTTCATTTTGCCTTGTCGTATTGACGCTCCTTGAGCCGAGGGGTACTTCATGTAACGTGTATGTATCCCCTTTTGCATTGTGAGAGGAGGAAGATACATATCCGTCGCATATATAGGAGACTTTCACCATTGAGCCGCCTCTATGAGGAGAAATTAAAGCGGTCTTGAGACACTGCAACAAGTATCTCAATCGGACTACTCTTTCTTATCACAGATTGATCATGTGCAGAGAGAGAGAGAGAGAGAGGTACCTATAGACATGTCAAAACCCTGGTTCTTAAGCTGTCTATACTCTTGACATAAAGCACACTCCTCGCAACAACAATGGACACAGCAATCAGCACAAGGGCTCTCATCCAAGAAATATTGGCCCCTCAATTTGGATCGGTAAAAGCAAGAGTACAAGCATGAGCACCCCGTCGCGGACATCATCAATAAGTAGATTGCCCCACTCACTCCACATGCTGGATGCAACCATATATATGTAAAACAAGTGAAATTAATTAATTTCAATTCAGTCGTCTTATTTACCCCAATTCATTTGGCTCATTATCTCATCTATAAAGCAATTAATAATAAATTAGACGTCATACATACAAGTGGATCCTCGATCAACGATTTCTGCTATTCGACCGAATGCAACACAAGGGCACCAACATGTCAAGCAACCTGCAACCAAATTAACGAGCGAGATTAATGTTTCCACTCATTACCCTTATATCCAATCATTATTCTCATTTCTCTCTATATCCCTCTCCACTCATTAGACCTACTTCCGGTCATTACTCTCATAAAAAATTTCTCAAAAATTAATCCAAACACGACATTAATGTTTTTAACAAGGTAGCAGTACCTATTCAATCACTGTACAACAAATTAATAGCCGGTATTTTTGCTCAATCGAAAATTCATTCAAACTAGCTACAGGGAAAAAACCGCATCAAAGGAGCAAGTATATACGACGAAGTGGAATTCATTAATAGCCGGTGTCGACACTATATGAATAAATCTCCACGGTTATTGTGGTTTTCGTTGTGTACATGATTTAGTATCTGTAGCATGCGCCTCTGTTGAAACAAAAACAAAAGTTTGAAACTATTTAATTAGTAGTCCGGGAGCACCACCGGCAAGTGATGCTCCAAATCACTCCCTAATCACACATTCTTGTGGGATCCACAACTAAGTTTATGGACCCTACATAAATATGAGATTCTGAAATGGTCCTTAGCACCACGTGGCGGGGCTCTCGAACTACTGATAACTACTAAAAAAAACCCGTCAATTTTACTTTCAACTACAAAAGTACCACAGACAAATCATTTTCAAGTGAAACCACTTTGCATGTGAAGATTAGCATTTTCCATATGTACCCTTAAACCTAGCGGAAGATAAAGATACAAAGAGAGCACTTACAACTGCCAACGTCCTCACAACAACCGCAAAGGCCAGTGGACCAAGGCCCCGGAAGATGATCAGAAGAAGGAAAGTTGGGAGTGGTACTTATGCCAACTTTTTTATTTTCCACATTCGGTGAAACATTGGCGGTTGGTACTACTGGTGGTGTGGGGTACATGGAATGGAAAGAATGTGGTGTAAATAGCGGTGGCTGTGGTGGTTCAGGGGGTGCTGATGGTGGCGGAGAGTACATCGTCTCGTTTGAGGTTGAAGAATACATGGCAGAGAGAGAGAGAGAGAGAGAGAGAGAGAGAGAGAGAGAGAGAGAGTTGGAAATCAACGAAGAGGTTAGGTTGTGAAAACGGTTCATGGGTTGTATACCTCTTATTTTCTTACTCCCTCCGTCCCATAATATTTGTCCGGTCCGCAAAACGGAGACGTAAAAATAATTCTATTTTTGTAAGAAAAGTTGGGAAGAAATTCAACAACTTACTAGATCTCGACGAGTTCTTTTAACTTGTGAACTAAAAATTGAATTTTTTCTTGAAAGAAATGCATTATTTTATAGTCTCCGTTTTGCGGACCGAACAAATATTATGGGACGGAGGGAGTAATTCTTAACGGTTGGCCAACTGTTTTCTGATTTCTTTCAAAAATTTTAGTTTATTTATTTAGAAAAATCCAAGTTGTTTATCCATTAGTTTTTACCGCTAAATCACCTAAGTGTGTGGGTCACGACTTCTAGCATATTATTATTACTTTATAAATGTTCTTTTTCTCTTATTTTTAAAACAACCACTGCCTAGCGCAGTTGGTTTGTCCCCTAAGGGGGAGGTCCTAGGTTCGACTCTGCCAGGGCACCTCTGCCACTAACCCCCGCTGATGTATATTGATTGTAAAAAAAAAAAAAAAAAAGTGACAAAATAAGAAATTTTATAAATATTTTTTTCAGGCTTTTTTTTGTTTTCATATTTCTAACTTAACCCAAGAAACATTTCCTTTTCCAACATTTTTGCAGTGAAACTGGTAAGGGAAATCTTTTTAATAGCGGAACCGTGAATAGTTGTTTACGGAGCCAAGGAGTCGCCTCCCCTCCAGTTTTCTTACCTCCAATCTATTGTCCAGTTTGTATTTTGTGGGCCCATTTCTGGCCCACGTTAATAATCGGAATTGCAAACTGGACAGTAGACCAGAGGGAAGACACTAGAGGGGAGGTGAACTCCAGAGCCAATCGTGACCATTCAAAAGTGTTTTGAACGGTTCAGATGTTAATGAAACTTTTCCGAAGAAGAGTAAAATTTTTTCCCAAAAAAGTTTCATTACAATCAGGACCATCCAAAACACTTTTGGATGATCGCAATTGATTGCTATTGTAAAGCACTTGTTTACAGCTCCGCCGTGAATAAGTTTCTCTCAACTGGTAAATAGTGGTGATGGTGGGAAGAGAGGGGGTAGTAAGTAAACATGAATTGGGGGATATTGGTGTTGTGCACCTCCGAGCCGTCGGATCGTGCATCCGATGGCTCAGATCATCTCGGTAATGAACGGCTCTCGATCGTTAGTTGCTGAGATGAGATCTGAGCCGTCGGATGCAAAATTCGACGGCTCGGAGGTACGCAGTACGGTACTGCACACACCACTGCACAACACCAACCCGAAGTCTAGTAAATATTGGGTATTACCGCACCATCCGTACTCCTCTATCCCCCTTTAATGGACCCCACCCGAGTCCACATTCATAACTTGTTTTTTTCCGCGTCCACATTCATAACTGAAACCTTGGATCTCGTAAATTAGTCGAGAAAGTATATTTTAGCAAAAAATCATCTTAATCAGATATCGATATTTATGTAATAACTCTTTTCAAATACAATTTAAAAAAAGATCAAGCGGTCCATTTTATAAACAAGAATACGATTATTCCCACATATCGATATTTAAGCAAGATAATTTTCTGATGGAGGAAGGAAGAATATACAAGCATGACAGCGGAACTCCCAAGAGTGTCAAAACAAAGTGTAATTGTTGCCTGTTGGAATACTCGCAAGGGTCATTATCCAGCATTGATACAAAGCATATACAATACATTAGTATTTGCTCTGCAGATCTGAGGATTGCTTTTTTGGAGTGATCGATCCACAATAATATTTGGGCAGGCGAACAACTACAACTGTAGCCATCGATCTAGGGTTGTTAATGGGATCAACCAAATATATGGTCTTGTGTTTGACTACGGTTGACAACGTTTTGTCTCGCTCATCCGCAAATTCACCATGTTGATAGCTAGATAGTTTCTAGCTACCACCAAAGATGCCTGTAATTTGCAATTTCACAACCTCCAAGGAGAGTTTCACAGATGATGCATTTGAACTCATTTGATAAAAAAGGATATGGGAAAGCATAGAAGGCCAAATATACTCAATTAAATATTAGTGAGAAAGCATAGAAGGCCATTCTGATGCTTTATATTCTATAACATGGATTAATACCAACTTGGACTCAATATAGATGGCCGCGTGAAGCTACCTGTCAAGAAGAAGAGACTTATCTGAGAGTACATCTACATCGGATCACGAACCGCAAACTACACAAAAGTGGCCCCTTTCTGATTGGGAGTTACCCTACTCAGAAATGTGCAAAGAACATAACAAATTTCACATATCCCTTTCCCACACAACCCAGAAAGAAGATCGAACATTATTCAGGTTCAGCTTCATTTCTATACTACTCAATTTGAGTCCGCATAACCCAATCAGATTCAGAAAAATGAAAAATCGAATAAAAAAGCACTGCTATAAGCTCAATCAATCTTCTTGAGCCGAACATAAAACTGGAAAACAATGAACATATGCAGCTGAGAAAAAATGATTTCAATAAACCACGCCCAACTGTAGTACATTTGTCGGCTTTCTTGCTGTACATCTGATTACTCTACACCCCAAAACCACCATACAGTTCTAAGCCCACCCAGCCACCATTAAGAGTGAAACTAAACGGAAACTTACTCCACTATATTTTTTGCCTAGGGAAATGGGAACCTATTACACTTGTATTATCTAAACAATGGTGACTTTTCAAATATGAAGCGTTTGTTGTGTGTGACCGTCAAGCCGGCTGTGCGCTGTCAGTACTTCCCTTGCTCGCGCGCTCCTATGCTGCAGCCGCTGATGTAGAGTCTCGTTCATCTGGTTGAAGAATTCAACATCCCATCTTTGGATCAACAAGGGGTCTTCCGCATAGCAAATGTATATGGATGTAACTGCACTCTCCACAACCACCATTGCCAGTCCGACCTAAAAGGGAAGACACAAAATGCATTAAGCCTTGGGCAGAAAGCAGATAGGAACCTGTTTGTACAAAGTTCATATCATGCCATGTTGGTCAACTTGAAGAATCCACGAAAAAATAAATACTAACTTTGCATAGCAAAATGACTGGAATTAATCTTCCATATAATTACAAAGTTTGAAAAAAAAAAAAAACAATCAAAATATGACAATAGATTGCCTGACAAACTCTTTGTTTCATCAGAATCATAAGTTGGAAGTCCAGTGATTGAATCATTGATGAATATCAATTCTGTGCCATAAGACTAAAAATTTTAAGCGGTTGGGATTAAAATGATGACATAATTGGTGGAATTTAAATTAAATTTTGAAGCCCTTAAAGGGTAAGTTCAAATCTTAGCAGCTGATACAACGTCGCATTATACACTATGTAGCAAGGATACGGATACAAACATGGAAAAAGGGTTTCTAAAAAAATGGGGACATGGACGCTACAAGGACGCAGCAAGAATAAATGAATATATTTATTTTATACCAGTGGAAACATAGTTATGTGTATATGCATGAAACATCAATACATATAAACAAGCATCATATATACATCACATTACCCTTTAACCCAAAAATAACTCCAGTAATACACATTTACTTCGAAAAAGCTTTAAAACATTGCATATTTAAACCACTGCCGCGTCCCCATACGTGTCCGTCCTGTGTCCCTTCCGTGGCCCCACCATGTCCTAGCCATGCCCCCCTCAAAAATTAATTAAATTTAATGGACACGCCACATGGCGTGACCATATGTATCTGGCCTCTAGGAGTGTTGTTGCTTCATATAGATTATACACGTGTCAAGTTTTTTCAAGTTATTGACAAGTCTACGCAAATGGTACCATTTTTCATAAAATGTGAAATCTTTCTCGCACACACTATGGAAAAACTTAGAATATGGTTCTGAACAGTTCAATGGTTTGTGAGACTGAAACTTCAAATATGCTACAGCCAGCAACCAATAATGGAAAAGGATAAGCATTGCCTGCGGGTCAGATCACTTGCTTGGCAACCTAAAGTGAAAGTGGTATAATCCAATCACCAACAAACCAAAGTTGGTCGGGTTGCTTTGGTTATGAAATTGACTAGTTTTGGAGGGCACAATTTCATCAACTTACCAAGATCATTCCCATCAACATGGCAGTGGCACCAACCATAGCCACCGTATCAGGATATTTAATCCTTGTCCAAACTCCAGCACATGTACCAGTTATAAGCCCACCTAAAAGAGTACCCATAAGTAGAACAGCCCCTGAACAGTCATAGGCAATAAGCGCTTCGACACCAGTTGATTGGAACAACTCCCAAGCATCCCTTGCTGAGTGATTAAAGCTTTTGCCATGAACTGCAATCTGATTGGAATAAACGCGTATTGGTAAATTGGTCAGCAATTGAAGATTTCCAATTCAACATGACACAAAAGTTAAGGTAATGAATCAATTAAACTAAAAAGCACAGAGCTATTGCCTAAATATTACCATCCATACAACACAGAAGGAAAACTTCTGCCGAGAAAATTTGGGACACAAAAGTACCTCAAAATGTTCTTTAAATTAAAGAAAAGCAAGAACAATAATAATAGGAACAACGAAAGTAACCGTAATACATATAACAATGGTAAACCAAATAAAAAAAACTTGGCATTTAACGGAGCCCAATAGAGGTTTCTAAGTGTTGACAGGTATTTATCACTAGAGGATACTCAAACCTTCCCAGAACATCTAAAAAATGGCCCAAGGAGAAGGGGCATCAGAGCCCACTGTTGTGAAAGAAGTTTAAATGCATATCATGAGATGCAGACGCCCACTTCTAGCTGGAGAAGCTGTGGGCACTAATGCCCGAAGAACAAGAAGCAAAGTAAACAAGGATTTATGAATGTCATGATAACAAACTCTAAGATAGGTAAAGTATTAGTTCCAGGAGACAACTGCAAGCTTCGAGTAAGGATATTGGTTGAGATAACTAATAACTTCCTATTTGTTTTGACGGTTAAGTTATCATGTAACCCCCCAAGAACCATACAATTTGCAACTAGCTTTCCTGATGTTAAATTAGAGTTTGGTTCAAATTGTTTTACAAAGAATTATTGGATATTCATCAGAGAAGTAATAAGTTGATTGTACAACAACAACAACAACATAACCCATCTAGTCCCCAATCATTGGGGGTATGGGCGGAGGATGATTGGAGACAGACCTAGCCTTTGGCAATATATGCACAAAGTGGCTACTCTACTCTCAGAATATCACTGAAACAGTAGCCCCCCTAAACCTCCAAGAACCGAGGAGCTACCGGAACGTTTGTTGTAGAACCAAGAACCATGCCCCCAAATCAAAGCCAAATGGCATCAGAGAGGGTAGGCCTAGAAACCCAACACTAAAAAGAATAACAGCATGGAAGTTCTCACTTCAAAGTTGTAGACTATGCCTAATTAACTAGGAGGAGAAATATTTCAATGTCATCCTTGCACCAAGTCTTTGCGCCAACAGGTAACATGTGTGCATTGTACCCCGCCATGTAAATGTAAGTATGCTTCTGTTATCAGAACCATGCAGTTCAGTAGTTCACATTACATATCGTACGATACACCAAGCTTTGGATTCGTATCTGTAGAGTGAACCACTGGAGCACAAAAAATCATACGATTGGCGATACGTATTATACGAATTAGTTCGACACACCTAACTTCTATTTGCTTAATAGACATGTTTTACTTGCAAAATGAATAATTTGAAATCATAAAGCTGAAAAAACCTTTCAGGTCCCTATTAAAACTACATAACTGCAAAAATTGTACTATTCATCCAAATTGCTTGCAAAATAAGCAAAGGTTTCCCTGTTGGACCACATGATCCTCAATTCATCACTTAAAACAAGCCTTTTTATCAAATTTGGTAAAAAATATCACTTTTTACAATATATTTTTCTCATCCAGAGATATGAATATATTCTTCAATCCTAGAAATCATGACCAAATCGGACCAATTCATGATTCGAGGAAGACCTATTTCAATTCTTGATTCCATTCACAGTTTGACAACTACAAAGTATGTACCTAACAGATTCACATCATCCCACAATTACCACAAACTGCCACATCTACATAGTGGCGTTTGCTATACACACATGGTAGTGTTGTTGGTTTCCGTCCTTGCCACATTCCCTCCTCAAGTTTGTTAAGTACACTTTCACCTATATATCTCGAAAAGGTTTTCTTGTCTCCCTCTCATAAAACGGTCAGTCCTGCTACACACACAGCAATCTGTGCACAGATTTTGTTGTGGGGCCCACCACGGGTCCCACACAAATCATCCGAGCCGTTCATTAAATGTAAAATATTTTTTCAAGGGTCCCGTAAAAAATAAGCTCAATCCAATACATACATTTAATGAACGGCTCGGATGATTTGTATGGGACCTGTGGTGGGCCCCACAATGAAATCTGTGCACAATCTGTGCACAGATTGTATGTGTGTGTAGACTTTCTGTAAAACAGTACACAATTGCAATCTATGTCATTTGAAACTCCTTAGAAATTTTATGTCAAACGAGTCATGGAATTTACTCTTTATAATAACAAAATAGTCTTGTGGATTTGGCACGTGACGTTAGCAAGAGAACACATATAGCAAGAGAACACATAATCACTTTGTCTCCAATTTTTCAGTCAACATGGTCGTGTGCCCCCTTTTATTGAGTTGCCAAAATGGTCATGTGGATCCATTCTAGAATTGGTCACTAGAAGCGAAACCTTGCAGAAGTAAAAAGTTGCCACCGGAAAGAAAAGGTATAAGTGACAAAATGGCAGTAAAAATGTTCTATAATCACCTGCACATAGGCATACTTGTTGAAAAATCGCACAAGGGTCTCCACAAGCTGAAACAGGAAATCAACGCAGCACAACAAACACTCGTTTGTGCCAATCTTTGACCTGAATCCCCTAATCTGAAATTTGACAATCAAACTGCAAAATTAGACATACCTTTGGATGCTTCATAATATGAATCATCAACAAAGCAGCATTTGGTTACCTTCCACCGTAATGTCCTGATAGCAGCTGTAAAGAGTGATCCGTAGCAGATGCTACCGAAAGATGTTGTCACAGCATACCTCAGAGACTTCATCACTGGCTTAGAAGGCATTGATGCTGCTTCTCTACCACCATGAATGAGAACAAGAAATACCATACCCGAAACAACAACATGAACAGTATTACAGAGAACTGCTCCTGTCCAAAATAAACTTACAGAAAATACCTGCATACATTAATAACCCCTTTTGTTACTCAGTGGCAGAAACATAGCGATGGTACTTTTTCCTGACAAAACCCGGAAGTAAAAAAAATGCAAATAAGAGCAAAACTTGCCAGCTCACCACAAGAAGCCACCAACGTCCACCATCACCAATGCTTGAAGCCACAACACCAGCTGCACCGAAGGACCATAGTGCTAGCCATGAAAGCATAACTAGCATGAAAGCACATGCTACTCTCATAACCTCAGGAAGACTCCAGACCATCTTCACAGCTCCTTGCAGAATTAACATGGTAAAGGGAATTCTACAGAGAAACAATGCAAGAACAGACAACATTGGGAACATTGATTCAAGGTTACTCCCGAGCATTAGCATGGGTGAGAGAGTATTCTTTCATATTAAAAGCAACAGAAGAGAAGTACTAGGATTGCGAATTTGGGCATGAATCCAATCCCCACTAGCATTTAATTTACGATACAGATTTATGTACATAATGATTTCATCAAAGTAGAACTCAAGAAAAAATTGGCAGATTTGATTTCAGCACCAGATTCTACCTCGAGGAATGAATGAGCAGGTGCATTAAAACAGGTGAGAAACCCTCTTTTTGTGTCGAACATGGAATGTAATAATTGGTTGCAGGAAACAAAATACCATGTAACACAATAAACAAAAACACTGTTCTTTGTAAATAACCTCCCATTTTAGTTGCAAGAGTAAACCAACAACTGTTTGTAACTTCATAATTTAAGTTAGAAGTATGGTAAACTAAAGAGGTCCTGTTGTTGCTTCTGTCATCAACCATTTTCTGATAACATGTCCAGCAGAGCATAGAGTAACAAATCACATGGTTGGCAGAATGCATAAACATGAAATTCCTATGAGCACCGAAAAGTGGTTTCCTTGTTAAAAACAAACGTGGTCAACAACTGAAAGTATGGGTTCCAGAAATTTCATGGTATTCCTTTAGAGGAAAAGAGAAAGCTTCTTTGTGAAAATGATTTTCCCATCAATTTCACAGTACTCATTGCACAATATACTTGTGTTGCATCACTCGATTGTTATTGTTGTGTTGGAAACCAAAACATACAACATAGTCTCCTAGCATTAACAATCTATCAGATGGCACAAAGAGTAGCAATACTTGAGCCTCTGACTGCTTCAATAAACACTTTCTCGAACTAGAGGAAGAATACATGTTAATCAAACTTCCATAAGACAAGAAGAAATCGATGCATTTCTCAATTCCTATGCTGAATAAGATAAATACTGCAAAAACAAATGGTACCCACAGGCACTGGTGATGTACAAACTACAAAATACAATCCGCGTATTAACTCTAAGCATTTCATCTGTACTATTCCCATGAGAAAATCCATATCATTACCAGAGAGCAAGTGATCCAAAATAGCCCCCAGTGATTATTCATAATTAAAATGTCTCGATAGGTCAACGAGATAAGGTCATCACTTCGTCCCAAATCCCAACATTGCAAATAATTTGGTCTTACCTACAATCTTAACAACCAGTGGAAAACGATAAAGGATGTGATGAGTCTGATGACATATCCCACATGACATAATGAAACAAACCAGAGCCAATGTACCAAAAATCTATATCAGATGAAAAAGTTGTACAAGCTCAAACCTTTTTTACCTGTCTATAATTGATATGACATACAAGAACTGCAACCCTGCACCAACAGCAAATGCAACACCCCAGAAGAACCACTCGCCCCAAAAACACAAGACGCTAATCACAGCCAGATAAGTAGTCAAGATGTGAACTGCGAACTTCATAATTAGATTTGCACGCGAACCGAGCAACATCAACCAAAGGCACCCGAGAACAGTCCCAACTCCACCAGCAACGCCGTACAACGGCCAATAATCCTCTGTCAATCCCGACTGCTTCTGAAGCAACCCTGTTGCGTACCTATCAATGTTAAGCCTGTCCTTCTTCTTAAGCCTATTTAATCCAAGCACTGTGAGAATTAAACCTATTCCAACCATGTGCAACAAAAATACACCAAGCCAGAAAACATCCCGCCAATGGCGCTGCCCCTCCGAAGCCAATCCGGGAGCAATCAAATCAGCACTGCCAGTACTTCTTAGACTCCGCCCCATACTCTAGAATTTTGAACAGAAAGAAATGAGACTATGAGCAAGCAAAAATATTCAAATGTCCAAATTCTATCTAGAAAACTCGAGCATAATCATGTGGAGGTGGCAATTATGCAATTGCACTAGAATAGAAAGACCACGAGACCCGTCATTCACTACAGAAACCAGGAATCCTAGTTTGGTGTTTGAATCAATTTTCTGGAACACTTTCGAGTAAAATACATTTATAATATAGATTTCTATAGTTTTGTTACAAATTTTAAAAACTTAACGAGGATTTCACCCATAATTGAAACATATGGATCAAAAGTATCCAAAGCAGACTGATAAGCACCCAATAATGTATATTCTTGATGCTTAAGTTCTTAGTTTTACCGTTTAATGTTTAGTTAATTTAGCTTTTTATTTGATATTGCATGTAGGGTATGTTTACTTTATTTTGTAGGAAAATCGCTGAATAAAGGAATCTTAAAGCTTAAAGCTAGCCGGAGGCATCCAAAACCCAAAAGTGATCAAGGAACAAAGTCATTGGGGCAAAGAATACCCGACGAGTAGCCAAGGATATTGGAAGCCAAGCCGGAGGCCAGAAGCTGAAAAGCTCAAGTATTTGAAGGCGGTATCAATACTGAGAATCATCGTATCGATACCATTTCAAAACAAAGAGTCTGAGAATTGACAATTGCTATTGGGTATCGATACGAGGTTTCTATGTATTGATACCGGTTTGTTTTGCGGCCCAGTGGAAATGTTTGAAAGAGATCCGGTATCGATACAAGGTTTTTAGTATCAAAACCGAGTGCCTTCGTAGTGCATTTTTAGGGCGTCCTTTGGAATATTTTGTGTATGAATGTGGGCTTGTATAAATACCCCATTATGTCACATATCTGAATATACAATAGATTTTACTGCACTTTTCAGATCTAAGTAGGATTTTCTTTACTTGTTGCTCACTCTTATTAGTGTTCTTCATTATTCTTGACTAAAACTTGCATTTCCTTCCTTAATTAGTTGTTATTTGCCAATTACTCTTCATTAAAGTTGTAGCTCTACTCTAGATCTATCATAATCTCTAGTTAATTAGATTTCTGTCATGTTTTCAATATTTAGCTTTGTCGATTCAATTTCTAACATGAGTGAGTAGTTAATTAGACTTGGTCATGGGGTGATTCTCCATGACTCGAATTAATCATGCCTTTCTCTCAATAAATCTTCATTGTTAGTTGGAAAATCAAGGTAGTTCGTGTTTGTTTATCAAAATTCGGCGGTGTTAACCTCTTTGATCATGCGTAGGCAAGAGCGAGCCTACTTGCCACGCATAGATGCTTAGAGCTATGTCATCCCTTGTGTTTGCTAGATGAATGCTAGAATTAGCTTGGTATTCCGACTCCTTTTCTAGCAAATGAGCTTAATGTTAAATCCTCCGGTTTGGGAGATCGTTGACGCATATCTCAAACCGAGTAATTCGAGAGAGAGCTGATTGATTCGAGTAATGGGTGTTGAAATCCCCTACACCTAAAAATTAGCCGCTTCAAGGCCACACTACTTGCAACTACAAATCCAAACAAGCCATGATGATATTCTCTTGGGTACGATCCCAGACTTTTGGATTATTATGCTTCAATGGACGTTATTAGCTCTACGCTTAGGGTGATCATATTTTGATATATCGACGGACGAAGCAGACCATGTTTGAATTTATACTGCGCACTTATATTCTAAGTAAAATTCCACCTAAAAGAATTTGATGAGCACAATCAGTGATTTAGATAACTCTTCTGAGTGATTTCCAAACTGGAGCAAAACATAGTTGCGATAGTGATATCTTATCTCCATGCGCTTTTTCATTGAACCTAAATGGACTAAATTGACTAAAGCCCATGTTTTCAAGGATTTCTTAGCAGGTCATTCTCCTCACATTTGTCAACTATAATACCATTTAGCGTAAACAACTTGACTATTGTCATTAAATTGTAGTCAAATAATACAGTGGAAACGCACCCTAACCTAAGTCAGTCATTTTACTTGTAGACAACAACTAGTTGGGTTATTACTTATTACAATCAAAGCAAATATATAAATAATAGTTTTTTGGGCAATTACATGTGGTATCACCACGCAATAATAAATTACCGCAAGCATCCCCACATACGCACATACCGTTTTCAAATTGGTTTTGCCCTTTCACCCAAAAAAATGGGGGCGTTTTGCACAGGATTTGGTTGAAAGATATCCAAGCTTGTTATATTTAAAGGAATATTATTGAAAAGAATCAATCTTTAAGAGAACATTAAAATAAATACATTAAAATCCCAAAAAATAACGAGTGTTTATTATTTTTAAAAATAGTTATAAATAATTTATTACCACATTTTTTTTTTGACATTGCCTTTATTAACACATTAACCAAGTGAGAAACGTGGCTATATGCAAGCGTACGTATTTGTGAGTGTGCGTGTTAGAGAGCACTTCGCTGTGGCTTTGGCTCTCAAAACCCAACCTCACCCTTGCACACGGTCCCAATAAGTTTTTTCTCCAATTACCGATTGAGGCACGAAATTCATTCAATTTTCAGTTGATTTTATAGATGACGAGACTTCATATCTATATCTATAACAGAGAGAGTGTGTGTGTATTCGAATTGAAGGTTGATGTTAGGGAGGAGTATGCATACCTGCTGAGCCGCGGCGGCGGGGGCGGAGAGTGAACCGGAATCATCGGAAGAGAAGGAGGAGGAGGGGCTTTCTTCGCTCATCGCGGCGGCCGGCGATTGATCATCAGACGGTGGGGATGAATTTGAGCATTGTTTACTTAGTTTGCACAATTGATCAAAAGACGGGGAGGGGCTAGGGCTTTAGACAGATATAAAAGAGGACGTGATGACCGAGATATAGTAGAGGTTTTAGTTGGAGTCAACGGAGATTTTGTCTGACTGATTTGGAGAGAGAGAGAGAGACGTTTTGGCAATGAAGCGGAAAAAAACTGAAACTCAACGGCTAGAGGGCGTCACACTTGGAATTTGCAGAGAGAGAGAGAGAGAGAGAGAGAGAGAGGGGGAGAGAGACAAGGCGTGGGGGGACTTTTGGAGAGGTATATGTGTTTTACGATTCGCCCGCAGGGAAATGTCTGCTGTCGGTCGGGGCCCAGGGTGAAAAACCAGTTATTAGCATGGGGGCTATGAGGGTACGTATTTTACGCAAGGGGTATATATGTCCCTCCACTTATGATATATGTTGAAAACCACTGCATTAATTATTGTACTAGTATTTTTTTTAAATAAAAAGTTGTATTGATGTAAATCTAATGGTACTTAGGTTCCATTTCAGAATACCTTTTTAAAAAATAAATATTTATTTTATATATTTAAACTAAAAAATAATGTCTGTTAAAAAAACTAAAAATTAATGTAAATAAAAAAAATATTTTTTTATTTTTTCCACCGTATAAAAGATTTCGATAAGATCTATCAAACAAGATAAATATTGCTAGGAAAATTATTTCCGTAAATACGTTATTTTTGAGCTTGAAATTGCATTCTTAAAAAATAAGTACTTAATTTGTGTTCGGAAACAGGGTCTTAGTCAATAGGCCAATTTTTTTTTTTTTTTTTATCTTTGTTCAAAAAGAATTTGGTTAATTTGGACTATAAATTTTTACTTTTTCGGTTCCTCTTTTCGAAACAAACCAGTAATTCAGAAAAATTGACAATAAAGTAACAAATGCAAAAAAGAAAAGAAAAGAATAAGAACAAAAAAGTACAAGGCGGTTGATATCTTTCACCCTAACCTAGGCATCATTTGACTCACATTTTGCTAAAATTTCATAATTTCTAGCAGTCTTAAAAGACATAAAGTGCTAGCCAAGAAAAAAGAAAACAAAAACTCAGACGATCAGACGTACTTTAACCAATTATGGATGCGCCAATGAACTCTCAAAGTTACAGATCTGATAAGCCACCATGAATTGCTCCAGCAAAGACATCATACGGGGGTAGTAGAGCATGTTAACAAGAATGCCGTTGTGAAGTAGCATCATCTGAAAGAACCCAATCAGCTGACGTAATATTTGCAAAAGATGAAACCAAAAACTCTAAAAAAGGTGAGACAAAACTAGCATAGAAAGGAGAGAGAAAACTCTCACAGATCAAACGACAAGTTGCTAATCCGAAGAAACACGAGAAAAATAAACTAAGGAATAGAAAACGGAAAGGAGAGAGTGAGAACTAGCTAGTATCATGGTCTTCCCCTCTCGCTGTCGTATTAGGATTGTAAAACCCTGTGGGGTAGGGGAAGGGAGAAGAAAGGTTAGGCACCGTTTCGGTAAGGTTTTTATTTTTTAAGTACTTATTTTTCGTTTTACGAGATAAGTCATTCTGATAAAATACATCACTTTTAATTTAAAAAATAAATATTTAGTTAAAACATAAGTACTTATTTTAGTCGGTGGAATGCATGTGGCCGCTTGAGTTTCGTGAGAGAGAGAGAGAGAGAGAGAGAGAGAGAGAGAGCTCCCCCACTGCGAGGGTGTTCCAATTTTCCTTCTTTTTGCAAATGTTCTTTTTTTTTCAAATTTCAAACTCAAATATAATGAAAATAAAAAATAATTTTACAATTTTTTTTGCACCGTTTAAAAAATCTCAATGAGATCTATCAAACAAGATTCATATTGGTAGGAAAATTATTTGCATAAATACATAATTTTTGACCTTAAAACTTACCTTCTTTTTCAAAAACCCACTTTTTTAAAAAGTGGAACGAAGCCGCATTAATTGACCACTGCATTTTATTAGGAGGGGAATATAATACATGTTACGTGAATATGTTTCATAGGAGACTTTTCACCTGGCGTAAATTGTTCAACTTCTCCATTTTCAAAAGTTCTTTCAAACTATAATGCAACAATATTGGTTCAACTTTTCCATTTGCCTTTTTTTTTTTTTTGCAAAATATAAGAGTCGAAGAAATAATTACACAAGATCCATATTGATAGGAAAATTATTTGCATAAATACATGATTTTTGACCTTAAAATTTACTGTCTTTTTCAAAAACTCACTTTTTTAAAAAGTGGAACGAAGCCGCATTAATTGACCACTGCATTTTATTAGGAGGGGAATGTTGGAAATTTGAATGGATTGGGGGTCATTATTTCCCCAGATTCATTGTGGGGGTTTTTCCCCTCTTCAATATGGGGGTTACTCTCCTATTCATTGCTGCCATTCAATCCCGTATTCAAGAGGGTGCACCATTCTTGAGGTCCTTGCTGCCTATAAAAGGACCAGCTTTCTTCACAATTCTGCACCAATTCACAGAACAAATCCACAAGCATTCTGATATAGTGTGAGAGAGAGACAGACGCTGAGTTAGTGCACCAAGACGTTCTTCAGTGGTGTTCCGACGTTCATGGTCCTAGCCGGATCAATCCTGGGAGACAGACGCCGAGTAACCTCAACACCCTCCGGTAGGCGGTGAATCTGTTTTAAGGACACCGTGTGAAACACGGGTTTCGGTTCAAACATCCATTCTGTATTTCGGTTTGCAATTTCGGTTTTGTAATTTCATTATATTGTAATTCTGTTCATATGTAAATGTAATAGAATTCGTTCTCTGGATTCCCGATTGAAACATTTTGGATAACAGGGAATATAATACATGTTATGTGAATATGTTACATAGGAGACTTTTTACCCGGCGTAAATTGTTCAACTTTTCCATTTTCAAAAGTTCTTTCAAACTATAATGCAACAATATTGGTTCAACTTTTCCATTTTCCATTTTTTTTTTTGCAAAATACAAGAGTCGAAGAAATAATTATTTTCTCTTAAGTAATAAATACTCCTATGTTCTCTTGAGTAATTCACTTTTGAACGAAGACTTTCTTTATTTGACTTATCAAAAAAAAAAAAAAAAAAACGAAGACTTTCTTTCAAAAAAGGACGCAGGACTTTTTTTTTTTGGATTGACAGAAGGAAAAAAAAACACAGCTAGACTTGAATGTGAAAGTTTGTCGGGTTGCGTTATCGTACACACTGGCGGAGAGATGTGGAGATAATTGATCATTTAACACTGAATTAAGATACAAAATACTAATATATTTCTTTTCATTAGTTGATAAATTTCGCTGGCGCTACTTAGGCATTTTTTTTGCAATTCATCAATTTCAATGTGAATGAATTTCATGTCGTCATTGCATTCGTATATTAGCTACACTAATAAGTTATAACTCAATTGAAAGAATAGAACAAATTAGTCTTTGTGAGACTGAAAGAATTCTAAATGAGTTGGATCGTTATTGGTTTTAATTTAAATAATTGGCTTGGGAATTTTTATCTATATGCAATTCAATCCATTTATTTAAATTGAACCCAACCTGTCCGTTGACCCAATTACATGTCTAAATTACACATTAAATACATGTTTGTTTATTTTTTCCCCGGCAAACATTAAATACATATTCATCCAAAAGGGGCTAGTCTCCAAAAGGTGTAGCGTTAGTATTTTTTTTGTTGTGGAGCTAGTAAATCTTGGCGCAGCGGCAATAAAATTTGGAGCGGCATTAGCAAATGTTTGGAGTGCATATATTTTTGGTGTGATGGTGGTCATGAACAAGAGGTGTGGTGTGGCGCCGAACCTTGTACAGCTGCGGGATGCCTGTATTTTCAAGGGAAGGGAGAGGCCTTAGAGCCCGTTTCAGAACTTGAATAAGTTCTTATTTTTTGTCAATAATAAGGCTTATTTCACAAAATAAGAAGTAAATATTTATTTTTCGATTAAGGCAACTTCAAGCTAAAAAATCATGTGTTTACGCAAATAATTTTCCTATCAATATGGATCTTGTTTGATAGATCTCATTGAGATCTTTAATACGGTGTAAAAAAAATTGAAAAATTAGTTTTCATTTACGTTATTTTTGAGTTTGAAAATGTGAAATAAGCTGCTTATTTGGGTTTTGTGGAATAACTCTTCTTATTTTTTTAGAAATTTCAAAATAAGTACTCATTTTTTAAGAAAGTTTCTGAAACGGAGCCTAGCCCGTTGACATACAGGCCGACCCAGTTTGGTTTAGATTTTGAGGAAAATTTTTAAAAATAATAAGTGAAAAGAGATAAATACACAAAATTTATTAGATTTCATGTCTAGGGGTTTTGAATCCCCATAACGAACAAGGTGTCGCGTCTAGCCTTGTCGGCCTTTGTAAGAGGCTAGACGCGCGTGCTTCTCATTCTCTCTCCCACTGTCCCACAACAGAGCAACCCATGTTTCCTCCCTCCTCTCTCGGTCTCTCCTCCACCGCCAGACAAGTCACAAGACCCATCAATTCTCCTGCTCTTAACTCAGAAAGATGGAGTAGATCAGAAAAAAAAAAAAAAAAATTTCAAGCAAATGGCCTTCTTTCACAACCTTTAATCAATACTCACTCCGCTCCAAAATGAGGAATCTTTTTGGAAAAGCGTGTCATTTTCAATTGTTTGTATCTTTCAATATGAATGTCAAAAAATATACAATATGAATCTTGTTTGATAGATTATACTCCCTCCGTTCCATATTGAGAGTCCCACTACCTCTCTCTTACCATTTTTCAAATCAAAAAATCAACTCTTTTGGTGCATTATTTTTCAAATTTTTTCGCACCGTATTAAAGATCTCGATTAGTACTTTAATTTGGTGCGAAAAATTTCAAAAAATTATACACGGAAGTAGTTGATTTTTTGATTTGAAAAATGGCACGACTTTTTATGGTGGACCGTCAATTTGGAACGGAGGGAGTAATTAGTTTTATTAAAGAAAGTTTTTAAAATCACATAAAATTTCATAATTCGAAAAATATAAGCATTTAAAAACGACATGAAGTCCCAAAAAGGTCACTCATTTTGGAACGGAGAGAGTATCAGATTGTAAATAACGGAGCAGTGGAGACATTTTTTTGTACCTAAGGTCCTGCTTGGGGGGGGGGGGGGGGGGGGGGGGGGGGGGGGGGAAATAAGATGGGGTAAATGGAGAGGGGCCCAGCACTTTTCCCCCCGTTTGGCATCCGAAATTGGTTCCCATCTTATCTTTGACCCCCTCATCATTTTGGCCAGGTCTAGGGATTGTCCGGTATTAAATTTAGGCTCCTCTTGAGCTGCCCAAAAATAATCCAGGTTTGGAGGGGTGATTTGTGGACGAAAATACCCCTTGTTATCCCCCTTTCCCATCCACCATTCAACCAACTTCTACTCTCCATTCTACCTAAAATCATATTTTCCATGTAAACTTATCCTAAGACTCTTTATTTAGTATATAAACTGTCTAAAAATGTTGAAAAATTAAATGTTTCAAATTTCAATCCGTTTGAACCGGTGGAAAGATTTTTATTTTATGATCATTTTATGCTAAATGGTCATATTTTTATTTTGACTCTGGGCTCTCGTTGATTAGCCCTAAGAGATATTTGATTTTACGACTTCTTAGGGTTAATCAACGAGAGTTCTAGAGTCAAAATTTAATTATGACCATTTAGGATAAAATGATTAAAAAACTAAAATATTTCCATTGGTTGAAAGGGATTGAAATTTGGAATATTTAATTTTTTAACCATAATTTTTAATATATAAACTGTTTAAAGGGGTTGAAAAATTAAGTGTTCTAAATTTCAATCCGTTTGAACCGATGGGAACCGATGGAAAGATTTTACTTTTCTGATCATTTTGTCCTAAATGGTCATAATTTAATTTTGACTATATCGACTCTCGTTGATTAACCCTAAGAGATATTTGATTTTACGACTTTCTTAGGGCTAATCAACGAGAGTCCTAGAGTCAAAATTTAATTATGACTATTCAGGATAAAATGATCAGAAAACTAAAATCTTTTCACCGGTTCAAACGAATTAAAATTTGGAACAATTAATTTTTTTTAAAACCAAATTTTATAAAAAAAATTGTTTAATAATAATACTAAATTCGTTAATTTGTTAGTAGAAATAAATATTACGGCTTAAATTGTGAAAGAATAATTAAATTTGCAATTACATATAAAACGTAATACATAATTAATTTAGGGATTGCACAAGGATAAAAGGGTCATTTGACAGCTTTTTATATCATCCAACTTTCCTTATACCTGATACCTCCTATTAATTTTCCATCCAAACAAAGTATTATTTAATCCATTTTCTTTAATATCTCATCCAAACAATATATTATTTAATCACTCTTTCATAAACATCACATCAATATGAGTCATCCCTTATTAACTAATATCTCATATTATTTTATTCCCCTTTATTAACTAATACCCCCTCAGCCAAACGGGCCCTAAGATTAAGTGAAAAGCCCCAAATCCCGAATCCTCAAACAAGATGAGACAAAGAGAGATCAAGAATTTGCAGCACGACCCATTCCCCAGAACCTATTTTCTTTTTCGCTCCATGGTCCGATTGATTTACAAATCTTCCCTTTGTCACATGTCAAATATTGAGGGATGTATGTTAGCAATAGAAAAATAGAGTGATCGTTACGGAGGTGTTGCTCAATTAAAGACGCGCGCATAATCACTGTCATCATAAGCAAAAGAAATTGTCGGCGACCTAGTTGGCATGCGATTCAATAGATGGGATCTTTTTTCCGGGGATGGTTGGAGAGCAAATTTAGACTGGCAAATCTCAAATCATCACTCTCTCCACGGAGATCTAACGACTCCTCGGCAACCACTTCACAATACAGAGAGAACACGAGTTACAGAGGTGAAAGAGCAGCAAATGAGATTCAAAGGAAATGAACAAGAATGTGTATAATGGAGGGAGGAGCGCTGTGTAAATTTTGTTGAGAAGGAAAGAAAGGAAAGCAAGTATTACTAGATCAAAAGTTGGAGAGAAGCATTCAACGATAAAAGGACAGTATTGTCAGACTACAAGAATTGTCGTGGCTGTAACATAACAGAAAGTCTACAGTCACTGACCGGGAGGGTCGATGACCGGCCACCGACCGCGTGTGGGGCCCACTCCGGGCCCCGCACGAATGATCCGAGCCGCTTAATAATTTAAAAAAAAAAAAACCGAGTGGGCTACGTGAGAAATAAGCTCAATCCGATGTGTGTATGTGCTCGATCCGAGCTGTTCCAAAATCAGATGATCTGAGCCGTTCAAAAATGAAAGTTTGGAACGAGCACGTACACACATCGGATTGAGCTTATTTCTCACGTAGCCCACTCAGTTTTTTTTTTTAAATTATTGAGCAGCTCGGATCATTCGTGCGAGGCCCAGAGTGGGCCCCACACGTGGTCGGTGGCCGGTCACCGACCCCCGTCGGTGACTGTAGCACTGCTGGTAACATAAACTATCGTGGCATTAGCGCCACCTAAAAAAAAGAATCTTTAAATTGAGGCTTGATGTGTACATATTACCTTTTTTTTTTTTTTGAAAATCGTCAATTCATTTATCACAAGCCTATCGGGCAAACAGATTTCAGAACAGATACAGGAAAGAATTAAAGTAACCTAAACGTCGATCTTAGGCACCTACTGCAGAAGCAGGCCCCCGATAACGCCGGTACATAAGAATCAATCTCGGTCTAGGTAACAGAGGATCTGAAGAGATCCACAGCTCAAACCCTAAACAAATAAGCCTAGCTGAAATCTGAAGGCAAAACAACAGTAATAAATCAACTAAAAGCTAACGGGTCTCATGGACAAAACCCCATAGGTCACCGGCTAGAACATGATGAGATTCGAACACAACCGAGCCACAGAGACCAAAGACCAGAAAACTTCCAGCCGAAACTGCTGCACCGCCAAAACACACACCACCGGACCACCACAAACCCACCAACACCACCGAACCCACCAGCCCAAAACAAACGTCCAGGCACATAAAACCACCAACACCGGACCAAACCTCAATAGGCGTCAGGTTATTAGCCCACCACCAACACCCACCAAATCTGGAACTACCAGACTGGTACAAAACCGGATGGGGGAAACCCGCCGGTAGAAAGAAAAAAAAACAGAAAAAAGAATGGAAACAAAAAACCCAAGCACCAACCGCAGACCTTATTACTCTCGTCGTCGGACCAGGAGCAACAGATCTGGAGACGATGGAAGAGAAACAGTCCAAAGGAGCCACCATCCGCCGGCGGCCCCAGCCAGAGGAACCCTTGCCGTCCCTAACAAGCCGCCGCCCGAAAACTGGTGGTCATGGAGAACACGACGAAGAGAGAGAGGAGAGGCGAGGAGGGTAGGGGTGGGGAGCGGGGGGAGGAGGGAGAGAGAGGCGGAGGCCCCCCTCCCCCAGATCTGGATCAGCTTGAACTTTCTCTCTCTAGCGGAGGGGATTAGTTTTTATGTGTACATATTACCTAAAATTGTTTTAAAACCTTGCTTTTGACCACTTGTTTTCCTCTTTGACCCGATAAGTTTTGAGACTCAGTCTCGAGGGCGTACAGGCGTAATATTGTACATAGCAGCAGTTATGACCTTTACTGCCCGTTTGGATGGAGGATTTATTTTAGGTGAATTTGTAATGAGGGGAATTTGAAGATGAATATATAATGAGGGGTGATATGTTAAGAAGAGTGGTCCCACCTTTTAAGAAGGATGGATTTGTAATGAAGTGTTTGGATGGATTTTTAAGAAGGGAGATTTGGAAGGTGGATATGATGGGATAATGTGTTAAATGACTTAATTGCCCCCAGTTTAATTTTTTAATGCTCAAAATTGAATTATTTCATATTAGTTACAATAAATTGATATTTATCATCAATTTTAGGAAAATACTTTCATTTTAGTAGAATGCAAATGTTGTAAACATGTTTTGTATTAAAAGAACTATTATTTTCCGAAAAAGTTAGTAAAAAAAAACCCACCCCCCCAGGCCACCATTACTTCTTCCCATTCCCATACACTTTCCAAAAACCCCAGTTACCCCACGCCCACCATTCACCCACGCCGCCTGTACAGCCCTCAGTCGTCTTCTCCGTCCGCTGCCTCCTTCCAGCCATTAAAGCCTCTTGCTCCGATTAATCTGGTATCTCTCTCTCCGCTCCCTGTCCTCTTCTCTCTCTCTCTCTCTCTCTGTGCAAGTTTGTGTGCCACGTGGGTGTATCTATACATTATACGCATACATGCATATGTGATCGGCGAGGGAGAGGCTTTAACCGTTGGAAATGGAAGAGAAAAAGGGGAGGGTAGAACAGTCAAATGGGAAGCCGGGTATAGCAACGACAGCCCCAACCCAGTTCTTGGCAAATCCCCCTTCCCCCTGATTTGTAATCCCAACAGTAACAAATCCCCCTTCCAAATTAGGCATCCCTTTTCTCTTCCAAACACTGGATATGGCGAAGAGGAGGAGTGGTAATCAGGGGGCCTCACAAATCCGGGAGCTTCTCCCCCATCCAAACAGGCCATTATTACTTTATGTGTATTATGTAACCAACAGAAAATAATGCAATAACAAAGGCCTCTCAAGTAATGTTTAGAATTTGTTTGGTTCCTATTTCAAAAATATTCTTCAACATTTTTGTCTATTTCGTCGTCCTTGTGTTTTCGTTTGTAGTGATTTTTTATCAATTTTTTTTGCTTATTTTTACTTTTTAGATGTATATTGCGTACTTCTGTTTGAAAAGTTAAAAGGTTTGTTAAAATGTTTAAAAATATTGACTAAAGACGAATAAAACACAAAAGTAAAATATTTTTATCTCAAAATATATCTCAAAACTGACAAATTCCTGTCATTGTAGTTGCAGTGGTGACGGAAACTTATGATGTCATTAGTTCAAAATGGTAATATTTTGTCATCCTTTTTTTTTTTCCTCGTTTTTATTGATTTTTACTGCTTTGTGCATGATGCTTACTGATGTATCACTACCGAATTTCTGTTTTGTAGTATTATTTTTTAATAGTATGAAACCTTTCTTTATTGATAAAAAAAACATTGAAAGGTAACTGAGCACCATTATCTCCAAAAACAACCCCCAACATATCTCCACGTACAAACCAAACAACAAAGACGTTTTCTTAATCTTGATTGATTTTTTAGAATTTTCAAACCACGGTCCGAATCAGGGAGTCCCAAAGTCCAGAACCTCCACCAGCTAATGTGTTTACTCGAATGGGTATTGGGTGTATTTCATACATAACGCAGAGTATTTGCTTCAGCGTTGGCTACTAAAAGCAACAGATTTGATTGCAAGTAAGATGAGGAAGAACACATTGGTTTGATAGTTGGGATATTTGTGGGCCCGGAGTGCCCTCATGGATTTGGTTACACATTGCTACTTTCGGCGATCGCTCTAAAAACAGACTTGCGGGTGCGATGTCAAATGCCATAAAAAACTTAATTGAAGCCTCGCTAACATCAATTGATTTTAGGAGAGATGGTAGAAAAGCGGTCCGACAATCTCAATCGGTTTGCATCCATGCAAAATAGAATTGCCAAATCTAACGTGACCCTTTTTTATCGGTATGAGGAGAATCGTTAATCGATACCTCTTTCCTTGGCCAAATCAATCATAATGGGTAGTGCCGTAGCTGTAGGACATCCGTTATGGAGGATGGACTCAATCGAAAATCATTAGTAGCGTGTAGATTGAACCAATCAAATGTGTAACATGCGAACTTTTAAATGAAAGTGGTGTTTGGAACTCCGTGACAAAATGAAAATTGTTAGATCACACGGAGAGATCGAATTCTATTGGTTGTTAAAAAATGTCAAACGTTTTTGCACAAAAATGATGTAAGAGAAAATATATTGTAATATCCCATTAATCTTGTTTCCCTTTTCTCTATTTTCTATTTAGGTCTATTTCACTAATTGGGGGATTCCGTTCAATTGATTGTGGATCCTTTCCTTGTAAACCTAGTGCTAGGATTGTATATATGTTTGTAATCACCATTGGTAATACATAACATAAATATTCTTTCTACACAATTTTATTATGGCATCAGAGCACCATTGTGGTGGATTTTGATTAACTTCTCTCTTTTACTCAAAGCACAGGTCTTTCCTTTACAATATTCAACTCCTTTCACGCCTTCACCATGACCTCACCCGAGGACAGCTCTAGACTTTCATCCATCCTTCTGATCATCCAGGGCTTGTTCTGGTTTGAAAACGCCTCAATGGCGACAATTATGCTATGTGGTATTGATCGATGCTCATCGCCCTCACAGCCAAAAACAAAATTGGTTTTGTCGATGGGACTCAGGGGGGCTGCTGTCCCCTTGGGGACAGCAGCGTGCTGCTCCCCTAATTTTGGGGCCCACCCCGGTCTCGCTCCGATGATCCGAATCGTTCACTTTGTAGAGCTCGTCGAGTAGAACAACTATGCAAAAAATCAGCTTAATTGGATATCATTAAATACCTAATCAGAGCCTATATAACTCTTGGTCCATGGGTATAATGGATTTGATTCAGTGTTTCGGATCCATTCTTTTCAAAGTAAAAAGGCTCCGATCAAGCACTTAATGATATCCAATTAAGCTGATTTTTTGCATAGTTGTTCTACTTGACGAGCTCTACAAAGTGAACGATTCGGATCATCGGAGCGAGACCGGGATGGGCCCCAAAAACGGGGCAGCAGCACGCTGCTCTCCCTAAGGGGGAGAGCAGCGCCCCAGCGTCCTTGTCGATGGCACCATCGAACCACCATTTGCTTCCAAGAAGCCAATGGACTTCGCCCTTTGGGTTCGTTGTGACAAGATGGTTCTTTCATGGCTCCTCAACTCAGTTGAACCAAATTTGGCTGATGGAGTTGTATATGCAGAAACTTCCAGTGAAGTTAAGTTTGGGAGGTTTTCCGTGATCGTTTTTCTCAAGATAACGCTCCAACCCTCTCTCTTACAGTTTTAAGTTGTTTTCGGGTTAAGATGATATCAATTTACTGCAATTCTACGATGATAATCAAATGGGCATCTGTTTAGGCCATTAGGATTCATCACGCCATCGTATGGATTTCAGCTGCGCCTGCTAGGTGATCGTTTACTCCAATATCATAACCATGGCAGAGAGAGAGAGAGAGAGAGAGAGAGAGAGAGAGAGAGAAATCCAATCTTCACCCGCTTTAGCATCTTGCAATTAGACCCTGCCTAAGCTGAGTTAGGATGCTTTCGAATCTTGCCGGTAGTGCATTATGTGTGTGGTTGTGATTCTGATCTGGGACCTCGTTTGATCCTCTAGTTTGGGGTATGTGATTTGCGTTACTCCGTTGCCTGACCTGAACGTGTAGAACCCACGATTAGTGTAGCCAATTATATTAATTTTCACTAATCACTATCAATCAACATTATTGTTAACTACTACATCTGCCAAATATGATCTTAATCGATTCAAATCGTTTAATCAATTGGCTAAACATATAACCAGATCAATCAATTACAAATGAATCAATTCTCGTTGATTGATCGCTGTTAAGTATATATTAGTATCAACACTATTAGTTATTAGATTTGCAAAATATATCATATTGATCACTATAAACTATATTAATGAAATTGAATAGCCTAATTTCATTAAATACTACCACAAATTCAATTGAGAATCCAACAAAATTATTCAATAGCTATTAAACAAAAATATATTTATCGTTCAATTTTGTGTAACAATCAACTTGTAACGTTATTTTGTAATATATATTAACTAAATTTGTAAGCTATCAAAATATTAATAAATATCTTTTTTTTCCATAATATTTAAAACTAAGTTACTTAAATATATCTATAATGAATGATTATTTGAAAATTAATTAATTAAATACATTTATAATGTCATTTGGAAATTATGGAAAATATTTTTCAAATTTTTATATTTTCATTACAAATTAAAATTTTAAACCAGATTTATAAATGAACTCCATTTTTTAGATAATTCCTCTAATATATAAATTCCTAAAGTCCGCATATTTTTCCGTAAAAAATAAGGTACTTTTTTTTTAACTTAATGGTAACTTGTTACCTGACCGGTTGTCTGACCAACCGGTTGTAGTAAATGTTATCTATTTGTGTGGTAAGTGTTACTTTATACAATGGTAAGTGTCATTTTAGTCAATGGTAACTGTTGCCTATTCTGTGGGAAGTAAGTAATCTTCTGTTTTTTTTGTCAAAATTCACAAAACCATCTCAGTTTTAACAAAACCACTCAACTTTTGGTTTTTAATTTTGATCCAAGGATTGTGATTTAGCTATTTTCAATCCAATGGTCCATATTCATTGAAAGTATGATACTTCCATACCATTTGGGAGTATCATAGAAGTTTTGCTTTTCCTCACACCCAGTTTTTGCAATAACCATCATATCACCATTAAAACCACCTGCAACACTACTATCCGAATCACAAAGATCAAAGACACTACTTTCAAAACAAAAAATCACCACACTAGTTATCACCCATTGCAATGCCAGACTAATGACAACAAGAAGACAAAATTTTCAAAGAGAGAAAAAAAAAACATTGCTTACTACGTCCAACCCATAATTCTCTCTCTGCCCAGACTTCAAAACAATTTACCAAGTGGGGGTGAGTGTGTTGAAAATAGGAAAGCCTGAGTAGCTAAAAGAGTAATAACAGATCTAAAAAAAAACTATAGTGGCCTTGTCCTCCTAAGTCCTAAGGGTTTTAGGGGCTTTTTGACGTTTTGTCCTTATTTAATTTTTTTCACGTTTGTTAATTTGGCCCCAAATTTTTGTGGATTATTAATTTGTCTTGACTTGAGAAATCAAAATTTTTGACGCGAATAATGGAAGTCGCTTTCTACATTCATAAAAAAAATGTTTTTATCATGAGTTGATGTGTTTAACAGAAAAGGAGAGTTGGGAGCTGTTTTAAAAAAAAAAAAAACATCTCCAAGTATAGAGAGTACATGTAATTTTTTGTCTTAATAAAGTCCATGCTATCCTCTAGATGCGTGCCATAACATCCATCAGTAATCTTCCAGGGTGCACTTTTGGGAGGTCGTTAAGGACATGTTGAAAAACTAGATCCGGAGGATCAACGTTCTGATCAATAGCATACACTACACGACAGAAGTACAGTTTGCCACTGAAATTATACCACACATTCTGCAATCCCTTGGTCAACGATCAGCGGCAATTTCTTCCGCAGTTCGGTGTCAAGGTGCCAAAAAAATTATGTTCCTCTCTTACCCATTCCGTATCAAAACATAGGAATAATCACAAAAAGAATACATTCACACAAACCCTTTTGAAAATAAATCACGAGTACCCGACAATTATTAAATATAACTCCATCCGCATCAATTACTCACACAAACCCTTTTAAAAACAAATCACGAATACCTGACAATTAATAGCACTTCATCCGCATCAATTATAACCTTCTATGATCAAGTTCTATACACAAACAACAGGAATGATTATGAAAATAGAGCTAAGAACAAAAAATCTTAGGACTTGGAAATATCTATGATCACATTCTACACTTAGCAGTGATCCGACTTGATTTATTTCTCACGAATTCAATGTCATATCCATTAGCCACATTATATTCCTTTAGATATTGCCCTAAAAATAGTCTGAACTACATCATGACCTGATTTAGCAAAAAGGATACGTAGACAGCCTTACTTTAAGACCCGGTCATGAGCCATCAAATCAACTCCAAGTTGTCAATCAATCATAAAGAGAACTCGAGCATAGAATCAAAAAGGGGGAAACCCCTCATAACTCAATTTTTATTTAAATAACTGCTTCAAATATAAGGCTGAGCATGACTTTCGAAAATAAAAGTACAACACAGAAAATAAAGTGGGTCCACAATTTATTCCATGGTCAGAGGAGTCGAGAGTTGAGTCAGTTTCCTTGTGCATGTGCCCTCGTAGCAATATCCCTCCTCAATCACTTTCAGTAGCTGCCACGTGGCAGGACGGAAGAATAAGGACTAGCATCGGTAACCTCTCGTGTTCCCCAATTTCGTTGATAGTTGCACAAGACGGAATGGCAAAAGTTAGGCATAACAACGTCCATCAGAACCTCCGAGGGCGCCTCCTGCTCAAGCCAAGCTGGTGTTGGATACGGTAAGGGACGTAGAAAGTGAAAGCCTTTAACCCAGCAAGCACAACCCACTGAGAACCCATGTAGCACACTGTCATGGGCGGAAGGTCCAACTAGCGACACCTTCAGGAGATAGGCAGATAAGTGTCTTAAGTAGTGGACCCATTCGGACGCATGCCGATCCGGAAACTCAAAAGCCCTCTGAGATAAGAGCCTAGCTTCATACACCCAATTACCTGGCGGCTCAGTCAGCAAATTCACCTTATCACAAAGCCAAATCTTCAAAGAGAGAAAAAACAAGTGAGAAACCATAGAAAGCCAACCTGAGTATCGAGGCAATATGAGAACGTGCGAAAATCAGAAAAAGTAGAGCTGAGTGAGAAGCTTACTTGTAGGAGAAACGGGTTGCCCCCAAACACTTTAGTTTCCCTACAACGAACATTGTCTAAGCCAAGCAGAGTTTCAGCCAAAACCTTGGGCACCGCGTCCTTGCATGCTTCAATTTGGACGGCAACGCTAACCAAAGCAGAGCTAGCATTGTAAAGACCCGTGATTTTAAATTTTTTTTCCTTAATTATTGTTTAATATGGAGGATCGTATTTCAAGTTAAATGTGTATTTCATTAACGTGGTTGTACGGATTAACGTGCTGTTATGTATGGGATGTTCGAAAAATAGTTAGACTATGAATTCGGTGTTGAATATATGTTTGGAGTTGTTGGTAGCGATTGGGGTTTGATTCGATGAATGTTGGTAAAATCTTGAGATTTACCAGGTGGTACTGGTACTGCGTTTTTCCCAGTACCGGTACCCACTGACCAGAGATTGTGCAATGCTGGCATTTTGTTGCCAGTATCGATACTGCATATTTTCTAGTATCAGTACCCGTTGAGAAATTTCTGACAGTACTCGATCCTAGGCACTATAAATAGACTTCTTATGTTATTTTCTCACTCCAAGACCTCGAAACAAGCCCTAAAATTGCCTCTCTCCCTTCTCTATTCAATCTCTCACCCAAATCCTTGGATTTGCACATCAAACATCTTTAAAACTTCAAGATCTATGAGTTAATCCTTCAAATATCAACTGAATTTCAAGTTTCTCACTATTGGAGGTAAGATCCATGGTTTTTGGCTCTCTCTTCTCTCTCTTCTCAAACCCAAGTTTAGATTCACTCATCGATCACGTTTTTGGGTAGACTAGGTTATAGATCTTGAGGTATTGCTTCGGGAAAGCTTGTTCTTGACGGATCTTCGCACGGTACACTTAGAGTTGTCTTAAAGCTCATTCCGGTAGGAATTTCGCCTCACTCTACATGCTTATGTGCTGAATAAGTGTTTGGTTTCCCAATTTCTTGACTTTCCTCTATTATTGTTGATTTTACCCATATTTGAAGAAAAACCCACATCTTACTTGTGAAATCCTTGATCTTGGTTAGGGTTCTTGATGCTTGAGTACTCTCACTCCTAATTGAAGTTATGTAACATGTGGTGCTCATGTTTTGAACACTCCTCCATGATTCTAAGTGGCATTTCATTTTGAAATTGAGGAATATTTGAGTTTGGAATTTCGCTACTTGAGTAAAATTGGGGTTTTTGTATTTTCTTTCTAATATAATAGAAGTGAGTTTGCACTTATGTATTCGAGCTACAATAGTATGTAGATGGTATGAAATTGTTATAAGATGAGATTAATTATGAACGCATGTATGTCATGTTTGTGATATGATGCATTGTTTTGAAAGATGAACGTGTTGATAAAATCAGGATAGATGAGAGGGAGTGGTTGTTGTCTAATGGTTGGAACGGGAAAGTCTCTGCAATGCAAGGGGTGATAATGCAGAGACCCAAATCGAGTGATGTTTACTGCAACGCAAAGGTGGAAACGCAGAGTATGGGATATGAGTGAGTGCTTGATTTTGGTTAAGGGTGGCAATATGTTTTGTTTTTCAATTTATGAATCTTTGATTAGGATTATGTGTGAATCCTGTGAAACCCAATGTTATAGAGTTACTGTTTCATCATTCCTTTGTTAAGTGATTTCCCTTATAGTATATGATTTCGCACTTATCATCCCATACACATATAGATTTAGTGGGGATTTTTTATTGGGCTACTGTAGCTCATCTTATTTTTTTTTTTTTAGGTACACCACAGGGACATTAATACGACGTGTTTGGCGTGCATGCCTGATCATTCTTTTGAGAGCTAATATGGGAAAAATTACATTAACATCTTTTGTAAAACTCTTTTGGAGATGTAAATGTAATTTCTATATAAATATTCATTTGACTTGGGAACATGTAATCTTTGAACTTCTATTCTTTTGACCAATTATAGAATTTGGGACTGGACTGTCAATGTTGTAATCCTTTGAACTTGATAGTACTTTTTGGAAATGGTTTATGGGAAAGTCTTTCGGGATATTTTTATAGGTATATTGCGTTGGATTTCCTTTAAAGTTATTACTATTATTATTAAGTTAAAAATCGAAGGCGTGACAAGCATGGCCCTCAGAGGGAACCAAGAAATAGGCAGCAAGCAAGCACATGCATAGGGCGGTCATGCTTCAGGTTTGGTACATCATGTTCATAAGGTCGCCGAGGGGAAAGAATATCTCGATAAGCCTCATGATATTGAGCTGGCCATTGCGGACCAAGTACTGAGCGGAGCCACCACTCACCTTGAGCATCGCCGACAAGACATTGTAGACACTTTCGTGCATCGGAGGGATGATAATATCACAAAAAATGTGCATAGAATAATATTTTTCTTTCGTGTACAAGTGGGTTTGGCATTTCGGTCATCAAGAGGGATCACTTCTAATAGGATCATCAGACAAGCCGTAGTTAAAGTTAAGGTTGTACCTACTACCTACATCTCTGGAGTAATTTCAAACCTATAACCAATGAGTTATTCATATCCAGTCCATGCGTAATATCTACGTCTTTGATTTTCTACTCCTTCACCGAATCTTCACGTGAATCATGTGACTTTTTGATCTATTCTCTCTTTTTTTGCTTTGAATCGTCCTTCGAATCAAAGATACCAAGATAGGCGTAAAATTCCTCAACGGTTGGGCATAACTTTTGCTCTCCGAACCGGAACACATGTACATCCGAATCCCAAAAGCTTACCGTCGCCTTTAGAGCTCAGGGCAGAGGCGGATGTTGCGAAGATACCTCACAAATGATAAGCCATGACCTCAAAAGTTAAGCCAGTCAAGGCCATCCATGAAAATCAACCAAGGACGGAGTGAACCAGTGAGTGAAAAAGCCATTTGAAAGGAGGGACTTGTAAGAAATGTGAGCCAAAGAAAATAGGATTTTGGGATGAAAATGACCGGAGGATGGCGGCCTAAATTTATAAGGGATTTGGGGGAAAAAATTTCAACTTTCCATACATCTCGGGTCTCCAAAACGTAAATTTTCCATGAGTCAGTCTGGTCATAGCATAGAAACCTCACACAGGCATGCATTGGCTTAGAAATGCTATTGCATGGGTCAAACTTCAACCATCGTGCCATCAATCTTGGGAAAGACAAAACTGTAGACTATCAGGCACAGAACATCGTGAGGCATACCAATTCACCGTGCAGTGTATTAAAACTCTGATATAACATACGGTGTTTTACATTACACCACGCGGTATATTTTGACAACACGATATTTTGCAAAACAACGTACGGTATTTTATAACGCCATGCGACGTTTTATAGTCTGCACTTTAGCAGTTTTTGGCAGTAGAGGTCAAAACTCAGAACCAAGCCTCTCGGGGGTACTTTCAACTGTAAAAACACCTTTCAACAAGTATTTAGGACTTTAGGAATGTTTTGGTTTGGGTTGTTTGTCAAAATTCGAGGTCGAGGTGTCAAAAGTCAATAAAATTGATTCTTAAGTCGCTTCGAGGTGTCCAACCACATTTTCGAGTCGTTCTTTCGAGTTGCACAAGTCACTATAACCTTGTATAACTTTGCTCAAGCGTTGGTTCGGGCTGTTGATCAAAATATGGATCCATAGCATGATATAGTCAATATTTCTCACTTTTCCGTCAAATCAAGGCGCAAATCTTGTTTCAAGGTCATCTCTCGCAATTCTTTTGAGTCTTGCAAGTCACTACAGTCATATATAACCTTGTCGAGGTGTCGGTTTGAGCCTTGAGCCGGTCCCGCACGCGCCAGTAAACCTGCAACCAGAAGCGAACAACATCAACAAGCAATAATTCAAGGTGTGAAATCGAATGGAAATCTTATTTACTTGGTTAGGTCTCAGCTTGTCCAATTAGAGACGGTAGCTATCCAACTAGCCTTTCCCATTCTTCGCCCCACGGTATTTCTTCGCCCATCGGAGGGCTCAAGGAAGTATCACAGAGCTAGGCTAGGAGTTCTTCGAAGGGTACAAATTCAGAACCACATATGTCCAAAGCTGCATAGTTCGAAATCCAAGAAGTTAGTATAAAATATGCGAAAGTGTATTAAAACTAACTTGCAATAACAAAAGAGAAGTTCGATTTATACCTCCTAGACGGGCCAATATCTACTGACGCGGCCCCATGTGAAAGAAACCCCATGAAGGTATAGCAGGCCTCTAAAGTTGCTCCTCCCCAGTCATATCGGGCGATCTGCCCTAAGTCTCGAAGTGTCGAAAGAAAAGCCAATTGTACTCGGTTGCGCCTGTTTAGAAACAGAGACGCAAAAAATACGTACAACAAGAAGCAACGGGCCAACTGTTCCTCCTCCACCCTGTCAACTGGGTCTCACTTCCATAAGTCAAACAGCTGCGAGTACTGAGCATCCTCCTCCGTCTGCAGCGCGTGCCCCAAGTACAACCTCCGACCAGCATCCTTGCCCATATCGCTGCGTCAAAAAGGATAGGGTCACCTCCAACCTGTGATTGCTGCAAAGTCTAATGGCATCACCTTTGTCTCACCAAGAGGGAAGTGGAATGAGTTTTTTGTGCCCCACCACCTCTCAACAAGAGCACGCACGAGTTGGCGATCGTTGCTCACCCTCGTCTGTATACTAACGAACTCGCCAAAGCCTACCTGCCTCGCCGACTCCGAGAGCTTCTCCTAAAACTTCGGCACCTTGGCCGCCCCCCATAGCATGTCACCACCACTGCTTGTTCCAGCAAACAAGCAAATACGGCAATTGGCATAACAATCAAAGCTAGGGATCGAAATGCAAGCAACGTATTGAAATGCAAGTACTAAAGCATACCTCTGCGCATCTCTCAAATAAGTGGTGTGAGCGGTCTCGCAAGACCAATGCCTCGTCATAAAGCTCCTGCCTTAGTGGGTACACCTCCAAGCCAGACGACACGACTAGAGCTGGGCAACAGACACGAGACACGATAACACGACACGAACCGGACACGAAGTTAGCGGGTTAGGGTTGAACATTTCTGACACGAAACACGAAAATGACACGACTCGAGAACACGAATTCTAAATGGGTCGGGTTCGGGTTGAACACGCGACACACGAAATTGACACGACTAACACGATTACTAATCGGTGTCACCAATTTTCACGAACATATATACATAATATATGGTATATCTATAATTCTATATAGAGTTAGACAACAGACACGATAGCACGACACGAACCGGACACGAAGTTAACGGGTTAGGGTTGAGCATTTCTGACACGAAACACGAAAATGACACGACTCGAGAAACACGAATTCTAAATGGGTCGGGTTAGGGTTGCATGATTTGTGACACGAACACGACTGACACGACACGAACACGACTCGACACGACTCGTTACCCAGGTCTAGACACGACCACGTGTAATAGTGGCACATAGGTCGCCTCAACAAAAAGGGCCTGACCATGAAGCGCCGC
Source organism: Rhododendron mucronatum var. ripense (assembly GCA_019656295.1). Classification (NCBI taxonomy): domain Eukaryota; kingdom Viridiplantae; phylum Streptophyta; class Magnoliopsida; order Ericales; family Ericaceae; genus Rhododendron; species Rhododendron mucronatum. The sequence goes on along the minus strand of BPLT01000105.1, from coordinate 1,683,503 downwards.
CCTCGCCTCATCCACAACCGTCCTCCGCAGACCAACCCACACCTCCTCCTCCTCTACCCAGGCCTCGTCCGCTGCTCATCGCTCCTCCTCTAACCAGGCCCCGTGCAAAGCTGCCGCCACTCCAGGCTCAACCTATACGGACTCGGCCAAATCCCAGGCACTAGCCAACTCTAGAAAGTCACCCGAACCAATGAGCCGTGACAAACCCGTGCCCTCGCCTTTGCCTACAAAATGGTTGGGGTCTCTGTCTCCATCGTCTCCTCTACGACAACCGGGGCCTTCCCCAGGTCGGAGCGGAGCCACCTCATGAGCGGAGTTTCTTCCTCCTTTTCCGCCGTGCGACCACTACACCCTCTCATACTTCCTCCACTGCCAGCACCATCACCTTTACCCACGCCACCGCCTACCCCGGCCTTCGTGCCCACCAAACCCTCACCGCTCGTAACATCCGCACCACCACCATATACCCGGGCCTCTGTACCCGCTAAGCTCTCATCCGCCACGTCACCACCACCGCTGCCATCACCACCACTGTGGCACCTCTGCCGCCCGCAATCGTTGCCTCCACAGCCATAACCGTTGGGTCCGGAACCCCGGGGTCTTTGGATTGCACGGGGTCAATCTAATCGGATATGGTTTGATATGATTTCAAATTGCATTAAGTTTGGGAAAAAAAATGTGCAATGCTGGATTGCAATTCATTTGACACAATTATCCGAAGATAAATATATTTCGAAATCATATCAAATGACATCCGATCAACGTGATTTTTCAAGTGATCAATGTTCTCGACAAGTTTTAAAAAGTGCACGATTCCGATTTTTGTTGTGGGCCCATAAATGGGTCTAAACTGGACCAAACTGGTTGTAATGGGGACTGGACATGACCCGTGCCCTTGTTTTTGGGTGGGCCAGAGAGAGATCATAGATAAGTATTCTTGAAAAATCAGAGGAATCGAAAGGGATTTGAGGGAACATTGTTAATCTGATATCAAATTTTTTTCATACTCTCATAAAATTATGGCAGAATCACATGCAAAGAGGGGAAAATGATTCAATCCAACTTTAGATAAAGCAATTTACGATGACTACATATGCATTAACGAAGATGGAGGGAGAATGGTAGATGGTAGATGGTAGTGAAAGTTAGATAGGAAAAAAGATGCAAGAGAAATTATTGAAAAATGGCCTTGCAAATGGCAATGCACCATTTGGTACTATCATTGCCATTTTTTTTGCCAAATGACACTATCCATGACCATTTTATGGAAACCGCTTGAGTCAAAATGGCCAAAATATTAGTGATTGGAAGACGCGGGAAAAATCAGTGAACCTCACAAATCGCGTTTCCATTCTTTTTAATATCCAAATTACTTACTCCGTATATTTTAGTATTTTCTTGTCCTATACTAGGTTCTCCATTCGTGCAAGGCACAAATGCCATGCCTGTCGAAGAGAAAAAGTTATGTTTGAGGACAATAATTTTTTTTCGGTTTTAACTGCATAGCTGGAACTGTAAGAAGTTGTTGGTAATAGGTTAGAAGGCACAGTACATATAAAGTTTATCAAAAATTCTAACAGCAGGGACACTTCGCAGGGACAATCCGCAGGGACAACGCGTTTGGCCCCATTTTGGATCCCGAAAAAATCTAGAAAAATATCCATAAATTTTTGAATATTATTTTATGGGGCCCTGTAAAAAATCAACCCCAGCGGATATCGGTAAGTATTACTTTTGGATAAGTAGGGGCGAAACTGTCTTTTTGCCCTTACTTATCCAAAAGTAATACTTACCGATATCCGCTGGAGCTGATTTTTTACAGGACCCCATAAAATAATATTCAAAAATTTATGGATATTTTTCTAGATTTTTTCGGGATTCAAAATGGGATCAAACGCGTTGTCCCTGCGGATTGTCCTTGCTTATAGCAGGACTGAAAGTTTATATGGCAGAAATTACGTGGCAGCCTGATATGGTTTGAGTTTTGGTTGTGCCACTGGTAATATGGCAGAAATTATGGTTGTGCCACTGGTAATATGGCAGAAATTAAAGGGCAAATTGGTCCCAAATTTAAAAAATGGCCTCCGAAAAACTGCTCCTTCATATACAGGAGGATAGGAGATAGGAGCAGAGGAGTATATATAGGAGAGGAGGATAAAACTGCTCAACGGAGCCAGGCACTAGTGCTTCTCAGTCCTCGTGAATCCTCCTTCACGAATGGCCGTTCAATGCAATTCTCTTCCCCCCTGCCACATCTCCAAGGAGTACCCCATCTCCAAACCCTCCAAATCCAAACCCATCTTTCCAGTCGCAGTTACCCATTTCACCCCAACCCACCATACTCCACTTTTCTTCAATTCGAACTCTTTGAAGCTCTCAACACACAGGTCTCTCTCCCTCTCTCTCTCATGTGTGTATTTGTATTATGTAGTTGGGTATTAGTTAATCTAGTTTATTCTCTAAATAGACTTACAATTACAGGTCTGGTAGGGTTGTTTCTGCTGTAATTTCCGAGGAAAACCCAGTGAGCTCGACTATTTCTGGGGCTGATTCGTTCAAACTTACTTATTTGGAGGTGGGTTTTCGTTTTCAGTTATTGGTTTTTGCACGCATGTGTGTGTTATTTTGGGGGAATGGGTTGATACAAAAATGAGTTATGGTTTAGGGCAATAGTTGGCTGTGGGATGTTTGTGGGTTGAAAATTCTGGTTGATCCAATCGTGGTGGGTAACTTGGATTTTGGAATTCCCTGGCTTTATGACGCTGCCAAGAAGTTCTTGAAAAGTTTCCAGGTACCATTTTCTCTATGAGCTGATTTTGTGTTTTTATTACCTTGCCAATCAGTAGGAGAATATTTAAAAGTTTCATGAATTAAAATTACGAAAGTCCGACAACACAAACCCTTGCGGCCCTTTGAATGGTGAGAAAAGAAATGAGAATCCTATATCTTGTTTTGATGAATAAAAGAGATGAGAAATGGGGGTTTATTGGTCAATTTTGCTTTCTGGATTTCTCTTTTCTCACTGTCCGAAAGGTTTGTCAAGCAATTGGGATAAGTAACTACTTAGAGATAAACCATATGACGGAAAAAAATAATCAAGCCTTATGTAGTTAGGTTTTGCTATGAATTCACATGGACTTCAGGTATGGTATCGGGTGCGAGCACATGTCCAATTGTGGGAGCCATTTACCCTGCATATCAAGGATAATGGAGCACAACAAAATACTCACGTTGCTTAACATATGTCTTTTACTTTCTAGATAAAATCATGTTTACAAGGTTTCATATAGCACTCAATTCTTAATGTGAGAATATTGCTAATTTCCGGTGAACTTGAATTGCTGAATATGCTTCCGAGTTAAATGTCCCACTACATACAGAAACATATCCTTCACCCTTACCCTAGGGTCGAGCGTCTCACACCTGTGCTTTACACATTTGAAGAGTCTACGAACATAGGCGATGATTGACCATGATCGAAACTGGAATTATAAAATAGTGACCAACTAACCTTGTTCTATATGAACTACTTCTCTTCATATGGTAACTGGTTGTTCTGAGTTGTAGGTTACTTTTATTTGTTAACGGTGATTGTTGACTTCTCTCCATGACATGTGATTCTAGTGCAGCTTACTGATCTTCCTGAGGTGGATTGCTTGTTGATTACACAAAGCCTAGATGACCACTGCCACTTGAAGACCTTAAAGCCACTCTCCCAGAAGTTGCCAAATCTTAGAGTTATAGCAACTCCTAATGCTAAGAGTCTGTTGGATCCCCTCTTTAGCAATGTAAGTGATTTGAGGTTCTATCTTATATTAATTCAGCTATGCTATAAAATCAGTTGTCTTTAACTGTAACTGATCTAGATACAGAGGTACTTGGTATGTCGTGGGTAAAGTACATGATCAGACTGAGGACTGAGGAGTCATGATGAATTGGAGTGGGCCGAGTGGCACAGTCTACTGGTCTTGTGAAACATGCCAAGTTGGTGCCCTAAGTTGCATTATAGGGAAACTCCAAGGGGTTGGCTTGGTGGTTAAGGCCTAGGACTTAGAGGTTTGCTCCCTCTTAAGGTCTTAGGTTTGAAACTTCTTAGGTGCTACCAATTCCTCTGAGGCCAATCCATATGGAGCAATTGCTTTGGCTTTTATTGGGCTCCCGCAAGTGGGCGGTGGGATTGAGCCCCAGGATTAGTCGAGGTGCGTGTATGCTGGCCCGGACACTTGAGTTATCAACAAAAAAAAAGGGTGCATTATAATTTATGGGGATGTTTTGCAGGATCTTAGTGATGGGCTACTCTTTTTGTTAAAAATGTTTCGGACCAATTTATCTCACAAAGGGGTAAGTATTGCATCATACTGGTTTGTTCCTGCCTCGACATTCATAGGCCCTGCATGAATTGTGGAAGTTGCTTTTTCGACCCAAAAACAAAATTGTGATTTGTTTTCTAGTGTCAACAGATGTTGAACATCATAATCTTGTAAAGTACAAAAACAATTGTCTCTTGCTTAGTTGCAGGGAGCTCTTAAAGCGGTTCTGCTCCCACCTTGGGAGCCCGCGTTTGTGCTCCCAACTAAGGAGCTTGACGGGAGCTCACTCCCGTTGAGATGGGAGCTCGCTCCTTACAAAGATGAGAGCTTTTGTATGATCTTTGTATAGAAAAACAGGGATTTATCACTTGGCTTTATTAATTGGTCTTTAATGAACTCATATATCTAGCCCAAGTCATGATATCTTGAAAAAAAAATCATACTATATTGTAACACTAGCCCATTTCTTACACTTACGGCGGACTTGGCCCCATATGTTTACTTCCTAAAATGATTTTACTTTTAAAGTGAATACTCTATGATCCATTAATTTCATAATACATGTACACGCTTCCAACCTTGGGAGCTTCTGTATTCCCTCGCTCCCGCCCCCGCACCCGCACCCGCTTCGTGCAATTGAGGTCTCTTGTATCTGTTTCCCATCCTCTTTCACCATTCCCAAATTATTTGCATATTTTCGTTGCACCATATGCTATCAGGTTAGATGTTCAGTCTATTTTCATGCATTTTTATTCTTATATTCCAAGACGCTTTGTAGTTAAATTCCATCACCCCTACCTAAAGAATTGTGGCTCTTTAGCTTAGGACCTATCAGCACTAGCACGACTGAAGAAGCATCTCGAACCAATTCATCAAAGTTGCATAAAATATGACTGCAGCAGAAGATATAGAGAACTCACTTATGGGTCAGCTGACTGAAGCTGAGATATTAATGTTGCTCTCTAACAGCTTGTTGATATCTGATGATATTCGCTTACTGTGGAGTGCCCATAGTTCATCTTTTTTTTGAAACGGACCATTATTCATCTTGCATCCGTTATGTCCGCATGTCTACTTTTGGTAATGAATATGGCGAGCGTACCTTGGATATTTGGTTTCAAGCGACATTCTCCCGCAAATGTATTTGCACTCAAAATATTCAGTCAAGAAAATGGGAATTTAACCATTATTTTCTTATCTGCATTCCTTCTCCTCTCTCAAAAAATATAGAAATTTCTTCCGGTTTCTTGGGTCCCAAGTGCTGCTTAAATGTTCAGTTTGATAGTTAATTATTGCTAGATCAAATTTACCTGTTACCTTACAGCTTTCTATATGGAAGCCCCAACTTGGGCATCTGTAATGCTACCGTTTGATTCAAAAATGTTAGTTTAGCTTTTGCTATGATGTGGATACCATACTTATGCAAGCTAAATGGCCAAAACCTTGTTTCATCAATATGCAGGTTACATACTTAGAACCTGGTGAGACCTCTGAAATTGAAGCTATCAATGGTTCTCACGTTAAAGTTCGAGCTACTGCAGGGCCAGTTCTTGGCCCTCCTTGGCAGCGCCCTGAAAATGGGTAATTTACTTTTCTGTGCTTCTATTGGCCTATTAACACTTACCATTACCGTTAGTTTTATTAACCCTAGTACATTTGTAGTGTGACCATTTTATTTTTAATATAAAGTTATACATTCTCAGGTATCTCGTCATTTCTCCGCAAGACCAGTTGACTCTCTACTATGAACCTCACTGTGTCTACAACAAGAATTTTCTGGAGAAGGAACGGGCTGACATAGTCATTTCACCTGTTATAAAGCAACTTCTTCCGAGTTTCACGTTGGTCTCTGGACAAGAAGATGCAGTTCAACTTGCAAAGATGCTTGGCGCCAAGTATACTTTACACGTTGATTTTGGCATCTAAGTCTGTTTCTTTCCCCGAAGAATGTTGTTACATAATTTGCTTGTTTTTTCTGTGTTATAGGTTTGTTGTGCCCATGAGAAATGGAGACCTTGATGCCAAGGGGCTTCTTGCAAGCTTGATTCAGTCCCAAGGAACGATGGAATCATTCAAGGTTCGATTTCTGTTGTTATTGGTAATAGGAGAAATGATTGTAAATTTCAACCCACTAAAATGAAACAAGCCTGGTATGGACATGCCCTTACATTTTTATTGATTTATTATGATGAATAGGACCAGCATAATTATCATTTTATCAGAAAACATCTGGTTCCTTTACAATGTAAATATAAGTTATTTAGATTTTGGTTACTTGTTGAGACGGTTTTTTGTTTAAAAATCTCTAGTAACTGGAGCTTTTCGCCGAAGCAGGATAAGTTTTCCTCTTCCTCAATCCTCTCATCAAAGTTATTCACGGCTCGGCGCAATCTTAGCCGTCTGTTTCGGCAATCAATGGTCCGGATTTTTAAAAAACTATACGCTAGAAGAGTTTAACTATTCTAGCGAATAGTTTTTTTGTAATCCGGACCGTCTAAAACACTTTTGAACGTGCGCGATTGAGCGCCGTAAACTTTATTTACGGGTTGCTCCATAAAGAAGTTTTTCTCCTCAACAAATCCCCTTTCAATCTGGAATTTATCCAACAATTATTGGGACAATTGATTGTCTTCCGCGTCCTGGATTAACTTTGGGACTGGACAGTCGTGGTATGAGCCTTTTTGGGCCTATTTGATGATCACAGTGATGTCAAGGAATGCAAAACGTTATGTTGATTTGCTCTCAATGAAAACGTGATTGCAACACATTTATCTTGAGATGAGCTACTATGTTTTTTTGTCAAGCTAAATGTGTTTCAAAATCATGTAGATCGACATCTAATCAACCTGGTTTTTGGCATTGTTAATATCCTTGATAAGCTCAGCTCTACTGAATGAAGTATGAACATCTCTGTCCTCCGATCTTCAAAGTGGAGACGAGAAGGACCCACAAAGGCTCATACCAGGGAGAGGATCTGAATCAAAATTTAACTTCCTGTATATTAGGTTTCATTATTCCTTGTGTACAAACATGAAACTAACTGAGAACTCTGTTGTTTGATATGCAGGAGCTTTTGTCTAGGGAGCTTCCAGAGGCTGAGGTACTAGAGCCAACTCCTGGTGTACCACTAGATATTTCAGCACCTTCGAATCAAAACTTCCATAAATGAGAATGTTTTGAAAGAGAGATGATGTTCTATTCAAAATATGTGCAGATTGAAAATGGTACTGTTCTGCCTATGAATCATCTATACCATTATGAAAATGTAGAATCGGCTAATATCACCTGGTCCAGTATAGATTTCTCGATTTCCCTTGGTTATAAATCCATGGTATTTTGTTCTTGACTTTATGTTGTTCTTTCATGTAACCTAAGGACAGAGGCAGAATTTTATCACGAGGGGTGCCAATTTAGTTTCCACTCGGGATATGTTTGGTTCGATAGAATCAAATTTGGAATAGAATGGTCTTTCCAATGACATTTATTCCTATGTTTGGTTCACAAATAAATAACGAAATGATTATTCGAAATGAAACCCATTGAATAGTCACAACCACAGTTGCCTTTTGTGATCATGGCAAAAATATGCGACTCCATTTTTCCAGAAGCGAACCAAGTACGATCATAAGCTATCAAAACACATAGTACCTCTCTACACAATTCATGATCTTGATCACGAATCAGTGATGAATACATGCGATCGCGATTCCATGAATCTACCACCAGCAAGAGTTTGTGGTCTAGTGATCTATATGTCCCTTCAAAAATTAGATGGAAGCCATGATTTTCCTCAATTGATGTGTTGGTTCGCAATGGACACCAAGCACAAAGACAAGCAGGTCTATATCCCACACAAACATGTAATGTCAAAATCCATCATCAATCAATTCTAAACAAGAATTCCGAACAGCTTCTTGGCCATACGCAAATCAGCAGAAGCCTTAACCACTAGTCATGTATAAATGTACTCACGTCAACAATACATCATGAATTGAATGGCAATTATTATAGGAAAATTTTATAAATGGTCCCTCTAGTTTGCATGAATTCTCTTTTTCGTCCCTCTAATATTAATTGTATCAATTTTAACCCTATAGTTTTTATTCCATCTCAATTTTGTCCCTCCCTGACGCCGTCAATGAAACAAACGGAATTGAAGGGCAAAATTGTTATTTTCTCTCATAGAGGGATTAAATTGAGATTTTATGTAGACCAAAGGGACTATTTTTAAAATTATACATTTTACTTTCGTTTTTTGCTAATAAAATAAAAAAAAACCATAAGTAATGCATTTGACAACTGAATTATTTTTTATTGGGTAATCAAACTATATTGAAAAAAATTATATTTCATTACACATTACAAAAATATTAGAAAATGCACAAATCAACCCTTTAGCTAATGTCTTTGTATTATGTTCTTATAATCTCCGTGTTTATTTGTTATATGAGTGATCTTATGATTAAGTCCCAAAATAAATACACTTATACCCGTATTTTAATTTATTTGATCTCTTAATATTCAATAGTGTTCCATTGATTAATTAGACACAATTACAGATTTCTAAATACTACTGAACAACTTTTTCGTTTTAATCATGTGACAGAAAATAACGAGAGTGAAAATTCAATTGAAAAAAAATAAAATACCAAGACATTTAACATAGGGGTTGCTTTTCGAATTTTCTCATATTTTTTGTGATATATATAATAAAAACTTTAAAAAATTTCAACATATTTTGATTATTCAATATAAAATGAGATTAGAAATATATTACATATGATGTATTTTAAATTTATTTACAAAAACAAAAGTAAAAAATAAAATTATAGAAATAGTCCCTATAGTTTGCATGAAATCTCAATTTAGTCCCTCTATGAGGTTAAGTGACAATTTTGTCCTCCAATTCTGCCGTAAGTGAGAGGGACGAAATTGAGAAATAATACAAATTATAGGGCTAAAAGTAACACAATTGATACTAGAGGGACAAAAATGAGAATTCATGCAAACTAGAGGGACCATTTATAAAATTTACCCTTATTATAATGCAAATGACAAAGCATCAATCCAGTATCCATTACAAGTATATATATGTAATTTAATGGCCAAAACTCAAAACGTCCAGAGATCCTACGTAGTCATTACGCTTCATACAGATGCAATACTCATTACTATTGCTAAACTTTGATCAAGAGCACCAATAAGAAAGAGGCACACACCAAACATAGTCGCGCAAAATCCAAACAAAATGCCGATCGACCGACCCTATTCTTTCAAGTTTGATCTTTAATATCACCAAAACTGATTTGCAAAAAGAAATCAAAATCTCACAATCACATGCAAAATGTAAACTTAAATCTGTTTTATGATTGTTGGAAAAATATGTTTACTTTTTGTGATTAAAACAAATAAAATGAGTGCAGTAAAACCGGAATTCAAAACCTGAAAATTGACGGAAACAAATTAGTGATCAAGGCGAGTGTTTGTGTGTGACACTCTGTACCTAAGACAGATTTCGCCCCCGCTACAATGCTCACGGTTTGCATTGGACGTCTGTCTCCTAGCATTACTTGATCGGAATCCCCCCAAAGCAGAACTTCAATTAGAGGGCCTAACGAACTATTTTGTGTTTTTTAACTCTCTCATATGAATGGACTTGAATGAAAAAAAAAATCAACCTTGTAAAAATGAATGAGGGAAATGATATTTATATTTATATTTATAGGCCAACTGAAAATTTTACGAAAAGTCACCGAAGAAATAAGCACATTTGTTTGTAAAGGATGCGTCAGTCCACGGCAAACAAGTACCAATGAAAAGATGCCACTCCAAAACAAATCAATTTCCATTCACACATAAAATAAAATATTATACCCTATAATATTTTCCAACACATTGCACATTGAACAAACCCTTCGGAAAAATCGGTTGTGAATTAGACACTGTTCTTTTCCCTTGGAAGTTGTATAGTCCTTTGAGTAGACACCCCTCTTTACCATTAGGAACTAATAATTTTGATACAAAATTATTTCCCATAAAAAGAATATAAATCTCATGGGACAAGCCCAATTTCCTTAGTCACACCCTGGAATGTATATTCTTTGTTTCCCACATTAATCAACAATGTGAGATCTTTTCAACTTCAACCAAATATCATATGATTGTCATGGAGTCAATTTTAATTCACTCCCAAATGATTTTAATTCAGAAATTAAAATTCCATATTATCCAACAGATATCAAAGTTATTGTGAAGGATATTAGGAGATTGGCTTGTGACTTTCGGGTGTGTGAGTTTACTTCTGTTAATTGTAGTGGAAATGGTGTGACTCACTGATAGGTGATGAAAAACACCCATTTAATCCCTCTAATTTATGTTTTGTTGGTCCGTTTACATTGTTACTTGACGCAATTTAGTGTTTTATGGTGTTTGCAGGCCTTGTGACCGATAGGTGCGAAAACGTGCAAGTTGGAAGGTGCTACGAAGGGTTGCTGTAAAGATTGGTGAGCATTTTGATGAACACAAAATATTGACATATAAAAGCTCCAATATCATATGTTGCTAGTTATTAATTGCGTTATAAAGGGCTTAACGTTAAATTATATAAAAGCTCCAATATCATGGAATGATTTTAATTCTTTCAATTTGTTTCGTATTTATATCCACGGTTTTCAAATACAGAGTTAAACAATAGTTTGCACTGATTGTAGTTGGAGTTCCGAGATAGATTATGGTGGTAAGACGGATCTGTAACGACCCGGATTTTTGCCCTATTTTTTTCGAATAAAGAAATTAATTTTAATCAAATAGTCTATAATAATTGATTAATTATTTAAAAGTGTTATTAGATTAAACCAAAATCTAGATTAATTTTTCGTGACCAAAATTAGTTTAGCAAAATTTTAATTCAACTTATAACTATAAAACCCGTAATTTTTTTTATCATTAATAATATCATCTAAAAAGTATTATTCGTAATAATAAAATTCTTTTTCTAATAGATATTTACAAATATAATTATCCTATTCTAATTATCCTTTTTTTAAAATCACATGCATGCATGCAATGCAAACTCTTGTCATCTCTCCCTCTCCTACTCAGTCTCTACCTTCTCCCGAATCACGAAATCGTCTCTATCTCGTCCATCCCAAGGCCCAAGAGTTAGAGTCCGTATTAAACTCAATTTTATCAACTTCTTTAAAATTCTCCTATATATACCACATTAATCCGACCCTAGGGCATACCACAATATTCCCCACGCTCCACCGAGTCAAACATGAGAGAAAAACGTGGGCAATTCAAGCTCCAAGTTATGGAGTTCTAGAGAGAGAAAGAAAGAGAGAGAAAAGTGGGTTTCCTAGTTATGCTCAACCGAAACCCGATTCGACCATTCCAATATCTTCCTACAACTCCTAGCATCCCTAAACACCATCCAATTCGGCCCCAAGGTCACCCAATCAAAGAACCCGAAGTCTTCTTCCCCAAAATTCAAGATTCGTTTTTAAATCAATTCGATCCGATTCAAGGTATTATAATCTCTTCCAACCCTTCCTCTAAGTATATTAAATGTTATTATGCATAACCCCATGCCCTGAACGAGCCCAGGCATCAAAATCGTGAAGGAAAACGAAAAAAACGAATCCAGCGTTCAACCTTGCGGCCGCAAGGTTAGGGCCGCAAGAACCAGTCCCGGAGTTCGCGGCAGAAGGCTCAGACTCAAGGTTGACTGGTCCAACCTTGCGGTTTGGACTGTTTTGTTTCGAATTGATTTTGCGACGTTCTAAACTTGGTTTTCGACCCTCGAACTATTTTTCCTAGACTTTTCACACCTCAAGAATCATAACTTGTTAAGATCATATTTTTTTATTTAATTATCTATTTATTAAATTATTTATTAGCTATCGTTCAAAGTTTACAAACGAAAAGTTATTTCGATCTTCCAATCAACGTTCTAACACTCAACTAAATTTTTCTAGACTCCTTGCATCTCAAAAATGGTAACTTGTTAAATTAAATATTTATTTTATTTAATTCACTATTTATTATTATTTTTAAAGTAATTCCAATCAAAATTACTTTACGATCTTATGAAATTTATTATTAATACCTGAGTAATTTTATTTAGACTCCTTAGGTTCCAAAGATGAAATTATGTCAGTCTCAACATATTTTTTTATAGTAAATTATTTATTATCTATTTACTTCGATTTCGGTCACTTTAATTAACGTTTTCATGTAAATTAATTCTTCGACCCTCCGAACCCAACTTTTGACACTCAACTGATTGTATAGGACCTTTAGAACTCTTATTAGGATCATGTTAATTATTCTAATATTTTTATCTAAGTAATATATTTAATTAGTGTTTAATAAATCTAATTACTTAGAAATAATTAATGAGAGCCTAGAAAATATTTTATTAAATTTTTATAAGAAAATTCCACTTCATTATTGACAACGTACCATACAAGAATAAGGGCAACGGCCCATTCATAAAAGGTTGTGTGAATGCATTGCTTGTTATTTGTTTTAATTATTAATTGATTTAATTATATATTACATCAATATTTGATTTTGAATGCTAGATTGGACCCTAAGGACATGGGATGGTATGCGAGTAGAATTCACCTAGACGATACTAGATAATGGATGAATTTGGAAAGTTTTATTTTTAGATTGTCTGCAGGTGTGATTTGAGATGTGATGAGATTGAAACTGGCGAGAGTCCAGCGATGATTGTGATGATTGTGAAGTGGTATATAAGATAAGCGAATCCTAGTCATGATTAAGGCATGATAACCTTACCCCTTGTTATAGTTATTGGGGTGCACACTCGGTATATAACTTAGGTGTATCTGCGACAGCAAAGGGAAGTGACCTCATGGGACCGAGCATGGCTAACGGTTGGTGAGGAAAGATCCCGCGGAGGAGATCTTAGACTACACGATAGGTTAATGGATAGTAATGAATTGGCTTATGTAAAAAATCTCTGTTGTACTTCCTCGTATCATTTTATCCTGTTGCTTGCTAATTGTAAAGTAAGAGGGGTGGTTGGGTTGGATTATTCTACTAGGTGATTTATCACTCACGGATACATCTGTATCCTGGCAAATCGTTTGCTTCGGTGATCAATTTGCTTGAGAGCGCAGGATTCAATGGAGGGGATTCAATGATGATGCAGTTCGACGCAGAAAGAATATCAGGAACGAAGATCGAGTTTGCTTGGAATTTGTATCAAGCCTAGAGTCGGCTCTGAAGTTAATGTATTTCGAATCAGTAAAGCTATCTTGATTTTGTAATAGCTAAACTTTATTTTGGAAAATCATATTTATTTAGCAAAATTTTCCTAAAGAATTATTTTATTGGCGAGGCGTTACAGGATCGTGCCATTAGGTGGCCAGACCGTGCTACTGAGAGACGGTCCATGCTATGGGATAGTCTATGCCTTTTAAACCCCCCGATTATTTTCTTGACGATTATCGAAAGGAATTGCAAACTCTAACGATAGTTTTTAATGATTCGAATGTTAAACCTAACCTATGCATATCGTTGTTACGCGATCGGGGTAGATTCAAAACCCTAGATCCTTCCTCCACCAGTTTTCAATCAATCAATTAGTTGTTCTCTTACTCTATTCAGTTTTCTCAAATCAAACAATTCAATCTTTTATTTCTGAATTAATCTAAAAGTTAATTGAAATTATAGTAACTTAGCCATACTGTCCTTGCGGATTTGACACTCGATCTTAACCACTGTTCTACGAAGTAGTAGTGAACTCCAAGGTTTTATAAATATATTTTTGACAGGAAACGACACGGTCACTCACTTTCTAGCGAGTAGGGAGTATGATTGTGTAGGTATCTCCACTTGGGAGACCTATCCACTGGTTTGGCTATCTACGCCTTTGTCTAAGGATGAATATGCACTTGGACGTATTTCTTTTTATCATTCATACTATTTATCAATGAATAGATTATCTTGTTGGCCAAAAAAAAAAAAAAAATACCATTGGTGATTAGTGTGGAGCATTGCTTCAAGATCAACGAAAGATTTGGACACTAGAGCCTCGTACACTCGACTAGCCTTTGTATCAAATCAATTATTTTCTGAAACTAATTATGTCTTGAAGTAAAGCTGCCTCCTTACAACCGTTTAACTTTATAGATTGTTCTTCTTATTGCTTCACAATTCATAGCACCCACTCAAGAGGAGAAGGAACCCAGAACCTATTCCTTCACAAGGAATGACTTATGTGAAGGAAAATTATCTTCATCACCCTAAACCCATCCTTCTCCTTCATTCCTCCATCTTTCCAAATTGCATATGGAAGATTGGAACACCTTTGTCTCGGACTGCATAGTCATATCATGTTGTTGCCAATGCTTAGATCGAGTTAGAAATCTTCGTATTCATCTTGCTCAAACTTCCTTACAAAATGGTCCAAAAGACCAAACGATATGCTAATTAAGAAGAAACTTAAACGAAGGAAAGTATGACAAATACAAGGAAAGTACTTAATCTGACAAAAACTAAGAAAGTACTTAATCTAACAAATACTAAGAAAGTACTTAATCTGACAAATATTCTAATATCTTCCACTTTAAAACCCCAAATTTTATATAATTGGATTTTTGAAGAATGGACCTCTTGGAAATGCGAAGTATGTCGTATGCCTCCTATCAATTCTGACATATCCGCCTTCATTCTTGTTAGCACCATAACTATTTTGGCACCAAAAATAATAAAGTAATCCACGCCCCTTTTTGAAGTGCCGAATCCCACAACCATCGTCGCTTGAATAATGAGCTCTTCCTCTTCCTTTTCCTTTTCTTTCTCTTTTTTAATTGTAGACGCCCTGCACGATAAAAATGAGAATTGTCAAGGGGTGATAAGCACACTTCAAAACACACAGCGTGAACACTAAGCTGGAAAAACCATGATGTCACTCCAATAATAAACCAATGTATTCTAGCTAGCAAGATTATTCTCTCAACTTCAACCATGCATTCAATTTTTCCAATATCCAAAGCAATAAGATAAAAGCAATGTTAAGAATGTCTATACACAAACATTAGTGGACTGTAAACGAAAGCTAAGTATTTGATAGTTTCTTACTTTTTGTGTGAGTCCAATCCATCGTCTACCCACGAAATTTTGCACAAATAGGGTGTTCTTTTATTGAATCTGTAATTGTTTTGCCATCTGTATTGTCATGAAGGAGGACAAAGTTGTCAAACTCGTTGTCTTCATCCTCTTTATCATCCAGGACCACAAAATCATCAATAACAAGTCTTGGACTCTGAAAAAAGAATATGACAAATCCAATAGTACATCAGTTTAAAATAGGCCATCAACATCACAATATGACATTAAGTAGACTTCTCCTATACATATAGATCTATGTTACTTACAACATCAGGGAGACTGTCTTCAGTGATTTTTGCCTGGTACGGTAAATGCTCTGCCAAACCTATTCCTTCATCCTTAATAAAGTTCCTCTAGATGTGTGCCATAACAGCCTTCCTTATCAATCACAAAGTGATCATCACGTACAATTTTAGGGGAGGTTGTTAAGGGCATGTTGATAAGATAGATCTGGAGGATGATCAAGGTTCTCAGTAATAGCATAGACGACAGAAGTACAGTTTGCCACCACAATAATACCACACGATCCGCAATCCCCTTGGTCAGCGACCGACGACAATTTCTTCTTCAATTCATCGTTAAGGTGCCAAGAAAAGGATTTTCTCCTCTTACCCATCCTGTTAAAACCATAGGAATAATCACATTCTATCCACATCAATTATAACCTCCTATGATCACATCCTATACAAAAATGATCCTAAAACAAACGGAGCATGAGTCTCCATATTCTCCTAAAAATCAGATCGTTGTCTGCCTTCATAATAAACTAATGTTACAATTATTTATCAACTACTAGCTAGTATATATTTATTCGGCTGTTAATAAGGAAACTAACCTGTTAAGTAGACTTTTGCTATCCGACAAACACACACACAAGAAAACTATTATTTGGTTCGTGAGTTCACCTAGCTATTAGTCCAATGTTTTCAAATCGAGATACATATCGCGTATTGTTTTTTCACTAGTGTAGCTCGTATTGAGATACGTATCGTGTATCTTGAGATACGTTTGCTGGGAGAGTATGAGTTTCTATTGTGTAGTTGGACAATATTACAGGGAGAGGGAGAATACTAAAGACAAGAATGGGGCACGAGAGTACTTGTATTGCACTTGAACTCAAACTTTTTTTTGGCTTGGTACAAATGGTTAGAACCCATCCCTATTTGTACTACTCCATGGAAGACTCTAGCACAAAGATATTTTCATACAAGATAAACGTTAAAGTAATTCTAGAATTACACATGAGGCTAATTCTCATAAAAAAAAACTCTAGATATTTCACAAGGATATTCTAGAGCTTCTAGAGTCAGATATTTTAGAGTTTCTAAAGACTAGATATTTATATCTTTTTCGATAATATCTATCATATTTGGGTTTTGTCAAATACTAAATTTAGTTTCTGCTTCAGCAACGATAATCATAATGAAAATATAATTAACAAGTAGATACACCTAATAACATCAACAAACTATACTTACATTTAAAAAAAAATTCAAATGCAAAAATTCAAATCTCTCAACTGGGACCTATTACATTAAGGCTTTATGTTCCCTTAGTATGGTTCTTTCTTTTATACAAGACCTACATTGAGGTTGAATTTCTATCAAAGGGTTTGAAAGATGCCATAATTAGATTAAACAGCTTAGATTAATGCATTTGGGGTTCCGCTTCCTGAAATAAGGTTTGACTTTTTTTGAATAAGTAATTATAGGATATAGAATTAGGATACGCGTATAAATCGTAAGATACGCAGTCATACGTAAGATTTTTATACAAAAAAGATACATGATGGGATACGTATCGTTCTTCGAAGGAGAAGATACAAATCGTAAAATATGTATCGTGTATCGTAGGTTTTTAACAACTATGGCTATTACAGAAGGAGAGTGGTTGTATCTTGGGGGGAAAAACACTACATCCATTATTCACAGTTGGTTAGGGGACGCGTTTTAAATAATAATTATGTATTATATATGCAATTATACATATAAAAAGCTCTAATTCTATATATGTAACACCATATACTAAGCAGTTTTTGGAGTGTTTCCGAGGGGGCAATAGGCTAGTGTTTGAGTCTTGACCACTTCATTTTTAAAGCACAAATATTTTTCAACTATTTTCCAATTTATACACAAAAACAATGTTCTTCCATTGGAAGTGGGAGTCGAACTCAAGACCCTAGGTACCAATGTTACCATGTTATATGTCTAGGGCCTCAAAAATCTCAAGGTTGTGCATGTGCAAGATAGCTTGAAACTAATAGGACCATATATAGAAAATATCAAAAATGCTATATTCTTTAATTTTATTGGTACTCCTGCTAGACAACAAGAATTACAACTGTGAAAAATTACAATCTAAAACCTAGAAGATTAAAACTTGTTGGAACTCCACGTTTCTCCAAATGGAGTCGAATGTAGTTGGTGTATCCTCTATACATATATGCACATAAGCAGGGTTCGATTCTCATAAGCACCCATCTCTCTCCTCAAATTCCTTTAAGATAGAGTAGATTAGGTTTAACAAATGAAAAAAAAAAAAAGAATTCCATTTTTCTAATGCTAATATCTTGGATGTGTTACAGTGACATAATTGCAACTTATGTTAATCTCAAATATTGTGATTGTAGTTTTTTTAAATATTGTGATTGTAGTTTTTTTATGGTGTTACTTTAGCTTGTTCGGGTTTTAATTTCGTTATCATACTTCTTGTGTTGTGCTCATTTGTATAACATTAGTCTCAATTTTTTCACATATAGAAAAGGTAAAAATACACGGAAACCCCATCAACTATCACTTTTTTCACGGAGATCTCCTGACATTTAAAATTGTCCATACAAACCCCATTAATTATAACAGTTAACCAATCAGCACCCTAGCACCTTTCTGTCAAAAAGACCGTTAAGATGAAGGGGTCAGCGTGGACAATTTTTATAGACGAGGGGATCAACGTGGGTGATTTTTAAAGGGTAGAATCATCGTTTCTCTTCATTCTGTTAACAGAGTTAGACATTTTTTAATTTCATATAGTTAAGGGGGTGGGTATGGACAGTTTTAAACATTATGGGACATCTGTAAGAAAATGTGATAGTTGAGGGGAGTCTCCGTGTACTTTCACCTATAGAAAAATCAAAATGTTTTAAAATATTTGCACGGTTGTGGAAAAGAAGTTTAAAAAATATTTTGAAAACATGCCACCCAATTTTATTCCCATTAGAAAACCGATCGAACTAGTAAACTGAAAAACCAACACAAATCTCAAACCCATTGAAAATCCAAATAACAAAACCCTTATTCAAGTTCTTCTTGTTATGAGATAAATACAATGTTGACAAACATATATACTTCATATGAATCTAAAGGGTAAATGTCAAAATACCCCCAAACTTTTTTTTATCCGATCGAATACCCCCCAACTTTGACATCAATGTCTAATATATATTCAAATTTTGTTAAACTTCAATTAGACACCTAAACAATTGAGCCGTTATTCAATTAGGCTCCTACCATCTCAATCCCTCAATTTACTAGCTAATAGAAATTGCTGACTAGTCATTTAATTTTTCCAGTTAAATGCCTACTTGAATGCTACACACACACACTTTACTCACTCTTACTGACTCTCCCTCTCTTTCCCCTTTATACCATGTTTGAAAATTAGGGTGCAAAAATTTGAGAAGGGGGTTTGTTGGGGACTTCAATATGAATCACTATGGGTCCGTTTGATTAGCGAGAAAAATAAAATGGAAAGTGAAAATGATAGAAAGTGCAGTGAAAGAAAAGAAAAGAAAATTTTTTTTTTCTCTCACATCTGTTTGATTAGAATAAAAGTTTTACAAGAAAATAATAGATATTCTTGTTTGAAAAGGAGGAAACTTGCAAGAAAGTTACATTATGTTCCGAAATTAGAAGACAAAAGGTGGAGGGAAGAGGATAAAGAGGGAAGTTAAAGTAATTGTTATTGATTTCCTCGAGAAAATAAAATTTCCCTACACATTTGTAAGAAAAAGTAGAGCAAGCTTTCATGCTTTAGAGGGTTGTACAGGAAAGTTCACTTTCTACCAATTTCTAGGATATTTTTGCTAAGTGAACACAAAAATTATTATTTTTTTTTTCTCTTTCTTGCATTTTCTAAACTATCTCGCTAGTCAAATGGACCCTATAAGAATCCCAGATGGAAAATTTCAAGATTGCCTATCAGAACAAGATAAATCTTGAGATGGATTGGAAAATAAGTGTTCTTTTTATCCCATAGCTCAAAGACTAAAACTTGATTGATCTTATAGAGTAGGAAAAAGGAGGTTTTTTTTTTTTGACAAAAGTGAGAGGTATTGCATTGATAAAGCCCAACGGCACTTACACAACGAAATTCATTACAGATAACTTGGACAAAGCCAAACTAATTATCTAACTAATACAAAACAAGAAAGAGCGAGGCGATTAATGTCTTTTATCCCTAGCCCAGGCATGGCCTGACGCACCTTCTGTTGAGCGAAAAATTCATATATTCTATAGCAGTCTCAAAAAGAGATACATTGCTAGCCAAGAAAAAAAGACAACAAGAACCCAGAGATCAGATGAACTTCGACCAGAAATGAGCACACTAATGAATTTCTAGCAAACCACCAATAGATACATATTAATCTTCTCAAGCCTGAACAGTAAACAAATCGCCCAAAGGCGAACTTTATTACTCTCACAAGGAGAAACAAAACTCCCCCAGATCTTGCTCTAAATCCAATTGCCCCAAAATTGCTGAATGGATCGCAACCCTCACTGCCTCCACCACTGCTGTCACAAGGGCTCTAGCGACAGATTACATGCGAACAAACGACTCCGGTGACGGTGGAGTCCATTGAACAAATAGGGTCAAATCTGAGGGAGGAGAAAACGAAAAGAAAAAAACTATAGGGAATATGGGGAAGAAAGAAGAGAGCAGATGGAGGAGGAGGAGCCCAAGGGGAGGAGGGAGAGGCGTGCCTCCCCCTGAGCAGAAAAGCAAGACAGCTGTGGCTTCTCAAAATCGCCTTAGAACTCTCAAAATCCTAAGAGGAGGCGGCACACCCAGATGGAGAATTTTATTTCAAATGGGAACACAGTAAATCTAGGGCTTTTTCCTCCTGTGTTTCCTCTTATGCTCAGATTATAAATAAAGGTCAAATTTCAATCATGAACCTGATAAATGCCTATCTTGAACCCGTCAGTCGTAGTAGAAAGGGGGAAACGGGGTATCACTTCATACCCAGTTGGAAAGAGTTCTTTTTTTTTTTATCCGAAGTTGGAGAAAGTTAACCAAAACAGTTTTTTATTAGAACACCAAAACTACTCAAGTAGGCATTTAACAGAAAAATTGACAGATTGAGAGGTAGGAGTCTACTTGAATAATGGCTCAATAGTTTAGGTATATAATTGAAGTTTAACGAACTTTGGGTGTCTATTAGACATTGAGGTCAAAGTTTGGAGAGTATTTTGAATTTTTTCCAAATCTAATATGCATGTACTACAATTACTACGCCTATGTTATGCATTTCAAGTAGCAATGACACATCTTGATCTCTTATTGCCAAAAAAGGAAAATAAAAACTAAATGTAAATTCCTCAGGAACTTTTTAAATTCTTCACGATTTTAGGGGTGGGCATCATGCCGTGTCCACTCGTGTTCGTGTCATGTCATTTTGGATTTCGTGTCTTTTCGGATTCGTGTCAAAACATCTGTTATCGTAAATGTGTCGAATATCTTGACACTAACCCGACCTGCTTAAAATCGTGTTGTGTTCGGATTGACACTGTTATGGCCCTTCTATTTTTTTTTAATATTTGCATAAAATTATATACTTTTTCAATGTTGTGCATAACTACTTATTTAATTCAAGAACAAAAATTGAAGAACTTTGTGATACCATCATAATCATAGAAAAGATAGAACCAGCCAAATAATGACATTAAAAAATGTCTTAAGCCACAATTAGACTCAAGTCTCAAAATCAAATAGTTTTGTTTGATTTTTACCCAAAATAATAAAAAGAACACCATTAAATATAGAATAGGTAGTGAAAAAAATAAAACCAAAAAGCCTAAATAAAGTTAAATGTTCAGTCTATTTTCATCCTCTTTCACCATCCCCAAATTATTTGTTGTGATCATATTTTCTTTTCACCATTTGCTATCATGTTAGATGTTCAGTCTATTTTCATGCATTTTTATTCTTATATTCCAAAATGCTTTGTAGTTAAATTCCATCACCCCTACCTAAGGAATCTCTTTAGCTTAGGATCTATCAGCACTAGCATGACTGAAGAAGCATCCCGAACCAATTAAAATATGACTGCGACAGAAGGTAGAGAGAACTCACTTATGGGTCAGTTGACTGAAGCTGAATATTAATGTTGCTCTCTAACAGCTAGTTGATATCTGATGATTTTCGTTTACTGTGGCGTACCCATTATTCATCTTGCATCCGTTATATCCGCATGTCTACTTTTGGTAATGAATATAGCGAGTGTACATTGGATATTTGGTTTCAAGCGACATTCTCCCGCAAATGTATTTGCACTCAAAATATTCAGTCAAGAAAATGGAAATTCAACCCATTATTTTCTTATCTGCATTATTAATTTGCTTAAATGTTCAGTTTGATAGTTAATTATTGCTAGACCAAATTAACCTGTTACCTTACAGCTTTCTACATGGAAGCTCAAACTGGGGCATCCGTAATGCTTGCTTTTGCTATGATGTGGATACCCTACTTACGCACGCTAAATGGCTAAAACCTAGTTTCATCAATATGCAGGTCACATTAGAACCTGGTGAGACCTCTGAAATTGAAGCTATCAATGGTTCTCAAGTTAAAGTTCGAGCTACTGCAGGGCCCGTTCTTGGCCCTCCTTGGCAGCGCCCTGAAAATGGGTAATTTTCTTTTCTGTGCTTCTATTGGCGTATGAACACTTACCATTACCCTTAGTTTTATTAACCCTAGTACATTTGTAGTGCAACCTTTTTACTTTATAAAGTTATACATTCTCAGGTATCTCGTCACTTCTCCGCAAGACTAGTTGACTCTCCACTATGAACCCCACTGTGTCTATGACAAGAATTTTCTGGAGAAGGAACGGGCTGACATAGTCATTTCACCTGTTATAAAGTAGCTTCTTCCAAGTTTTACGTTGGTCTCTGGACAAGAAGATGCAGTTCAACTTGCAAAGATGCTTGGCGCCAAGTATACTTTACGTCATTTTTGGCATCTAAGTCTGTTTCTTGCCCTGAAGAATGTTGTTACACCATTTGCTTGTTATTTCTGTGTTATAGGTTTATTGTGCCCATGAGAAATGGAGACCTTGATGCCAAGGGGCCTCTTGCAAGGTTGATTCAGTCCCAAGGAACGATGGAATCATTCAAGGTTCGATTTCTGTTGTCATTGGTAATAGGACAAATGATTGTGAATTTCAACCCACTAAAATGAAACAAGTGTGGTAAGGACATGCCCTTACATTTTTATTGACTTATTATGATGAAGAGGATCAGCATAATTAACATTTTATCAGAAAACATCTTCTTCCTTTGCAATGTAAATAAGTTATTTAGATGTTTTTTTTATAAGCAAGTTATTTAAATTTTGGTTACATGTTGAGATGGTTTTTCGTTTGAAAATCTCCAGTAACAGGAGCTTTTCGCCAAAGCAGGATGAGTTTTGCTCTTCCTCAATCCTCTCAACAAATCCCCTTTCAATCTAGAATTTATCCAACAATTATTGAGACAATTGATTGTCTTCCACGTCCTCGATATTGGGGAGCAGTTCTTTTGGAAGAAAATTCAGATCAAAAGTGCAGAATTTGTGGATACAAGAGTGGTGCATTCTCTCCGGCAAAACTTTAACTTTGGGATTGAACAGTCGTGGTATGAGCCTTTTTGGGCCTATTTGATGATCGCAGTGATGTCAAGGAATGCAAAAAATTATGTTGATTTGATCTCAATGAAAACCTGATTGCAACACATTTATCTTGAGATGAGCTAATATGTTTTTTTGTCAAGCTAAATGTGTTTCAAAATCATGTAGATCGACATCTAATCAACCTGGTTTTTGGCATTGTTAATATCCTTGATAAGCTCAGCTCTACTGAATGAACATCGCTATCCTCTGATCTTCAAAGTGGAGACGAGAAGGACCCACAAAGGCTCATACCAGGGAGAGGATCTGAATCAAAATTTAACTACCTGTATTTTAGGTTTCATTATTCCTTGTGTACAAACATGAAATTAACTGAGAACTCTGTTGTTCGATATGCAGGAGCTTTTGTCTAGGGAGCTTCCAGAGGCAGAGGTATATTAGAGCCAACCCTGGTGTACCACTAGATATTTCAGCACCTTCCAAACTTCCATAAATGAGAATGTTTTGAAAGAGACGTTTTATTCAAAATATGTGCAGATTGAAAATACTATTCTACCTATGAATCATCTATACCAAAACGAAAATGTAGAATCGGCTAATATCACCTGGTCCAGTATAGATTTCTCGATTTTCCCTTGATTATGAGTCCAATGGTATTTTGTTCTTGACTATATGTTGCTCTTTCATGTAACCTAAGGACAGAACCAACATTTTATCACGAGGGATGCCAATTTAGTTTCAACCTAGGGTATGTTTGGTTCGTTGGAATCAAAGTTGGAATAGAATGTCCATTCCAATGGCATATTTATTCCTATGTTTGGTTTACAATTAAATGATGGAATGATCATTTCAAATGAAACCCATTGAATAGTCACAACCACCATTGCCTTTTCTGATCAGGCAAAAATGTGCGACTCCATTTTTCCAGAAGCGAACCATGTACGATCATAAGCTATCAAAACACATAACTTACTCTGTTTGGTTCCTCTTTTTGGGAGTTACATTTTAACTTTCGGCACAGTTTTCAATAAATTTCTCTCTCTATCTCTCTCCACTCGTTACCACTAGACTCTCAAAAATAACTTTCCAAATTGTGAACCAAACAAGTGTTCCCTCTCTACACAATTCATGATCTTGATCATGAATCAGTGATGAATACATGCGATCGCGATATCAGCGCATCCATGAATCTACCAGCAAGAGTTTGTGGTCTAGTGATCTATATGTCCCTTCAAAAATTAGATGGAAGCCATAATTTTCTTCAATTGATGTGTTGGTTCGCAATGGACACCAAGCACAAAGACAAGCACGTCTATATCTGTTTATGCCCATTTTTGGCACCACGGATCGGGCTAGCTGTGATTGGCCATTTAATTAATTCTTTGATTAAATTGTGCCGAAGCTATGTAATCGATTGGTTAAGTGTATTGGGCCATGGGTTTTTCTATTACGTTTGGGCCCAAGAAGCATGCAGCCCATATGAAGAGCACGGCCCATGATTTTTTGGGGAGGTAGCCCACGGTTGGGCCCTGCTTTGTTTGCTCCGATATATCAAATAAGATCACCCCAAGCGTAGGTATATGCGTCCAATTGAAGCATAATAATCTAGAAGACTGGGATCGTACTTACGGGAATAATTAACACGGCTTGATTGGATTTGTAGACGTAAGCATGGGTTTTCGGATTTTAGACAGCCAACTTTATTTTACGTATGCGGTGGAAAGTAAAAAGGATAAATTAAAAGTGAATTAACTAGGATAAAAAGCAGGTTAGGTCTAGGGGATTCTAACACCTATGACTCAAGTCAAATCACATTTCTCACCCAATTACACTGTTTAAGATACGCAACTAAGGTTCTTAACCCGGAAGATAAAATGGTTCGATTTCCAAGCTAACTCTAGAATTTATTTAGCAAACACCTCGAGCGACAGAGCTCCAAGCATCATGTGTGGTAAGTAGGCGATGCTCTTACCTACACATGATTAAGGAGGTTAACACCTTAACAATTTGTCAAATGAATCCGAACTACACATCGATTTTCGAACCAAAGATTCAAATTTTATTGATGAAAAATACAATTTTTGCTTGAGTCATGAGGTGTTAATCATTCCATGACCTAACATTGAAAAACTACTCACACATATCTATGAAGATAAGAGCAAGCAAAAATCTACTTAGCATATTTGAAATAACAACACTTGAAAAAAATTAGATTAAACGATAGATCAGAGGAAAAGTTACAACTTTAATAAAGACAATAATAGCAAAACTAAACTAATTAAGGCAGAAAATTAAATATCAAGTGCTGGAAATGAAGAACAATTCAAAAAGTAAGTAAATCCTATTCTAGATCTAAAAATGGGTATATTTCTGTCCAAATCGTGCAATGGTGACATAACGAGGTATTTATATCCCCTAAGGTTTGCGCACGGAATATTCTAAAAGATGCTCCAAAGATACCCTTCGAAGCCCTTGGTACCAATAGCAATCACCTTAAGTTGCTTTCGCTAAGCCATTCTGTACCGATAGGAGAATAGAAATGCTACCAATATCGAGATGCTTAACTGCTGTCGCTGAAGCCCTGCTAATGCCCACGGTAACGATAGGAAATTTCAAACTCTACTGATACCGAGCTTCTTATCTTCAGCACTTCAGCTTCATAGCTCCCAGCAACTTCCACAGCACCCAACAACTTTCACAACATCTTATTTTTAGTACCCCCTATTTGAAAACAATGACATTACCAGAATTTTGAGATTTTAATCCAATCAAAATGTTGACCCCTAGCTTTTAGTGTAAAACAGAAAACAATACGTTTTTCTATAGAAAAAATGGCTCAAAACATGACCTTACTCTTCGAATAAAACCTTGCAAATTTGAAGTTGCTTTTAGAAAAATTCAAGGATCAATTACCGCCATTTTAATCTCGAAAATCGATATTTTTTCGAAAAGTCATTTTTTCATACTTAAATAGATTTTCAAGGGCTGACAGGTTCTTCATTGGTTCATCGGGTACTTGGACATACTCGGGCAATCCATGATGTCAAAACATGTCTTATTCACACGATTTACATGAAAGCACTAAAAACATACATTACGTGCAAAAGTAAAGAAAAACAACTAAATTAACAATGAAATCAAATTAAACTAGAGACTTAGCACACCCTCAAAGGCAATATCGGGTGCTTATCAAGCCCATAATGAAAGGAACAAGTCTGGCCTATGAGGAGCGGCCCACGTTTTTAGGGGTTTGGTTGCTGCCGAGGTGGTTATTTCCCTCCAAAATCAAAGACCAATTGACTTCGTCAATTGGCCATGTGTCAAGCAAGCACAAAAAGAGGGGGTAATGGGGAGTTATTGTCACATCACCCATGATCTACCAACTGCCAGAAAACTGCCCATGATCAAACATACATGAAAAGTGGAGCAATCGTGGGACACATGTCAGCTTATGGTGCAAAGTAGAATTCGGATTCAGGCCTGAATCAGCTTACTGCTGTGCCTATAAATACAAGTTCACAAGACCGAAAAAGGGTCCAACACCAATCAAAGCTCAACGCTTACAAACACTTTCCTACTTTCAGCAAAATAGCATATTGAGTACCTCGTGCTCAAACCCCATTTGAACTCACTTTCTTTAAGTAATTTGAATCCATTCGAACTCACTTCTTCAAGTAGTTTGAATTTTATCTTTTCTTGTACTACTTTATTATCTTGGTGTAATAAAATTTACGTTTTACATTTTCCTTTTTACGCATTTCTTATGCAACTAGGAAATTCTAAGTCCACGATCGTGTGGCAAACCACGAACCTCCTTGTGATCTTTTACCTTTGGGTCACACACAATCGCTCTTACGTTAGAAGTCAAGATTCACGGAAATCTTCATCAAAAGTTAGGCGTTACAAGTCTTGATACGTCCGCGCTTAACGCAGTCACGCCTTGTGTTAAAAACGAGAGTTTTCAATATCCCACACACAATCATGCAAGTTCAAAATCCATCATCAATTCTAAACAAGAATTCCGAACAGCTTCTTGACAATACGCCAAATCATCAGAAGCCTTAGCCACTAGTTAAGTATAAATGTACTCACGTCAACAATACATCATGAATTGAATGGCAATTATAATGCAAATGACAAAGCATCAATCCAGTATCCATTACAAGTAGGGAAAATTGCAAAACAGTGGACAAAGGGGCAAATAATGTCCAAGTCATGGACCACTTTTTCGGAATTGCCCAGGGAAGGAAAACAATAATTCTCCAAACATGGTTTTGAAGACAAAAATATCCCTCACGGGACAACTTAGGGGGCAACTTAAGTTCATACATGGGGCAACTTAGGGAGCAATAAGGGGCAACTTAGCGGGCAACTTAGGGAGCAACACGGGGCAACTAAATTTCATACACGGGGCAACTTAGGTTCATACCTCTCCCATCCACACCTTCCTTGTTCATTCCTCACTCCCCCCTTTCTCTCTCTCTCTCTCTCCCCTTCTCATGCCAATAGCTACACCACATTTTCGCCATAAAAAACAGAAAAGTTCATACACGGGGCAACTTAGGGAGCAACATGGGGCAACTTATCGGGCAACTTAGATTCATACACGAGACAACTTAGGGAGCAACATGGGGCAACTTAGATTCATACACGGGGCATCTTAGGGAGCAACATGGGGCAACTTAACGGGCAACTTAGATTCATACACGGGGCATCTTAGGTTCAACACGGGGCAGCTTAGATTCATACACGGGGCAACTTAGGTACATATTCCTCCCCTCCACACCTTCCTTGTTCTTTCCCCCCCCCCCCCCCCCCCCCCTCTCTCTCTCTCTCTCTCTCTCGTTCCAACAGCTACACCACATTTTTGCCATAAAAAACAGAACCACTCAAATATTTCTGTTGCTAATTTGTAAGTGCAAAAATCCGAAGAAAAAAATGGAAAATGACGATTTGACTTTTTTCAGCAAATTCTACAGACACTCACAATGCGTGTGAAGGCACTCACAATGCTTGTGAAAGAACTGCATCCTCTGTGCTGCATCTCACTAGAGAGTCTGAGCATCCGGAACCAGTCGACGGACTTGAAACCCGGCTCCGGCGGATTTGAAGAGAAAAGGGAAAAAAAAGGGGGAAAAAAACTGCTCCATGAAAGAAAAGGGAAAAAAAGAAGAAGAAGAGAAAGATAGGTAAAAAAAGGAATTGGAATTGATTGATGATTACTGAATTTGTTCAATTTGTTTTCAATTCATTGGAATTGATTGATGATTACTGAAGCAGAGAGAGAGTAAAGTTAGAGGGAGAGAGAGAGAGAGGGAGGGTTGGCTAAGGGGCGCAATAGTCATTTAACATGGCCCTTCCATGTATTAGGAATTTGTATTCCTCCGTTTCATGTTTAGAGGAATTTCACAAAAACTGCTCCATGAGGTGGGGATAAAATGCCCCTCTTCCCACTGAACACTAATTTCCCCATATTAAGGGTATAATTTAATGGCCAAAACTCAAAACGTCCAGAGATCCTACTTAGTCATTGCGCTTCATACAGATGCAATACTCATTACTACTGCTAAACTTTGATCGAGAGCACCAATAAGAAAGAGGCACACACTGAACATAGTCGCACAAAATCCAAACAAAATGCCGACCGACCCTATTCTTTCAAGTTTGATCTTAATAGTATCACCGAAACTGATTTGCAAAAAGAAATCAAAATCTCACAATCACAAAATGTAAACTTAAATCTGTCTTAAAATTGTTGGAAAAATATGTTTACTTTTTGTGATTAAAACCAATAAAATGAGTGTAGTAAAACCGAAAATCAAAACTTGAAAATTGATGGAAATAAATTAGTGATCAAAGCGAGTGTTTGTGTGTGACACTCTGTACTTAAGGCAGATTTCGCCCCCGCTATAGTGCTCACGGTTTGCATTGGACGTTTGTCTCCCAGCACTACTTGATTGGAATCCCCCCAAAGCAGCACTTCAATTGGAGGGCCTGGCGAATCATTTTGTGTTTGTAACTCTCTCATATGAATGGATTTGAATGAAGGAAAAATCAACCTTTAAAAAATGAATGAGGGAAATGATGTTTATATTTATAGGCCAACTGGTAATTTTACGAAATGTTACTGAAGAAAGAAGCACATCTGTTTGTAAAGGATGCGTCTGTCCATGACAAACATGTGCCAATGAAAAGATGCAACTCCAAGACAAATCAATTTCCATTCACACACAAAATAAAATATTATACCCTATAATATTTTCCAACACATTGCACCATGAATAAACCTTTCGGAAAAACCAGCTGTGAATTAGACACTGTTTTTTTCCCTTGGAAGTTCTATGCCCCTTTGAGTAGACACACCTCTTTACCATTAGGAACTAATAATTTTGATACAAAATTATTTCCCACAAAAAGAATATAAATCTCATGGGACAAGCCCAATTTCCTTAGTCACACCTTGGAATATATATTCTTTGTTTCCCACATTAATCAACAATGTGAGATCTTTTGCACTATAAAGATGACTAATCCACACATATACACATGTCCACCCCTATCATTTTGTTTCATTATTAAAGTCTATATTTACCTTAAGAATTCAATATATATACTCATTCCTCACATGCACACATGCACGTGTACTACATCTAGGAAGAAGTGCTTTGTCCATATAAATTAACATATTAAATACTATATATCTAAATATACTGGAAAAATACATACTGGGGTATTACATTAAGCATTCTAATAAGACATCTGATTCATACTAAGGCACTAAAAATATATATATGGCACTCGAGGTCAAATCTAACATACTCTAAGTATGACGATGCTCGTGCAAAGGCACGCATATAAGTGATTAGTTGCTATTTCATGAATGCTTATGTTCACAAGTTTAACCCTATCAATGAAATAATATTAAGACTCCAACTTAAGCAACAATCAAACTAGCACTAATCAAAAATCAAGAACCACGTTGGAAGTCAAAATCAAGAATCCAAAATTTTTTAAATTTGTTTTGAACTTTTACTCTCTTTTTTGTTTTTCATTTTCATAAGCTAACAAAGATGATATACTATAGAGTTTATCCACAGACCACATATCAACGATAAACAAACCCATCCCAAACCTAAATATGACAGTGTTGTAGACACCACAATTTGAACTCTCTAAAATACCTATAAGCCTCCCCAATGATGATGAAAGAATAAAACAGTCTTTGGACAACCAAGAACAATGCTTCTTTTGAGTTTAAAAACCCAAATAAAACCTTTTTAAAAAATCAGAGCTAGGCGCTCAGAACCCTTATCCAAGTTGGACCTGAGCGCTTAGGAGTGCTCTGAACTTGAGCGCTCAAGTTCACTGTGTGCATCTGCAAAAGCGAGAATCTGTAAGTCGTATTTTTTATCGGTTCATCATAACCAAAGATTACATTGGTTTGAGAGAAGAGGAGAAGGATTTTATGACACACCTCCTGCAAGTTAAGAATATCGTGATTTGAAAGCGAGAGAATGATAGATTCAAAATTTTCGAAATTTGGGGGTTTTCTGAATTTTGTTTGGGAAGACAGCAGTTGGAAGTAGAGGGGTGGGACCCTTACAACTTTCCACGTGGGATCCTTGTAAGGGTCGGGTTGAGTGTCGCTGCTAATAGCAATTTTGATAAATTGAAGAGTGTTTTTATGCTTTTAATCCCTCAAACTATCCCTCTCTTTTTTTTAGGACTTTATTCCTAAACTACCAAAATCACATATTTCAATCGTAAACTATTCAAATCCCACCTATTGAGTCCAATGGATAAAATTTGGACTTTTTAAGGACTAATTTGACTTATTTAAATGACTAATTGAACTAAATGGGTGAAGTTTGAATAGTGTAAAGACGAAATGAATGATTTTGATAATTTAAGGACAAAATAAAAAAAAGTGATAGTTTGAGGGATGAAAACAAATAAAACACTATATTATATTCCTCTCCTCCTTTCCCAATTTTACATCTCCCACCGCATAGGGTTTGGCAGTATTTTCAAATTTTATGCCTTGTCCTCTTCCATTTTCAAAAAGAATTTTTCAAAAAATTTCACATAGATTCCTCATAGATTTTTCCTACTTCCAATATTTCTCTCTCTATTTCTCTCCATTTATTACCCATACTATTTTTCAAAAAAATATTCAAAACACAAACCAAACAAAGGGGTTACTTATTAAGGGGGTAAAGTGAAAAATTATTATAGTCTAAGGGGCAATCAAATTTTTTTTTGAGTGGTGTCTCTCATAGGGCAACAGCACCAGCGTCGGTATATCTTACTTTTTAGGTAAAGTAGACAACCAAGTGTTGAAAACACCTCTACAGCAGCCTTGGGATCAACTTAGGTATTATACATTGGGAAAATTTCACGTAGGCACCCGACCTTTCACACAAATCACACATAAACACCTGACATTTCTTAAATTTCATATAAACACCTGAACTTTCTAAAAACTCATCAATTCAACACCCGACCTTTATTAAATTTCATATAAACACCTGAGCTTTCTAAAAACTCATCAATTTAACACCTGACCTTTATTAAATTTCATATAAACACCTGAGCTTTCTAAAAACTCATCAATTCAACATATGCCATCACCATTTCGTCTAAAACCAAACGGAAAAAAAAACTAAGTGCTTCGATTTTTTATTTGTTTGGAACAGTGCTAAGATCTTATTTTTCTGATTATTTTATCCTAAAAAATCATAATTAATTTTTGACTCTAAAGCTCTCATTAGTTAGCATTAAGAAAGACGTATAATCAAATATCTCTTAGGGCTAACTAACGAAAGCCTTAGAATCAAAAATTAATTATGATTCTTTAGAATAAAATGATCAGAAAAATAAGATCTTCGCACTGGTTTAAACGGATTGAAAATTGGAGTAATTAATTTTTCAACCATGTATAGATCATTTATATATTAAAAATATATGGTTAAAAAAATTAAGTGCTTCAATTTTCAATCTGTTTAAACCGGTGTGAAGATATTATTTTTCTGATTATTTTATCTTAAAAAATTATAATTAATTTTTGACTCTAAAACTCTCGTTAGTCAGCCCTAAGAAAGTCGTAGAATCAAATATTTCTTAGGGTCAACTAACGAGAGCCAAATAAAACGATCAAAGAAATAAGATCTTTATATCGGTTCAAACGAATTGAAAATTAGAGTAATTAATTTTTCAACCATGTATAGATCGTTTATATATTAAAAAATATGGTTAAAAAATTAATTGCTCTAATTTTCAATCCGTTTAAACCGGTGCAAAAATCTTATTTCTCTGGTCATTTTATTCTAAAAAATCATAATTAATTTTTGACTCTAAGGCTTTCGTTAGTTAGCCCTAAGAGATATTTGATTCTATGACTTTCTTAAGGCAGACTAACAAGAGCTTTAGAGTAAAAAATTAATTATGATTCTTTAAATAAAATGATCAGAAAAATAAGATCTTCGCACTGGTTCAAACAAATAAAAAATTGGAGCACTTAACTTTTTTCCTGTTTGGTTTTAGACGAAATGGTGATGGTAG
The DNA here is from genome assembly GCA_019656295.1 of Rhododendron mucronatum var. ripense. Lineage (NCBI taxonomy): Eukaryota > Viridiplantae > Streptophyta > Magnoliopsida > Ericales > Ericaceae > Rhododendron > Rhododendron mucronatum. The sequence goes on along the minus strand of BPLT01000105.1, from coordinate 1,650,603 downwards.
ATGTTGAATTGATGAGTTTTTAGAAAGCTCAGGTGTTTATATGAAATTTAATAAAGGTCAGGTGTTAAATTGATTTTGAGTTTTTAGAAAGTTCAGGTGTTTATATGAAATTTAATAAAGGTCAGATGTTGAATTGATGAATTTTTAGAAAGTTCAGGTGTTTATATGAAATTTAAGAAAGGTCAGGTACTTATGTGTGATTTGTGTGAAATGTCGGGTGCCTATATGAAATTTTCCCTCATACATTTGTCAAAAGAATTAGTATTTCTTTAACCTGGTGGAGTACTTTAATTTATTCCCTATGCTCCATCCTCTCTCTCTCCTCCACACAAGTGCTAGCTTTTTGAAGTAGTAATATTTTTATCAAATAGAGGTAAATAGCTACCTTTGCTGTAGAGATGAGGAAAAAAGTGGTTGGCTAAAATACAAAAGATAAGGCTTTGTTCGTTTAAGAGTTTTAGGTATTTTAGTTTTAGTAGTGGGTGGAGAGCGAAATAGGGTAATGATTAGAGAGAGGGATAATGAGTGCAGAGAGATAGAGAGAGAAATGAAATTAATAATTAGAGAAATAGAGTAATAATTAGAGAAAGATATATGATAATAATTGAAAAACAAAGTTAAAACAAAATAAATATGAGAAACGAACAAAGCTATTATGACAGCTATTTTACATTTTATTGGTGTACATGCTCTTAAAACCCCGAATCTCTTCCCCGTACGCATTCCACACTTTCCTCCTCCGCTCAAGGTCAGCCTCTATGACGACGCCGAACTCCTCGACAAACGGCAAGCTCACCGTTCCGCCGTGGAGAGCCACCCTAAGACCACGAATGCCCAAGGTATTGATCTCTTTCTGTTTCTGATCGCGCTCTCTCTCTCTCTCTCTCTCCGAGATTTATTTGCCCGGGTCGTTTATTTCAAATCCGTTTGTTAGTTTCGGCTTGTAAAACCATTTGGCGGGTTTGTTGTTATTTCATATCCTCTAATTGCCTCGAGCGTAGGGTTTCCGATCACATGCAATTTAAAAGGGGATCCTCGGCTTTTTTGTGTTTCTTTTTTCTTTCTTAAAAATAAAAATAAAAGATTATGTCTCTGATCACTCAGATTGCTGTCTACCTCTGATTCGAAAAAACTGATTCGTTAATTTTTCTTTTATCTAGAGTTTTCTGGAGATGGACGGTGATGGCATCGACCAAAAGACGAAGGCAGAACGTTTGAAAATCTACGAGTCGATTCAGGCCACCAAAGAAAAGTTGAGATCGGAAGGTTATTTTGATAAACCGCTGGCATTTAACGGTTGGGAAGTCTGGAAGGAAGATTTGAAAGCCCGTTCTGCTCTCAAACAAAAGCAGGAGCATGGAGATGGAACAAAACAGAAACTGCAGAAGCAGCATGGAGAAGAAGGAAAAGTACCGAAGAAGAAGAACAAGAACAAGAACAAGAACAAGAAGAGGGAGGTGGACCTAAGGTTGCCGCCACTTTGTTACTTAACTAGAGAGGAGACAGTGGAATACAACAGGAAGGTCAAGGAGTCCGGGGTATGCGTATATGTGTCTATTTAGTTTTATTTTTTTGTTCTCCCAGTAGATTGTTTCCCTCCCTTGCCTCTTTAATATATTGCTCGTGTGTTTCTGTACGTGAATCTGCTAATCTATGGCTTTTTTGAACATTTATCCTGATATAGCGTACCATTACTACCTATGTACAGGGGTTTGATGTTGGGGACCTTCCCAGTGGTGTTCTAGACTATTGTATTAAGCCTATTCCGATTGATGAAACTCTTTCTCGTAAATCGATGCTCAAGTTTCAGGATATGGCAAAGACAGCTATTAGAGTTTACAACGAAGAATATGTATGTGCTCGCACTTGTGGCTCATTAAGTTCTTCCTACCTTGCCTTTCTATCAAGTCATGTTTCTTTGTATTGGGTTTAACTTCTTTCTTAAATTGTAGGAGACAAAGTATCAGTTTGTCAAGGTTATCAGAGTAAATTGGAGAATGTCTATTTGTTCATTCTATTATATAACCTTTGAGGCCAAGGATGACATGACTAGTTCTCCTCCCCAGAACTTCCAAGCATACGTGCGTATGTCTTCTGACGGTGAGAAAACTATCAAGTTTTGCAGGGTTGAACAGAAATCCGAACTGCGTGAAGGTATTCTGTTTTCTGTTATTCATTTGTGTTGTTAACATTCGATTGCTAGTGGGGTTATATTCTTTTTTCCTTTCACACCTGGGGTATGTTAAGTAAAGCAAAACATTAGGTAAAACAAAACCCGATATGCGTACGACGTGGTTTTTGTAGACCCAGCTTCATAGTATGCCACTAGGGTATGCATGTGAATAATGTAGTTGTTGCCCTCTTTTGATGCCTTCGGATAGCAAACTTTTAGAAGTAAGACTTGTGTCGGACACCGATGCCTCATGAACTTGAACATCTTGGAATTGGGGCAATCCGGTAGGCAACACTTGAAAGCAATCCTCGACCTTTGGTTCAACCAATTGTTCATCAAGTAGTGGAGCTTCCAAATCACTCTCATACTCTTCAAGTTGAGTGTCTTGTACCAAAGGCAACTTGAAAGTCAAGACTTGAGAGCAATCTTGAACCTCAAGGTCACGACTTCCCTTTTCTCATAACCTTATGCCAAAAGTTCCTCACTATCTTGTCTAAGGACTAAGGAAACTTTTCTTGAGCATATCAATAAGCATTCCCTCTTCATTATCAACACCAAACCCCTCATTCAGAGACTCTTGGAAGACAGACACATCTTCAAGACAGTGATTTAAATACGCGAGGCGAACACGAGGCGACAAAGCCCTCATTGAAGCGAGGCGAGTGCCTCATTCAAGCGAGGCGAGCGTTTAAAAAAAAAGAAATATAAACTACATAAATGACCAATATTCACTTCTACCATCAAAATAAGAATAAACATCACCATATTGCATAATAACCAACAATCTATTTGCGAATCGTGATTTGTATCGCATCATGAATCACTCAGATTCAGTCAAATCCTTAAAAATGCATTAAAAAATGTAGATTTCAAGTTTGAATAATGATCTTGTGATCTAAATATGCAACACACTAGTTAAAAAGAAGTTTATTAGATTGATGATTGACTGGAAAAAAAAAAAAAAAAAGGTCCCAGCACATACATATATATATATATATATATATGTATGTATGTATATAGACACACATAGTCACACACCCTGTCGGCAAAAAGAAGAAGAAGAAAACAAGATCAGATCATGGGTGGCTGGTCGTGCGACTGTGCGAGAGAGAGAGAGAGAGAGAGAGAGAGAGAGAGAGAGAGAGAGAGATCTGATCTGATCTGATCGTGTTGGCTGTCTTTGACCGTTTGACGCTGCAGAGGAGTGAAGCAGAGGAGAGAAGCAGAGAGGTATGTGATAAGATCTGATCGCTTTTTTTGGAATATAAGATCTGATCGCATTTTTTGCCCTAATGTCGCCTAGGCGTGATTTTTAAGTCGCCTCATGCCTCGTGACTAGTCGTTCGCCTCGCGACTAGTCGTTCGCCTCACGACTAGTTGCCCGCCTCACTCAGCCTCGCCTCGCCTCACACCTGTGAGGCGTCACAGGCTCGCCTCACGCCTCGCCTCGCCTAGGCGCGATTTTTCAATCACTGATCCAAACTCTTCATTTGGAGACTCAACAAAGATGAGCAAATCTTCAAACTCATCTTCCATCTCAAAAACTCAATCATCTTGAAAAACACCTTTAAGATCTTCACTTGGATATTCATGAAGACATCAAAGATTGGAACAATAGGAAAGAAGAAGACTGGAACATTAGTGTACTCATAATTATCATCACAACTTGGTTCTTTCACCTACTTGACAAAGAGGGCATTAAGAACATGCTTCTTTTCACCATCTTCCAACTTGAGAAACGGTTTTCCAAACTTGGAAGAATTCAAATGTTGCACTAGGTGATGGATTTTAGCCTCCATGGTGTCAATTAAAGGTTGATTTTCAGTGCGGTCTCTACGGACTTACTCTCACTAAAATTAGTAAGGAATTGGCATTCTCTAATCATTTCTTTTACTATCCTTTTGTGACTAACTATGAGTTGTGTGATTGTGTCCACCAATCTAGAGCTCTTCCGGTAAGGCGAGTAGACAACCAACCAATGAACTTTGGCGGGCTTCCACAGAACTGTGGAAGTTCATTATCCACATCGTTCACCAATGTATTTAAATCTAGCAAAATTTTCTCTATGCCAATACGGAGCACCATTACGATTTTCCATTGGTTGGATGTTGCAAACACCGCACCCTTTCAACCAAAGTAGCTACTTCACTCATCTATTCTTTCGATTTGGGTCGCCACAATTATCAATTCAATCACCAAAGTTTGCCATTAATCCCTATCGATGCCTATTCTACGATTGCAACACATTTATCTTGAGATGAGCTAATATGTTTTTTGGTCAAGCTAAATGTGTTTCAAAATCATGTAGATCGACATCTAATCAACATGGTTTTTGGCATTGTTAATGTCCTTGATAAGCTCAGCTCTACTGAATGAACATCGCTGTCCTCCGATCTTCAAAGTGGAGACGAGAAGGACCCACAAAGGCTCATACCAGGGAGAGGATCTGAATCAAAATTTAACTACCTGTATTTTAGGTTTCATTATTCCTTGTGTACAAACATGAAATTAACTGAGAACTCTGTTGTTCGATATGCAGGAGCTTTTGTCTAGGGAGCTTCCAGAGGCAGAGGTACTAGAGCCAACTCCTGGTGTACCTCTAGATATTTCAGCACCTTCCAAACTTCCATAAATGAGAATGTTTTGAAAGAGACGTTTTATTCTAAATATGTGCAGATTGAAAATACTATTCTACCTATGAATCATCTCTACCAATATGAAAATGTAGAATCGGCTAATATCACCTGGTCCAGTATAGATTTCTCCCGCGATTATGAATCCAATGGTATTTTGTTCTTGACTGTATGTTGCTCTTTCATGTAACCTAAGGACAGAGCCAGCATTTTATCACAAGGGATGCCAATTTAGTTTCAACTCAGGGTATGCTTGGTTTGTTGGAATCAAAGTTGGAATAGAATGTCTATTCCAATGGCATATTTATTCATATGTTTGGTTTACAATTAAATGATGGAATGATCATTCCAAATAAAATCTCTATTGTAAAGGAATTTTCATTCCACTAAAAAAACAAAGGAATTGTCATTCCATTTCTTTGTCACACCAAAATTACTAGTGTCATTTTAAAATTCACTATTTCCACACCAAAAATTATTGTTGTCAGTTGTCACACCAAAAATTACTATTGATACACTATTCCATTGCAGAAAAGAATGACTATTCCTAAACACAATTAAACTTGGGAATGGGAATGGATATTCCAATTTCATTCCAACTTCAATTTTGTTCCAGCGTCAATTTCATTCCATTGAACTAAACGTACCCCCAATTCCAAATTATGAATTTATTTTTTCTAGAGTAAAATGATATTGGATGAGGAGATTATGCATTGATCACTTGTTTTTACCACCATTTTATATGGTATGATGTGGTTTTCTTTTTTCTAAACATAATTTTTGCAAGCATGAAACCAATTAAAATTACCCAACTCGGTGGGGGTTGAAATTGTCATTAAAATTTGATGACATGTAAGATTTAGTGCCATAGCACCCGGATTGCACCCCTGCACTATAGCGGTGTAGTGCATTAAAACGATGTAATTTTGTCTCGGTTCAACCAAATCAGTAAGGGGCTGTTTGATAAAACTGAAAACTGAAAGCTGAAAAATTAAGTACTGAAAACTGAATGCTGAAATTTTTAAGCTGAAAAGCTGTTTGATAAATATATTAAGTACTGAATTTAAAAAATGATGAATTAATTTTGTTCCAATTCTCTCTTAATTTACTAACGGTCACAATATACTTTTGGTAACGGTGGAGGAGTGGTGGAGGTGGAGGTGGTATGAGTGGTGGTGGAGTGCTGGTAGTGGTGGTGGAGCAGCGGTGGTGGTGAAGTGGTGGTGATGATGGTGGTGGAGGTGGTGGTAGGAGCGGTGGTGGTGGTGTAGTGATGGTAGTGGTGGTGGTTGTGGTGGAGTGGTGGTGGTGGTGGAGTGGTGGAGCTGATGGTGGTGATGTGGTGGTGGTGGTGGTAGTGGAGGAAGTGGTGGTGGAGTTGGTGGTGGTGATGTGGTGGTGATGATAATGGAGGAAGTGGTGGTGGTGGTAGAGTGGTGGAGCTAGTGGTGGTGATGTGGTGGAGGAGGAGTGGTGGTAGTGGTGGAGGTGGTGGTGGTAGTGGTGGTGGTAGAGTGGTGGTGGTGGTGGTGGGAGTGGTTGTGATGGTGGTATGATAGTTGAATATAAGTACACAAAAATTCAGCCAGAATTAAGTGGTTCAAAGCTACTGAATTTTTTTCAACTTTTTGGCATATATTTTAAGTGGTACTTAATTTGTTAAGTAATGTAAAATGTTGTTATCAAACCTACTAAATCACTTATTACTTAATTGATTCAATTTTAAATGCTGAATTTAGGTTATTAAACAAGCCCTACGTAACCAGTTCCTAGAAATTTCTAGGTCTGTCCAATTCATTAATCTTGGTTGAATAACACAATCAAGTGGTCGTGGCTCAAAAATTTCGACCATATGTTTATCTATGAGTTTCATAGATGTTTCTGGAAATTTTGTTAACTCATGGATTGTCCTCCATTGAATTGCTAAATCATTGGGGAATTTTTCCCGCCCTTATCCTATTAAAATTGTTTTAAAGGCTGTATCAACTAATTCAAATAAACGGATCAAAAACAAAAAAAAAAAAAAAAAAACTAATTCAAATTAGCACTACGCCTCTGTATTACAGGAGTGCACACTATAGCATGGTAGAACCCATGCATTACACTCTGCTTTTTTTTTTTTTCCCGTTGCGTATCCTTCTATCTGTACATGACCTTTTTTTTTTTGAACATCAAAAAGGGTGGGAGGGGGTGACCAGCATAGTAACCCCCCTTGGGCATGACCATAGGGGCTCCCTACCCGCTGTGGAATGTCTAGTTCAAGCCATAGCTACTGTCCGTGAGAATAGACCGTCACCACATCACTACCTAAGTGCATAGCTGGCATAAGCTCCCCCAACATGTTCCAAAGACTCATCCGCAGGCATGAGGCCAAATGTGACTCGAACTCAAATCTCCATTGAGGAGGGTAGTGAACCCTACCAATCGAGCCGTGTCTGTACATTACTTTGTCCACTGAGAAGTCCTCCACAAATATAAACCAACACTCCCGGGGTTTAAGATTACAAGTTAAGTACTCCAATAAGCTAGTACCGAGTCTACCGACACATATTGGGACTAATAGAGGGTGGTTTAGTTCCATCTGATTACTGAAGACATATCATAATTATTGGTTTCGAAGGTGCCGACCTTGACCGTAATACATATCGTGGAGATTAAGTTTGATTGAAATTTCTAGGTCAATCATTACTTATTTTTAGTGTCAAAATCACCTATTTATTATTACTTGGAATATAATATCCTTGTATTGTTGTTGCTACCATAATGAGTTGTATCCCAATATCTTGGCCGATCGTTAGAGTCAAAATGATTGATTTTCAACAATCGAATTGTGTATGAAAGTTTCTTTGCAAAAGCAATGTTGTCGTAAATTCGAAAGGAAACGGTTTCTCTGCCGTTTGGGACAATTGCGCAAGCCGATCAATCCCATCTTCAATTCACGGTCCATTTTAATGATAAGATTCATTCACATTGTAGCGTTCAATGAGTACAACACAACAGTAACGTAAAAAATATGAAATGGAGACGGAGTCAGTCAAACTGGGGGTCCAAAATTTCAGCCTATCAGTCCACAAGAAAATTGAGAGGAGCCCTTAATTACATAGGAGAGACGATATCTAGTCTAGAATAGTAAAAAATCAAAACACAATCTCTCTAAACATCCATTTTCATTGGTCGTTCAATGCGTAATTGTCAACAGATTGACTCTGTTTTCCGATGCTAAAAAACTACTCCGTGGTATTATGCAGCTATTTATCCGGTTAATAGATTTTAGAATTTCACCTACTACTTATCTTCAGTCCAAGAAGTACGTAGCTCAGTATTAGGTAGGCCAAAAGTAAACTTAATTAAGATTTAAAACTCCATGCAGTGGTTCTAAAAGGATTGCCAAATCAACTCTTTTGTATTAATCAATTGTCCAAAGAAAGAAAAGTAAAACCTACCCCTTTCGCATCTATCTATCTTGCGATCACAAGATCAGGCATACCAACATTGAGATACTATATAGTACTTGAGAAAGCAACAACACTACATATCAGGAAAAAAATTAATATCAATTCTTGTTATCCTGTTATGGTATCCGACTGTTCAAAATCCTAAATCACCAACAGTCTTTGCAAGATTTATGGACTACCCGCGTTTGATTGTTGAATTATTTTTTTAGAGAGATTGGATAAGATGGAATTAAGGATGAGGATGGAGGGGATAAATGAAATCCACGTGATAATAGATGAGATTGTATGAGTACTAGCTGGATTTAGTAGTACTGTGTTTGGTAAGTGGAATAAAATAGAATAAAGACGATGGGAATCATTTTTGCTTGTTGGATGAGCCGGGAGATAATTCGCTCACATGAGATACTAAAAATGAACAATTAGTCCACCGTTATCCAATCTCATTCTTAGTCCAACCAAGCACGAAACTATGAAAAATGGAGATCATGTGGGTCCACCCCTTAGTCACACCTCTCTTATCCCCACAACTTAACATACCCAGTATTTTGAACTCCTAATATTTTGTGGGATGGTGAAAAGTTCTGAAGCACTTACGAAAGTAAAATAAAACTATTTTGGCATTAATTTACTTATTCTGTGAATCAGAGCGAGGCACTACCCCTGTTTTTAGACCTGAAGGCTTGCTTATACGGGCCAATCCAACCAAAAGAAATTGTCAGGTGAGGGGTTTGACTAGGGCAACCCATTTGTTAAAGTTAACATAGGCGTTGAACAGAAAGGTGAAAGTATGCAGCTATACCTCTTAACCACGGAAAGATTAACTCACATATTATAGCATTGAACCTATTTTAGTACCAAAATTATCATCATGAGATGCACATTGAACAGCTCAAAGACATGAAAATTACAAGTTGACAGTTTCGCGTCCTATATTTCCTAGTACTATTTTTTTCAGCTCTCTTCAGCTTCAACCTAACTTATGTATATAGTACAAGTAATTAATGTACAATTTCAACTTCTTGCAACTTGCAACACCACCTTCCTCCTCCCTTCCCCCATTCCCACCTCACTCACTATTATCAAAAAACACACACTAAAACCCAAAAACAAAAACAAAAAACTGTTACAATGCTCCAATGCCCCTGGATTTCTTACTCCACTCAAATGCCAACAACTCCACATCTCTGTTCCTCTTCCCACCACAACTCCCACTTCCTGGTACCTGAAATATGTTTACTCCAAACAGTCTAACCATCTGAACCGGCTCCGAAACCCCACTGGAACCCGACCCGGCTTTCGCCTTCCAATCAATAAAAAGCTGTTGATCCGGTTCGCTCGACCGGTGAAACCCGACAACGTCACCGGCTTTCAGATTCTTCTCCTTCACGAACCGGCTCCACCCCTTAGTCAACACATAGCTCTGACTACTGTTCCAGTACGAGTACCGGAACCTCCAAACTTTTCCCGTCACGTCCTTGAAATTCAACAGCAGCCCTTTCGAAGACGAGGAGAAGGCACTTCCGCTGCTGCAGCAACTCTGCAGCGGAAAGTGCTTCTCCGCGTGCTGCTTCGGTATCACCAACCGATTCAGCTTTCCCACGTCGCTCGGTGTCACCGACTTCTCAAAAAGCTGTCGCGTCGATTTCAACAGCTTATCCGCACCACCTAATATGTGGGAAATCCTCGCATTATTATCTAGCCTCTTTCCATTTGTGTCCACCTCGTGTTTTCTCCTGCTCTGCTCCAGTTCCTCATTGTAAGTATGCTTTCTCAGCATGTCGACGATCTCCACTTTCGAGTGGGAGTTTAAGAACGTTAGCTCGGCCGCGTCGTCCGGATTTTCCGGCGAGAGTGGTTTGACGTTGGTGACCGCGTCGCGGCCGCGGAACCGCTGGGCGGCGGTGTCGTAGGCGCGGGCGGCCTCCCCCTGTTCGACGAAAGTCCCCAGCCAGACGCGCTGGTGCTTTTCGTATATCTGGGCACCCCACCGCCCGTTGGGCTGTGGGACGACCCCTTTGAATCGCGACGAGGGGAGTTTTCTGGACTCCGCCTCGACGCTGTTTTCCGAGTCTAGGATCACGCTCGTGCCGCTACCGACGCGGCACGGGCTCTCCGGCGACTTTGGTGCCTGAGAAAGGAGTGGGGATGGTGGTGAGAGGGATAGAGAGTCACTTGTTGTGCTCTCGTCTATACAAGTGCTACTGCTATACATTTTCTTGGTCTTTTGGAGAAAGGGGGAAGAACAAGTATTAGAGAGAGAGAGAGATGAGTATGAATTGGGTTTGATACAAAGTTAAATATATATAGGACCGGGCCAACTGTGATTATTTAATTTTGTTGTTTGCTTCAAATGGGGAGATATGAGGATGTGGGTGTGGTGGGTCAACCCAAAGATGGTAAGGAACCGGGAAGATTCATGGTTAGAGAGCGACAGATAAGTAGAGAGAAGCTGGAAGCTGTTTTTTAAGAACCATTTTTCTTTTGTTAGGAGTGTTTAGATCAGTGTATGTGCACCTTAACTAGTTTCTTTTTCATTTGGTCAAAAAGTGGTCATTTATGCTGGAATTAATTAAGATTCATTCACAAAAGATTTTACTTTCGAAATTTCGAACTCAAAATGACTAAACTTTACGGCTCATTCCTTCATCACTTGTGCTACCTTGGGGTGGGTGTGTGTACAACTAGGGGGTACAACTACTCGTACGTGTTGTGGGCTTTGTGTATAAGGTAGGGCCAACATTTAACAAGTTGATGGTGCTCACATGGATGGATAACTGTGGACCGTGTATTAAGTCAGTTCATCCCCCCTGAGGTTTGCTACTGCTGCTCTCCAATCCATCAGCATGGTATAGGAATGCCTACATGGCTTTAAATTTTGATATTTGGACACGTAGCGGTGAATATAGCTATGTAATATTATCCGTAGTATCAATTCATACGTATTTGAAATTGCCTAGTACCAACAATTAATGAGCTCTAACTCGAAGCATGGATTAGATAAAAAAGAAAAAAACTTGAACACACCTAAAACTGCCCCTTGTTTCATCACTCTCACCAGTAATATATTGGGATGCAATTTTATCAAAATGTGACAAGTCAAATATGTACCCTCCTCCTCCTCCTCCTCCTCCTCCTCCTGCCAACGTTTATCTTGAGAACAGTTGCTGTGTTAAAAGCAGCAACAAATAATAGAGGCGTTTTTGATGAACTATCAGTGTCAGTCAGATAATTATTATATATAAAAAGAAGGAAAAAAAAAAAAATAGTATCTAGATGCTAGGGGAGAGGGCCTTCTTTCCCTAGTCATGGGTGGGATGGGCCAAGCCGAAGGTTAAATGAATGAAAGGGAAGGGAATGGATAAACTTGAAGACGTACAGTAGTAGTCGACCTCATCCTCGAAACAGGATATTCCCACAACATCTCTTACCTGGCATTGCTTCATTCGTCCTCTTCAATTTTGCTCTCAAATCTTTGTCTTTATTGGCCAGCTTAGCTAAGCTAGCTAGCTCCCATTACTAAAATTCCATCATACGGAGTATAACTCCAACAAACATGGCAATAATTTGACTACTTCCTCCCAAGTGGGAGTTACTACACTTGGATTTTGTTTCACCCTTGATGTACTAGTACTACTTCACTATGATCCAAAACCAATTTTCCAACATACTCCTATCAACAAACTCAGGGGTACTCAAGAAATTAAAATTCATTCTACGGTCGACATGGATGTATACTCGAATTTTATGTATTGAGCTCTTGTAACCAGTGTTACCGACATGGAGATATTCAGACACGGATATTTGAACACCGATGTGTCCAAAATTGTTCGATTCATGTGTACTCAAATTTAGTGAGCTCTTCTAACTAGTGTTATCGACACGGAGCCAGACACGGATATTTGAACACCAATGTGTCCAAAATTGTTCGATACAGGTGCATGCCACAAAATGAACATGGCTCTATGAACATTGAACGACTCCGATTACATCTATGTCCCGTTAAAATGCTTTCATTTGCGCTTGTTGGAAAAAAAAATTGATTTTTGGGACATGGATGTGTACTCAAATTTCCCATTTTTTCTTTTACAAATCTGTTTTGTTCATGCACTTATCGTTGCTCTATCAAGCCAAAAAAATTTGCGTGATAAGATTTGACCCCAAAAATACTAGATAGAGCTAATGCCACTTGTTGTCAGGGTAAGGAACATGGAAGTCTGTGTACAGTGCAGCTTCCGATTACTCCCCGGTACTCGAAATTTTTTTTAGCGTACGTGGTGCCCGCTCTCGAAAGGATTAGCTTCATGAAGCGGATATTATGGTGATTTTGTACGGACAAGTCCTCGGTCTTTTAATGGGGCCACGTACAAGTGGATGAAAACCGGAGCACTTCAGACCGCGGTTTTGACTTCTTGTATTGGTTTGGCATTGATATTAAAACTAACGAACACGTTAACAAACGATTTTGATTTTGGCACTCTAAAATTTATTGTTTGCGCTTCCAAATTGGATTGCTAGCAATAATTTTTGAAGCGCCAAAATCAATATATAGAATTTTGAGTTTGACACTCCAAAAATTATTGAGATTAGTTGGGTGGGCCCACATCAGATAGATCGTGTTAGGATTGTCGTCGAGAATGAAGGTCAATTTAGTAAAGTGTTCAACCAAGTTTTGCGTCAACCAATAACATCTACTATGCGAGAGATTATTCAATGCCCGAAGCCTCTCTTCACTTCACATTATTGTGGGGTTCTCACACTTACTCTCGGATCCAATAGACATGTGAGGTTGAAGAAAGGCTTGGGGCACTACGTGACAGTGCCCCACCAAAAGTATTGAATAATTTTTCCTATTATGCGCACATGTAAGAAATTGTAAACATAAGTAACGATGTATGAAATAATTAATGAATACAACACTCTCTACAAGTGGGGAAGGTAGAAATAAGCAACATTGACATTATGGGATTTGCTTGATGCTAGCTATTCGATCACCAATAGACCCTACCTAATCATATTATTTTGATTATTGTAATTTCGAATATATTCTAGGCTAGCTAATCCCCTTAGGCCATGTTTGATGGTCTCTCTAACGACCTGTTTGTTGGACGGATAAGGTTTTGGGTAGATAAAAAACAATGGCGGATAAGAAGTGGATATGTTACAAGGGGTTATTATTTAAGGAGGGAGAATTAGCTTATACTTGATTTGAATAGTAGTATATATAAGTGGATAAGAATGGATAATGTGATAAATTACGTGGTTGCCCTCATTTAATCATTTCATTTAGAATACAATATGATTTTAGGAGTAATTTGATTTTATTTCTCACCCGGATAAGCTAATTCTGGGAATAGGGACTAAGGTCCCTCTAAGGGCGTAAGCTCTCCCCTTCTCCCTAACCCTCCTTCCTTATCCCCGTACCAAACACCATCTTCCTTTTCCGTCTTTTATCTCCCTTCTTAACACTCCAACAAACAGGCCCTAGCAACCTGTTTGGATACCGGATATGGCACCTGAATTTGCCAAGAAGCCGGAGATGTAATCCCGGCCCCACACATATCCGGTGTTTGGCTCCAATTTTTCTCTCCCGGACTTGTTTTCTATTCGGACTACATATCCCCCTTCCCCCAAATTTCACCCGGATTTGTAACGACACACCAGGCCCTGTCGTTAGCAAATCAGGGGAGTTTTGGGCATTTTTGGTACCATTCTGCCCTTGCAAATCAGGGGCGTTGTGTTACCTTTTCTTGCCAAAAAAATCAGAGAGAGAGAGAGAGAGAGAGAGGGGACTGCCCCGTCGTCTGTGATGGTGGATGGGATGGGGGGGAGAGAGAGAAAGAGAACCTGATGGACGGGATCAGAGGCTCTAAACCTGATGGACCAAGATCGAGATCGGAGGCCACCTCTGTTTCCTTCCTGAGCCACCAAATAAATTTGGGGAAGAAGATGCACTGTTTTCCCTTTTTTTTTTTTGAAACATGAAATATGTATTTACAGTAATTCTAATCAAATAATGAGGTTTAAACATTTTTTAGAATTTTAATTTTTTCAGTTTTTTTTTCCGAATTTTTTTTAATGAAAAGGGAGTCACAAAACATTTTAAAGATTTATTGAATACCTTTTATCCCATATTTAATAAAATTAACATTTTTTTGTCCATTAAATAACTAAAAGGGGGCAATTAAGTCATTTGATACCTTATCCTATCATATCTACCTTCCAAATCCCCCTTCCTAAAAAATCATCCAAACACCTCATTATAAATCTACCATTCTTAAGAGGTGGGGCCACCATTCTTAACATATCACCCCTCGTTACATATTCACCTTTAAATCCTTCCTCATTTTATATTCACTCAAAACAAATCCTCCATCCAAACGGTTCGTAGGAGTTCTATAGTGGTGAGCTCATAGCAGGCATTAGTTACATAAAAGTTTGTGGGTTTGGACTATTTTGGCAAATATGATATTTTGATCACCTCACAAGATGCGTATAAGAGTAATCAACTACGCTCACCCTTAGTTGCTTTTTGTATCCACAGATTTTTATGGAACTCATTTATTTGTATTATCAAAATCGGAGAGAGAGAGAGAGAGAGAGAGCTAGTTCCTGGTGGGAGGTGGAGAGAGAGAGAGAGAGAGAGAGAGAGAGAGAGCTAGTTCCTGGTGGGAGGTGGATAGATACCTTGCAAATTAATTAATTAATAAATGGCACATCACCAGCTCTTCTTTTGAAGTAATCTTAACATTTCTAACGGATGATTTTCTTCAATTATTCAAATCCACTGGATGATTGTGGAAATAAAGTCATGAAAGTAATCGATCTTAACAATAATTCTAAGGATGTGTTGAAATTCATGAGGTCATTACCTAGATGTCACCATAAAAATGTCACTGATATGATGCAAAATAAATTGGAAACAAGGTCACTAATGGTGAAATTTAAAAAAATAAAATTTCCTCTCTATTTTCATGTTATTGGAATTCCCACTTTTTCATTTTGAGTATCCTCAAGTAGGCTAAATATTAAATGAATTCAATTTAATGTGAATGATAACTTCTTCTTTTTTATCACATGTGGAAGATAACTCAATCACTCCTTAACCTAGTCCTCTCTCCAATGGATTTGGAACCTATGTAATTTTTTAGAAGTAGCACAAGCTTTGTGTACTAGTAGTTCTTTTTTTTGATCCGTGAAATTAGCATTATTAGAATAGTTACATTACTACGTTGAAAGATGAGGAAAACTCTTAACATCATTTCTCCCGACACCTAAGTGTACTCTCGATGCCATTGAGTGAAAGCTTGGCGTGTACCAGTAGTTCCTTGTAATATGCATCACTACAAGGAAAATTACATGGGGTGACGAAACGATTTCGTTGCTAAAGAATCAAATTTTGTCACCTAAGGTATTAGCGACAAAATATTTCGTCACGTCGTTTCGTCACCTATAGTTTGCTGTTAAAAGGGTATGGTAGTTTTTGGTGATGAAACTTTTCGTTGCTAGCTTATTGTCACACTTTGGTGAAGAAACTAGTTTCATCACTAAAAGTGACCAAAGTAGAAAAATAACACTCGACTTGCTTGAAGCGCTCCTACTCGGACTCGAACCCGCGCCCTCTAATTCCCAAACTACCACTCTTCCAGTTGAGCCACACAACATTTAGTTGATACTTTTGCTAAAGGGGAGTAATTTTCACACTCCTCTTTTTGATATCCACGCTCCTTTTTTTTTGAATTTTAGTGTTAACAATTTAAGTATTTTTGTTAAAAGACAAAAAAGAAAGAGTGAAAATCATTTTTCTTTGCTAAATTAAATAATCTGCACATTATATGGATACGGTATATACATAATGTATTATTTATTTTCAAATAATATAAAAATTTTGAAAATAAAAAATTAATTAGTCTTAAATTTGGTAACAAAAGACCAAGTTTGTCGCAAGGTACTCTTTTGGTGACGAAATTTGAGTTTGTCACCAAAAGGTACCCATTTGTGACAAAATAAAATTTTCGTCTCCAAATATTATCTTTTGGTGCGGAAAGAAAATTTCGTCACTGAAGTTGTACTTTTTGTTGCCGAAATTGTGAGTTTCGTCACCAAATAGTGTGTTTCAACGACTACATTCTTTTTCGTCGCCTAATATATAGGTTTAATGTGGTGACGAAATTCAATTTTCTTACAAAAAGACACCATTTCGTCATGAACGGAATTTTATTTTTGAAAGGCAAAAGAAAATTTTATTAATGTTTGAAATTGTTACAAAGACAGAAATTCGAATTTCGTCACAATGTTTTGTCACAAAATGTCATTTTTGTTGTAGTGATGTGTGATAAATAAAAATGTACATAGCTTTATGTTATACGTTTCAAAATGCATGTTTGAAAGTAGAGAAAATCTTATTCAAGGAGGAGCTGTGAATAAGTTTCTCTCTTAAAAGTATATTTGGGTCAGGATACCATTTGTAACTTTGGTCCTTTTTATGCCGATAAAGAAAAATGTTTTCTCATTCTACAATTGAATCTAGAGGTCCAAAAAATCCTCCAAATTAAGTATTTTTATTTGACAACAAGATTAAATGTGAAGATAGAATCTAAAATCTAAGAGGGATTGTTGGAATAACTGCTGTAAAACAAGAACGGATTACCTCGAGATTCTGCAATTGAAATTCAAAGTACCAAATTGAAGAACGATGTCTGAGTTGAGTCGCGGACTAGGTCGCTTTCTTTAAGACGTTTCGCGGCTCTACCCAGATTGTGCAAGCAGTTCATCAATGCCCCGCCGTCTCTGATGCACCCGATTCGGTAGTCGTTGAAGTTTACCAAACGGCCGTCAAATTCAATTATTTATTTACCGGACTACAACTAAAGATTTGCATAGTATAGCGAGAAAGTCCGAGTCGATCCACAGGGAGCTCAAATATAGCTTGTTTGGATTGTAGATGTAAGGTTTCTAGCGTTTAGACTACCAACTTTTGGTTTTCCTTTGTAAGGTAAGAAATACTCTTATGAAAAAGACTAGAAAATAAGTTTTTAACTAAGAATTAAAAAACGGCAAGGCACAGAAGTTCATAACACCTGTAACTTAAGCCAATCAACTTTTCTCAACGAAAACACGGTTGAATCACACGGCATAGGTTATCAACCGGAAGGTTTAGCTATGAAAATGGTTAGATTTGATATAGAGTTTGAATAACAAGCTAAACACAAATCGTGACATCGCTCCCGGAACCATGTGAGCGAGCACATGATCCCCGGAGATTAACAACGCCAAGACTTGCATTCAAACTAAATATCAAGGTCAAGAACTAGAAGCATAGTTTAGAAAGCGAGCAAGTTTTTTGGTTCTTTCGGCAAATACGAGGCGAGACATAGTTCACGGAACCATATGAGCGAGCATATGATCACCAGAGGTTAACATCGACAAATTTTGTTACATAAAAGGCGAACTACGCACATTTCCAAACCATACCTCAAGTCTTATGTTGAGAAAGGCAAGATTAACCGAAGTCACATGGCGTTATTCACCCTATGGCCGAGCCTAAACGACTACTCACACATAATGAAAAGACTAGAAAGCTTGCTTAAGGAAGAAAACATGTTTAACGGATAAAAACGGAAATAAACTTGATTTATATAAAGATCCAATAAGTAGCTACAACATTAACAAACGAGAAATTAACAAACGAACTAAACTTACCAAGGCTCTTGAAGGAAATGACTTAAAACTTGAAAGACATTAATGGAGTTCTCTCCTAGAGAGAGAACTTAAACTAGGACATAAAGTGGATAAGTACTAAGAGAGAGAGAGAGGGGAGTATTTATACAACTCAGCCTTTTCTCTCCACAAAATATCCCTGAACTTGCCAAAAGTGGCAAGTATTCCATAAATGGAAAGTCCAAAAAGCAGTAAAAATATCTGCAGAAGACAAAGGTTATCGATACCATAAGCAAAGGTATCGATAACATCCTTCAAATGATCCCCCGGAGAAGTATGTTATCGATAACTCCAACAAAATGTTATCGATACCCTCAGGTCTGGATCTGGACAACTTTTGGACCAAAATGGGACCAATGTTATCGATAACAAGTGGAATGTTATCGATAACATTCTTCAAAACTGCAGATTTCAGGTTGGCTTCAGCTTCAGCAAACAGCTCCCAGCAACTTCACAGCTTCTCAGCACTTATTTTCATTCTCTAAACTTAAGTAAATGCTACATTTTAAACCTTTCTTTTACCTTTCCTTTACTTTAATTTATTTAATGAAAATAAGAAAGTACCCCCCATTTGGAAACAATGGCATTACCAGAATTTCAAGATTCCATTTAAATCAAAATGTCATCCCCCCACTTTTAGTACAAAATGGAAAATTGCACATTTTTCTCAAGAGAAAATGGCTCAAAACATGACCTTACTCTTCAAATAAAACCTTGCAACTTTGTAGTTACTCTTAGAAAAATTCAATGATCAATTACCGTCATTTTTCATCTCGAAAATCGAAACTTTTTCAGAAAGTCATTTTTCCATACTTAGATAGATTTTAGGGGGCCCGACAAGGTCTTCGGGTACTTGGAAGCTTCCGGAACATGCATGGCGTTGAAATGCGTCTTATTTGCACGTTTTACTTGAAAATACCAAAAACACACCTTACGTGCAATATAACTATAAAAGCTAAATAAACGCAACTTAAAACAATATTAAACGGGACTAGTCGCACCAAATATCTGCAATATTGGGTGCTCATCAGTCTCAAGGATAAATCAGTCCAGAATTCACCACCTCTGCTCGGCCTTCTCTGCACAGAAGAAAATCGAAAACAAAACACAATTCTACCTATTGCTCGAACTCAACAGAAAGGTTTTTAGTGAGGAAGAGAGATGATCGTTTTCTGGGTAAAAAACCAATTCCGAACTCTGTATTTATAGGGCAGGCTAAGCTTGAATATTTCTAAACAAAAAATCAAATCAAATCAAATTGCTTTGATTTAGCACACATTTTTAATACACGTTTTCCTTAATCAGCAGAAATCAAATCAAATCATATTCCTTTGATTTAGCAATCGGCCCAAAATCAAACACGTTTTTCTTAATCAGCAGAGCTTTCCATTTCGGAAAAAATTTGATTGACTGAAAATTCTGTAGCAACAAAAAAACGTACGAGGCTCAAATCCCGGATTTGCACCCCTCCTGCGCGAATAACTCGTGACGCGCACCCAGTTAACTGGGGTCCAAATCAATTTTTCAAATTGCCGCCCATTTTCCTGAGCGCGCGAGACCTCTCCTTGGGTCCTCTTTTACAAACTCACATGTGTGCATAATCATTTAAAGTAGATAGAAGTTTTTTGAATAGGCAATGTGGGACTAGAGAAAATCACAATATTTTACAAATACATACTAAAGTTCCAACAGGGATAGAGTCATGGAAGACAAAGAAGATGGTCATACTACTCTTAAAGACTTACTTAGCAACACTAATCTGAAAAGTAATACTCCGTTTTTATTGGATGTCCATTGCTTTCAATGGTAATCCTTATAAGTCTAACAATTATAAAATTTAGCCGATCAAAAAAAAAAAACCATTTATAAAATTTACAGCTATTATGTGGAGTACCGCAATCCTGGTTCTCCCTCCCTCTCTCTCTCTCTCTAAATATTTGAAAGATTATCACAAGTGCCAAATTCCTGTCTATGAGTCGGAAAAAAAAAAAAGTTGAACCCGAGACACCATGCTTTAAATGAGCACTACACTACTATTGAGCCAAATCCTACTTGGCATGATTTCGTTCTTGAAATGATAATCACGTTTCCTCATTGAATCAATTGGTGGAAACCAAATAAGAAGTGGGCCTCAGTTGATTACCACCCTAATGGGTAAATAAATTAAATGGTACATAATGAGACAATTAACATGCATTACATGAGTAGCACTTGTACCATCAACGTCTTTACTCTATTGGTTTAATTTATTGAGAATAATCCAAAACTAATTTTCTATATTATCTTTCAGGTACCCCTCGATCGGCTGATCCCCACTAGGGGATCTCTGAATTGGTGAAAAACCCCTTTCAAGAACCTAATTATTTAACATGAGGATAATTAATCCCAAACAACAGCAATTAATAAACTAACTTCTTCACCTAGATATTGCTTAGGCCTTGTTTGGGGCTCCCTCTACTCATCGTTTCCTTCTATTGAGCATTATCCTCTGAGAAAGGATATCCACACAGATTGAAAACCTGTACCTGCAAATATAGATTCAATTTGGACCCATTTTGGGTTCACAATAATCCAAACCGCTCATTTTGTTTAAAATATTATATTTAGGGTCCTTGTAAAAAATCAACTCAATTGAATATCGATATGGGCATTTATGATACATCCAACTTTGCTTTAAAATTCAAGTTTGAATTATTTGACAAAGTTGGAGATTTCATAAACGTCTTTACCGTTATTTATTGAGCTAATCTTTTACAAGGAACTTAAACATAATATTTTAAACAAAATGAGCGGCTCGACTGCTCAAATCATTTTTTGGGAATCCGAAATGGATCCAAACTGAATCTGTACTTGCAGGTATAGATTTTCAATCTGTGCGGATAGCAAATTTCTTACCCTCTCCATTTTACACAATCTAGATAATGGGTTTTGGATTTGATTGCACAATGGTTCATATGACTAGTACTTATCTAATGATTTGTGTGATCATGTTTGTTTTTAACTTGGATTTTTTTTAATACAAAAGTGTTCGGACTCAGCTTATCTGTATCGCGAAGCAATTCCACCGTCCAGACGAAAGGTCTATTTGAAATCCCAGCAAAGCCAAAGTTCTGTATGAAGTTTAATATGAACCAGCCAGATAGTTGTTGGATTTTTTTTTTTACTTGAATCAATCAACCTCTCGTTTTCCTCTTTACTTTCACACTCTAGTTATACCAGAAAGAAAGAAAGAAGTAGGCTGGTCCAATCACGTCATTAATTGATACCGTAAATTACTAAAATGCTGCGCATACTATATTCGTCATTTTTTTAGAGTCCAGTATTCCATTTTAGATTGTCCCTTAATAATTGTTCATTTTGTATTAATATTTATAGGTAAAAGTTTGTACATTTTCTATTTGCCTTTAAAAATAGATTCCATTTTAAAAGTTGGTGAGTAAAAGTGTATTGATGATGTATCTATATGGAGTAAGTAGGAAAACTTATAACTTTTAGATTATAAAAATGATGTCTCCATAAAAGTTGGATTTACGAAGTAGGACTCTTAAAAAGGACGGATGAAGTAAAAATACTAACCAAAACAATTAGAGGACTCTCTCTCTCTCTATCTAACCCTAAAGAAGCCGCCACCCCCCATCTCTCTCCTTCCCCTCGTTTTATGCCCCAATGGGTGACGGGAGGGGAGGGATTTCTCGTGGGATTTTTCTTGATTCTCGATTTCGGAGGTTTTCTCTCTTTTTTCCTTCACCCTCATCCTCCTCTCCAAACCACCATCCGCTGCGCAGTCCGACGGCTTTTGAATGTAGTGCCTTGCAAATCGTGGTTACCGAAGGTGTCCTCCTCCTGCCGCAGTGCATGGGAGATCTAGGTGGGGGAATGAAGTTTGCTCCAGTACGGCAGACTCTGTCCGGTTCCATTACCGATTTTTATCTTTTTTTCTTGGTTCTTTTCTTTGGTGTCCCATGTGTGGAATTTCTCTCTATTTGTGAGGCTTCTATCACCCCCTATGTGGGTGTTTTTGATTGTTTTCTGCAGTGCTTCGTATGTTTGGAGCGATGGATTTAGTTGGAGTTTTGTGTAGTATTTGAACTGAGTCTTCCCCTATCTGGTTTCTTGATCTCTTGTTTAGGGATAGAATTTCCTTTTGATATACTGTTTCTTGAATTTATATTATTACCTGTTATCGTTGTGGGGAAAAAAAAAAAACCAAAACAATTGTAATTTTTTTTAAAAGAAAAGAAAACATTTGTAATGGGTGTCCCCATATTCACTGGGAATTTGAACATTGTGAAGTGAGGTGCACATCCATATATTTGTAATATGTCGGCATGATTACTACCAATTTTAGTGCCTAGGTTGCCACTTAAGGAAAAAGCAAAAATTGGATTTATCCATATTCATGACTTTAACTCTATTAAAAATAACTTCATCCGTCCCTTTTTAAATGTCTCGCTTCATTACTCCAACTTATTAAGAAAAATTTATCATTACACCTTTCACAACAACTTTTACCTCCATTTTTCCTATTGACATTTTATAGAGATATTATCATTACACTTTTACTGACTAACTTTTCAAAATAGATTCTACTTTTAGGAGCAAAATGAAAAATGTATCAATTTTTATCCAGTAACTTTATAAAATAGACACTTATTAGGGAACGGTCCTAAATAAAATATTAGACTTTAAAAAGGGAACGGAGAAAGTAAATCATTAATCTCCTACTCAGTGACGTCTCTCTGGTGTAGTCTGTTGTGGGAGGCCTATTCGGGTTCACTTTCCTTTCAATATATAAAGCAACCGTACGATAGATTCCACATGGCCCGAGTGCAGATTTATATCGAAAACAACATATTGGTTTGAAAATTAAAACACGTATTAGAGGTATAGAGCTCCAGACCCAATACGAACAAAAAATACTTATTTAGAGAGATCACACATGCATATATCTCAAGGTGTCGTCGTCAGATAAATCTGAATATTTTTCGTATGAATGATTTACACAAACTGCCTCACGTACAATTTAATGAACGATTCCGATCATGGAAATATAATGCCAATCAGAAATTATCTCTAAGGTGAAATGTTAATGACATGCATTACGTGTTCCTACTTTCTGCCATCTCCAAAAGGATTTTCAGTGGGAAATGACAGTACAACACAACTTAAGATGTCCACCAAGGCACCATGGCGTTACCAACAACGCCACCTCACCATTATAATAATGAGAAAAAGAGAAATAGATGTATCACGTTTTTTTTTTACATAACTCATTTGACTGAGGCAGCTTATGTGCATCTTATTTAATCTTTGATGACCAATTCTACCGCTCGGTTGCGGATATACCAATTAAAGTCATAGCTAAGTTCGGCATAGACTGACCCCAAAACAGAGAGCACCTTTTTTTATTTTTTATTTTTTTACACGAATTGGGATCACCTAAAAGGTTTTAATCTAAGATTTTATAAGGAGATAAATGTTACACGTTTTCTGTTACCTTTTTTCAAATACTACAGAATCTTGGAGCTAGCTGGACTTCTTAGGAGTTCATTAGATAATATAATTACTTACATTTCTGTAACCTTTTTTCAGATAATCCAAACTCTAAAGCATTGTAGAAAATGATACAAGCATAAGCTAGATTTTAATTGCTTTATGCACATGAAGACTGAGGGGGTGTTTGGGAGGCCTGTTTTCACATTTTTCAATTCTAATTTTTGGCTTTTGGGTGTTTGGCACTTAAAGAGAAAATGAGTTTTGGGTAAAATGGATTTTGCCATTTCTCGTTTCTAAAATAAAACAGAGAATCTGGTAAAAGGGAGCTTTTCCAATTCCCATTTTTTCATTTTGAAATCCAGCCAGGTAGAAAGACAACTCTACCCTCTATCTTGATAAGTAAATTCCCACAAAGCCATTGGTCTTGAACGTTATCTGTCTAAGTCAACTGGAGTTCAACTCACACCAGAGTTCTTTCAATACTAGAGTTCTTTTAAGCAAAACGGGGGACACCGGTTTAGGAGACTTTCGGAATTAAAATTTAAATAAAAATATTTTTTAAAAAAAAGGGGGACACCAGTTTAGGAGAATTTTGGAATTAAAATTAAAATTAAAAAAATTTTAAAAAAAACGTGGGACACCAGTTTAGGAGAATTTCGGAATTAAAATTTAAATAAATTGACCCCAAACATTATTTATATATATTATACACCATTATTTAATATCCGGGGGCAACAAAGTAAAAAACCAATCCATAATTCATTTTCATTCCATATCTTCCAAACACTACTCCTACAGCAAAATACATTCTGCACATATCATCCAAACACTCTATCAAATACAAAATACATTCTGATCATAATCTCAAAAGCCAAAAAGACAAAAAGAGAAAAATGAAAAGCCAAAAAGTTGTCAACCAAACACCCCCTGAATGACCGGCTTTGTTCGGTTCCCTTTTTAGTTTTAGTTTTGTTTTCAATCATTACCTTACTTCTTTCTCCAATCATTACCTTATTTTTTCAATTATTACTTTCTCATCTCTCTCTATCTCTCTCTAATCATTACCCCTATTTTCAATAATTACTCTATTTCTCTCTCCACCTACTACCAAAACTAAACTAAACTAAACTCTCAACCAGACACAACCGAAGAATCTGATGATAACACTTTAAGACCCCATTTTCGCTAAACTATAAGTTGTAGACTACAATTTTTTTATTTTGTCCTTATTGAATTTTATTTGCGTTTGTTAATTTTGAACCAAACTTTTATGTATTATTGAGTCGTCTCGACGAGAGAGATAAGAAAAGTAAAAGATTATATGACTTTTACAAATGTACTTTTGAAAATATTTGACTTTTTGGCCTTTTTCTTCGATATTTTCTAATTTTTTTGGGTAAGAGTCATACAGTAATATTTTTACTTTTTCAATTCTTCTCGTCAAAACGAACCAATTATACATAAAAGTTTGGCGCATAACTAATAAAAGCTAAAAACAAAAAATTACTAAGGACAAAACCAAAAAGTTGTAGTCTACAACTTATAGTTTAGTGGAAACGGGGCCTAAATCTTTGATCAAAAAATTATTTAAGAAAACTACTCTCTGTTTTAAATTGCTCGTTCTTTTTGAAAATTACAAATTTTTAAGGAGACATGCTATAAATGCATTATACATTGATTTTCCACAATGCCCTTATAATTCAACGTTTAAATGAAGTTACTATTATCGGTAAAGAGACTATTTCGAAAGATTGAATACATTTTATTTGGACTTTTCAAAAAAGACTAGCAATTTGGAACATTCACGTAAGTTGGCCTGGACACGAGATCATCAAAATAGTTTTCGGTAGTGAAGTAAAAAATTAGCTCCATCATAATATTCCGAAATCATAACAAAACCACAATACACTACAAGAAAACATGTAATTAGTGACAAAAAAGTTTCGTCTTCAAAGGGTCAAATTTCGTCGGTGAAGATCGGTCGCAAAAGAGCTTGGCGAGGAAAGTAAAATTCATCACTGATTTTTCCTTTTAAATGTAACAATTTAGTGATGAAATTTGATTGTTTTCGTTGCCAAATGTAAATTTCGTCGCTAATGCCATTTTCATATGGAAAAAAAAATTTCAATTCTTGTGCCTCCTCCTAGGTTTCGAAATTGGGCTTTTCGACTAACCAAACCCATGTGCACACACAATCAACTAACTACACTAGATATACTTTTCAAACTATTTTGGAAATATCTAATATATAACTTATATGTTCAATATTTATTTTTAGTATTTTTTGATTTCATCACTATAAAATGTATAACTAAGAGGAGATCGATCTATTAATTCTTTTATTTGTTATGTTTTTAATTAACTTAAAAACATAAAATTTATTTATTAAACCTCATTATCTTGCTGTACAGAATTAGTATTCGTGCTAATTAATCATCTGGTACCATTACCATTAATATACACGTTAAGCAAAAAAATTAACTTATAATTGATTGTTTGGACAAAATAATCGAAATCCATCTATATTCGGACTTGAGTTTGGAAAAATGAGAAAAAATTAACCCGTTACAAGCTGATTACTATGTGTTTTTTTGCTCTTTTTGTTTGCAATTTCTTTTGTTTCTTTTGTCTACTGGTTTTGTAAGTGAAATTATGGTTTAAAAAATTACGTACTCCAATTTTCAATTCGTTTGAACTGGTGTGAAGATTTTATTTTTAATAATTTTATCCTAAAGAGTCATAATTATTTTTTGGGACATAAGGCTCGATTTGGTAAGGCTTTCAATGAGAGCCTTAGAACTAAATATATAGAGTAGATTGACGAAAAAAATCTTGTAACAAAATTGGTGACGAAAAAAAAATTCGTCACCATTGTAACAAAATTAGAGACGAAATATTTCGTCGCCAAAGGTCTAATTTCGTGGGCATTGTAACAAAATTACGAAATTTTTCGTCGCTAGTTTGGTACATTTGGCAACGAAAAAGTAATTTCGTTGCCAATTTATTAATACATTTGGTGAAGGAATTATTTTCATCGCCAATTGTGGCGACGAAATTAGTTTTTTCGTCGCCAATGTGTACTATTTGCGACGAAAGCCAATTTTGTCACCAATTTTCGTCACCTATTACCTGGTTTCTTGTAGTGATAAAATTTGACCGTTTGGAGTTCACCATTAATTAGGTCCAAAGCATCAATCAATTCAGGAGTACGGCTCTTCTCCAATCGCATAAAATGGATCTGAGAGAACACTCTCTTTAATCCTGACTTGGAAAATTTTTTTTTTGATCCCACTTCAATGATCGAGACCGTTCATATTTTTCAATTCACAGAGAGCGCATCAAGCATCCCAAAAATCAATTTGATTAATTATCGTTTGATATGATCTCGAAACACATTAATATCACACAAAAAAGTAGCAATGGGTTTTGTACTAGTGTTGCAATCTTATTCTTTGCGAGATAATGTGTTCCAAAACCACATCAAATGATGTCCAAGAAACTTGGCATACTTGATGTTCTTAACGAGCATAACAAACTGAACTGTCTTGATCATTGACTTGAGATCGTAAAATAAATTTACGGCCCAAGATTGGAGAGAGTGTTATCTCTTTATTTGACTTTTCAAATTGGTATTCAAAAAATTTGTCTTTCAACAAATTTTGCCATTACCTATCAAGTTTTGACGGTCATCTTGCAATCGTATTTTTGAGAGTGATTGATCGGTCTTTCCTCCATTATGCTTGCAAAAAACCACCCCTTGATTGTTTCTGTGTTTAAATTTGATTACAAGCGCGGTGAAGAAGGATTACAAAATATTTGGATTACAGCAACCAAATAATCCTTACTAAGCGTTACGAACAGTTATGCAAAAATTATCAATTGAAGAGTACCGTTATTATGCATTGTTGTGCAAAATGTTTCAAGTGACTCAAGACGTGCATATCGTACACACTCAAATAATGATTTTGTATTCTAGTGTTTTCCCACATCTTATTCATGAGCCATCAAATGATCAATAAACTCAAATACTGCAATAAACAAAGTAGAAACAAAAGTACTACAACATTATACAACACAGAAATCAAAGGAATTTCTAGCAAGAAAAAAGTACACACTAGCTATCTTATGTTGCCGACATGGCGCCCACGAACTGGAAAGTTCTAGTTATTGGTTTTGGGCCACTTGTGGGGTCGCTGTATATATGATAAAAGTTTGTTTTCTTCTATTGCAGATCTATATATGCATTCATCTCCCCCTTATTAATCATATCTCCATCTGCCCAATTATTGCAACTTGCGATAGCCCACATCGATCTAATAACATTTATTTGTGACACTTTCCTTGTGGAGAGGATGCACACAAATAATTGATCAGTGACACTTTTCTTGCAGAAATTTTTCAGTGTCAAGTGGATATCACGTGGTGCCTACTCGGTGCATTCGAACGATTTATTTCGGTTTTGGACGGCTCGGATTTAGAGAGAGAATGAGGAGAGAGATTGTGGGGGTGGGAGGAGAGAGAGTTTTCAATCTGGGTCGTTCGATATACTTTTGAAAGGCTCGGATGTGCCCGCTCGGGTACCACATCAACTGGGTGATATGGCACCCATCCGGCACTGAAAAATTTCTCCTTCTCTTGTGACAAGATTGAATTTGTCACTGAATAGTTACTTTTACTGACGACTACTAACTTTGCCACAAATTTTCGTCTCGCATTAGATATTTTCTTGTAGTGAAATGATCATGTTGTCAGTTTAAGTAACTGCTCGGAGCTCAAGTATGCCGTAGCTCTATTTCAAGCAAATTAAGATTTTACTTTTGAGCAACTTGAGCTTGAATGGAGCTCGAGTTCTTCAATCTCGAAGCTGCATGGGGTCAAGTTAAACCAATTTTTAACAAGTGGAACTCGAGTATACTTCGTAGGGCTTGACTCGATTCATTTGCCTCCTGTTATGATATAGAAATTTTACGCTCAGCGCTCAAGATTTACCGCTTCCCCACCGTTTTCAATGTTACCGTCCAAAAATGTTGGACGGTCCGAATTTTGGAAACTTTTCCACTGCTTCCCCTCCGTTAGCAATTTTACCGTCCAAGAATGTTTTAAACGGTTCGAATTTTAGAAAACTTTTTCAGGAAAAAACTTTTTAAAATCCAAATCATTATGCTTAGACGAAAGCGGTTTCGGAACACCGGCGGTGGAAATAACACCGCTGATTAGGATGTGACAGGTGAAAGAAAGAAAGTCATATGGCATTTTATTGGAGGGAATATCGAGGTCAACTATAAGTCAAGGAAATGCGCTCAATTATGTACTCCTAACCATTAATTAAATAAAAAGTCAAGTAAATGCCATTCAGAAAGTCCATTTTACGCGTTTTTGCGCCACTCACGGTTTTGAAACTTAAATACCACGGATTTGTTGTCTGACAAGTTGCGATAGCTTGGAACTTGGAAGTCGGTTTATGAGTACTGTGCATCCAGCATGTGGGTAGAAATATCTCATTGGAATAACACCTACTACCACGGCATTGACATTATTGTTGATTTGCTTTTTGTTTTTTGTTTTTGTAATTGACGACATTGTTAAGTAATTTGTTATTCAGGTGCGTGGGTAACTATTCAGCATTCCTCGATTTATTAGGTTGCATTGTCTACGTGGTACTCTCATTCATTTATATAACGAGACAAATTATGCAGTAAAGAAATTATCAGTCATTTTTGTATGGTGACGATCCTTTATTTGCGAGGAATTAGTACCCAATAGCCTCATAGAAATACACCGTTTCCCGTTACAACAACGTAGTTGCAATTAATCATTGCAAAGGTATAGCTTCTGTGTTTTCAAACTGCAATTCTTTATGGCAGATTGGGCAAAGAAATGAATCGTCTAACTTTTGGCCGTGAATCACTTGTGCACTAAGTGGTTTTCACTTTTCAAGGCAAGAAAAGATCTGGGTTTGGTAAAAATCAAGGCAAAAATCAAGATCTGGGTTCAACCGTGAATCGCTTGTCCTCCTGATTCAACAATCTTTCAAGACAAAAATCGAGAAAAGATGAAAGCTTCTCATTTTGTTATTAGCAAGGTTGTTTTATTGCAATTCTTTATGGCAGATTAATTTTTGCAGAAATATATAAGCATGGTCAAATTGAGTACATACATGACAATTAATTTGCAGAAATTAATCATGATAAACATAATGGATTTGAGCATCAGATACATGATTGATTTCAAAATCCTCCATGTTGCGAAATATAAACATGGCAATTTTGTCAAATTAATTCATGAAAAACATGGATTATTTTGGAATTGATCATTTTTATTTGATTTGTGGCCTTTGTACATTTTTTTTTTTTTTTGCTTTCTTCAATGAATGAAAGTTTGTGAGGAAGGACGTTTGGTCTCTAGTTTTATTTGGCTCAAGAGTCTTCGCACTTCATAAGTTTTTTCATCTTTATTATTAGTACATGAGCTGACAAGAGCGGAAAGAGAAAAAGAAATACTATAAGAAAGGGAATATGGTCTTTTTACATTTATCATTAGCGGATGTAGGAGTGTACTTTTGTACACAAATCAGGTAGGGTCATTTACTAGTTTCTAAATAGCAATGGGTCAAAAGCACCAAGCCCAAACCATACGGGGTCAAGTGTAATTTTTGCAATTGGTTACATTAGTACGAGCAAGCGGAAGTTATCAATGGAGCTTGATTACAGCAAAATCATAACTGTGGGTGGGTTTGGATTAAAAGGTTGAGTGACTTATTTTTTTGTCTTTATTCAATTTTTTTTTTATTTTTATTTTGTGTCAAATTTTTGTGACTTATTAATTCATCTCGACTAGAGGAATCGGAAAAGTAAAAAATTTTGATCGAAAGTCATAATATTTTGAATAAAGACAAAAATAAGTCAATAAGACAATTTTTTTTACTTATCTGTCTTTTTTAAAAAAATTATGAGTTTTGATCAATTTTTTTTTACTTTTTCGATTCCTCTCACTGAGACGAATCAATAAGTCACAAAAATTTGACGCAAAACTAATGATTGCGAATTTTTTTTTAAATAAAGACAAAAAAAAGAAGTTATTGTTCCACTTTTTTATCCAAATCAACCCTACATAGTTAAAATCGAGCCAATTAAAATTAAAGGGGCCAAAGTGATACAAAATCAAACTACATGAATTATTTGAGGAATTTACTCCCTTTTATCCCACATAAATACGGGATCACATGACCCACTTATAAGTAGTTTGATGTTTGCTTGAGGGGGCAAAAAGAGGTAAATTCCTAACTTCCGTTATCATAACTTTTTCAAATACGTAAGTGCTTCAATTTTTAATTTGTTTGAACTGATGCGAATATCTTATTTTTCTGATCATTTATCCTAAATGGTCATAATTAATTTTTATCTCTAAGGTTTTCATAATTAAGTATTTACTTTACATGGTCCAAACAAGGCTTTACATGACATTTTCCATCTAAATTTCTAATTTTTGTTATCTATTGGACTAAATAGGTAACGTTATGATAGTTGATAGAATAAAATCATCAAATTGATAGCTTAGAACTAAAAGTAGAGAAAATGTGCATAGGTTAGGGGTAAAAAGAAAAAAAGAAAAAACTCTTTAAGTCTTAAAGTTATAGGTTCAAGTGTATTTGACTTTGCCATATTTTGAATGTTGAATTTGGTGTACTAACGTATAATAGTCAAAGGCAGTATGAAAATTCCAGTTTGGTGCTCGAAATAGAGAAAGTCTAAAAGCCACCACATAAGAGCATTGCATGGTTAGTGGGGCCCACTCCGGACTCCATAAAAATACAAAAAAAATATTAATAAATTTTAAAATAATTTTTTATGGAGCCTTGTAAACAATCAACTCTAACGAATATTGATATGTATGTTTTTTGAATTCGTATGGACAAAACGGTTGGAAATAACACGCAAGAGGACGTGAAGACCAGAAAGAAACAAAAAGGAAATACACTTATTATGCCATAGAAAATTAGAAACTCGTTATCTGGCTTTAAATTTTTTGAAAAATTCATTTAGTTTAATTAAAGAAAGGTCAGCTAGGATCTATCGCCCATTTTATGAAGTCAAAACACTACCTAACTTATTTTAATGTTGCTTTTACAGCCATGTTAGGACATATCACGTGAACAGTCTCTTGACGTAGTAGTCTTCTCTCTCTCTCTCTCTCTCTCTCTCTCTCTCTCTGTATAGCAGTCAAAACGGGTTGGAAGTTGTATGGAAATGAGACAAACAACTGATAGCCGGCTGAGCCAATATATATGAGATTTTAGGGGCCAAAGTAAACTTGAAAAAATAGGACCCTCTATGCGTTTCAGTACATAGTAAAATGATGTTAGGTAGGTTTCTGCCTCGCAGTTAAATACAACTTTTAACATTTGTCGAAAAAAAAAAATTAGTACTCCCTCAATACCAAAATGATTGTCCATGTTTCACTATTCAAGCCTCCTAAAAAAATGCCTGTATATTAATGTAATTTTTTTTAATGTGGATTTTGTCTCATAGTTTTCATATAGATCACTTAGGCAAAGATTATTAAAATAATTAGAAAATCATACATTAATATATAGTATAAAGTAGTTTTGAAAGTCTTTTTTTTCATGGAGTTTTGAAAAGTCTAAAATAGTGAAACATGTAGTACAAATTATATTGGGACGAAGGAATTGGAATTCAACAAGATGAAATTCCAAAAGTAATGCATCACTATAAAAATTTGAAATAAATATTTAAGGACCACTCTTGCGTTTTTAGCCACAAAAATACTAATAATTGTGTAGTAATTAATTTTCACTAATTTGGTGGGCTATTAGTGAATAAAGATAAATTTATAAACCTATATAGTGAGTACTAGATAAATTTGGAGTTTTTTTTTTATTTGAACTCCAAATTTGGAGCTTTTTTATGCCTTGTTTGGATGGGATTTAAAAAAAAATTCAACTCAAAAAACACTCATTACCCCTATTTTTAATCATTACTCTCATTTCTCTCTCCTCTCTCCAATCGTTATTCTTATTTCTCTCTCTCTGTTCACTCATTACTCCTATCTCTAATCATTACTCTAATTTATCCCTCCACTCATTACCCAAAAACCAAACTCAAAATTTTTTAAAACATCATCCAAACAGAGCATTAACCCTACAGATTTGACTAGCAATAAGCGTTTGTTCTCCATAAAGTCACATATTCGAATCTCGTGCACGTAAACCAAACATTTCAAACCTGGGCCATTAGAGAATTTGCCTGGTTGTTAATTTCAAGGCCTCAAAATCAGTCGAGATACGTACAAACTGGCCCGGGCATTCGATTATAAAAAAAAAAAAAAATTGAGGCTCTTTTCATAGCAACTTTGTAAGACTCAAAGCGAAAGCCATTCTCCAACTTTAGTCGGCCCAATATGGCAGTATTGATTGTAGGCTTCCAATTAAGTTAACGAGTGAATGTTTTCAATCGTGAGAGAGGGTCAATGGAAGGGGACAATTTGTCGTCGGAATATTAGTTCAAAATTTTTTTTTGTAGGCAAAAAAAGATTTCGTTAATCTTTGAGAGAGGATACACAAATTTAAATGGATCTCAGGCATACCAACAAAAAAACCATCCTAGAACCAAACCAAAAAAAGATGGCAAGACACCAACCAATACACCACCAAATTAATGGGCAAAGCCCAAAACATCAAAGGGCCGAAAACAAAACACCTAAAAAGACTAAGGGGTTGTTCGGATAAATAAGCCAAAGTGGCTTATTTTTTGTCCTTATTCAAATTTTTTTCGTATTACTTGGCTTATTGTCAATTTTTTGGGGATTATTGCATCTTCATGACAAGAGGAATCTAAAAAGTAAATTTTTTTGACCAAAATCCAATTTTTTATTTTTTTTGAATAAAGACGAAACAAGTGGCTTATTTTCGTTTTTTTGTAGGTTTATTTGGCTCATTTTTGGAGGGAAAGCCAATGGCTTTTTAAGCCGAACAAGCCCTAAGCCTAGAACCTAAAAAGTTTTTACCTCTATTAGTTCGTCTCGACGAGAGAATTGAAAAAGTAATTTGGGTGAAAGTCATAATTTATATTTTTTCGATTGGAGTGAATCAAAATCATAAAATACTTATCGCAAAACAACAAGCATGAAAAAAAGTTGAATAAAAACAAAACGAAAAAAAAATCCAAAAGAGAGAGAGAGAGAAAGAGAGAGAGAGAGATGGTTAGCTACAAAAATAATCTCTCGTCGAGATGAATCAATAACTTACAAAACTTTAACGCAAAACTAATAAATACAAAAAAAATTAAATAAGAACAAAATTTTTAAATTTAAGTTAAATTCAAGAGAACGCAGACTTAGGACAAAATATGGAATCAAAATGTGGTGGACATCGATAGTCAAAGAGAGAGAGGGAGAGAGAGAGAGAGAGAGATGGTTAGCTGATCGAATAATAAAACCAAAAAATGGTTTTGTCTGGTATAGGAGGCGGGACAAACGTGGACAACGTAACAGTAGTTCACTGTTGTGCATGAAATGAGTCTTTTAATTTTAGCCCACATTCAATCTATATTTAAGGGCCTATTTTTCTAAATAATTCATTGGCTTTTCCGTCAAAAATGAGCCAAACAAAATCACAAAAAGACGAAAATAAATCAATAAGCCAAATTTTTCGTCTTTATTCAAAAAAATTGGATTTCGGTCAAAATTTTTTACTTTTTAGATTCCTCTTGTCGTGAGGATGCAATAATCCCCAAAAAATTGATAATAAGCCAAGTGATGCGAAATTTTTTTGAATAAGAACAAAAAATAAGCCACTTTAGCTTATTTGTCCGAACACTCCCTAACTTATCTAAATCCATGTAAATATGGGTTTATATGAGTTCAACCCATATAAACTCATTATGTAATATGGACGAGTTGGATTGAATTATAAGTGGACGGATTGGACGGGTTAGAAAAATATGAATTGAGATTGCCACATTTGCTAAAAACCCAAGAACCCTAGTCAGAACCCTAGCCTCTGCCGACCCAAGTCCCGCTCCGCCGCTCATAGATCGACCAGAGCCGCCACAGACACCAAGAAGCCAAACGCCACCACCAGCAAGTATCCGAAACCGAGCAAACCACCAAAACCAGAGAGTAGAAAGCAAGGCAGAACGGCAGTGGGAAGAGGAGAGAGGAAGAGGAGAAGACACGGACTAGAGGAGAGGAAGAGAGAAATAAGGGAGTAAAGGGGGAGAGGAATAGAGGAGAGAACTGACCAAACGATCAACTCCAGCCGTAAGAGCAGCCCTTTGCCATGAAGCCAAAAATCAGGGTTATCCAACAATAACCACCGGCGGCAACCAAGACGAGCCGAAAGAAAAACGTTCAGCGACAGAACGAAAGAGGGGAAAAGGGTAGAAAGAAGGAGAGGAGAAAAGGAAAAGACCTCGTCAACGTGATGGCGGATGAGGGTCATGCGTTTCGCATAGACATGGGTAACAGATCGGGTCGGGTCATGTTCATGTCGGATCTGTCGGGTTCATGTCACAAAC
This sequence comes from Rhododendron mucronatum var. ripense, assembly GCA_019656295.1. Classification (NCBI taxonomy): domain Eukaryota; kingdom Viridiplantae; phylum Streptophyta; class Magnoliopsida; order Ericales; family Ericaceae; genus Rhododendron; species Rhododendron mucronatum. The sequence goes on along the minus strand of BPLT01000105.1, from coordinate 1,615,595 downwards.
CACCCAATCCGAATCTGACCCATTTAGAATTCGTGTGCTCGAATCGTGTCATTTTTGTGTTTCGTGTTAGGAATGGTCAATCCTAACCCGCTAATTTCGTGTCCAGTTCATGTCGTGTTATTATATTTTGTGTCCGTTACCTAGCTCTAGTCCATGATCCTTCAGGTATGTTTTTTTTTTTTATAACTGGATTTTAAATCCACGTGGCAAATAAACGGGAAAATAAAATTGAAAATCGTAACGCACCAAACTGGGGATTTGGTTTGATTTCTAGAGTTAACCATTTGGTCTAGTTTCATTGGAAAAATGACGGCCCATGACGTGTTTTGATAATTAATACATTTTAAGGACATGCTAAGAATAATTGTTAATAAGTAAAATGTACGGGTATTAATTATCAAAACACGTCCCCGTCATTTTCCCTTGATTTTTAGTAAAATTGAAAAAAAATAATTGGTTCAATCCAATTCGCCACCATCGAATCCAATTCATTTTAAACCGGACTGGATGGATTTTTTATGCTACTATACATAACGGTAAAACATACTAGATAGGGTTTCTATTGTGAATATTCTTTAACCTTTTTCCATGTTGCTTAGCATTTTCTACTTTCTTTTTAACTTTTCAAATGTTGTTTTTAGGGGTTACCAACCTTTGCCCCTTCCGGGCCTTTTCCTCTACATCTCGCATGAGAGTATATTTATACTATATATCACATTTAGGTTAAGGAAAATAGAGTCAGTTCTAAAATAAAACAGAAAAGGAAAATAGTTGGCCCCAAGGAAAAAAAAAAAGTTGCCAAAATCTTTATAATTTGTACCATTTGTGTCTAACATCTAATAGTTGCAAGGCAAACATAAAATAAAATTCAAAGAACCAAATGCCTAAATCTCCTCAGTATGTTTGTGTTATATGTTCTTTTTTGGTGTGTGGGAATTTTCACAGCACCATCCCCCAGTTTCACATGAGATAGTTCCAACAATTTCATTCCCTTAGCGTAAAATTCAATGCTACTTGTGAAGAGAAGCAGATTTAATTAATCTATCCTATGAAATTAAATTGTGGCTGGAGCTTGCAGGAAGTTGGTCGACTAATCTGGATCGGCCGGTAAATGGCCCTCATTTGTTTACCTCTCTACGTACAGGTAAGGGGTCGTGCCTGCGAAAGAGCAAGGACGGATACAAGAAGGGGTCTACGAGGGCATGGATCCCCACTCGATTTTATACAATTATATTAATGTTTTTAAATATTTCAATTATACCCAAATTTGTGATAGTGTTCTAATAAAATTACTCTAGATTTCCATTGTGGGGATATTTGTCTAATCTATTTCTTTGAGTGCCAAATTTCCAAACCTTTTTTTTTTTGGCAAACAAATCCCTTACTGCTAATTTAAATTGAAATTACAAATACAATAATCAATTCATTATTTTACCCAAAAAAGTATTAATTAAGAAATTATAAACGTACAAGTTAAGTTTACTAATTTGTATGCCCCCACTAATACAAATTTCTGAATCTGTCCCTACAGGAAAGTATTAGACTTTGTCCCACATTGGTTAATCATAATCTCCAATGAGCCTAGACAGCCTCTCCATTCATTACCAATTAACTTTGAGTTAGACGTTTTAACAAATACTCCCACATTATACAACATAAACTACTACAGATTAACACAGTCCAAGCTCCAAGCCCGACCAGTTAGAGCAAGGCATCCAGATAACATGTACCAGCAACAACGCAATGTGATCACTTGGTATCAAAGTGGTTAGTGTCTCTACGCACTAAGATCTGAATTCCCATGTTATATTCGTCAAATTCCAGAAAATCAGGTATGGTATAATACATTTTCTAGGCACATCTGCTTTCTTACTCCGAGCGATTCATGAATTAGATAAAATGCAATCTAAAACAGTGTGGTTTTTCAAGACTCCATTTCACACAACTGGATGGGAAAAATAGCCAAAAGCCCCAAAAAGTCAGACCCGTAACATCTGTTTGAAGCAGTGGTGGTGGTGGCATTCCTCGCTTCATATACTGTGCAATGTGTATCAAGTAAATCAAGGTCCCTTTCCAATGCACCTCTTGGGTGTGAAAGTTGATCAAAATTTGTATTCTACTTCTCAAGAGGACTCCTTTAGCTTGAGTTCAAGTTTGGTATGAAGCCCTTGGCGTGTTGACTTTCCATTTCAAGGGTCATCAATGTTTTCTGCCTATGGTATCTATTCCTCTTTGCAGAAAGTGCTGCAAGTAGAGAGATTAACAATATACGAGGTTAAAGTCATTGTGTTGAAAGAAGGTTTGAGAAATACATCAATAAATGTAACATAAGATCAAGAAATCACTGAACCACGAAGCAGATGTTAGGTAGTCACGCGACAGGAAAACAAAGTGCCCTCAATCAGATATGCAAAGTAAAGAAGAATGGGAAAATGTTCATCGGGTAGGTAACTTAAAAAATACACTTACCCATCAATTCTGGAGGTATACCAAAGTCATAATCATAACGCCCCCTCCTGATGCAGCATATGTATACAGCTAATAAAAGAATGCAAAACAGAACCAGAGATGATATGCCTACTGCAATTTTGCCACCAGTAGATAATAGAGGACATTCAGGCAAAGAAGGCACACCGCACAAGCCTTTATTACCCGAGAGACTGTAAGAGAAAATATTAAAATTGCATCAGATACGTGGAAACGAATAAATAGAAGTCAGACAGAAGACAATGATAAGAAACAGCACATTTAGGTGGTAGTCAATACACCACTGTAAGTAGTTCAATTAATACTCCATACACTAGAAATACCAAATGCTAATCACAGTTGTAGATTGTACGTCATTTATGCTCTTTCTTCAGAGAACCACTGCAGTTTATGAGGTTATATCTCCAACTTGATCTGTTCAAAAGCAACCTCAAGATAACACGGCCCCTAAATCCAGATATAACTACTAATGGAATAACACACAACTAAAAGTCCAGATATACCTCTCATAATGAGCTACAAGAATATTAAAATGAAGTAGCTTATATAAAACTATTGAATGCATTAAATGTGGCAAACACATGGTATACTAAATGTAGAAGACGTCAAGGTTACCTCAATTATTCAGTTTTATCGAAAACTATAAGAACAGATACAAGCAAATCAAGCAGTTAAAGTACTACATACTCAATAGCTCCACCATGGACACCAATTGAATAAAGTTCTTCTGGCACTCGACCTTCTAGGGAGTTGTCATTCAATAACCTGAAATATATAGGTTGTACATTACTGCTAATGGGTAAAATAGCAATTTCACAACTTCAATGCTCGATTTTTATATTCAGCTTCAGTCTAATTAGTCATGGATAGTATTTAAGTTCTTGGTCAATCGAATAATGTCCTCAATTTAGGAAGCCAAAGATTGCTAGGGAAAATTTGAATCTTTATGACAATCTATAGAAAGTTACAACACAAGTGGAACAAACATAGAACTTACACAAGCTGCAAATGTGAAGTAGCGAGACTATCTGGTATGGACCCGGTAAAACGATTGCTTGATAAATCCCTGTAGCGAAAGATGTGGAGACAATAAGAATGACTTGAAAAATCTGGATCACTAATTTAAAGGTTGTGCCTATACTCTCAGTCTATTAGTTAAATAATGTACTTAGAAGACCAAGAAAATTTGAGAAGAAAATTAGCTAGAATCAGAATGGTAAAGACCACAGATATTAACCAAACGACGGATGGGCATTGTCACATAAACGCCAGATGAAACCCACCAAAAAACAAACACTAGAAAAGGTACCATCCTGGTGGCGGTATCAAAAATAGTTGGTAATGAATCTAATCACTAACAAGATGGGAAAGTACAGAAAACAACCATAATACTTTATGCCAAGTGAAGTGACTGCTAGATAAGCACAATGTGTACCAAAGGTACAATTACACGTGTACAGATTGGTTCTAAACCAGACATTTATCAATCAACCAATGAAAGTAAACCACAACATGAATCCACTTGGCAGCAGAAATTCCAAAGGTGCTCAACAAAGGGTACTCAACCAATAATTTAGAGAATAGACAGTGCAGGGTAAGTCATAAGAGGACACCAAAACGACATTGTAGAGAGAGTAACAATACAACCCTAATGCACTGATGGTTCGTCAACTTACAGCTTTATAAGAGAATTCTGACCCAGGCCTGCGGGTAGAGAACCTCCCAATGAATTCGAGCTTAAGTTCCTGGAGTTCAAAAAATGATTCCAATGGTTAACCAGATCAAGAAGAGCACAAAAACAGCAGCGTGGAAGAACATTTTGACACTGATTAAAAACTGATAATACAACAAGAAAAATGATTCACATCAAAGAAACCAGTGAATAAGACCACTTATAGTGGCAATACATATCAAGAAGGATATTGCGGATTGTTATCCATAACAAGATTCATTAGGAATGCCATAAAAAATTGTAACAACCGTTTCCAGTAGTTTTCCTCGTAAAAACAACCAAGTTACTGTTTCAATCTACAATCAACCCCTGATGAGCATGCATACCGAACACTAACAGCACCTCGAATTTGTTTTCACATATTTCAAGGTCATTTTCATTCCAGCGCATCTTTTATTCCTCAAATTTCGCTCCTCAGAATTGAAAGAATGGCCTAACTGAGGGATTTCCAGTTCCAAAGAAAACTAGTGCTTCCTGTCCATGTGTAAGCTTATCGGAAGTGTATCCTTCTCCATGACACAGAAACTAAGAAAGCCGGGCAAGATGAAATACCTCGGATAAGACTTCATTTTATTCATTTACCGTCTTGCCCCACTATGGAGAATTCCACCTTCTACATTATTGGAGTATTTTACAACTCTTCAACATTAAATAGTTTTGCATATAATTTTTATGAAATCGGACTTTTTTTTCCAAGTGCATGTTAAATAAACTGTTACTTGTGACAATCCCCAAGCCCTGTGCCTAGCAAAACCTATATCCACCTTTGATCATTCACTGAGTGGATTAAAGGATCTGCAGCCTAAACTGTGGATAATCAATTTTGCTCATTCTGATGATAATTAATTAACTGTTATGTTATGCTTTGTCCATCACCGTAAGCTTTTTCGACAATATGCTTCTACATGGAATTAGAAAGTTCCAGCCCTTGCAATGCCATCATCCAGGTGTGGGACCCTCATTAGGGGAAGTCTGGTAGAGTTGGTTACAGGGGAAGAGGGATGTGGGTGGTCAAAAAGCATCAACCAACGTTGTTGCGGTTAGTGGAGGTAGGATAGCATATAAACCTAACCATACCATTTTTACCACAAGTAACCCCTAACTTAATTGCCCGTAACAAGAAATTAAACCATGATTTTATCACAATGCACGATAATTCTCAGTCGAGTGATCATATCTTATAAGCCTAGAGAAAATCCTAAAGTATCATAGCACTAAAGCATCAAACCTAAAAAATGTGTCGCACAATACTATGCATTAAATTGTATTAAGCAACAGCAAATCCAACTAGAATAGTTCCTAGGGGAAAGAAACAACTCAATATCACTGAAAATCTTGACAAGGAAAGATTGACAAATGAGGTAAGAGTTCAGGGTATGGGGACAATGATATCTCATACCACCAACTTGGAACCACCACACCTTAAAGCACCAAGCTCCCAGTAGTACGGATAGGAGCTGGTTGGCTATTAAACATGCAGATGCTGAAAATTACGTGATACCAAATGATATTATCAAGAGCATAAAAGTTGATAGAAGGTACTTACAAGCTTACCAAGTTTGTCAAAAGACTAATCTGATCACTAATATACCCTTTCAAACCTTGACTCCCAAGATCTCTGCAGAAAAAAGAAAAAGAAAGATGAAGTTAGTCAATAACGGGTCTCATAAAAAGTGACTTCAAGGGGGAAAAAATTGATGGGATGACATCTAAATAGTGCAATAATTTATTTAAATTTGCAGATACATCTCTCTGTAAAGATGGATTTAAATTGCTTGGCAAGAAAAAGATGGATTTAAATCTTTGAAAGCCATAAGAGAGTCAATTTTAAAATATAAGATCACATAATAATAGAATACAGAGTTAAATGATTAAAAGACCAACCAACCCTTCTTTTATTCCTAATTAACAAGAAGTTTAATAATATTACCGTAGGACAGAATGAGTTTACAAATAGCCTCCAACAGTCTCAAGACACAACGTTTCAGGTTTACGCTTGACTTTTGTCAACATAAGAGAAAGACAAGTAGCAACAACCAGTAATGTAATATTATGAAGGCAAAAAGCTGATGTGGAGAATCAGTAGGTATTTGAAACTCCAACACCAACCCCATCTGGGATAGCTATATTTTGAATGAGGGAAAATCCCGAAAATGGTATTGGAGATTCAATGTAGGTGTAGGAAAGAAAAACACCGTGTAGATAATGGTCCCTGATGAGCCATAATCCGACCCAGATAACTGACGGCACCAATCGACTGCCACGTAGGACTCAACCGCTCAGCCCAATCGCTAAGAGGGAGCCTTCCATGGCTGAAATAGCGGGGCCGTCGTCCACCATAACGGGATAACACAGAATCCCATTGACCGCGTGGTCTATCCCTGCTATTACGATGGTGATGAACTCCAATCAAGGGATCATCATTCCTTGATTCTCTCTCATGACTAAGAAGATGAATAGGCCAAGTATGGTGACTAAGAAGGCACGCACTTTGATTCTACTTCATACAAAGCATTCATACATAGTGCTTCTCCGACTAACTTGGTAGTCGAAGAGTCCACGACCGGGAATCCAACCGGTCCTTGGATTTGTTTTGCAGGAGCCTTTTGGATTGCTCAAGGTGGCAACGACTTTTGGCTTTATCGGTCCCTAATGAATATCAGCAGATCGTTGCTCCACAATTAGATCCACTTACCCTGAATAGTTGAACAAAGACTCTAAAAATCTAATGGGATTGTGGACAGGCAAATAAATCTTCCAAAATTTCACAGCAGTGTGACGGTGAGTCAAGGATATATCTGAGTCCTTAGCAAGCCTACAACGTTCAATAACAATCACTAGGCACTAGTCGGGCAGAAAAGAGACACCTTGCACCTAGGCTGACTAGCTGGGAACTAATCAGGACCTAGAGATCAGTCCCTTTTTTTTTTTTTAACCTTTTCACAATATATCACCCCACCTCCCCCAAAGTTTGAGTATTCGGTATATGACTAGGGTTTGAATAGTTGATATGCAAACCGGAGAGGCAAACAAATTACGTATATATGGTGGTTATATGATATTTATCATGATTTTTTTAAAATTACACTTAAGCCCTTTGTTCTTTAATGCTAAGGAGTTAATCCTATAACTCCTAAGAAATTCGAACATGCTGACTAGTCGTCACCTCAATGACTAATCCCCGCGCAGCCGATTAATTCCCAACTAAAAACACCTAACCAACGCTAAGACCCTAAAATCTAGACATTGGGTAACCGCCCAGCGCCTAGGCGCTGCCTGGGCCGACTTTTAGAAAAGTGGAGGCATATAACTTAGAACCTTTTTTATGGGTATATCTAAGAAACTGACTGCATACGTCAAATGCTCATGAGCTTCTTGAGTTTCAAATTCTCTTCAATCCCATCGTCCACGTTGTAATGCATGCTGACATTTTATGGTGATTCACAAGTTCATGATGTTGACATTTTAGGGACTATGCCGCAATGCTTTTTTATTTTATTTTATCATCATGGCTTAATGCATTTTATACCCAAGAAGGCTCAAACTTGTAGTTATTTCTGGATACCAGGTCATCTAGGTTTCCTGTATTCATTTCATTTATCTCCTAAAGTTCCTCCCTTAACGGTAGAGGTTCAGATGGTCTGATTGTGCCTCCCTACTAAAATGCACATACTACCCAAGCAATGATATCAAACTCTTAGCTATCGTAAAATAAACACACACAAACCTCAAGGCAGTGCTTACATTTGTGAGATCACAAGGACAGTTTCGTCGTTATTTGGATGGCAAGTAACACCTTCCCAAGCATCCCAAGTTGAAGGAGCACAAGGATCTCCATTCCAACCCATTCTATCTGGAATACGAAGGGACTCTTTCAATGATCTCATAGCAATCACTGCAAAAAAGGTATAGTTACCACACATCGCAAATACATGAACATACATTTTGCTAGGGTTCATGTGTTTTCCACCTTTGGCTTCTTAAGCATAAGACCATACATATGGAAAGAAAAGACAACAAAATTATCTATGGCATTTTCCTCTCAAATTATTGTATCCCCAACGGAACATGTACTTTATTAGGTTCATTTAAGCACAATTGTTTAGAGTTTCAACACATATGACCTTAGATAACAAAAAGCAAATGCATGTGCTATATCTGTAAATTGAAAGCCCTAATCTCGTAAAAGTAATCAGTCATATCCCCATGTATGTACCTTCTTTTGGATCAGTGGAGGGATCAATTGTTACAATCGCATAATTTTCGACCCCACAAATAATAGGTGCACCAACAACAGGGACCAGCTTCACGCTCAAAGTAGTAGTGTTCAAGTTACGCACAATATGATACCAACTATACGCAGCAAAGCTCCCAACTTGCTTATATATATCTTCCCTACTCACATTCTGTTCATTTATAAACACATCAAATACTCTCTGCCCTGGTTGATTCACACTCACGTCGATCTCCGCAAAATGAAACCACACCATGTAGTCCAGCCTCGCATCCACCGGCAACAGGTACTCCAAGAATCCTTTCCCAGTCAAGGTCAGCGCAGTCTGGTACAATTTCGCCGGGAAGTAGTTGGGACTCTGATCAGTATTCGCCACATCCTTTAAGGCTGACACGGCCTTGATTCCAACCGAGTTTGGGGACCGAAATTCCGCGCCGGATTGCCACGATCGGCCGAAGAGGTCAGTGTCATTGCTAAACCCCGGGCCCCACTGTTCAGAGCCAGAACTCAATCGGCCATAATTTACCAGAATCGAATTACCTGTTGAGAATACAAATAACAAGGTTGCAGGATTAAGCTTTTAGATGGATTATTTGTCGGAACATCTCCAATCCTTACTCAAATATTGACGGACCCACACTCAAATTTGAATAAAAGTTACCTAAAATGTCTCTTACCACTACTCGATCAAAACATACCAAAAATCATTTTAACCCAGATTTTTACTCATAGGGAAGGAGGAAACTCTTTTTTAAATACAAGGTTCGAGCCTCTTTGTGGATTAATTCCAAATTGTGTTACGCCAAACTCAATGTAATTCTGCCAAAGACAGCAGGTATTATCAAGTGAGAATTATCATGTTTCATGAAACTTTGCCCGATATTTTTTTTAATTGGAATTAATCATTGGTCTCGAGGAGGAATCTGAAAAATTAAAATTAGATGGTCCGAAATTGAAAAGAAAGTCCAGAATCTCCAGATAAGTCTAACATGAAGATAGATTCACACTAAAAAGACAAGTTTTGGAGTGCCATCATAAAAATGTGGAGTGCCAAAATCATTTTCCATTCCAAAAAGTTAAAAAGACAGCGAAGACGGATGTTTCCAAACTCCATCTTTAGTGAACTTTTTGACCCTCTTGGTCATAATTTTCGTTTTGAAAAAAATTAGCTTCCAATCGTCAAGACGAATCATAAATCTAAACAATTAGAAGCCAATCTTATTAAACTTATGAAAAATGACCAAAAAAGACCATGGTAATTGCATCGAAAAATATGTTTTAAAAAAATAAATCACATCGAAAATCTTCGCACAAACACTCCCTAAATTTCTCGATAAGCCAATAACGAAGCTTCCTGGTAAAGTTTTTTTGTCTTCTTGGTTAGATGGTAAGGTGTCCAGGGCAGCTCTGCGCACCTCAATAAATCCTCTTCCTGGTCCGGTCAAAGGTAAGTCATTCACGCTGGGCTAGAGAATTCAAAAAGAAATTACTCCTCGCGGCCTGATCCTAGAAATCGAACCTGGTCAAAGTCTATTGTGACACGTGTGTTTTTCCATTGACGCGTTTCCCATCAAGGAAATTTACTCAATTTCACTACGCAGATCAGTCAAAAGGAGTAGCGAAATTGAGCTAGCTCAAAACCTTCAAAGGAATTGAAATTCAACAAAAATCTAAACATTACCGATCGTAACCGAATCGTACGACGCCGGATCGACCTGGACCAACTCGAGCGACGCAATCACCGGGGAATCAGTGGCAATGCTGTAAAAACACACGTCCGCCTCTCCATCAGTCACAAATGCAAACAGATCCGAGTAAGCGCCCGACTGACCTAACCCGTCCGGCCACGGCGACCGCCAGCTGAAAACTAGGGTTCCCTCGACGGAGACGTCGAAGCTCGGGGTGTGGGACTGGCCGTCGTAGTTGTCGTAGACGGTGAAGGTGCGGACGTAGTAGCGGCCGTTGGGGACGGGGACGATGTAGCAGTTTTTTTTCCCGGAGGAGATGGGGAAGAACCGGAGGGTTTTCTCCTCGAGGTTGGCGAACCGGAGGGGCTCGGAGACGAGGCCGGTCGAGCCGCCGGTGTAGAAGCGGTCGGAGAGCCAGTGGGTGAGGAAGTGATTGGTGAAGTTGGTTTGTCCGCCGCAGTCAATGTAGTAGTCCGTGTCTGTTAAGAGTGAGGTAATTAGTTAAAACAGTTGAAAAGTTAGTTAGAAAATCAGAAATGTAGATATAGAAGAGGAATTGAAATTTAGAGAGAGAAGGAGCAGGGGGAATTAGAGCTTACTGAAGGGGTAGGAGAGAGAGAGGGAGGGGGAGGGGAAGAGGAGAGAGAGGATGAAGAGGAAGAAAGGAGACATGGTTTGATGGGGTGTATGGTTGGTGTTGGGACATAGGGGAGGGGGAAGAGATATGACTGGAAGGGAGTGAGAGAAGTGGTAAGTGAAAATGTGGAGATGGAGAGAGAGAGAGAGAGAGAGAGAGAGAGAGAGAGAGTGGCGCGATTAGCGGTGAAATAAAGTCAAGAAGGAACTGAGGAAGGAAGACAGGTTGGGGTCTAATTTGATGCTGGTCTTGCGCTTCAATTCCGGGGGGGTTGGGGTTTCTAATTGTTTACTACTAATACGTGTATTATTTGGTGGTCCTACTGAAGAATACTAGGGAGTCGATATTGACTATCAAGCATAACTACGATAAATATCGTATCAACTTTTTTTTTTTTTTTTTACAACAAAGTTTCACAGCCTCCCTACACTCAAATAGGATGAGAGACTAAATTTACCTAAGACTGATCCGCATGGAACAAACAACCACAAAAAACCGTGAAAAGCAACTTGGAGGTGGGCCGCTGAATGCACTCACGAAGCTACCCACGTGGACTTTCACCTACTAACTGGTTGGACTACTCCCTAGAATCAAACTCACTCCTTGGGTAAGAGCATATCTTGGCCAAGTGAAAACAACCCTGGTTGTGTTTTATGTATATCATTATTTACTAAGTACATTATTAGACTCTTGAATCATGGTGGCCTAGATATGGGGATTTAGATTTGGGTTTGGCTCTTGAGTTCAATCAAAATCGCCGATGGATTTTTGGCTTCAATTAAATGCAGACCGAGGTTTATCCACTCATCTCCGCTAGCGCATCGACTGGTTCTTATATTGGAGCTATTTTTATTGCGGTTTTTCTTTGGGTTTTTTTTTTAGTTTCTTTTGTTTCATCAACCTGTGAGTTCCTTTATAGTTTGTATTGGTTGGCTTATAGTACATGTTTCATTTCCTAAACAAGAGAAACTAAACAAAAGGTATAGTATTAGGCAAATAAATTACTCTATCTACCTCAATTTGTATACTTATCACGGGATATTGTGCCATTTTGGCCTTTAAGAATAAATTATTTTTTGAAAGTGTTTTTCAAAAATTTTCTGAGCGCTAAAAAAATCTACTTTTAATTGATGCAAAAAAAAGTTATAAAAAATTATTCTTGGAAGCACTTTATTATAGCATTCACATGAATATTTTAAATGTGTGCGCTTGACGATTTCCTAATCCTAAATTAATGGGTTGTCCTAAGTGTAGGGCGGAGACTGACATAGCACAATATCCGGTAAGTCCGGAGTCGAGTCCACAGAGACAATGATGTGTGCTGACAAAAAACTCGGGTTGTTACTACTTAAACCGGCTCTTAGGTAGCCACCCCTTGTATTTGATTGAGATTAACTAAAACTTAAGGAAACAATTGTTCTTTTCAAATAATTAAAAGGAGGTATAGCCGTAGGGTTCATAGCTCTCGTGACCAGTTCGGATTAATCTGCTCTGCTCGGTGTTCTTAAAAATGTTCAATTTTAGATTGAAAAAGATACCCCGCAAGATGCGAACCCCTATGGTCGCCATTTACCCATGCACAGCGGAGAATGAGTTTTTGACCCCCATTCCCCTGTTCACATTGGGCTCCGATAATGCCCAAGTTCGTCTCATGAAATGTTCTTAATTAACTTAAAATTGCCCTTTCAATTTTTATGTCAGAAAACCGAAGCAAAATGTGTTCGACTTGGCCACGGTGTGCTAATCACCCCGTGACTCTACCCCGACGACTACTCACTCATTATCAAGCGAAAAACAAAAGAAATCCTAGTTTGAATCATGCTACTATTACGCGAGATGAAAAACAAACAAGAAATATAAACTGATCAAATACCAACGAAAAACTTTAATTAGAAACATAAATTAAAACTAAAACGAGTTACCGGAGTGTAAATAATTAAATAAAACTAAACAATATTGAACTCGGCAGTCGGCAGACCCGTTCTTCGTTTCTACCGTCCAGAAGTAATTTTCCCTCGAAACCCTTTGGTTCTCTTTTATAATTGCCGAAAACCCATGAGATAAAGAGGGGCCTCACTTGTCAACTAGTGGGCCTCATACTTCACGTGCAAACCAAAAGGCTTATTGGCTGGCCCATATCTCTTCATATGCTTATTGATTTGGGAAAATGATGGTTCATGACGTGTTTTGATAATGGGAAATTTAGAGGCCGACCCTGTTTTCTAGGTTTGGACTTCAATTAGTCCTGACAAAAGTATTTCTTCCTTCTTTCAGTCCTTTTTCTTGACTTTTCATGTAATTTTACTATTTTGGCAATTCTTCTTAACTTTTTATGTACATGTCAACTTTTAATAAAATTCATATTTTTAGAATCAATCCCTGATCCATATTATTTCAGACAAAAATACCCTTGGTTATGTGGGCTATGAGAACTACAAATTCTCATAATCAGTTCTATGAGAACTACTCAGTTCTCATAGAAAACTGGCTATGTGACCCATATTATTTCGGACAAAAATACCCTCGGCTATTTGAACTATCAGTTCTATGAGAACCGCTCAGTTCTCATAGTCAGTTCTAAGAGAACCGCTCAGTTCTCATAGAAAATTGGCTATGTGATCCATATTATTTCGAAAAAAAATACCCTTTGGCTATGTGGGTTATGAGAACTGTCAATTCTCATAGTTAGTTCTATGAGAACCGCTCAATTCTCATAAAAAACTGGCTATGTGAACTAAGTTATGAGAGCTGGCTATGTGAGGTGCCAATTCTTATAGTCAGTTCTATGAGAACTGTCAGTTTTCATAGTCAGTTCAATGAGAATTGGCTATGAGAAGTGACTGTTCTCATAAAGAATTAGCTTTTGTGAACTGATTATGAGAATTGGACTACGTGAACTAAAAAATACACAGTTCACATAGTCTTACCACACACTAAAATACACAGTTCTCATAAAAAAATATATAGTTCTCATAAAAAATACACGGTTCTACTAGATAGTTCTCATGAACAATACACAGTTCTCATAAAAAAACACAATTCTCATAGAAAAATACACAGTTCTCATTGACAGTTTTCACATAAAATACACAATTCTCATAAAAAATACACAGTTCTCATAGAAAATATACAATTCTCATAGACAGTTTTTACATAAAATACACAATTCTCATAGAAAAATACACTAGAATTGAATTTTAACTGTCAAGTCTCATAGTCAATTCTATGAGAACTGCTCAGTTCTCATTGAGAACTAGATATGTGAGCTGAGCTATGAGAATTGTCAATTCTCATAGTCACTTCTATGAGAACTGCTAGTTTTCATAGTCAATTCTATGAGAATTGGCTATGAGAACTTACTGTTCTCATAAAGAACTAACTTTGTGAACTGATTAAGAGAACTAGACTATGTGAGCTAGTTTTCATAAACAATTCTCATACAAAATGCACCGTTCTCATAAAAAAATACACAGTTCTAGTAGGAAAATATACAATTCTCAAAGAAAATACACACACAAACAAAAATACAATGAATCTTCCGAGATTAGTGATGATGACCTTGTCACCCGTAGAGCTCGACGACGAAACAATCCATTATTTTCAGTTCTCATAGAAAATACATAGTCCTCATAGATAATACACAATTCTCATAGACAGTTCTAATGAAAAATACACAGTTCTCGTAGAAAAATAAACAATTCTCACAGAAAATATACACACAAACAAAAATTGAACAAAAACAAAAAATAAAGTAATCAAAATCAAATATAGGTATTTGTAAAAAAAGTGAAATGAATATCAACAATTACACAATGTAATACAGTATCCACAAAGGATCAATTTGATTTTTGGACGCTGAAGATCAACTTACGTATGCACCGTCAACCACGAGGTCATGGCCAGTCACAAATGCAGATTCATCGGAGGCTAGAAAGAACACGGCATCGGCTACGTGGTTGACTCTCAACACGATCTCTTTCAATGGAGTTAACGCCTCGTAAACCGTTTCAAGCTCGGCCGCCTCATTCTTGTGCGCCTCTTGCATTCAATGGCGTGGCCACTGCACACGGCAAAGAGGCAGGGCCGTCGATGTCGATAAGGTGGTCCTCCGTGGTGGCGGATCCGACGGAGTTACAGAGAGGGCTTCCATGGCCGTCGGGTGTGCGGCAAGAGATCTGGATGGAGAGACGGTAGACCGAGGTGGAGCTCGTCGTCGCCAGAGGATTGCCAGAGAGAGAGATGACAGAGGTGGTGATTCCGCATCAATCTGATCTGAGTGGTGGTTGACTAGGTGTAGTCGTCGTTGTTGTCCGCGGGTTGTAGGAAAGGAGCACGAGCAGTGATTTTTGGGCAAAATAGTCCATCATGCACATAACCGAGCCTATTAGGTTTAGGGAAATATTTTAGGGTTGGGTTCAAACCGAACCTAAAATATGGGACCGGCTTCTAATTTTCTATTTGATAATTAATATCCGTCAAGAGCAAGTTCAGAACATTTGTTAATATTGAAAATGTTCTTGGCGGGTATTAATTATCAAAACACATCTTTTTCCGTCATTTTCCCTCTTGATTTTAAGCAATTCTATTGCTCTGAATTTCCGTAATGTTGGAATTTGATTGGGTGCTTCTCGTCATCCAGTATGAATTTGGTCTCGTCTCTGAATCAATAGGATTGGCATCGACTTTGCGTAATATAATTTTGCGCTTTAGCTCCAAATGTTATCCATGTGGTCTGAGAGTTCTGAAACGCAATTAACAACTATCAAACTCTAAGTAACACACTAAATGGACATAACAAATCTTAATTAGGGGGGGTAAATAGGCATATTTACGCACCTATCAATGTGTATTGAAAAAATAATATTAAAAATCAAGAATCGGATCCTCTCAAGTCCAAGTTGGACCGGAGAAAACAGTCCAAACCATTGAAATTCAATGGTTAGGATCTACTCAAGGATACTTCGCGTGAAGAATTTTTTTCTTCCAGTGAAGAGTCTTTGAGAAGATTCAAACCATTAATTGTATTGAACGGTTCAGATTGCGACTGCCTCATCGAATTAAAAACATAAACCGAAGAGGATCCGCTTCCTAAAAATCAACACGTCTGAATCTCAATTAATATGAATAGTGTGGAAATTTCATTCATCACTTCTCTGGAGACTACCCTCACAACTTATGCTCCGTGACTATTTTAGTATATTTTTAAATGGGACTGTGTAAGAATAAATTAATTCAGATAAAATCAGAAACACCTTGCCAGAAAGAAAGGGAAAACGAGAAAGAAACAAGTCATTTGAGTACGAGTCATTTCGGGAACTTGTCTTCTCCAGACGTGGTACCCATGCCACGTTTAAAAAAAAGAATTAATAAAACAAAAAAAAAATTTGGCTCATATTTTATAGTTAGCGAGGGTTGATGAAAAATTAGTTAACGAGAGGACTTAAAGGCTATCTATAGCTCTAAAACCTCAACACTGTCCCTTACGAGACTCAAACATTGGTCTCCAAGGAAGAAAAACATAAGTAAACCATCGCCAAGCATAATAATAATAAACAGCCAGATTTGACATGCATTATGAGGCCACAGGCCCACAACCCACCTGGTAAAGACATTAAAACCCTCCTCACACACAAAAAAACAAAAGGGCAACAGTGCTACTTGCACATATCTTGCACATATATTTTTGTGGGATCCATATCGGGGTCCCACAAAATAATTCGAACTGTTCATCTTTTTTAAAATATTTTTTGGAGGGTTCTTGTAAAAAATCAGCTCCAATGGATATCGGTAAGGGCTTTCTTAGAATTTGTAGGGCAAAACAGAATGATTCGTCCTACTATTTATGAGAAAGCCCTTACCGATATCCTTTGGAGCTGATATTTTACAGGAACCCTCTAAAAAATATTTTAAAAAAGATGAACAGTTCGGATCATTTTGTGGGACTCCAATATGGTCTTCACAAAAACGTATGTGCAAAATATGTGCAAAAAGATACCTGTGAGAATCATTACTGAAAAAAACGAGAGGGTTCCACTTTGCACCGTGCACTCTACATGTAGTAGGGGTGTGCAAAAAAACCGAGACCCGACCAACCCGACCCGAAGGGTTTCGGGCGGGTCCGAACATGGGGTTCGGTCGGGTACGGGTTGATATTTCTAAAAAAATCAGTTTTCGGTTCGGGGTTCGGGGTGCTGTTTTTGTTACCCAACCCGACCCAACCCGACCCGGCCAAAAAAATCGGGCACACGGACGGGTATATACCATCGTTCGGTTCGGGTTCGGGTTAATTTTTCCCTTACCCGACATGGTCGGGTCGGGTTCGGGTGGCGGGCCATACCCGACCCGCCAGACCCGTGCACACCCCTAACACGTAGTGTCACTTGGCCTTTTACGGGACGGATCAAAAAATATAGTCTAGTGGAGACACCGATTAATCATAACAGAGAAAGTTTATTTTTTTTAGTCAATCACAGTAGTACATAATTAAGGCATACATTACTAATTACAAAAGTTTATAACATACTTTAAGTTAAATTAGATAAAAATGAGGATAAAATTTCAGAAAAAATCTTAAAATATGTTTTAAATGAACATCGACAAATTTTATAATGATTGAGTTAATTTTGTTAATGACTTTATTTTGAAATATTTCTCCTAAATAGTTAAAAATAAAAAGAATCAAGAAAGCATAGCTCTAAATAGACAAGCAGCTCGTAAAACAATAAGTATAATGTATCATATAATAAAATTTAGACATAAAAGTCTAATGTTTATATTTTTATATGTTAGCACACTTTTATACTTATGTAATTTATACAAAAATATAAAAAAAAAAATTAATTTCGAATGGGATACGTGTTCGAGTGGGGCACCCCTATGGGTCCGTCCCTGGGGCCCCTTTACACTTTAATTTCACTTGTCTAACCGTCACACTTCCAGATCAGAGGCCTAGAAGTAATAGAATTTATTCTGAAAATTGAAAGAAAGAAGGCCCAATGACAATAAAACAGCAACAACCAGATCAGACGCAATACAGAGGAACCTAACAAACAGACCTATAAATTTTTTTTATCTTTTTCTGTTTTCCAAGCTCCAAACTATTTTATCAGAAAATTAAACTTTGCGGTTTCTGTGGGGAGAAAGAGATAATGTAGGTGTGAGGTGGATGAAGTGGAGTGATCTGTGTAAACCCATAAGTAAGGCCGGAGGGTTAGGATTGATAGATTTTGACCCTATTCGTTTTGGAATTTTGGATTTGAATTTTTAGCTAATGAGTGCAAAGAGAAATAAATAATAATAATTAAAAATATGGGTAATGATTAGAGAGAGATAGAAAGAAAAATGAGAGTAATGATTGGAAAGAAATAGAACAATGATTAGAATCCAAAATTCAAAACCCCAAAACGAACTGGGTTATCAAGTTCTCTGTTGGCCAAGTTGGCTTGGACACTTATTAATTAAATCCCTGAATTCTTTATGCCTTGTTCGGATGGTGTTTTGAAATTTTTGAATTTAGTTTTTGAGGTAATAAGTAGAAAGAGAAATGAGAGTAATAATTGAAGACGTGGGTAATGAGTGGAGAGAGATAGAGAAAGAAATAAGAATAATGATTGGAGATATGAGTAATGAGTGAAGAGAAAAATTAGAGTAATGATTAAAAGTAGGGCTAATGAATATTGTTAGAGTTGAATTTTTTTATTTTTATTTCCAAAACACCATCCGAACAAGGCAATGGCCAGAGTGCTACTGGGAAAGTATTGTTGGAAGTATGAGTTGTTGCATGTTTCTCCTAAATCGGGTTGTTCTTAGGGATGGATGAGTGTTCTATGGGGTAGGATTTGCTAGCTAAAAGGGTTAAATTGCAAGATGGGAGATGGTAGGAAGATTAATACTGTGTTTAGGGATCAGCGGATTCCAAATTCTTGCAACCTGATTATTCAATCCAATGCAGTCTCTTGTTTTAATGATTTCAAGGTGAGGGATTTGATGGACTGGCATAGGTATACTTGGCACAAGCCTCTTATTCATGAGGTGGTGTTTCCCGCGGAGGTGGTGCCAAAGATTTTGTTCATATGTACTCCAAGTACATAAATTAGGGATTGGGGGTCCCATGTATCCTGATTTTAGGCCTGTCAGATATTTGGGTTGGTCCCATATTGGTGTTTTCTTTGTTGGTATCTTGTCAATCTAGGAATTGGGTCTCGGATTAAACACTATGTTCTCTTTTTGTTTCTATTAATCTTTGTAACATCTTTAAAGGTTAATAAAATTTCTTTTCCACTGTTAAAAGAAAGTACATAAATTGGGAATGTAGTGGTTTGGGAATCTTATGAGAGAGGTCTTTTTTCCGGTCAAGTTAGCTTATTTTGTGGCTCTATAAACACCCAGGTAGTGCGGGTAGAGTGTCCTTTGATCAATGGGGAAAGGTGTGGGGTTTAAATGTTCCTCCCAAACTCGAGTTGTTCATTTGAATAGTTATTCATAGGATTTTGGTGGTTAAGTGTCACGCCCCGTCCCGGAACGACACCCAAAGTGGGTCCGAACCGACACGGCCACGTGGCATTCCACACAAAATGACCAAGCCACACCTGACAACCTATCAGAATAAATACCCAGCGGAAGACTTCTCACAAAAAAACAGAGCATAAATGAGTCAACGTACCGACCAACCAATCACAAGCCTGCACAGCTAAAAAAAAACACAACCGCTACTACAAGACTTAATAAGTTCTATACTTCAACATATTCACTAACGACTTGATTACAACTTATAAAAATCGCTTCCTTCACAACTACGTACAACAAGCTCGACCACCGACATCTCCCAAAGCTAACGCTCGAGTACACCTCAACACGTTGACCAGTAGTGGACCCACTCTAAGCAACCTGCTTCTTGGCAGACCAAAAAGGAAAGCCAGAGTGTGTGAGATATAGAAGGTCTCAACATAATACCCAAAGGAATATCAACATGAGTACACATTACCAAGATAACTGAAACTCTAGAATGTATACAACAGTTGCAACCAACATATCCTCCAAACTCAACAACAATAACCAACAAGCATCCAAATGTAAATAATGCAAGAAATACAAGTGTGAAACGTAAATCACACAATGTATAGTGGCACGTATGCCATATTCCCATGTACCCAAGACAAGGTGTCCCACATACCATGCTCCCATCCACCGACAATTAGCCGGCATGGCATACGACATGGTATGCCTCACACGCTAACCTTCGACGGTTCAAACGACACCCATCAGCATGCATATTCATCAAACACACATATCATAATCAAATCTCGTGTCCCACACACCATGCTCCCAACCATCATCCATTGAACGATATGGCTTACGACATGGTGTGCCTCA
Organism: Rhododendron mucronatum var. ripense; assembly: GCA_019656295.1. Lineage (NCBI taxonomy): Eukaryota > Viridiplantae > Streptophyta > Magnoliopsida > Ericales > Ericaceae > Rhododendron > Rhododendron mucronatum. The sequence goes on along the minus strand of BPLT01000105.1, from coordinate 1,595,445 downwards.
CACGCACACATTCACAACATATCAAAGCTAAACCACAATGGCATGTTATACAACTCACCACTACAACAATATCTCATTAAAGATAATCATATCGAAAGCTAACCATGATTAGCAATATATATATCCACCACCACAACAGTATTATATGAAGAAGAACCATATCAAACACACTCACCTTCGATTCGACTAAAGTATGCCAAACTTACGGTTTCGACACCTCCCTTTAAACCAGCTCGCTACCTAGTCACAGGCTAACTCATATTAGCATACTTCTCCATTGAGATGATCAAACAAATGTATGATAACACTCTATAACATTTTACCAAGCTAACACATGCCCAAAGGTTAACAAGGTCACCAAACGTTTCCTAATCCATTTTACAACCATCTAATATCAAATTATAGAGCTAACAATGTATTAAATGGTATCCAACAAACTTAAACATAACATCTCAAAGACCTCTAAGTGTCCCCAAGCAAACATAGCGCTTAACATAACATATCCCCAAAATCGGTAAAGCATCCAATGACTACTCCACTCCACTGTATTCTGACCCTAACTTCTTTTAGGATTAGAATTAGGTCATCGAACCACCACCGTTAAAAAGTACATTTTTAGTACGTCAATTTCAATATATAATTTGCCCAAAAAGGAGTCCGGATGAAAAAGATATGATCGTCCGAAGTTTCACAATAGTTACTGAAATTACCCGAGAGGTACAGGTACCACAAAAACTCGGTACAGATACCCACACAAAAACGACACAAATGTTTCAGTTCTGCCCTGCCGGTACAGGTACCACCAAAAGTGGTACAAGTACCAACTGGGTTTTTCAGCGAAAATCCAGCTTGTTCATCATCCGATTCCCAACCTTTTCTCAACTCAACTCAAATCTCATCTAAAACTCACCAAAACTTCACAAAATCATGCTCAAACTCATTTATAACAAAGAGCTACTCAAAAACATTAAAACCCACGAATCGAATCAAGTTCTAAACACCAAATTCAAGAGATTTAAGACTAGGTTCTTAATTTCTCCAAAAACTCCAACCCACATCCAAATTAATCCAAACTCATCTCTTCTAGGCACGAATTAGACCTCCAAACATATGAACTCAACAAAATAAACATGAAATCACATATAAGAAAGCATGAATTACCATGTTAGGACTTCAATTCTAGGAAAGAATGATCACCCCCAAGCAAGTCCCCTTCCCTTCTCTTCTTTCCCCCTTCCTGTCGTCTCTCTCTCTCTTTCTCTCGCCGTAAATTGATAAGAGTGAGAGAGAAAATATCTCCCTGGATATTTATTTGGTCCAAAGGAAAATTATCGTATGCAAGCGAAACCATGTACAGCTTATACTCCAACTCACAAATCACATACAAGGCCCTCGAGGTTTTACTACATACAGTTCAACCTCATAAACATCTAATTTTATTCAAAATATGAGTTTAAAATACGAAATATTCGGGGCGGGTATTACATTAAGGGTGGTTAATTTAGAATAAAGCTTGTTATAATGATCCTTGTTGTCCGGTCTGTGGAGAGCATGAGTCTGTTGAGCATCTGCTCTTTGCTTGTGAGACTGCGAAGAAATTTGGAGGGCGTCTAGGTTGGGTTTAGATTCTTTTTCGGGTACTCCAATCTTGTTTCATGATTGGTTTAAGGGTTGGATTCATGAGGCTCCCAATGTGGAGGTTGTAATCGAATCTATTTGTCTCCTTTGGGAGATTTGGTGCACTCATAATTAATTTGTTTCCAGCGAGAAAAGATGTGATACTGTTTATGCCCATTTTTGGCACTACGGATCGGGCTAGCCGTGGTTGGCCATTTAATTAATTTGTTGATTAAATTGGCCCGAAAGCTAAATAATTGATTGGGTAAATCTTGGGTCATGGGTATTTTCCATTTGGGCCCAAGAAACACGCATCCCATATGAGGAGTACGACCCATGATTTGGTGGGAAACTGGCCCATGGGTGGGCCCATGAAGAAAGGAGCAAATCTGATCCATGAGGTGAGACCTGTATTTGTAGGGAGTTGGTTATTTTCTGGCGGTTATTTTCCTCCAAAATTCAAAGGCCAATTGACTTGATCAATTGGCCATGTGTCAAATGCATGAAAAGAGGGAGGTAATGGGTAGTTATTGCCACATCACCCCATGATCTTTCACCAATAACCACCCATGATCTTGCATGCACAAAAGTAGGAAGCATCATGGGACACTTGGCAGCTTGTGGTGTAAAGCTGAATTCGGATTTAGACCCGAATCAGCTTGTGACCAAGTCAATTGGCCATGTGTCAAGCTAGCATAAGAAGGGGAGATAGTGGGGAGTAATTGCCACATCACCCATGATCTACCAATTGCCAATAACTACCCATGATTCTGCATGCACAAAAGGAGGGAGCATCATGGGACACATGTTAGCTTGTGGTGCAAAGCTGAATTCGGATTCAGGCCTGAATCAGCTTACTGCTGTGCCTATAAATACAAGTTCACAAGATGAAAAATGGGTCCAACACCAATCAAAACTCAACGCTTACAAACACTTTCCTACTTTCAGCAAAGTAGCCTATCGAATACCTAGTATTCAACCCCATTCAAACTCACTTCATCAAGTAGTTTAGATTTTTACTTTTCTTGTAATCAAACTTTATTATTCCGGAGTAATAAAGTTCACGTTCTTACGTTCCATTTCCTATACGACTAAGAAATTTTAAGTTCACAACCGTGTGACAAACGTCCACGAACCTACTTGTGATCTTTAACCTTTGGGTCACACGCAATCGTTCATACGTTAGAAGTCAGGATTCACGAGAATCTTCACCAAAAGTTAGGCGCTACAAGTCTTGGCACGCCCGTGCACCACGCATTCACGCCTGTTGCCAAAAACGAAAGTTTTCGGATACTGATGAGTGTCATCAGAAAGTTCGACTTTTATTCAATCAGGTGGTTAACTTAAAATTGTCTGATAGATTTGTTGAGACATGAGTTGCAAGTGGGGGTGAATTCTTGAAATTTTGGGAGAGTTAGGGAGATCCTTGTAAAATTGTGGTTGATGGTGCTTGGCATGTGATAAATGGTGGAATATTTGAGAGCCAGGGAGGAGGATTTACCAAAGTGATAGTGAATTCAACTGTTTACCAAAAAAAAGATTGTGAATTCAACAGGAATAATGGTGGAGGAGTTGGTTGCTCTTCAACCAGTTAGATGGGCAACGGTGTCGTTCCGCTTTCTTTTTAAACATTTAAAAAAAAAGAAGTAATTTCAAGCTCAAATATAATAAAAATAATAAATAATTTTTTAATTTTTTTGTACAATTTAAAAGATCTCAATGAAATCTATCAAATAAGATCCATATTGGTAGGAAAATACCTTCCTTTTCTAAAAGTTTCTTTTTAGAGAAGCCAGAACGGAGCCTTAATAAAGCTAGGGGGATCCTAAACGTGCACATCTCGACGTTGGATGCAATTTTAGTGGTGATGAAGGGCTTGAATAGTGTTGCTACGTACTGCTAGCTAGCTTGGATCTTCTGCATGTACTAGATTGGATCTATAGTGGTGAAGGACTTGCATAGTGTTGACGTACGGATGCAATTTTAGGGGAGAAGGGCTTGGATAGCAGTGTTGCTACTGCATGCTAGCCTGGATTTTCAGCATGTACGTACTGAGGTTATAGTGATGAACACTGCTAGGGGCACATCACCCTAGAGACACATCAACCACATCTCTCTTACATACAAGTGGGGCTTGTTCCAGTGGGACTCATCTGTATGTAAGAAGGGTGTGGTTGATGTACCTCTAGGTGATATGCCTCTAGCATATTGGTATAGTGATGAAAGGGCTTGCATAGTGTTGCTACTGCTAGCTAGCTTGCATCTTCAGCATGTACGGAGGGATTTCACTCGTTTTGTTTTGTAATTTTAATAGCGTAATTTGTGTGTATCTAAAAAGCTACCTCGCAATATCGTGCACCTAGCGCATAATGTTGCTAAGCGTACCTTAAAATGTTGCATATATAATCGTTCAGTAGTGATAATAATGTATTTCTGTTTCGTTTTCTCAATAAAAAAAAGACCAATGAGACATATCCAAGTTTACATTCATTCTAGTCATGACATTCTTTCTCGCAATTTAGGCTGGAACTCATAACATATATAATAAGAGGGTCTCACCTGCCACAATTATTAATTTGTGAGAAAGGATGAGGGAATAGATGTCAATTTGGATATGTGCCTAGCATTGTTGACTAAAAAAACAACTCCCACATATGCGAACTAATAAATAATTCTTGCATTCAAGGATGGAACTAGAGAGTCTAGAGGCGGCGGCTGCCACGATAAGAATTTTAGAAATTGTAATTATTATATGTATTTAAAAAATTATCCCCAACTTATATAGTCTCCCCACCGCTAGATTTTTTTCCTTATTTTTTGTTATATAGTAGTCCTAAATCTTCTATTTTTTTCAAGAAAGAAGACCCAAAAAAGTAGACCAAAACTAAATTCAATGGGCCAAAGTAAAATAATATAAAGGATGAGGTGTAATTAAAGAACAAAAAAAAACTCCACACTTACCCCTAAAACAACTTAACCTAAAAAATTAAAATTAGTCTTTTTTCCTACTTTTTGTGCAACTGACAAATATCATCTACTATATTTTTGTTATGTTATTTTAATTTTTTTTGTCGAGTCGATGACTATTAATATTGTAATGCATCGTTTTTAATTTTTTAATATACATTTTGCCATTGTTAGGGTAAAATTCTGGTTTCTTTCCTGGTTGTATTAGGCAAGATTTTATCATTTGTAAGTGTTAATTGTCCTATTTTTATTGGTGTTGTTATGGGATCGTGGGAAACATGGTTATTAAATGATCAAAAAGTTGAATATTTAAACTCTTGCATTTTTTCCAGAAAAAAAAGGGGTCAAGTTCTCCTCCACCGGTTCCGATCCAAGATTATTTCCTCCGGAAGTGCGACTCTCCGTGAATGTGTTGTAAGAATATTCGCATCAGGCAAGGTTGCGACCATTCAAAGAAAAAAAAAAATTGCCTGATGGTCACGTGGTTAATGACTAATTATACTGCTTAACTACGCTTAAGAAATTAGTCCAAAGTTAAGTTCTCTAAGCAAAAACGTACTCTGCCTCCATCCCGGTAGGAGTAGGTTAAAGAAAAGACACCGAGCAATTTTGTTCACCCTCACAATGGGTGAGGGTAACTTTACCTACATTCAGTGAGGTATGTTGTAGGTTTTATCTAATAATAACGGCTTACTTTTCATGACTTGTTAGGAGAACATACAACAATTCAGCTCGATTGGACAGTGGTTTTGCTCTATCCACCTCTAAACTCAAGAATTAGATTTTTCGATTAAGTACTTACCACTTCTCGACAGAGCTGAACTTTTGCGTGATCTCCTAATAAATCAATTCATACAAAATGAGATATTCTAATTACTAAAGGAATCAAAATCGGTAACATAACTCATATGTGACGTGCACGTTGGTCGTGATTTTTTGGCAACCAACATTTTCTTGATGTACTCCCTCTGTCGCAAATTTTTGATCGTCTACGATTTTGCGTGTAATTTTCAAAGGCATATATCTCTCAATGTATATTGTTTAAAATATATAATATAGATACTATTTGATAGATTTTAATTATTTATATAAAACAATGTTTTCAAAAACATAAAAAACAATATACATTGAAAGATATAGCCAATTGAAAATTGCACGTAAAACTTTAAAGAACCAAAATTTTGGGACAGAGGGAGTAAATAATATGGAAAAAATCTAGGAACACAACTCCGGTCACAATTGTATCTAAAACTGTTGGATGTATATTGGTCTACGTACATCCAATAGTTCAGATATAATTGTGTTCGGAGTGGTATTTTAAAATTGTGTTCTTATCATTGCTCCAATAGTATTGCATGTGAATTTCCATTCCATTTGAAAAAAAAAAAAAAAGTATTGCATATATGTACCTGTTAGATCTCATTTCTTCTCTATATGAATAGACTGTCATGACGTCTGACACTGAACTGTTAACCATAGAGACACGTAGGGTTGTTCGGATAAATAAGCCAAAGTGGCTTTATTTTTTGTCCTTATTCAAATTTTTTTCTTATTACTTGGCTTATTGTCAATTTTTTGAGGATTATTGCATTTTCATGACAAGAGGAATCTAAAAAGTAAAATTTTTTGACCGAAATCCAATTATTTATTTTTTTTTGAATAAAGACGAAACAAGTGGCTTATTTTCGTTTTTTTGTGGCTTTATTTGGCTTATTTTTGGAGGGAAAGCCAATGGCTTTTTAAGCCGAACAAGCTGGATTTGCTTTGGCTGTTTCTGAAATTTTCACTTTAATAAGGATAAATTTGGGGATTAAACTCAGCAAATGTTTGAGTTGAGTTTATTCTGAACCAACTAGGTTATTAGCAAGTACGGAACCTAAATTTTACCTTAGCAGTGGCGAAATGTATACTAAAAAAATCTAGTAGTGGCGAGACTATATAAGTTAGGCATAAATTTTTTTTTACATATAATAATTGCATTTCCTAAAAAATTCTTGTCGTGGCGGTCGCCCAACTAGACCCCCCCCGATCCCATCTTTGGTTATTAGTGGCTGCATACTCTTTTCAAACCATATATACCAAAGTCAATTAAGTGAGCAGAGTTTCCTTTTTGTTGAACGGAATCGATCCCACAAGGGGCTAACCAGCAGGAAAATAGAAAACAAATTAAAATAGACCGAATACAACACGAGTACTGGGGAAAATCATGATCTCCATGCACCAAGCTGGGACACTCTTCCAAATTGCCATTGAGGCGGCCACTGCATTCGCCACCTTGTTTAATTGCTGAGCGACTCGCCCATCCGAGCGAAACACCAGTACTCTGCCAGCCCGAAGAACATTTCTGATATCAAAAACCCAGGCGCTAACCTCCTGGCCTCCAGTTCGATCACAAACACGTAACTGGATTGCTTGTTTACTACTTATCAAATTCAAAAGACACATTTCGAAAATCATCTCCCTTTTGCGATATATATAGCACAAGCTAAGCGAATTGCAGTTAACTCCCCTTGTAAAACAGACTTCACAAAATCTTCTTTACATCCCCGTCCATCACAGCAGAGAATTGCTCTTGGGACCTTGAATATACATTTTTCCTATTATGACCTTCAGGATTCCGAGAATTGTAGAAATGTGCATGAATTAATCCTCACACTTGATTGTATAAAGTAAAAAATTGGCCTGGAGATATCTTTTGATGGTCCTCTGATACAAAACATTAATTTGTCGTTAACAATTTTCTTTTTTCTTTTCTTTTTTTGTGCATGGCGAAAGTTAATAGTAGTTAGTGACGTTTGAACACCGAACAAATTCATTATAGTACACGATGCCTACTATTGGACTGCGACTTCAATTGCTATGTGGTATCGATTATTCAAATCCAATCCGACCACTAATATCAGATGAGGCCCACTCATGCTGTCATGCATTAAGTAATTAAAAAGGTAACAGAATGGATCAAAATTATGACCCACCATTAATGTCATAAAAAGCTACTTTTGAACCGCAAAAATTCAGCACGGCAATTGAGTTCTTGGCACCTTAAATAATAAGGTTAAAGCATCCCATTCAAACATGACTGAGAACATACACACCAACACGCATGTAATGGGACCTCACACTGCAAATTTGAGGTCCAAAAGTGAAAAAATACTGTTAGTAACATGTGTATCTAGGAAGAAGGTACGATCTACTCTTATAGCCCGGTTCGCTACCCCGATTATTTTGCTGGATTGGCTATTTGCTCAGCCTAGCTAAACCAGTGTTTGGTAGGCACTAGGCGCACACATTCAAACAATTTTTTTGGAAACTAATTAGTCTCTCTATGGACGAATTCTATGTGGTCAATCTTGTTAGAACCATAGGTCACGGTGTCTTTGTGTTGGCGAATTCCATAATAAAACACTCATAATTGTATCCCATTTATTGAGTTGTAATTTGTAGGTTCGCTATAATTGATGGGGTACTTACGTGTGAACTTTCGTGAGCAGGAGATGTGCGATTGATCGATGATTAGCGGCAGAAAAGGAGAAATAAGTCTTGTAGGGTGAGGGGTAGAGCAAGAGGTACAAAAGGGACAAAGACAGCATATCCCTGTTGTTTTCCGTGGAGTGTTTGGCTTTTCTTTGGGTTCGAATACGTGAGGTCACTTCTTTTCTTCGGGGAAGAATGTTCTTTTTCCTCAAATTCAGTGTTTACGCACTCCCTCCCAGAAAAAAGTCGTCACCAATCATTGGGAATGTCAGGGATATTTATAGGGCACCTGGGCCTAGATCAAGCCCAGGATGGCGTTCCTATTAAATCCTGACACGTGTCCCCTCTGTACCTCCCGGCCTTGGAGAGACTTGCCCTCCTGCGGACACTTTTCCGCGGGATAACTCGAATTTCCGCGGCGATACCTCCACCCCAAGCCACCAAGCCACAAGAAGTTCCCCACTTCCCGCTGGAGCAAGGTCGCGACCCGCGGCGATCGTACTTTCTTCGCGGGCTCCCTTCCGGACCCTTCCTTTAGGCTACGACGGAGCCCCGAGAACTCTTCAATGTAACTTTCTTGTGATTACGAGGGCCCAGCAACTCTCAGGCTCTTAACGTGATCTCCCACCGCTAGAACTACTCCGAGGGTGCATCTTACCGTTTTGCGGGACCCACAGTGATTCCGTGGTAGTTTCCCTTCCCGCGGACAACTTTCACGGGGGCATCATCCTGCTTTATCCATGCACGCGCTCTTTTCTCATTAGGTGGTCAACCATTCTTTTTTCGGATGAGGTTTTAGCCAAGGCCCTCGTTTCTTGCGCTCCCCGCTGCCACGTGCTTGTATGTAATTGAGGGGTCAAAATAGTCTCATTTGATTGTGATTTAATAATTTTGACCGCACCTACATAATTTATTTATTTATTTTTAGAGCAGTCGCAGAGAGTGGCATTGTCTAACTAAATCCATGGGAGCACACCGGAGTGCCCCCATGGATTTGGTTAAACAATGACACTCTTTCCGACCGCTCTAAAAACAAACTTGCGGGTGCAATATCAAATGTCATAAAAGACTTAATTGAAACTCTTCTTACCATCAATTAGTTTTAAGAGAGATGGTGAAAAAGCGGTCTGACAAACCCAACCCTGTTTTTTTTTTTTTTGGATCCGCAGCCAACCCTGTTCATTACAAGAGTCTAGCTCCCTTCTCCAATCACCCGGTTACGGGTTACCGTCCCCAGCCCGGACTTGGAAATTACGAATTTTGGCCGACAAGCAAGTAATTAGTATTCCCTCCGTCCCAAAATGTTTGTGTAGTCCGCAAAACGAGGACTAAAAAATAATGCATTTCTTTCAATAAAAAATTCAAACTTTTTTTTTTTATAAATTACAAGAACTCATTGATACTTAATCAATTGTTAAAAAAAATTTGAATTTTTCTTGCAAAAATTGTATTACTTTTACGTTCTCGTTTTGTGGACAGGACAAGTATTATGGGACGGAGGGAGTATCACATTTTTTCACGTTTGCATCCCCATAATTTATCCTTATTAATTAAATCCATTTATATTGTTACTTGGAGATTAGTAATGCGTTTCTTGTGATGGTAGATAGTAGGAGACTTGACATATTAATGGGCTTTATTCAGTTCAATTAGTGCGATGTTGGCTCACGAGCTTGTGGGTTACTACGTGGTGGCGAGCTGTATTAATTCAAAGGGTGTGTCGAAATTATCATGGAGAAGTTAAAGTGGAGAAGCATGTACCCAATAAAATTTCCATGTGGTTAATTAAAGGTCATAATCAGATTTGGTATAGGAATTAGCTGGCCGGTATTGGAGGGCATTACCGCACTTGATTAGTCCAAGGATTCAGAGAATAGGGTTGTATTGGCGGTGGGCCCCAATTAAGACATACTCCCCCTGTCCCAATTTAATTGTCATTTTTGGAAGTTCGTACCATTTTTCAATTGATTATATATTGTAATTTATAATGTTTTAGGTGATTTTAAAAATATTGTATTATAGAACAAACCGAGATCTATCAAACAAGATCCATATTGCATATAAAATTCATTATCAATTTAAAAATATAACTATTTTTTTTATCCAGTTAGAACTGGGATAATTAGTAAATTAGAACGGAGGGAGTATATTACACGACAACAAATCTATAAAGAGGGAAGCATGGGGTTTTGCTGAGAGGAGTTCTCAGCCGTGGGGCGGAGAGAAGGACATCACAGAAACAAAGTAGGACTTCGGTTTCGATGGCCGGCTAATTCCATTCTCTAGGGGAAGATGAAACTTCGTATCAAGTAACTCTGTTTATGTGTAGAATTTTAGTTTATTATTCGCATCGATTGTATAACTAAGAACCCATTTTGTTTTGATCGAACGGAATGATTTTAATGGTTTTAATCTATTGAGTATTTGTATGTGCGCTTTCAAATACGAGTTATACAATGGTTTTCATTGATTGTGATTGGAGTTCTAAGATAGATTATGCTTGTAAGACGGATCGTGCCGTTAGACAACCTGACTATGCTGCTGAGACAGTCTGTGCTATGGGTTAGTCTATGCCTTTTAACAACGCAATTATTTTCTTGACGATTATCAAAAGGGTTTGCAAATCCTAGCGATAATCCATTCTGATTCGTTTAATTAAACCTAGCCTATGCATATCGTTGTTAGTGGTCGGAGTGGATTCGAAACCCTAAATCTTTTTCCCATCAACTTTCAAACTCTTAATTTAATTGTTTCCTTTTTTAATCAGTTCTCAAAATCAAATCAATCAAACTTTTTCTGTCCGAATCAATCTAGAAAGGGCAAAGTACGGATTACCTCCCTCAGTTTTGTCTATTTGGCAGATAACCTCCCTGGGTTTCATTAATGACCACATCGCCCCCCTATGGTTTTGGAGTAAAGTGCAACTCCTAACTCCGTTAACGGCAAGAGTAAAAAGACCATGTTACCCTTTTGCCTTTACTCTCTTAACACGTTGACAGAGAGAGTGAGAGAGAGATGGCTATGGAGATTTGGGGCAAACCATGTCCGAGTGACAACATTTGGGGCAAGCCAGATTCTCATAGTCTTCAATCCTTACAATCTTACATCACCTCCTCCCTCCAGGGGGAGGGCTCCAGTCCACGGCAAAAGGGAGAGGCGAGGTTCCATCGTTACGGTGCCTCGAAGGACTCGCCTTCTTCTTCTTCGGCATTACCGGCGGCGGTGGCCTATCGTCGTCGTCATTGGCTTTTGTGAAATTGTAGAGAATTTGAAACGGAGAATGGGATAAGGATCCGACGAATGACGGAACGGAGAATCTGAAATTGTAGAGACCCGGCTCCAATCTGTACATGTTCATCTCCGCTTATCTGGAAATCTTCTCTCTCCTCTTGTCCTTCCAAGCCCTAGTTTCGATTCAGAGGTGAAATCAAAATCAGCTTAATGTCTAGGTTTTTTTTGTTCAAATTAACGACGACAATTTTGATATTTCCTTCAGTTTTTTATTTTCTGAGACTACATGGAACAAAGAAAGGGGCTGTTGGGTGGCGGTGGTCATCGTAGTGGGTGGTCGGCAGTCTCATGGAATAAAGAAAGGGATTGGGTGGTGGTGGCGGTGGTGGGTGTGGTTTTTACAATGGAGGAGAAGGAAGAAGATGAAGAGAAGGATATTATTGTCATTTTACAGTTAATTTCAATTTTCCCTTTTTTTTTTTCCCTTCCCACTAACAAAAAAAAAGGCGCGTGTACCCTACTTTCCGTTAATATAGACAGAAAATCCAACGGTTGCATTTTACTCCAAAACCACAAGGGGGTGATGTGCTCATTAATGAAACCCAGGGAGGTTATCTGCCAAACGGGCAAAACTCAGAGAGGTAATTCGTACTTTGCCCATCTAGAAATTAATTGAATTTAGCGCAACTTAGTTATACTGTCCCTGAGGATCGACACTCGATCTTAACCACTGTTCCACGGAATAGTAATTAACTCCAAAATTTTATAAATTTATTTTTGACACGAAACGACACGGTCAAGCATCCCGATGATAATTAATCAGGTTTCCTATTCTTTCGATTGATTTCACGTAAGCTCGAGGGACTTTTTTAGCCCAATCTAGAGTGAGAAAGCCCAAAATCCATTTTTCAGTGAGATCGATCTGCTGGCTGACAGGTCGATTTGGCGCCCACCACTTCAATTAATCTTTCCCCCATGGAATCTCTTCAGTCCAATCCTCTGGTGAGACACTTTCCTCACCCGCGAGATGCATTCGTCGGCCGCTACTTTGTTCTCATGGCTGCCACTTCGATTTTCCTAAAAATCTGGAAGTTTTGGCAAGTGTTTAATCCGAGCTCAAACTCTTCACGACTGATGGGCCAACTTGGTGGACACGAACAGGACTCTTAGAGATAGAGTTCTAGGCTCCTAATTACTCCAATTAATCGGATTAGTTTAATTCGGTTGATTTTCTCTTTGAACTCTATATAAAGGAGCGTTAGGGTTCGGAGATATTACAACATACAATTCAATCATCTACTACCATGAAGCTCTAGCGTATTCCTCCCTCATACACTATCTACAAAACCCCCCAACTCTCCATGCACTAAAATACCCGAGTGATCAGGGGCGGATCCAATGTAGGACCAGGTGGGTCACGTGACCCACCTGAAGAAATCATATATGATTTGATCTGATGAGAGATACACATTGATTCTAGAATATCCTAGAAATACACAAATCTAGAATATTCTAACAAAGGGGATTGACATTTTGGTTCCAAGAAAACAAAAAACCCTTATAAAACGCTTTTAAGATTTTTGAAGGGCCCGGTAATGGCGGAGCCAGAATTTGGCTATGGGAGTGATACTTTCCGATAGTACGCAAAAAGTGGATTAAACACATGAGTCATCAAAAAAGAAAAAAAAATTGATGGAAGTTCAGTAATATTTGTTGCATGATGTTTGTGAAAAAACGAAGAGAAATGATATCGTAATACCAGACTTTGTTTCGTGTTTTATTCATCGGTTTCAAAGAATAAAAGGCCTTAGTTCAAAAATATCTTGTAGTCCGTAATGAAAGTCATTGAAAAATTATTTATATGTATGAACCGAACCATTTATATTTTCAATCGCTATTTTTTCGTGTGAGCTATTAGAAATTGGAGTTTAGCCTAATTTTCATTTTTTTTTTTCTCTCACCCGAGTTTTGTACAGTTGTTATACAACTGTAATTTTTTTTCCCTCTCTTTTAGACGTTACAAATTGAAACTCGTGAATTTTTATTTAATGGATTGTGGTAGGGTACGTAGCATTTTCCGATTGCTAATTTTCCAAATTACAAAGATATTCTGTTTGTTAGATTTTTTTTTTTCTTTTTCTCATTAATGCACTGACACTATCGAATCATGATCCTTGTTCAAACTAAGAAAATCACAACGGAAGAAAGATTAGCTAAGGCAAATCCTAAAGGCCACGCAAATTAAACCGAAAGGAGCATGGATGGTCCTAATCCTAAGTCAATTCGCCATAATCCAAATGGATTCCGAAGATCTAGTACATGCTTAATTTCACAATTTACTAAGCAATCTTAACTGCATTGAGAAAATCTAATACTAGCATTAATCATCATTTACCAAAAACCAAAAAGGCAAAACAAAAAGGGAATATATATATATATATATATATATATATATATATAGCCTCATAATTATGTGTATATATATAGGCATCTCCAATGAGGCAATGACGAAAGATATATAAGAATATATAACAAATACTTATAAACATAAATCAATCTGATCTGATATTTGGAGAGTCGACGCACACATGCACATGGGTCATTTCTTTCTTTCTTTTATGATCACCCTGACTGTAGCACTTCAGCTCACCGGTGCAAGTTTTGATGACGTAAGAGTAACTATTATCGACCAGCTTCCAAAGTACCCTCGATTATTGTATTTCCGTTGTCAAGATAAACATCATGATCTTGGAATGCAAGCGCTTTTGTTCCATCAAGTTTTCAGTTGGCGTTTCAAGACCGACTTTATCGGAAGGACTCTTTATTTCTGTCATTTCTACTCGGGTTCCAAAAACCAGATCTTTGATGTTTACAGTCTCGATATAGAGTACTACCATTGCAATAATGGGGATGTTCATATTCATTGCTTTTGGGCTGTAAGATCTGACGGTTTCTATATCAGCAATGACAGCAAGACTTGGGTGAAAATGCATCCATGGGCTTGATTACTAGCTGGCGTTTGTTATAAGAGAGAAGAAAAGATGATGCATTCTTAGCCTGATTTATGGCCAAGTGCAGAAAAGATAAATAATGAGTCATCGTTATTAATCTCTTTTCTATACTTTCACTTGTACTTATTAATCTCTTGTGATTATGCATTCTTGTAGGTTCGTTGGGTACGAGTACTGCACCACTCTTGGGACACAATCGCTAGCTAGCTAGCCTCTTTTCCCTTTCTTCGATCCCTCAGTACTCTCCCCCTCCCACTTTGACAGGTGGGGGTGCAAACGAGCCAAATCGATCTAAACCCGGTTAATTAAACTCGGCTCGGCTTGATAAAATATTCGTCTCGCTTGAGTTCAGCTTGGATTCGATTCGAGGATAAACAATTGAGGTCAAGTTCAACTCGTCTAACATTTTCAATGCTCTGGCCCGGCTGGTTCGAGTATAATGAACCGAATCAAGTTGAATTCAGTGTTGAGTTTGACTTGTTTAGAATTTTTGAAGCACGAATCGGCTCGATCATCAAAGCTCTTTAAAATCAAAATGAGCCGAATTAAAGCTCAACTTCAATAATTTTAACAAAATACTACTCCCTACGTCTCCCTTATTTAGAGTCCAGTATTCCATTTTGAGTTGTCCCTTAATAAGTGTCAATTTCGTAAAGTTACTGGGTAAAAGTTAGTACATTTTTATTTTGCCCCTAAAAGTATATTTCATTTTAAAAAGCTAATAAGTTAAAGTGTAATGAGAATGTCTACGTAAAGAGTTTATACTCCCTTACATAAAGTTTAAAGGAATATTATCTTGCTTTCATTTATACTCCCTTACATAAAGTTTAAAGGAATATTATCCTCCTCTAACCCAACTGAAAATATTTACCCAAATATGTAATACTTCTTCCGTCTGCCCGCAAACTTTGGCCGTTATAAGCTGCATTTTTTTTTTAACAAATTCAAACATTTTTAACAACTTAAAAAAATCTATTGATATCTATTAATTTGAGGATTTTTTTTCAAAAAAATGTATCATTTTGAAAGCCTATTTTTGCGAACCAGATACTTATTTAGGAACACATAGAGTACTTCGTTGCATTTTTATGTACAATTATGGAAGAGATAGGCTTTGCCGCTCCGCTATCTTTATCACTAGGTTTTTCTTCTCCTTTTTTTTTTTTGTAAACAATGTGCATCCGGATCGTCCAGGAATTTTTATTCCTTTGTTTTGAAAACGATTAGTGCAAGAGCTTGGTTAGGTGGTTTTTATGCCCACGCTCATAGCCCTAATATTCTACTCACTCTGTCCCAATTTAAATGTCCCTCACGAGAATCCTTACATTTTCAAACCAAAAAAAATGTTATCAATATATTATTTTATAAAAAATTTACACCAAGTTAAAGTACACATTGAGTACTTTAATTTGGTGTTAAAAAATTTTAAAAATAATATGTAGAAATATATTTTCTTGGGATTTAAAAATGCACAAATTTTCATAAAAGAACATTTAAATTGAGACGGATGAAGTATTATTATTTCCATTCAAGCAAGTAATAGTAAGCTTTCTTGAGCCCACTAGACTTTTTACATGGAAAAAATCCATTTGTAATTATAAAAAACTTATTTTTGTCTAATTGTCATCCTATCGTAGATTTTTCCTTTTCTGTTCATATTTTAATTTTTTTTTATTCGTCTAGGCTGGATAAATTAAATGATCCATTCCAAAAAAGTAGGAGTATGAAAAAATTCTAATCAAAGAATTTCGAAAATTAAAGTATGTCAAAACTGTTAACGTAGCAAAAATGGGGCCCGAATTAATTTTCCTCTATATCACACACATTTACGGCACCAACCACTCTGTCCTTGGAAACATTACTCCCACCGGATTCCTCCCCCCTACCTCTATGGAGTGGAATGTCACACTCTCCCAGACAAAAAGACGCGGCATTCCAGCCTGGCACCCGCTACATTTCTCTCTCTTCTCTCTCTCTCTGTCTCTCTCAGATCAGAGTAGTGTACAACAGTACACAAAACTAAATTCCCCAACTACCCCTATTTCCATATTTTTCCCTCTCTCCCCCACTAAAATGAGTAGTCCCGATCTAAGTTATATATAATTTGCGTGCGTGACCGGTTGTGATAGCGCAAATACAAGTGTAAAAGTGTCTTTGCAACACATTTTAATTAACTAAAATTCACAAAAGCGAGAATTGAGAATGCTCACACAGTGCAATAATTAACACGGGATGTCCGAAACATTTTAAAAAATTATGTGGCCAACGTCACAAGGCATACACACAACGAAATGCCTTAACTACCCCTATTCCTTCTCTCGCTTTATCTCTCCCATCATTCCCAAATGACCACACTACCAAGCACCTAACCGTATTCCCTCCCCCTCCCCCCACCACCCACCATGCCACTAAATCTCCACCTTCTCCTAACCACCGCCCTCCTCCTAACTTCCCTACATTTCCCGGCGCCGTCCCCCGCTGCACCCCTCCCCCACTTCCGCGAAGCCCCCGCATTCCGAAACGGCAGAGAATGCCTCCACCCCACAACCCCCGCCGCCTCAATCCACATCGCCATGACCCTCGACGCCACCTACCTCCGCGGCTCCATCGCCGCCGTCCTCTCCGTCCTCCACCACTCCAGCTGCCCCGAAAACATCTCCTTCCACTTCCTCACCCTCTCCTCCCCCCACCACCGCCCCAACCACCTCCTTAACACCATCCTCACCACATTCCCTTACCTCTCCTTCAACCTCTACCGCTTCGACCACAACCTCGTCAAGAACAAGATCTCCCTCTCCGTCCGCCGAGCCCTCGACCAGCCCCTCAACTACGCCCGGATCTACCTCGCCGACCTCCTCCCCTCCTCCGTCCGCCGAGTCATCTACTTCGACTCCGATTTAATCGTCGTCGACGACGTGGGCAAGCTGTGGGGGATCAATCTGAACGGGAAGATACTGGGGGCGCCGGAGTACTGCCACGCGAACTTCAGCTCGTATTTTACCTCTGGGTTCTGGTCGAACCCGGTTTTCTCAGGATATTTTCGGGACCGGAGGCCGTGTTATTTTAACACCGGGGTGATGGTGATCGATCTTGATAAGTGGAGGGAGGGGAGGTACACGGAGAAGCTCGAGGTTTGGATGCGGATTCAGAAGAAATACAGAATATACGAATTGGGTTAGTATCATTATTCCGACCAGTATTAATTATTTCTGTATAATGATTTTTGGCCTTTTAGTATTTAGGACAGGATGAGTATTTTACCATTTAGTTATTTTAGACAAAAATACCCATTATTCAATTCAACTCATTTTGCTTAACTTTGTCGTTGTCGTCTAAATGATATTTTTGGCACAAAAAACACGGGGTATTTTGCAGGTCTATCTGAAGACAAAAAAATGACACTTTAGCGTCAATTCATTACCAGAATTTAGTCCGTCCGTGGTTCCAAATTGCTGCACACCTACGAAAATCCTAAAATATTGTAATTTAGAGATGAAAAAATAAAATAACTTTCGCGCATAAAATTCTTAAAGGGAATTGATAATGCTTAAATCCTTTTTGTTCCTGTCAAAAAATCTTTTTTATTCCTGACTTAATTGCCCTCTACTACATATATTAGAAACTCGAGCTTCGCTACGCGCAGAGACAATTTGCAGAGAACCACGCAGAGACAAATGCGTTTGGCCCCATTATGGGTCCCGAAAAAATCTAGAAAAATATCCATAAATTTTTGAATATTATTTTATGGGGCCCTGTAATCGATAAGTATTACTTCTGGATTCGTAGGGGCGAGTTGAGCAGTTTCGCTCCTACGAATCCAAAAGTAATACTTATCGATATCCACTGGAGCTGATATTTTACAGGGCCCCATAAAATAATATTCAAAAATTTATGGATATTTTTCTAGATTTTTTCGGGACCTAAAATGGGGTCAAACGCATTTGTCTCTGCGTGGTTCTCTGCAAATTGTCTCTGCTGTTAGTATTTTTGTATTACTTATGCTTTTAGAAAAGTACATTATTTTAAAAAAAAATAGTTTTGGTGCTCCTTCTAGAAATAATCTCTCCAAAATTTTTGACTGTTTCGTCATCTGCGTTTTTTCGTCTTCAGTGATTTTTTTGTCAATTTTTTTTATTTATTTTATACTTTTTGAATGTACACAGCGTACCTCTATTTAAAAAGTAAATTTTTTTTGTCAAAATGTTAAATTTTTTTTTACTAAAAATGGAAAAATATGCAAATCTATAAAAATTTTTTATCTCAAAAATAAATCTCAAAATTGCAAACCGAACACACTGTTTTTGTTTGGAAGTGCCTAATTCGCCTATTTAGATTTGATTATTTATGAATTTTATAACTGACCCAAATAAGGGGGCAAAAGGGTGTATGTCAATTACTGTATTTCCCTACATCCTTTTCATTGAAAGCTCAGTATTTGACAAAATCTTGAATTTATTAGTCGTATCGTATTCCACCAATTAATAACACAATGTCCAAGACTTTAATTACATAGGAAATGTGCACCAGGGCGGCGAATATAAGTACGATGCAAAAGAGTATAATTCTTTTCTTTCTTTTTTTTATGGGTTACAATGAAAATCAAAGAGGATCATCGAATGCTTCCTAGTATCAATTTTTGGTTGACCCTTCTGTTTGTTATTTGTAATGAAAATTGGGTTGACCTTTTCTAGTAGGAGCATTTGATTTGTTAATTGTGACGAACTCGTCATTCTGTGAGTTTGTTAAACAAGAGAGGCGAATTATGTAAGCACTTTGAGTCGAGTGGGATTTGAAGGTGGTATTAGAAACTAGAGATATACTATCGTGGGCCAAAAAAATAGAAGAAGGGATTTTGCTACTGCCAATTTGGAGAAGAAGATTATTGACCTGTTTGCGACAGCTGTAGATACAGATTTTAAATTTTAATTTAAAATTAAGTTCTCGTATAAGTATTTTGCTTCCAAAATTTCATTGAGGATTTGAGCTTTGATACTTCCGGAATTCAGAGTTTATGGATGTGATTTCTTTACCTATTCTGTTTATTATGTGATTTTGTGCAAGAATAAATTAGTAGTGCTAAACGCTTAATTGTAACAATACTAACAAAAAAAAAAAAAAGTGGTTACTCTAGTGATTTGGCTGCAAGATTTGTTCCTCTTTGTCTCGGTTGAAAACTTTCAAGGTGTTATCAACTACTATTATAGAGTCAATTCATACTGAACTTTTGCTTCAACTTTAATTGGGTCTGCTAGTCTACATTGAGATTGTTCTATAGTAGATTAGTCATAGTTGTGCAAGCTGGCCAAACATTTTGAATTATTTTACCAAAAACAATTCTAACCAACTTTTTATTGAATAGCAATTCTAACCAAAATAAACACCAATTTTTTTTTTTCTCTCCCCGTTTGTTTTACCAGCATTTTTACGTGCCGTAGCATTTTTTATTCCACTCATATTTATCACTCACGCGTGTATCTCCGGATGAATAAACGAGCTCTAAATTTTTATCTCTTTGTTACTAGGTCTTCTTTTCCACTATCTTTTTTTTTTGAGAACTTTGCAAAAACGCCACCTCATATATGCGTATACTTGCTAATTTAGAGCAAGTTTACCAGTCATTTGCTAAAAAAAAAACTCTTGAATAGTGCATATTTTTCATTTTATTTACTCACATTTCTTTCAATACTATACCAATACAATTTATTTTACATATTCTTTATTAAAATATTAATTTTATTTTTCATGTGTGTATACAGGGGAGGGGAAGATGGGACGGGGAGAAGAGGAGAGAGAAAGGAAAACTAATGTAAAATAATTGGTACATAGTAAACAGTTCGTAGCTATATTTAAGCTAAAACTTTTTAACAAAGGGAAAATAGCTTCCTCTTTACCTAAGCTGATACTGTGCCCATTTTGAATTTTTGCTCACATAAAATATCTAAAATGCTCATTTAGATAAGTTGGTAAACTTGCTTGTACTTGCGTCCGTAATGACAGGTTCGTTGCCTCCATTCCTACTAGTTTTTGCCGGGAAAGTAGAGCCAGTCGAGCACAGGTGGAACCAACACGGTCTAGGTGGGGACAACCTCGAAGGACTGTGCCGAGATCTGCACCCTGGTCCGGTGAGCCTTCTCCACTGGAGTGGGAAAGGGAAGCCATGGTTAAGACTCGACTCCAACAAGCCTTGTCCCTTGGATAGCTTGTGGGCCCCCTACGACCTGTTCCGTCACGAGCCTTTGTTTTCAGACAGCTAAAGCCTTGCTAGGATGATGCGCACTGGATCTGGATGGAGAACCTCTATGGGTGGTGCAGTGCAGATCTCTCTTGCACATATAGCCTCAAATGATCCGAGTTTTTCCTCAACTTTCAAGATAATTACTCCCTCCGTTCCAAAATGACTATCCCGTTCGGTCTCCAATGCAAATTTTAAATTGTTAATATCTTTCAATCTATACTGAATTTTGTGTGCAATATGAATCTTATATGATAGATCTCAATTAGTTCTATTATACAAACTTTTTAAAATCTTTAAAAAGATTGTAGATTGAAAGATATTAACAATTTAAAATTTGCATTGGAGACCGAACGGGACAGTCATTTTGGAACGGAGGGAGTATTTAATTTGTGTTTACAAATCAACTCAACCGGATAAATCGTATCGTAAGTACGTGATTCAATATTTTAATTTTTCATATGGATTTTGAACGAACTTCAAAGGACAACAAAGGTGCTATGTGTACAGATTTGGTATCTTCTGTACCCGAGCTTACATTTCAATTTTAAACCCGCCTCAGGTTAAGAAAAATGAACCGAGATGCTCATTTTGAGTGAAATATTTTGTTAGGTTCTCTGCAAAAAATGATCTCAAACGGATATCGGTGGGGCATTTATATAACATTCAACTTTTTCCTAGAATTTAGGTTTGAATTCTAAAACAAAGTTGGGTGTATTGTAAATGTCCCTACGAATATTTGATTGAGTCGATTTTTAGATGGACCCTTAACGGAATATTTTAATTTAAATAAGCGATTCAGATCATATTTATAGGATCCGAAACGGGTCAAATATCAAATATGTACCCTTATTTATTTATTTTTAATTTAAATTGTGATATGTGCAAGAGGAATGGAGACCACACGGGTTTTTTTTGAAAAAGACGGAAAAGTACAAAACGAAAAAGGAATGTGACACGTCGAGGTGACGTGTTCGGAAGGGGTAGTATCGGGACTCTGGAGGTTTCATTGGGGTTATTGTATGGTATGGTGGGGTAAAGACGCGGAGTTACTGTCGGTTGAAGGTGAAATGGACGGACGTTTTGGGGTTGGTGGTGGTGACGTGGATGATGGGGATTGGTGCATTGTATAATATATATCGTAGTATCTAGCTGTGTACTAGTGTTTGGATCTTGTGAAGATTCGCTGATGACTTTCGTGTATAGTACAGTATATGTTGAGTATTCTTTTTCTTTATGTTGGCTGGGGGAGGGGCCAATACCAAGTTGTGCGTTATAAAGTGGTGTGGTCACTTCTTTTGGCTTTTGGATTCTTTTCACTTTTATTTGTTTGATTTACATTTTAGAAAGTTATTTTTTAAAGTTGAGTGATAATGAGTGAAGAAAGATAAAGAGAGAGATTTATTAAAAACTGTATCGAGAGTTAAAAGTTACTCTCAAAGAGTTAAACCAAGCGGAGTGTTTGTAATTCTGGTCTCTCATCCTTGGTGTTTGAGAAAAAATGATGTTCGTGTTATATTTCACGTGGTATCTATTTGGCACATTCGAACCATATAATGCACTTTTGGATGAAACCCTTTCTCTTTCTCACCTAAACATTCTCTCTCTTCTTTTTCTCTTTTAATCCGAACCATCTAAAAATACAATGAATGGCTCGGTGCCGCGCTGAAATTTTTTTCCTGTTCTAGTATGGAGGGGTATATTTGGAGCAATTATTTTGTTGTTTTATATTTTGAGCAATTGTTTTTGAAACTTTTCTTTTCCTGTTTCGGCTTCTATTTTGGATGTATGCTCGACAATAGTTGTGGTGAGTATCGTGTCTTGTGGTGTTTGTGTCATTTGGATATTCGTGTCAAAATTTTCTCCATCCTAACCTGATGTTTACATTTTCATGTTATCGTATCATGTTAGAAATAACCGATCTTAACCCGCTAACTTTTCGTAGGGTTCGTGTCGTATTATCGTATCCTTTCATAAATTCACGTCTTGCATCATGTCGTGTCATCTTGTGTTCGTTTTGAATTCTCGCAACGCTAACCCGATCTGTTTAACTTTTTGTGTTATCGTGTCGTTTCATATTCGTGTTCCGTGTCACAAAACTATCAACCTTAACCCACTAACTTCGTTTCGTGGCGGGTCGGAAATTCCCTCCCCTACAACTTTGGGCATATGCGCACATACTCACAACTTTCTCTACTCACTTCAAAGGCCCATGGTCCTTATAAACTTGGAATAAGCCCAAGATACATATTTATGGGCGGACAAGTGAACTTTAATTGGCCCAACAATAATGGTAGAGAGGGAAAGAGATGATTACATTTTGCAGGTATGCACTTCAGCGGTAGAAATTGAAGAACAACAATGTTTCTGGCATAGAAGCCCAACACAGATGTGGACGCATAGATGTTGTTAATTGTTAATACGTGTGGATCCTATACGATGAATGTGAGATTCATACTTATCGGACTGTTTCAAATATAATCTGTATTCAAGTCTGTGACAGACACAATATGTCCGTAGCATTTTTGATTGACAAAATCTCAACCTTAATTCTTTGTACTTAGACCCATCAGACGGGAGAACCTTCATTTATTACGACTCCATATACTGAGTTGTTCAAAATAGCCAGTGCTGATCGAGGTTGCAGTTCTAAGAAATGAAGAAATATCGATTCTATTTCTATTTCTATTAGTATTATATATAACATTAATAAGAGTGGAAATTATGACGACTGATTATATAATCATCTTTTCTTTCTCTCCAGCACTGTCCAAATTTAACTTAACGAAAGTCTATTTTGTACTACTTCAAAATGAATTGTTAGAGCAAGTCCCGTTGATCTTAAAATAACTTTATAGTGGTGCTATTTTTGGCACAATGGTGGGTTTTTCTTGTTTTGTTTTGCCCTTGAAGGATTAGAGGAGGGAGGAGACCGCACAGTTGAAGTAGGGAAGGAAAGTGGTTATCAGCTGCGTCACAATCAGTGGATCAACGGGACTTGCCTTGGGTCTGGTCACAATCAGTGGATCCTGATAGTCAATGCTTGAGGTTCACAGCCGCGAATCCCTCCTACAGAAATCAGTAATCAAATTACTCAAAGGATGAGCACTTGCCTGAGTCTAGTCCTGGATATGACATTGGCCACTGCAAGACCATCAGTACACATAACAATATCGAAATAATTGCAGTCCTTAATTAGCTAACTTAGTAACCCACGGACATATATACTTGGAGCATCCATAATGTAATAATCAAAATCAATATATTGTTAAAGTTAACAATGTGTGCTTAAAAAAGTGCTCACATTGTAATAATCAAAATAAGCAACCTCCTAACCAATAATCAAATTTGGGCATTTGAATAATCAAAAGTAACAATGTGTGACTTCTCATTGCTAATTTTAGCAACCCTCTAAATGAATAATCAAAAGCTGACGTGACAAGTTTTGATTATTCATTTTTTATTATTACATTGCGGATGCTCTTATAGGCAAGTTGGGTAAAATAACCGATAAAATAATTTTTATATATTGTTTGGTTCAACATGGTAAAAGAAAGTAACAAAATTACAAAATCTTGAGATTTTTTTTTTTACTAGAATTAAACTCGATTTATATATAACAAAAAGGAAAACACAGTACAATAAAAACGGACACTACCTGTCTGAAAGTACAAAAACAACAAACTATACAAAATACACCAAACAAAGCAAAAAAGAAAAAATCACCTGGAGTCAAGACGCCGAAGTTGGACTCGTCGATCGCCCTCATGAAGGGAGTTGGAGTGGCCAAGTATGAAGTGACCAGGTATGGACACAGAGCAAACTCTCCTGGATGGACTAGCCACACCAATTTGAGCTCATTCCCACTGCAGATTGAAGGTTGAAACCGTTGTAGACACCGTTACCGTCGTCGTTCAATTGGTTCTAAGAAACCAGATCTAGAACCCTAGATCTGGCTCTTGAGTCCAAAAATGATGGGGAGAGTGGGAGATTTCAGCTCCCTAAGTAGAGTCTCAACCACCTCATAACCATGGAAATAGGAGAGGAGGAGAAGGGAAGAAAATGGAGAGGAAGGAGATGGAGGAACCGCCATGGGGGGAGGGGAAAAAGAAGGGGGAGACAGCAGAAGAAGAAGAAAAAAAGAAAAGGAGGGCTGGAGAGAGAAGCTCTCGAGAGACTTCTCCTGGACTCCTGAATCTTGAGATTTGATGGGTGAGAGGCATTCCCCAAATTTGAAGAGAGAGAGGAAATTTAAAGGGTGACTTCAAATTATTTGGTACTTGAGGGATTTACTGGAACAATTATTTCATGCCTGATCCCTCAATCTTTTGAAATTTGAAGTTTGAGATATCTGTTGGGGATGATCTTCATGCTCTGAGATAATGTTGTAACCATAGCCCATTTGAGAATGCTTTTTCACTTAACTTTCACCCAGTTTCAAATCTAAGGCTACTGATATTAGTTTTATTTGTTGGCTTAGTTTTATTTGTTTGCTTAATCAGGATGCGATCCACACAGTATTGTATGAATGGGCTATGCAACAAGTTGATGTAGAAGAAGTAGGAGAAGGCGCTCCATTCCCGATATGGAGGCTGTGAGAAATGCAACAACGTGGCGTCAACGGCCAAGGCCTGTATATTAGTATCATCTTATTTCTCTTCGTTCAATTGAGGGTACTTATCTTGCTCCTCGTTGTGTGATGAAGTTAAAATTACACTTAACGGAGTCGAGATTTCCAAATTTTGACCTTGGTTCTAATTCATAGTCAATTATATGTTTGTGCCCCAATCGAACAAGGAACTTGTTAGTGTAGAAGAACTGAATAGGTCAATGTCTCAGACTCTCAGTACGGCCGTACGGGTACAGGCTTTGGACTGCTCCGAGAAATCAATCGCCTGTACGACTCCTGTGCATGGACTAGCCTCATATATATACTGTATATACATGCCAAGGTAAACTCCTGTGTATTTGCAGCAATAAGGAATTCACCCAAATTTCAACTAGGGTAAATGACTTCTGTAGTATAACTAGGTCTAGTCACCACCTGAACCAAACTATAACGACCTAAAGGATATTGGGTTTTTTACCTACTCATCGGCCTGGTCAGATAGTAAAATCAACCACCATATCCAGCAAATGATGAACTACAATACCCCAGCTTGACACGCCGTCCGAATGAAATCAACAGTTATTTCAGAAATAAGCTAAGAAGAAAGGTCCTGATCATCACCGAGAACAAAAGCACGTAAGAAATGCGTTAAGTCAATGTCTGAAACATATGAAACCAGCTGATGCTAGGGAAATTTGCTTACAGAGTCAGCCTTGAAGCTGCAGTTACGATTATACCCAGCTGACATTTGTTCAAATCTCTTCCGAGGAGCCAATGGACCAGACAATCAGCCAATTTCAAGGAGAAGACTTTACACCCCCATAAAGAGTATCTTAGGTTTACTCAAATACCATTTACTAAACGAAGTTTAGATGGAAAAAATGGTAACAAAATACAGAGTCAGCAGGGTTTTGATCCGCGACTGGGATGATGAGGATGTTTGAACCATGCTTAGTCAACCACCTTGCTCCCACCCCACGCAAGGAAACTATCTTGCGATCCAAACTCCTACAAAAGTACAGAGAAGTTCATCAAAAAGAAAATTTAAAAGCATTCACGGCAGTTTCCACTTTTTTGCAGCATATTTTTCTTGTATGTGAATTCATATGCCCAAGCAGTTGTAGTTTAAGAAGGTTGTTCAGTAATATTTCTCAAGTGCTCGAATTATTTTTTGTAATCTTAACAAACTCCAAATAAGAAAAAACGCACGCGTACAATTTTTAGATTTTTTAAGGCCAAAATCCTTTCTTTTAAAGTAGAAAAACCCTGCTTAGCATATGGATTCTACTTTTAAGCTAATCAGCGGAAATGAACAATGTAAGCAAATAAGGTCAAACGATGCAACAGTTAAACAGCACATACAAGCTGGCTCAGCCGGAAATCAGGGGGCGTATCGAGCTCTATGTTTGCCGGATCAAGGGCCAGATCTTGGCACGCCTCTAAATCTTTCTTCAAACACTCGGGTCCTAAACGAGAATAGTCAGAAAGGCAGGGCTTGCCATTAAATTCACCATTTATATTTTCGTCCCTACCAGGGGACTGGCTACGGAGAAGGTCATCACACAAGGACAGCCCCTCCACAAGCTGCTGTGAGTCTAAAAGATTCTGAGACTCACTGTCCCACCACTTTGACTCTTCCCCAGTCGGATTGTCAGTATTATCTGTCGTTAGATCAGCATGATTTTCTGCCACAAGGGAGTCTTGAAAATTTGGATTCCCGCTCACAGCTTGCTCCTCATCTTCAAAGTGCCCCATCTCGTGATTCTGAAGCTTAAAAATCATGAAGGGAGAAAAAAAACATTGGTATATCAGGTTTTGGTTTTTCTTTTGCCTGGAGATCGGTGTAAAATGCAGATGAAACTGTTATTGCTTACAAAATTAGTGAAGAAATGCAACCGCCTCTTTCTTTCTAACAGAAGTCATCAATGATAACCCAAATTAATATATTCTCTTAAGCAAAAAAAAAAAACCCTAATCCAAAAGTACCAATTAGGGCATCCTTTGGTAATTTGATTGGCAATAAAAAAAACACTGCCCAAGGAAAACAAAGGTACCAGTAGTGTAACTCCACGCTTAGATTTTTACAATTACCTAATTTTCGATGAACAGAAAACAGAATAATGCAATGATGGTCACAGTTGTATACACCATCTGATGTGACGCCTCCAACCGCATAATGGGATGGACAAACAATTGAGATAGGTGCATACAAAGTACCACATCAAACTCAAATGTGCTACCAAGTATTGTTCAAACAAAATATATTGTCATGACTCATGATGCCCAACAGAGAGTTTGTTTTACCTGAGAATAAGGATCGGCGCAAGAAATAGCAAAAACTTGTACAGGGTCAAAATCAGAAACTCTTTTTTCTGCCCGGGGTGGTTCGGGAGTCACAGATTGTGGAGTAACTGGATCTACTTTTGCAATCATAAGATCATTGCCTTCTTCAGGCAAATCTTGTTCAACTTTATCACTCTGCTTGACTACTTGTTGCTGATAAAACACCTTGGAGATCACATACTCCCCATCCCTTTCATCTTCTCCAGTGCCCAAGTGATACTGATGCATTACCCAATTGGTTTTCTCTGGTTTCCCACCCTTGACTGGGGTCACATAAAGCACCATAATCTTCTTACATCCAGTTTGGACCCCATCTAATATAACCGGTTTGGTCCTTCCAGTCTTGTGCCAACGAACATCGCCAAAATCGTCACCGTTTATCTTTCTACGCTTCCGAGTTCCAGTGTTGTAAGCCTTGATTGCTCTATGAAAAAAGTGAGCAACACTTCCATCTTGCGTAACACCTGAAAATTCCTAGAATTATAACTCATTCAACGAGAGAGATACAAGAATCACAGCGAGGAAATTTCCGTTCTGACCTGGCAAATTCTGAGGATGGGTATAACAAATCCCGTCATCTTCATTCACAGTTGGAATGAATTCGTCAATAAAAGGATGGAGTTTCATATTCTCAACACCAGCTTTCGCAAGTAAATGCCATATAATCTCTTGATCAGATGGATCGAATTTGACACCTTTGGGTAATCCTGGCCACTCCTGAGTTACCTGAGAACATAGAGGTTCCAAAAGCTCTTAGTTTTGAAACCGGTGCTATAGGCTACGCTTAATCAACAATCAAGCCATGTGCAGCAAAACGTCTCTTTAACTCCTCAGTTCTTGGAGGTATAGGGGGTCACTGTTCCAGTGGTATTTTGAGAGCAACAACTTTGTGCATATATCGCCAAAGGTTAAGTTTGTCTCCAATCCTCCCCCACCCATACCCCCAAAGATTGGGGACTAGATGGTTCTATTATTGTTTTTGTTGTTCTGGATTTTTTGTTCATTGTTTCCTATGTCTTTTCTAGCTGATACTAAGCAAAATGCTAAATCCAAGCTGTAAACAGACTCTAGAATGAGTAGTTTCACACATTGTCTAGACCACCAAAAATGCAGACATGTCCTGAAATTCAATGAATTGAGTAGAGGTGTCCCTAAAATTTTAATCATAACAGGGATACACACATTAGCCCGTGAAACTTTGAAAAACTGATACTATTTAGCTGCACATCCAATGGTCATGTGTGTAACTGTATATCAAACCCGAAAACATGATGGACATAACTTAGAAACTAGGTATCGAGACAACTACAGCCAATCTGAAGACCAATCAAAGGTCTAAAAACTGTGTATACTCATGAAACGACCAACCAAAGTTCAACACACAAAAAATGACCAACCATAGGTTGTGAGACCAGTGAAAGGTCTAAATCACCAAGTGAATATATGATGCACCATACCTCAATCCAAAGATAAGAGTCCCAAGACAAATGAGAGAGAAACAAAACCCACAATCAAATATGTTGCCTTGAAGTTGGACCCTTTTTGGATAGCTGCTAGTATCATAAATATCTATGTAACTAGAGTGTATGACTATCAAGAGCAGAGGTGGCAGTTTTCATATCAGGTCACTTAAACAAAATATCAAGTGATCTGCCGGAGTTTATCCCACATTGGTTAATTAAATTCTCCAAAACTAGTATATCAGCCTAGGCGGCCTCTTCACTCATTGCTAATTGGTCTTGAGTGGAGAGGCTGTGGCGCAGCCTCATATGCTAGTTTTGGAGAAGATAATTAACCAATGTGGGATAAACTCTAACAGTCCCCAGCACGTGCAACCCCCGACTCACACTTGGAGAGGTAAACAAAAGATCCATAACACGTAGATCACAACAAACAACGGCGCACTTTGGCACAAACAAGGGGGAACAAATTCTCCGAAATCCTAGCTCTGATACCATGTTAAAGCATCCACCAACTCAAGATTGGCAACGAGTGGAAAGGCCGCCCAGGCTCATATACTATTTTTGAAAAAAATAATTAACCAATGCGGGATAAACTCCAACATGATCAACCACCCAAAAAAAATAAAAAATCTGATCCAAGGTCATTATGTTTCAGATTCCATGACAAACTAGGTTAGTACTTAGTAGGACTTCAGCTGAAGAAATCCCAAGTGAGGAAAATTTTCTGGTTCACTAACTAGGAATATAGAGGTCCACAGTACCAATGCCAATTTAAAAAAAAAAAACGAGTCCATCTATGTTTAGCAACAGAATTTGTGCAAGATTCTTCTATATATTTAGGTGGAGGAAATTATTAGGCACTTAGTAAGTCATCTTTTCTAGCTCCTATTTCTTGTGCATCTATCAAATTTAACAAAACTTCATTTTCTTTGTTTCTTTTTGTGTGTTTAAGTATTAAGAAAAAAATATAGCCATGCGTAGGTGTTAAAGTATGAAGAGTGGCCAAAACCCTATACACTTGGAACAAAACAGTCGCTTTGCACATAGTATAAGTTTTGACACAAATTCACAATCGCAGGATAACAGAAAGCGATACACCTTCTCTATATCATGACAAAAGCTGAGAACCACCAAAGACCTCTTGCACAAGTATGTTGAGAGGATTAGAACACAGTAAAAGCAGTTACTCAAAGGGGATAGGACGAACAATTTCCATAACATTAACAGCATAATGCCCACCTTCCTAAATAAAGCAATTATATTTATATTCCCTCTGTTATATAACCTACTCTATGTATTTATATCTATTGAACCCTCTGTTAAGAAACAGTTTCACTTAGTAGAGGATTTCTTTAAAAATGGTTGATGTTTGCTTATTTGTTTGAAACAAGAAAAGAGAAAAAATAATGTCGCAATGTAAAATGATTATTGCACCAAATGCTTCAAAAGGTGCAAATAGCTTACCTACATGGAGAGCAACTTTATACCCGATTGAAATGCAATGTACGACTCGTTTAACTGGTAATGCTGATAAATGCCTAACCAAAATCACGAATAGACCTGTAATCTAGTAGCGATAAAGCTAACCAAAATAGACCCAAAACCCGGCAATAGTTTAAGAGAGGCACCGTGTCCCGTTTTAAGTGCGTAATCAGGGATTCAATAACCAACTTACTTTATATTTGAGTTGAAATGAGAAAAATGAAAGGCAAAATGCCAACCAATTAAAAAAGAGAACCAGAGAACCTAGGAGAATATTCATTTCACCTAATCATAACCCAGAAACTGAAAGTTATATAATATAAGATCAAAAGGGAGGTATTATACATCACTATTGTCAATGATATGTTGGCAATTAGGGCAAGGTCTACTTGGGTTGCTTTTCCAGTGGACTCTTTCCGGATCACACAAGCCAGATGCACTCTTGATTTTTGTTGCAATCCTATTGCTGTCAACCAACCATGATTGTCTGCATAGTTTACACACAGTAATTATAGCCAAGCCATATAACTATAATATTAGTGACTGAACTAGAGATCTATAATCTGAAAGACAATTTCAAGATTTTGGATTCTGCAATATTACTGGCATATACCAGGCGGGAGGACTAAGTAGATATACAGGGATAAAACCCAAAAGCCATATTAAGAGCAAAACAATGAAAAAGTTGATGACCTAAATATCTTCAGAAGTCAAGCCCGTTCAACGTTAAAGCCAGAACAAGAAGAATGTCAAAAACAATGGCTAGATGTTCTTAGGAATCATCTTACTCACCTCTTGGAGGAAGTTTTTGCTGCCTCTGACCTACAATAAACATGAGAAGAAGACTAAGTGACTGCTAGCTAATTTGCATGCTCTCAGATCACATAGAACTACTTGAGTACTCTT
Source organism: Rhododendron mucronatum var. ripense (assembly GCA_019656295.1). Lineage (NCBI taxonomy): Eukaryota > Viridiplantae > Streptophyta > Magnoliopsida > Ericales > Ericaceae > Rhododendron > Rhododendron mucronatum. Next base: position 1,564,110 of record BPLT01000105.1, on the reverse strand, counting down.
ATAAGACGGTGAGGACGCAGAACTGACAATAGCTAGTAGTTTTCAAAAGGTCCAAGTTCTGTTTTCCATCACCTTATAACAAATATTGTCTCCCCAAGAAATGTGAGGGTCGGGCATCTTAAAATGAATGTTCACTGTATCTCGTTTAAGGTGTCTTTCAGTTAAAAGTTAAAACAGAAGATTAAATCTCAATAGAGAGGATATAAGGACGTAAAAGTTTCCGATATAGCATAGATTTGCATCATGTGCATCAGATTCTAGTATTAATGCCCCCTTTGCTATCAAGTCAGCTATACAACTCATAAGTAACTAATAAAAACTATTGACTACCATATTTCCACAAAATGTATTATCTTAAAGTTGCCTAGAAAAATAGCAGAATGACAGCTGAATTAAGCCATGCGTCTTAAAGTGACTAAAGGTCACGTTTGGCAAGGAACTGGAACTTGATCTTACTAACTAAACAAAGCTGCTTCACGAACAAGAATATGGCTTTGAATATAACAAAGAACACAACCAAGATAGGCAATACCAAAGAGATAACATAACATCAGACCTTGGATGTGATTTCTCCAAATGCACATTGAAATCTTGAATTAACATAAACCTGGCTACTTCATTGGTCCAATTTATTAGAAGGAAACGATTATAGACACAAAATTCTATCATCCTGATGGTTAATCCCGCAACATTCTATCCTCCTGATGTTTAATCCCTATTTCATACAACACAGAAAGTGCACAGGTGTTACGAAAAAGGTGGTAGAAGTTCAATTTTCACTGTTTTGAAAAAGGGTAGACGGGGAGACTGATGCCATAAATATATATTTGCTCAGCGACTGATGCTATATATTAATGATTTAGTTTATCTAATTTGGACCAAAGAGAGAATAGGCAATGAAATGCTAATGATGCCAAACAGGCAATTCAGTCTCCCACAACTCAAAAAAAAAAAAAAAAACTAATATTGCCCAATTTGTGCCACAATAATTGTGAAGTCAAAGGCTTTCTTAAAGCATCCTTAAACCACTCGGTATAGTGCACCGAAACATCAATTGTGAGAAATCAACCATAAGATAACCATAAGGCCCTGTTTGTTGGGCATCGTAGAGCATGGGTTGGGACTTCTACGCGTGTGGGACCCCATAGCGTAGCAGCTGTTTGGTTGCCATTTTTTGAGGAGGATTGGTAATCTGGAGGATTAACTCCTACTTGAATACATTACAACATTAATCCCCTCACTCCTCAACCAAAACAAACATGATTATAGCAATCACTACCTCCAACCAAACTAATCCCTCCTCACCATCAATCCCAATCGCAATCCCCTCCTCACTATACATAAAACCTAATGAGATACACCAAAAATACGATTTACCCTATTGATCAAATAGATCAGGCTTTCAGATGTAGAATACCCATTTGCTGATTTGAGGTCACATAAAACCTAATCAGATACACCATAAACCTAAAGACTACAACTTCTTTCTACAAAAACAAAACTCAGGCGGAAAACCAAGGAAACAGTTAGTTCAGAGGATCAACTCGGTATTGAGAAAGGTTGTCCGTCTTCCAATAAAACTTGGACTAAACTGAACTGAGAAGATATCATCAAAACGGGTTCTTCTGGATTACTTTCAGCAAGAGAGATGCATATACAAAAATACATATATAGATAGAGTTAGAGAGAGAAGAAAGAGAGAGGGGCGCATACCCAGTCATGGCGGAGTGATTATCAGAGGATTGGGGTCAAAATATCATTTGCTTTCCTTTCTTTTCTTCAGTTCTTCTTTCCCTTTCCATGGGGGTATGCAGCACCGACGATCCGATTTTTCCTCTTAGGTTTTCCCACATTATATATTGTTTCTTGCACGTACATGTGACTTTTGAATTTCGAAACCCGGTTACTATTCTCCATGTTATGTCATTACAGAGTCGAGAGATGCTACATACACAATCATCCATCTATAATACCATCCACTACATTTTTTATGGGGTTCATCCTTGGTCCCAAAAAAATACAGAAAAAATGTCCATAAATTTTAGAATAATATTTTTATGGGACCATGTAAAAAATCAGCTCCAACGGATATCGGTAAGTATTATTTCTTGATTTGTAAGGCCGAAACTGCTCAACTGTACAGTTTCCACCTACGAATCAAGAAATAATACTTTTCAATATCCGTTGGAGCTGATTTTTTACAGGACCCCATAATATATTATTTTAAAATTTATGAACATTTTTATGTATTTTTTTGTGATCCTAAATGAGCCCCACAAAAGATGTAGTGGATGGTATAGTGGTTGAAGGTAGTATATCTAGACTTATTGATTATCTCATTGATGTCATTATATATTCAATTTCTTCCCTTGACAATTTCATGAATCCAATGTGCCTGTATATATTAGTAGAAATAATATTCATACAGATTTTTTTTTTGCACAGATTGTGATGTGAGATCTGCTTCGGATCTTACGCAAATGATCTTATTCGTTCATTAAATATAAAATATTTTTTCAAGGGTCTCTACTAAAATCAATTCAATCCGATACTGTAGTTGATGCAGGCCGATATTTTAATTATTCTAGAAATATAGGAATCTTAGTTTATTATTTTGAATTTAGTATTTTAATAGGAATCGTTTTGTTTTAGCATTAATTGCCTAGAATATTAGGTTTTCTTATTTAGGTTGATTTTATTTCCTTTTTATTATTTTCTTATTCTCCAAGATTTAGATTTTTAAATTTTCTATATTTTATTTCCTTTATAATATTTCTAGTCTAATATTATAAATAAGGATGTAAGCCTTAGTGCTAAGGGAGTTGTTGTTTTTTTTTTTTTGTGAATATTAATGAAAATTGAGATTATTTTTCATTATTGTGTGTTCGTAGAAGAAGCACCTCCAGTTCATACTTATTTGTGATTGTCCTTATTGCGCATTCATCTTTCGACACGCCCCCCTGCATCAGTTGGTATCAGAGCTTGAGCTCGATTCCGGATCATGGCGTGACAAGGAGTTCTTTATGGTCGTTATGTTATTGCCGAAGATTTGTATAATCGAAGTAAAGCTGCACAAGAAGCACGAATGGAGGTGAGGTTCCAACAACTTGACCAGCGTGTGATGGATGCGATTGACGTCCTAACCGATTAGATGGCTGCCATGGCTGTTGGGGGGAACCCACCTCGCCGTCGTCCGGTTCAACCTCGGTTTCCGGAAGAGAAGAAGGTGTTGGATGATATTTCTATCACTAAACCTTTGGCTTGCAACCATCAGTCAAGGGGGAGGACAAAAGTGGATGAAGCTACTATCGAATGACCATTCACATCAAAAATTATTTCCGATTCAATTATAGATTGGAGTAAACCGCCTGTGTATGATGAAGAGCCTATTGAAGAAATTGCAAATGGCTCATGTTTGGAATCCATTTGTAGTAAGAATGTAGGTGATTTTGTGTCTTCATTTTCGATGGAAGAAAAAAGGAGAATTATCCGATTAACCATTTCGATTGCAAAGGAAGTGGCTGCAAGTACCTATTTTCAGCATATGCATTTACCATCGGGCATACACGGAAGCAAAAAGTGTTTTGAAGGGAAGTCATTCTATGGTGCACACACAAATAGAAAAGGCATCCTATCAAATTACACAGATTCTTTTTGGGACTTCATTGAAGACTCCATAAGCAAGAACATATGGATTGCACACCTACATCGAATTTGGAAGGAAGTCGTTCCATTACATTTTGAAGAATCTTCAAAGTTCAAGTTCGAGAAAGTTAATTTGAACTATAAGATTGATGCGGATAAGTTTCGACGAGTTCAACTATCTAAACTCGATGATGAGTTTCTTCAAGTGGAGGAGGATGATGCAGGCCAATATTTTGATTATTCTAGAAATATAGAAATCTTAGTTTATTATTTTGAATTTAGTATTTTAGTAGGAATCGTTTTGTTTTAGCATTAATTGCCTAGAATATTAGGTTTTCTTATTTAGGTTGATTTTATTTCCTTTTTATTATTTTCTTATTCTCCAAGATTTAGATTTTTAGCTTTTCTTTATTTTATTTCCTTTATAATATTTCTAGGCTAACATTATAAATAAGGATGTAAGCCTTAGGGCTAAGGGAGTTGTTTTTTGACGAATATTAATGAAAATTGAGATTATTTCTCATTATTGTGTGTTCGTAGAGGGAGCACCTCTAGTTCATACTTATTCGTGATTGTCCTTGTTGCGCATTCATCTTTTTCGACACGCCTCCCTGCATCAGTTGGTATCAGAGCTTGCGCTCGATTCCGTATCATGGCGCGACGAGGAGTTCGTTATGGTTGTTATGTTGTTGCCGAAGATGTGTATAATCGAAGTAAAGCTGCACGAGAAGCACGAATGGAGGAGAGGTTTCAACAACTTGAGCAGCGTGTGATGGATGCGATTGGCGTCCTAATCGATCAGATGGCTGCCATGGCTGTTGGGGGGAACCCACCTCGCCGTCGTCCGGTTCAACCTCGGTTTTCGAAAGAGAAAGAGGTGTTGGATGATATTTCTATCACCAAACCTTTGGCTGGTAACCATCAGTCAAGGGGGAGGACAAAAATGGATGAGCTACCATTGAGTGGCCATTCACATCAAAAATTGTAATGACTCGAATCTCGGGCCAATATTTTTTTTAAAATAAAATTAAATAATTTATTAAAGTATTTTGATTGATAAATCTAAACCTAGATTTTCTAGGAAACCCTAGCCTTACTTCATAATCCTAAGAATCTAGGATAAGATTACATTGGATTAGGATAAGATATGATTGGATATCCTAAGATATACTTAGATACATTAAGATTTGTTTGGATTTTATTAGATATTATTAGATATTATAAGATTATGTTTGGATATTATAATATTTTGTTAGATATTATTAGATTTTGTTAGATTATGTTTAGATATGATATGATTATCTAAGATTGTGATCTAGATCCTTCTTCCAACAAGTATAAATAGGCAAGCCTCACACCCATGCACACCATACCTCACTTCCTCACTTCTTGCTTTCTTTGATTGAGTTTTTATGGAGAGAAAAAAAAAGTGAGAAAGAGTAGCCGGCAAAAGAAAAAGAAGAGAAAATAGGGGAGGAGCTGAGGTGTTTTTCGATAAGACCGAATGTGAGGAGTAGTGGTACTCGGTTCTTCACGTGGTTCACAACATATTTTGAGGTAATCCGGGTAGTATACGATATGCTTCCCACTTCCGGAATCATTCCTTCACTATCATCTTTGTGCTCCTTTTGATATTCTCGTGGTTTTTATTCAATCCTGTGGAATCTTGTTGAAGAGTGGAATAATTGGTTTCGAATATGATATTGTTGGCTGAGTATTATTGAATTGTTTAGTACAAAGATCGAGTGAACTCATGCACCAATAGCCTATCCAATAGCCAGAATGGGTCGAGGATGACTAGGTGAGGAACGCATTGGGGGAGTGTCACTGGTCATGTACTGAGGAGGATATGGTATGAGGTCCTTTGTGATTGTTGCTTCGACTTGATGGTTGATTATCGTTTATTGCTTCAACTTATGAGCTTTGTTATTCTGTTGTATCGTATACTTCCCGGATAATTTCTTTTTAAGGTGTGGAGCCGGATTAGTGGAAATTAAAACGGAGCATGTAAGGATTAATTTGGAGAGGTCTTGGAAGAGCTGATAATTTTGGAGCATTTAGAAGATTATTTAGAGGGCGACTTAAGTTTATTTTGGTGATGTAATTTGTTTATGGAGAAAATAGGGGCCTAGAAGTGTTAAAAATACAGTGTATTTTGGAGTTTATTTTTAGAAAATAGCGGGGCGTTACAAAAATTATTTCCGATCCAATTATAAATTGGAGTAAACCGCCTATGTGTGATGAAGAACCTATTGAAGAAATTACAAATGGCTCATGTTTGGAATCCATTGGTAGTAAGAATGCAGGTGATTTTTGTGTCTTCTTTTCGATGGAAGAAAAAAAGAGAATTGTTCGATTAACCATTTTGATTGCAAAGGCAGTGGCTGCAAAAATACAAGATATTTTCAGGCTATAGCCAATAACATGTTTCGGAGAATTTTAGTGGGTTCAATTAAGGCTGGTGGGAGATTACTAGAAGAACCGAAGGATATCAAAGATGCAGCTGTTGTACATTTCACAAACAATTTCAAAAGGGATAGCATCAACAAACCAAGGCTGGGGGGGGGGGGGGGGTGTTCATGGAAGGCTATCTCTAGAAACTGCATTACAACTTGGTAGAGTTTTTGATGTGAGGGAGGTTTTAGATTCTCAAAAGGACTGTAGCAATCTTAAGCTCCGGGCCCGGATGGCTTTAATTTTTCCTTTGTGAAGCTCGACTGGGATTTTATGAAGGATTTGATCATGCAATTTTTCTCTGATTTTCACTCCAATGGCAAGCTTACAAAAGGTATCAACTCGACTTTTGTTGCTTTGATTCCTAAGGTAGATTGTCCTGTGTCGTTTAAAGAATATAGACCCATTAGTATGATTGGATGGGTGTATAAGGTGCTTTTCCAAAGTGCAAGCCAATAGAATTAAAGCTTTTTTGCCATCGGTCATTGGAGAGTCTCAAGCTGCGTTTATAGGGGGAAAACAAATTCTGGATGGAGTTCTTATTGCAAATGAGGTTATACACAGCTGGAAATATAGTTCTCATGGGGGTTTGCTTCTTAAAATTGATTTCGAAAGGGCTTATGATTGTGTGAATTGGGGTTTTCTACTAGACCTTCGTGCAAAAATGGGTTTCGGAGATAAATGGTGTGGGTGGATAAAGGAGTGTGTATCCTCCATGACTAGCATCAAAAGGAGCTGATTAGCATCAAAAGAATCCTTAGATGTTTTCAACTCATGTCAGGGCTGAAAATCAATTATTCCAAAAGCTCTTTATGTGGTATTAAAGTTCCCCATCAGGATGTGCAATCCTTGGCGCAAGTCATGGGATGTAAAGTGGAAAGGTTGCCAATTAATTATTTGGGCTTGCCTTTGGGTGCTAATCCCAACAAGATTAATACTTGGGATTCTGTAGTGGAGAAGATGGAGAAGAGACTAAGTGTGTGGCGTGGAAGATACAATTCCTTTGGGGGTAAACTTATGTTAATAAACTCTTCTTTGGCCAACCAGCCCATTTATTTTTTATCCATATTCAAAATGCCGGCGACTGTGGCAAGGAAGATAGAGCAAATTCAGAGGAAATTTTTTGGAGGAAACACAATTGATAAGAGAAAACTCCACTTAGTTAAATGGGAGGTGCTTTGTAAGAAGAAGGAATTTGGTGGGTTAGGAGTGAAGAACTTGAGAGTCCAAAATCTAGCCCTCTTGCCTAGGTGGTGGTGGCGATTTCATAACGACAGTGATTCCCTTTGGGTGCAGATCATAAGTGGAAAATATAACTTGGAACATTGTTGGTTTCCTCGTTTGCCGGCCTCTGGAAGGACTTCTTAAATTTGGAAAGACATTTGCACTCTTGGGGATGTTTCTTCTTATATCGGTAATATCATCCAAGAGGGTTTCAGATTACAGGTCCATTCGGGCATGGCGATTTCTTTTTGGAATCATGTATGGTTAGGGGATACAACTCTTAGAGAGGAGTACCCACGGCTATACTTAATTTCTTCTCAAAAAGATGCCGTGATTAATGTGATGCGAGGTGGAGCCGATGAGGGTAGCTGGAATCTGACATTTACCAGAAGTTTATGTGATTGGGAAAACTTTCAAGTGGAGGATCTAAAGCAGAGGTTGCAACTTGTAACACTAGATTTGGCCAGGCAATATTCTGTGCTTTGGAAATGGTCCTCGGATAATCGATTCTCGGTAAAATCCGTGTATAATCAATGGGAGAATGGTGGTCATACTAGGAGTCCGATGATGGAAGCCATTTGGAAGAACCTATGCTCCCCAAAGGTGAAAATTTTCGCTTGGATGGCTATCCAATCCAAGGTGGCTACTAGATCCATGTTATTGGGTCGAAATCTGCTACTGGAGGGGCGATCTGTTCTATGCCCATTTTGCTCGCCGCACTTGGAGTCACCTCATCATTTATTCTTGCATTGCCATTTTTCTTGGGACGTTTGGTCGAGGATTCTGGATTGGTGGCATATAAAGTGGGTATGCCCTGCATATGTGGAAGACCTATTTATTTGGTGGGATGACAGTAGATTCAGAAATTTAGAGAAACACTTGTGGGAAGCCATTTTTTACACTATTTTGTGGTCATTGTGGCTGGTTACAAATTTGTATGTGTTCAGCAATGCTACTACAAGTTCTGGGGAAGTGGGTGATTTGATGAAAACTAGAGTTGCAATGTGGGTAAAGGCAAATTCGACATAAAGGTGTATTCGGTGGAGGATTTTAGGATTTTTCTAGATGGAGTTAGGGTGTTGAAGTTGTAAGTTGATTTGGGTGGTAATGTGTTTTGCCATCCAATTTTCTGTTAGAGGGATTTTTGTATATGGTCTTTTGTATTCTTGTTTTGTTCGAGCATGTGTGTATGTCCATGTTCTAGCCCTTCGATGTAACCATTTTCGAGGTTTTTATAAAAGTTTTCATTTTGTTGAGCAAAAAACAAAACTTGACCAATTCTGATGAAGTCATTTTTAGATCACACTATCCAAATGTACATGTTATAGGAGTACGAAGTTGGGTGGCTCGTGCCCCCTCCGGCAAATAAGCCTCTAGATGTCGACGGCGGCGGCGGATATAGAGCACGGTTCTTGTCTGGGGAAGCGGCTAGAATGTTAACTCGGACTCACTCGGTCACTCAGTGGTGTGACTCAATGGGGCAACTCAATGGGCCGAATTAGTGTGGTAACCCAATGTTGTTCTGGGCTTCTTTGTAGCTGGTTTTTATGATTTTTTTTTTGTTTGTTTTGGGTTTCTCGGTCATGTTTTTCAGTAGTTATGGGTGCACCGTTCGTCCGTCCACCGGCCGGTGCACCGTCGAGTGCTGGTATAACAACCGTAAAACCATCCAGATAGGTCTTTGTTTTTGAAACTCTTATATCTCCCAATTTATAATATTTTTTTATAATTTTAAAAATTTTGTATTATAGATTTAATCGAGAACTATCAAACAAAATTTATATTGCATATTTTTAGATATTCATATTGAAAAATACAAGAGTTCAAAGAACTGGACGAATATCGAAAAAGTTCAAAGAAAATGAGACGGAGGGAGTATTAGTCTAAAATTCAAATGAAATAACTCTATAGGAGTTTTAGTCCAGCCTAAATTTCTGTGATGTGTAGAGTCTATTAATAAAAATATTTTAGAATCTAGAATTCGTAAAAAGACAAAATTGCTTTTAATAAGACAAGTGTTTTGTTTGGCTAACACAAAAAATATCTTTTTCATTTAAATTGTCTTAAATGAGACAATGATTTTATTTGGCTAACACAAAATATGAATTTTTTTCGTGTTTTTCAATATTATTGCATTTTCATAGGGTACCATAGGATTTTAGGCACTTTCATAGGGTTTCAAGATGTACTTTCATATTATAGGGTTTTAAGGTGTATTTTCATATTATAGGGTTTTAGCGGTTTAGGTATTTTCATAGGATAGCCTAGGATTTTAGGCACTTATATATATAGGGTATCCTAAGATTTTAGACACTTTCATAAGGACTTTAAGATTTTAGGCACTTTCAACGCTGGTCAACGCCGATCAACCTTTGTCAATGCTGATCAACCTTTGTCAACGTTGGTCAACGCCGGTCAACTTTGGTCAATGCAGTCAATCTTGGGTGGGTTTTTTTGGTAAATCTTGAACCGAATGTCCTTTAGACTTTACGAAAAAATATTTATGTCCTTATTTTAACAAAAACCTTTACAGTACACCCTCTTAATTAATTTGCCCTCTCGATATCTCTCAAGTACCCCATCTCTTTCTTCGTCCTATTGTGCCTGAAGATCTTAAACCAAAATACAAACACACAATTAATTGAGAGGAAAAACTCCGATTTGTATCAATCAAGAAATACAAAACGCGATTTGGCTTTATTTGGTTGAGAGTTTAGTTTTGGAAGTTGGTGGAGAGAGAAATAAGGTAATAATTGAAGATAGGGATAATGATTGAACAAAGATAAAAAGAGATGGAAAAGTAATAATTGGAGAAATAGAATAATAATTGAAGAAAGAAGTAAAGTAATGATTAGAAAACTAAACTAAAATGTGTACTGAACACAAAACACTTCTCTCTCTCTCTCACACACACTCATACACACACACACACACACACACTCTCTCTCTCTCTCTCTCTCTAGTTCTCCGTGACTCACACCTCTCTTAGCTCACATCCACATCTCACAGCTCACATCCACATCTCACATCATGTGCCACAACTCACTTGGGACGCACAATATTGACCAAATCAATCAATACAGGAGCTTCTTCGATGTAATGTTGGACGTCGCCTACTCTGCTGTAGGCACCTTTGGCTCATTTATCTCTTTATCTCTTTTCTTTTTTGGTATGTTAGCTAGTGGCCTGATTATCATATACTATATTGTGCACAAACGTTTTGTATATTTGTTTATTACAAGTGTAAATTCGAGAGGTGTTCTCTAAATGCAAGGGTCATATATATATATATATATATATATATATATATATATATATATTGAAAAGGCAAGGGTCATGTTTGTGCGCATGCAGGTGTTTAGTAGGGAAAAGCTTTGGCTCCAAGGAGAACTCCTAAACGACAGTTTTGAAGCACACTCATCTGTTGGGGATCGGGTCTCCACCGAGATTTCTGATCGTGAGAAACCATACAAATAATGCTCGGGAAGCTGCTTGTTCAGCATTTTAAGTAATGACTTTGACCAAATAACTACTAGTCGCTGAGCTTATTCAACTAAACGGCTGGGATCTGCTCGAGTGCAATTTTGTTCACCCTCCATTTAAGAGGGTAAATATTACCATCTTTTTTATTGGTTGAAATTGTGTGGATTCTACTACAAAATGATGTCATGCTTATCATACAATATATTTTTTGGTAAGCATGACATCAATTTGTGATGGGATCCACACAATTTTAACTAATAAGAAAGAGGATAATGTTCACCCTCTTAAGTGGAGGGTGAACAAAACTCAACTCCATCTGCTCAGCCTTGATGAAATCTAAATTGTTCATTGCCGAGTATGGACGGTTCGAATTGGCCCAACACATATGCTGTTAAAGGACAACACGCACCTTGCGTTCGGTAAATATAAGCAGGGGGAAGCTACTTAAATGTTTCCGTTCTTTACTTCTCCCTTGTTCTTGAAACATTTATAGTCAACTTTATTTGAGTTATCAAACCAACTTAATTTTATTTTTACTTAACCTGTTCAATTCTTCTACATTAATAACCCTTCACTCCCTTGTTCGAGTGGGTACAAACGTAAAATAAGTCCCGGGAGAAGTGGAGAAGCAGATTTGGTAAAAACGTACTAGTAATTGACCATGAATCAGAACCAAGGTCAAAATTCGGAAATCTCAACTCCCTGAATTAAACTGCCTTCTTGTAACTTTACGAGGGAGCAAGAAAACTACCCTCAATTAAACTGCTTTCTTATAAACTTATTTTTTTTTTTACGTGTTTTATTTGTTTTTTTAAAATTTTTATTAGATCCACGTAATTTTTGAATTAATCATCCGTCTGAATAAGAGGAGTAGCAAAATTATGACCAAAAGCAAAAAATAAAATAAAATACTAAAGACGAAAAAGTGTCGTCTTATTTGAATTTTTTCAACATCAGCCTATATTCTTACTTTTCTAATTTGAACGATTAACCCCAAAAATTACAATGAAAAGCTAAACAAAAAGTTACGAAAAGTAAAAAATACCGAATTAAATTTCAAACTTATAAATTTACAAGAACACAACCTAAGATGATAATAAAGGACAAATTTATTTTTTTGAAAGGCAAAAAAAAAAATTCATTAATCCCTGCAATTATTACAAAGATTAATATTTATACCAGCGGTTTTGAGTCCTCTTGTGGAGCTGTAACGGCTTCTTTTTTGGTTGAAATGCATTGTTGGTTCTGTATTGTGTGGCCTCCTTATGTCCCATGTTCTGGGTTAGGACTGGTACAAGGAGTCCTGAGTTTATTGTAGCCTCCCTTTGAGGGAGTGAGTTGGTTTCTTTTGTTACTTTGTTTTCATGTTTGTTGGGTTATGCCCCTTTGCTTAGTGTAATTGGTTGTGGAAATTGAATAATGAAATGTTGGTGGCTACAATTGTAAGACTCATGTTGATTACTTCAATAATGAAACATGTTTGTATTTTTTTGAGAAATTGAATATGTCAGTTGAGATATTGGAATGACTTAGTTTGTATTTCTGCTATTGTTTGATGAAAGGAATGGAATAGAATGCAAAGTTGCTATTGGATTAGATATCCCAAGTAATTCGTATCCGTGTCATGTGCTAATGAATTTTTGGCAAGAATTAGATATTTATTTTCATGTCCTAAGCAAGTTATCCATTTGGCTAGCAGATAGCTCTTCTCTTCTAGAAAAATTGATTTGTCATGTTATGCATTAGGCATGTTCCAGACTTCATTCATTCTTTTATTCTCATTGGTGCAATAACAGATTACGGTTAGATCGGAATACAAAGAACCAAATACCCATCTGTGCAAGATTGATGGAGAGTTTGATATACCCATTGGCCAACAACACCAGGAAGTTTGAAATGAATAGTAGGCTAGCAGCCATGCCGGCAAAAAAATAGCTATTAAAACCAATATACACCATAATTTCAACAAAAGAAGGCCATTACAAACCCTATACTTGATCAAGAAAAAACCCTTATAGCATATCCAAAAAACACTTCATCATCCCTGTCTCCAATAACAAAAAGGTGCCAGGTTGGCTTTCCACTCATTTCTTCAACTTCCTGCATGAAAAAAAATAACAAAACCAAACAAAATTTATGGCTTCACTCCTTTCTTCAACTTATGAGATGGTAAGCATGGACAAACACTTTCACTCAAGAATGAAAAAGAAACTAAAAAAAGGAGATGAGCAACATAATCTCAGTATCGATAAGACTACCAACAGGAGGAACATCACCTTGTTTTCTATTGTTCACAGTATCTCTCCCATTCAAAAAATCTAAAAAACTTTGTTGTCCTCCTCCCCAACCCTGCTCTTGACTTTCAAAAAAGCTTGATTATTCTCCTCTCCAAACTTGAGTACCTGTAATTGATTGTCGATCCTCTCCAAACTTGATTATTGAGTAAACTTGGCATGTTGCTTTGTGAAGTTGGGAAGTTGTCTAAAAATTGGTTGAAACCTGCTCCACTTGTTCCAGTTGGGCATAAAGTTGGAGAAAATGGGAGGATGGTTCCGGCTTGTGCCATATTTGGCCCCAAATTTTGGGGCATCATGTTTGGCCACATTAATTACCCCATGTAGCCTGGGAAACTTTGCCAAAAATTAAATATAACATGAAACATAATACATGGATTATAGAAGGAACGAACTTAGCAATTAAAAAAAGTTTCTTACATGTACAACACTCTCTTGTGTTACAAATATATTGCCTACTGTATTCTCCTGGACCTCCTGAAATTAGTAAAACAAAATAACTAATAAGCATTCATCCAAGATATGCATGTGTCCATATTAACAAGTAAGGAAGTGCATGTTTAAAAAATAAACTTATACCTTCACTTTTGGTTTAGACAATGTCTTTTTTTTTTTTGTTCTCTATTCTTCTTACAATTTTTTTCAACACCACCTTGCTTTCTTTTTGATGGAGGTCTCCCTTTTCGACGAATAGATTTTGGGTCTAGGATGGTCATGTTCTCTTTGGAAGGAAGAATTACATCTTCAAATGAAAAGGAATCATTTGGAGTATTAGAAACCATATTACTTTCACAAACAACCGAAGATTCAAGCAACTCTCCTTTTAACTCATGTAGCCATCCCATCACCTTTTCATACTTCGCTTGAGGATTTTCCGCCTAATCGGCAACCTCGTTAAAGAGATTGCACATGTTATCATGCCGACGTGCTTCAATTGTCGAGAACGAGTTATCGCAGTTGATTCGAACTTTAGTGTGAGCCCTTTTCAGATTTTTTCTCCATCTTCTCAAGACATACTTCTTAGGTAATCTTTGAACTCTCCTTTCATGGAACACCAAAAGTTGATGTCGACACACCATTCTGCTTCGTTCTGGACCTAACCTCTTAGAAAGGTTCACACCCCGAGCGGAGGGCTAGGTCGTTGAAAGCATATTAACCGGCAAGACCGGAATCGTTCCCACAGAGAAAACTTCTTAAGCGAATTTGGAATAGATGTTGAGTAGAGAGTTGCGGCGTTCAAACGGCCAACTTTGGAGTTTTGATTCAATTGACGAAATTTAAACTTGGAATTTAACTAGATTAAAGATGGTCGAGTCAAAGGGATTGATTTACCCATGACTTAGCCGTCAAATGGTCCCTTCATCTAACTCATGAGTGGACCGAAACCGTCCGGATTCCACTTGAAGAATTAAAAGCTGAAGACTACTTTAAACTTAACTCAAAGCTCTAATTCAAATTGAACTCATTTAACGCAAGTGAGAGACGAAAAAGGATCGTTCGCACGCGTAATATTATCAAGCACGTTGCACAAGGCGATAAACTTCATTGATCAAAGAAGCCACCAACCCCATGGTCAATACTAGAAATCATGAGTTTAATTCATTCAAAACATTGAAATTAAGCTAAAGTTAAGAGAAACCATTTAATCGACTAATCCATAGGGTGAACCTCACCCCATGACCGAACCGATTAACTACTCACTCATAGAAAAATGACTAGAAAGCATGCTAAGAAATGAAAACATGATTAACCGATAGAATTAAAAACAAACTTGATTTATATAGAGATCTCAACCGTAGCTACAACATTAATACTTGAGAATTTAACATCTAACCATAACTTACTTGAGTTGTTGAGGAATTGAATGCAAAAGCTTGAAAGAAATAACTAAGGAGCTCTCAAACATAAAAGACTTAAAGTGTTCAAAGTTACATATTTGCCATAAATGGCAATAAAAGACTATAAATAGGCCTAAACAATCAGCCAAAAAGTGGACCAAAAAGTCCCCAAAATATCCCAAAAACTAGCCTAAAGTAGAAACTTTCTATATATGGAAAGTTGAAATGTTCAGCAAAAAATCTGCACTACGGGCTTTGGTACCAATAGTTCAAAAACGAAGTATTGGTACCAACTAAACTGTCTTCCAATTCGGCAAGATGGTACCAATAGCTCAAAAACGAGGTATTGGTATCTCTGTGTGAAATCTGCAGAACAGGACCAGCTTGGGCCATCATGCCTTGACGTGCCCCGACGGCCTTCCAATGCTTCATTACATGATCAACGGGACTTGGTGGAGGTATGCCTTGTGGCCTTGTACTCTCGGATACCCTCGATGACCATCCTCCATGCACTTGCCTTGCTTCATGAGCTTTGGCTCGCTCCATGTCATATTAGACCACCGGTTGTCCACCGACGCTTCTTGCAACACCGTTTGGCTCCGGTGACAATGAAACATATGCCGCCGGGCACTTGGACACTTGGTTCATCCCGGAACGTTGATTGGCATTCAAAACCGCTTTAATAGCACGTTTAGCCTGAAACTCACACAAAACTACCTTACGAGCAAAATGGATAAAAACGACTACTTTAAGCAAATAAAAGCCACAAATTAGAGGATTAAAGCCCCAAGATTATACAATCTTGGATGCCAATCACATTCCTCTAAACTCAAACAATCGACAATTACAATTTGCTTCATTGGTTTCACCATTAAAGATAACCTTAAATGACACACATTTTGTCCTTTCCTTTTCACCTTCTCAAAATTGATGTCTTCTTCTACCTTATATTCTGACCAAACATCACCTACTTTCCTTTCA
Source organism: Rhododendron mucronatum var. ripense (assembly GCA_019656295.1). Classification (NCBI taxonomy): domain Eukaryota; kingdom Viridiplantae; phylum Streptophyta; class Magnoliopsida; order Ericales; family Ericaceae; genus Rhododendron; species Rhododendron mucronatum. The sequence goes on along the minus strand of BPLT01000105.1, from coordinate 1,548,191 downwards.
TACAAAGAACAATTAAGTTTCTCCACAATTTCATCTTTAAACTCTTTAAACTTTGCACGTGTGTAAGTACTTTGGAATTGTTTCTCCAACTGAGCTGTAGTTATGCACAGGATGTAAGAGTGCAAATCTTTCGTATCTTCATAGTTCTCATTTTCCACCATTTTAGTCAATGTATTCTCATATTGCTTTACAAATTGTTTCAAAGTTGTCTTTGAGTTGATGTAACCATCAAAATATGAATTCATACTCTCACTTCTTTGTGTGGATGACATTCCCGCCCAAAATACATCTTTCACAAAAGCCGGCACCCATCAATTCCTCTCTAAATACAACCCATGTAACCATTCATTATTTTGAAGTGCGTACTTTTTGATGAACATGTCCCAAGCAACCTCAAATTCCTCTAATGTCAGTGAATCATAAACTACGTTGTGCAAAGAAGGTGAAACTGATTTACGCTCCTCACAGTTTCCCAATTTTTCTGGCACCTTTTTCAAAATATGCCATATGTACCACCGGTGTCGAGTTTGAGAAAATACTTCTATAGCATTTTTCATGGTCATACATTAATCAGTAGTAATTGCTTTGGGAGCACAACCCCACATGCATGTCATCCAAGTCCTAAATAACCACGAGAATGACTTTGTATCTTCATGAGAGATGAGCCCACATCCCAATAATATTGACTGACCATGATGATTAATGCCTACAAATGGAGCAAAAGGCATGTTATACTTGTTTATCAAGTACGTTGTGTCAAACGTCACAACATCCCCAAACTCTTTATAAGCTGCCCTACTCCTTGCATCAGCCCAGAATACATTTACTAGTCGACCCTCATCATCCAAATCCATGGCAAAAAAGAAATCAGAATTGTCGGCTTTCATCTTCATGAAATAGCTATGCATCGCCTCAGCGCATCTCTTTCAACAAGTAATTTACGTCGCTTTTTATCCAAAAAATTTCTGCAATCTCTGGGAAGAAATGGAAGGTTCTGAGGCCCCCCCGCTTGAATTTGAAGTGAGTCATAAGTCTTGTACGACCTAATCCCGGCTTTATCATTCAATTGGAATTTTTTTTCACATGTTCATCAAGCACCCTATAGCATTTGTGAAACCTGGCCTTTCCCGGGCTATTATCATGATTGTGCAGCAAGACAACCCGATTTAACCTCCACTTTCCATCCGGGTCTCTAGACAAATTAAGCCGAGTTGGACACTCAATTTTTGTTTGTGGCCGTGGTTTGACCGGATTGGTAGTTGTGATCACCACCTTTCCACCGCGATTGCACATAAAAGTTACATGCCTCAAGTTTCCAACTTTCCCCTTTCTCAAGTTTCTTTTTGCCACAGCAAACCCCTTTTCTTTAGCATATCTTAAATAATTATTGATAAACTTCATTTGATGTGTCGAATATCATTCCCTCCTTCGGTTCAACTATATGTTCAGAAATCTCTGTTGCCTCCTTTTCATCCTCATTAGTACCTATATCATCACAATCTTGTTTTGAAGAACCATTCGATACGTCTTCTTCTTCTTCAATGTCTCCACTCGATGAGATCAAATACGATGGTGATGGCAACGGAAACACCTACATGTTCAAAAATTAACCGAAGAAGTAAGCATTATCACAAAATAAGACAATTCTATTTCTATCTATTCTTAAAAAAGAAACAAAAAAATTCTAAACAGAGACCAATAAAAATAAAAGCTTTTCCCTTCACATGAGCAACAGCCCAGACTATTTCTTCATCCAAACCCCTTGGCCTTCTCAGTGTGTACATTTAGCCATATGGACCTATTAACGCTAGTTACTTGTCAGTGTGCATGTACACGAAGTAGGATTTATCCTTAAAACCTGTAACTAAAGCTGTTTATTGTCTCGTAAAATTTTAATCTTACACCATGATATATTTCTCATGCTTAATTTTTAAAATTTGGGCATTCCCCGAATAAAAGAAAAAAATATTACTACAGGATGAACATTCAACACTGCCAATGGTCATTTATGTTTCTTAGTCTGTGAAAGCCCACTTCCACTCAAAGAGAGAGAGAGAGAGAGAGAGAGAGAGAGAGAGAGAGAGAGAGAGAGAGAGAGAGAGAGAGAGAGAAAGAAAGAAAGGGAGAGGAGGACGGAGGGAGAGGAGGAGAGACCTTTGGTGGTGAGAGCTCGTCGTGATTTGACCTAAATTTTGGCAATTCTCGTGAGGTGGAGGTGGTCGCCGGAGGGGGAGACACGGACATGGTGGTTGGCGGTGGTGATGGGGCTCGGTGGTGGTGCAGGCTGTCCTCTCTTGCAAACTCGAACAGGGGTGCGATGTGGATTTTAGGGGGAAGGGCTTTTGTTTTGGTTTTGCCGATTTTTTATTTTGGAGGGAAGGGCTTTTGTTTTGGTTTTGCCGATTTATTTATTTATTTATTTTAAGGTGGGGACCATACTTGCCGCAAGGGTGCGGAAAAATCCTTTGGTCAAAGTATCACTACTCCTAGAAATAGGATGACCTCGCATCTGGGGAAAGACAAGAAATTAAAGGCTATGTTCTTTTGTAAGGGCTTGTTTGATAACTTAAATTCAGCACTTAAAACTGAATCAATTAAGTAATAAGTAATTCAGTAGGTTTGATAACCACATTTTACATTGCTTAACAAATTAAGTACCACTTAAAATATAGGCCAAAAAGTTGAAAAAAATTAAGTAGTTTTGAGTTACTTAATTCTGGCTGAATTTTTATGTACTTATATTCAACCATCATACCACTACCACAACCACTCCCACCAACACCTCCACCACTCCACCACCAGCTCCACTACCACCAGCTCCACCACTCCATTATCACCATCACTTCCTCCACCACCACCACTACCACCAGCTCCACTACTCTACCACCACCACATCACCACCACCACTACCATCACTACACCACCACCACCGTCACTACACCACCACCACCACTCCACCACCACCACCACCATCACCATCACAACCATCACCACCACCGCCACTCCACCACCACTACCACCACCACCACTCCTACCACCTCCACCACCACTTCCACCACTCCATCACCACCACTCCACCACCACTCCACCACCACCACCACTTCCTCCACTACCACCACCACAACCAGCTCCACCACTCCACCACCACACCACCACCAACATCACCACCACTTCACCACCACCGCCACTCCACCACCACCATTACCACTACCACCACTCCTATCACCTCCACCACCACAACATCACTACCACCAGCTCCACCACCACCACCACCACCACCACCACCGCTCCTACCACCACTTCACCACCTCTACCATTCCACCACCATCATCACAACCATTACCACCACTTCACCACCACCGCCACTCCACCACCACTACTACCACCACCACTCCACCACCACCACCACTCCTACCACCTCCACCACCACCACCACTCCACCACCACCACCACCATTACCATCATTACACCACCACCACCGCTCCTAACACCACTCCACCACCATCATCACAACCATCACCACCACCACCACATCACCACCACTACCACTACTACCACCACCACCACTACCACCACTACACCACCACTCCTACCACCTCCACCACCACCACCACCTCCATCACTCCTCCACCATTACCAGAAGTATATTGTGACCGTTCGTAAATTAATAGAGAATTAGAACAAAATTAATTCATTGTTTTTAATTCAGTACTTAATATATTTATCAAACAGCTTTTTAGCTTAAAAATTTCAGCATTCAGTTTTCAGTACTTAAATTTTCAGCTTTCAGTTTCAGTTTTCAGTTTTATCAAACAGCTCCTAAGTTTGGTTTAGTTTTTGTTTTGTTTTTTTTATCATTATTCTACTTCTTTTTCCAATCATTATCCTATTTTTTCAATTATTACTTTCTCATCTCTCTCTATCTATCTCTCCAATCATTATTCTATTTTTCTCTCCACCCACTACCAAAACTAAATGAAACTAAACTCTCAATCAAACAAAGCCAAAGCAATTAAAACTTTCCAATATTGTTTTTTGTTTATAAAAAACTGAAAGCAGAATCGTATTTATTTTTAAAAAAAAACAAAAACAAGAAACATGAGTTGGTGTCTACGGAAAAGGGTTGTGATGATAAAGAAAAATGGAGAAGGGCTGCCAAAGGTGTGAAGGGTGGTAGGTCCCACTTTCGTTAGGTGGATCAAAAGTTGTGCAAGAGCCACCGAGATTTGACGTGCGCCAGAAAATAGTGCTGCCGGTTTTCCGTTTAAAAACAGGGGAAAACACCCACCTTTATGATGTTTTCACAATTTTAAAGCTGTTTGCAAATTTAACCAAAAACATAAACAGAAAACAAAAATGTTAACCAAGCGCCCCTTAACAATCTACCTTCTGGTGGTTCGGCGAAGGACAGCAGCAAGCTGCTGTGCTTGAACTACACCGTTTCATGTATAGAATTTGCCCATTTGGAACCCATCCTTAAGCATCTGTTTAGCCATTCCACGAAAATCCTATGTTCAGTATTTATTTTTTTATTTTTGTAGGACCTATTATGGATCTTACAAAAATGATTCAAATCACAAATTATTCTTAAAAATATTTTTTATGGGTTCTTGAAAAAAATTAGCACAATCTGATATCGATAGGGTCTGTTTCAGAATTGTAGGGTGCTTTAAAATTCTTAGGGCGTTCTACGAATTTTGAAACAGCCCTCATTGATATCAAATTGAGTTAATTTTTTCCAGGAAGTCATAAATAAATATTTTAAGAATAACTTGCAGTTTGAATCCTCTTTGTAAGACTCGTAACGGGCCCTACAAAAATAAAAAATAAATAACAGGTGTTCTAATTGTGGGGCCTATTACATGATTCAAATCGCAAATTATTTTTAAAATATTTTTTTATGAGTATCTAAAAAAAATAGTTCAATCTGATAACGGTAATGGTTGTTTCAGAATTCGTAGGGCACCCTACAATTCTGAAATAGAATTACTGATATCGGATTGTGCTAATTTTTTTCAAAAACCCACAAAAAATATTTTAAGAATAACTTACAATTTGAATCATCATTGTAAGACCCGTAAGAGGCCCCACAAAAATAAAAAATAAATACTCCATTGAACATAGGATTTTTGTGGAATGGCAAACAGGGGCTTAACCGCTTAAGGCCCCGCTCCAGAACACCTTCTTAAAAAATAAGTACTTATTTCACATTTTTAAACTCAAAAATAATCTAAATAAAAAATAAATTTTTAATTTTTTTGCACCGTATAAAAGGTCTCGATAAGATCTATCAAATAATATCCATATTGCTAGAAAAATTATTTACATAAACATATTATTTTTGAGCTTGAAATTGTCTTCTTAAAAAATAAGTACTTATTTTCGGTTCCGGAACGAAGCCTAAGTGTGGGTTTCAAGTTTCAACTGGACAAATTATAGACATGAAACGGTGTAGTTTAAGCACAACAATTTACTGTTGTCCTTCACTGGTGGCAGCCCCGCGCGTCCACTAGATTCTAGTGTCTGTTGGTGAATTTCCTCCCTTATATAATAAGAAGGAGTTTTTGGCCTACCATTTTTCAATTTTGGACCAATTTACCCTTTAATTTCACCCATTTTACCAATTGCCCATGCCATGCCAAATTCTCCTTTACAATTTGGCCCCTCGATTTCGAAAAATTTACAAGATGTCCAAAGGTTATATGTGTGTGTGTGTGTGTGTGTGTCGGGGCGGTTCCGGGAACCCTTAAAAAAACTTTAAAAACCCCCCCAAATCTTCTCATAGTTCCCAATCAAATTTTGATGATTCGAGCCGCTCAATGTATTCATAACGTAATTTTAAGGGTGCCCGCGAAAAATTGGCAAAAAAAAAAAAACCGGCTTGATTTGAGCAGTTTTTTATTGAACTGTTCAATAAAGTTCAATAAAAAACTACTCGGATGAAGCCCTTCCCGGTCATTTTTTTTTGCCAATTTCTCACGTGTACCCTTAAAATCATGTGCTGATTACATTGAGCGGCTTGGATCATCAAAATTCGATCGGAAACTGGGGGGTGTTTAGAGGTTTTTATATAAGGGAGGATACGGGACGGTTCCAGGAACCCTTAAAAAAACCTCTAAAATGAACAGAACGCATATTTCCATAGTAACTGTATGCTTAGCTACCTTTTGTCCACTTCAACATACTACGGAATTTACAAAAGTTTCTAGACCAAGTACTATGTAATTTTAATATATATTGTTCGATTTTCTTTCTTTTCTAAAATGTCTTATATAAGCCTCTTTTACCATTCTACCATTCTACCAGGGCCGGCCCCGGGGTAAGCCCCGCAAGCCTCCGGGCTTGGGCAACCCCCCGGGTTGGGGCAACAAAAAAAAATACGCATGTTAAATATGGATATATATATATAGTTTTCTTATGTAAGACCAGAGTACTGCTTGGCATTGTGGTCTCTTGCACTGTCATAAGTACCCATAGGAACTGAGTTCGAATCCCAGTATGTCCCTTTAGGCTGCTATTTCCTTTTTTTTTTGACAGTCAATGACTCTGTTATTTCCTTTATTTCTTTATTTTTATCTAGCTTCTCTATTTTTTACAAACAAAACAGTAACATGCAAGTAATATGTTCTTACATTTTATTATAAAAAAAACTCATAATTAAAATAAATTGAGAGAGCTAACACTAGTTATTATTTGTTTCACACAAATCTTAGCTAAAGTAGGAAGCAAACTTTTTATTTTCTCGAAAAAATAAACTCTTTCAATAAATCAGCTAAAATAAATGGATTTCCACTAAGAGCATTTTTGGGTTATTATTATTATTATTATTATTATTATTATTATTATTACTTTTTACGCTTTTTGAGATAGGTTATTCTCCTCACATATATCAACTAAAAAGTCAAAATACCACAAATTAGCAGAACGGATCTCAAGTTCTTGGATAAGTAAATTACGACAACTCAATTCAATTGAAGAATTTGCTTTAAAAAATGCAAAGAGAAGTTTTCTTTGAATCAGATCACGATAATCTTAAAGCAGTATAACCAGGGTTCCATTTTATTGTTGATTTTGTGGATGTTATTCAAACTAAAAGAATAATGTAACTTTGATTTTTTTTTTTTTTTGGGTACTTGTATGTTTTTTTGTTTTGTATGACTTGGTATCGGGCAACAAAGCATATTGTTGGGCTTGGGCAACCGAAACATCGGGGCCGGCCCTGCATTCTACCATTTTTCAACTCGTTATTTTCAACGGGCACAACATTCGTGCTGTGCACGAGGCCGGAACCTAGTGGGTTTAGAAAATCAACTTTGCGGAGGCGAACATTATATATTTTGCACGATTGATTTCGAAAATTCTTGCGAATTTAAGGTTCGCATGCCAATCACCGTCTTCGTGGGTCCCTGCACGTGAGCACAGGGCAAGGCTTACTTTGGTCCAAATGCGTGCATAAAATACCATGCCACCTCAGTTTCCGCACCCTACTCGCACGCGCTTACGATTCTTGCACTTGTAAATTTTAGTTCTCTGAAATGTTTTTCAAAAATGCTTTCACGCTCGCTTGTGCTCCCGGTCACACACATGCATACAAATGCAAAGTATGTGACTTAACTCTTGAGTACTGTATGTATTCATATTTCGGATTGGGAAATTGTGTAGGGCGGAGAAGGGGCTGTATATTTGAAATCTGTAATTTACTACCCTTTGCTTAATTAGGTGAGAGAGGAAGAAGGGTAAGTTAGCGGGATTGTCTCATCTCCCCACATGACATGAGTTGCATGCAGTAAGTTTACGACGTAGTAGCTGTCACTTACGTACTAAGACACTACCTGGCCTAGTAGCGACTATGCATTATTGGTTGCTCCCATTGCATGGCAGTGTCTATCTGTCCCATTATTATTGCCAGAGCGCTTCTTGCAGATTGAGTTAACAGTAGTACTATATAGCTGCTGCCAGCTAGTAGGAGTATTCCTCATGTGAATTTTTGACGGCCTTGTTTTTATTGTGTCTCTCTTTAGGAATAATAATAACATGCATTCATGGCTCTTCCCTTAGATTTCTCACAATTTGTCTCAGACCATCTTTTAGGTGCATTTAATAATTACTTTCCAAAACCAATTCATTCATTTCGCCACAACCACTCTCTCACTTCAAGATTAATTTAATTTATGCTGTCTTTATATATATATATATATATATATATATATATAATTTCCTATAAGGGATTCCACACGGCCTTATAGTGCGGGACTCCCCTTTTCCGATCGAATTGCGACAATCCGAGCCGCTCAATATATTTAGAACATGATTTTAAAGGTACCCATGAGAAATCAGCAAAAAAAATGATCGAGAAGAGCTTGATTCGAGCAGTTTTTTACTGAACTGTTCAATAAAAAATTATTCGGATCAAGCCATTCCCTATCATTTTTTTTGCTGATTTTTCGTGGATACTTTTAAAATCATGTTCTGATCACTTTGAGCAGCTTGGATCGTCACAATTTGATTCGGAAAGGGGAGTCCCACACGGTAAGGCTGCACAGTTTTTTATTGAACGGTTCAGTAAAAAAACTGCTCGGATCAAACCCTTCTCGATCATTTTTTTGCTGATTTTTTGCGAGTCCCCTTAAAATCACGTTCTGAACACATTGAGCAGCTCGGATCGTCGCAATTTGATCGGAAAAGGGGAGTCCTGCACGGTCTTACCATGCGGGATCCCTCATCAGTTCAAGTCCACACCCCTTCCTGTCCGCACCTTCCATTTTTCAATTAAATTTCGATGATTCGAGCTGCTCAATGTGATCAGAACATGATTTTAAGGGTACCAGCGAGAAATCGGCAAAAAAAAAAAATGATCTGAAAGGGTTTCATCCGAACAGTTTTTATTTGTATTTCATTAAACGGTTCAATAAAAAACTGCTCAAATCAAGCCCTTCCCGGTGTTTTTTTTTTTTTTGCCGATTTCTCGTAAATTCCCTTAAAATCACGTTCTGAACATATTGAGCGACTCGGACCATCAAAATTTGTTTGTCTTCCTCTCTCTTCTCTCCTCTCTCCCTTTGTAGTTACGGTCTTTAAATCTCTCTCCCTCCCAGAACCCACTCCTTGGCGCACAACAAAACACTCAGCGCCCACCAACTCATCCGACGTTTCGGGTTGGAGCTCACCCTCAATTTGTTGCCGATTGATTGCCTCAATCTCTGTACACATCTTCTCCATATCCTCGAAAAAATTAATTTGGTTCTCTCTCTCTCTCTCTCTCTCTCTCTCTCTCTCTCTCTCTCTCTCTCTCTCTCTCTCTCTCTCCAGTAAGAATCCCCCCATCCTCAATTTCGCACTAGGCTAGGGTTTTCCTAAATTGTTATTTAATCTTCAAAACAAAGAAAAAACAGAAGGAAAAAATACTATTACCACACTTGATGTTTTAAATTGCTGTTTAATCCATGAAAAAGTGTAGTGTATTGAAGTTTCAGTTTTTGATTGGTGTATTGAAGTGAGTTAGTGTATTAAAATTTCATCCTTCGATTGGTGAATTGATGTGTTAGTTCTAAAAATTCAAAAAAAAAAAAAAAAACGATTATCAGGCTTGGTAGTATATGGGTTCTTCATGTCATGGCCTGTAGCCAATTTATGTAGCTAGGTAGTATATGGGTTCTTAATGTTTGAATCTTGACAAAAAAATTTCAGTTCTTTGTGTCATGGCCTCTTGGTTTATACATTAAAAGTTTTGATATAGATTTTACTCTTTTTTGTTTGGAAGGTTGAAGCAATGGCTAAGGAAAAAACAAAAGGGAACGGTAGCAGATAAGAGAAAGAAAAAGATACTGCAGGAAAGGGAAAAGAAAATTAATGTCTAGTGGTATTTGATAAATAAAAAAAATCCAAAAAGAAACATGTTTCCAGAGAGAGAGAGAGGGGAAATGATCAATTTACTCCAATTGTTTCCAAAAATGTGTCGCGTTGTGTCTTTAAACTGTGTTTAGAATGCGTTGCACCGTGCCTTCAAATATGAGCATCCACTAATAGTAGTACAAAGTCATGCTTCGAATTCATGGATCCTCCTAATCTTTAACCCCAAAAAAAAAAAAAATGTACCTCTCATTCTTTCTAATAAGTCGCAACGAAATGTCAAATACAATGCCCCCAAAACTTATAGCTCCTGAATTGGTTCTATCTGTTCTTCTCCTGTTTCTAAATGATAGCTTCTCTTAGAAATTCTAACTTTTTTAGGAAATACATAATTATTATACATACTTTTCACCATTATCCTTATATTTTACCTATTTTGCACAATTTGTGTTCACATATGAATGAGACTTTTGAAATTTTATCAAATTAATTTCTACTTCTATTTTTAAAAATGGACAATTATTTTGGAACATCCCAAAATGAAATAAGAGATCACTCTCAATAAAAAATGGAGGGAGTATTTAGGTTTGTTGATCCCTGCTTGGCACACGATAAGCAAGTTTATGTATTAGTCGCATAAGATCGTACCCAACTATCAATAGTGTACTGTTAATTAGAGTGTCAATATTTTATTTGTCTATTGCTGATAAAAAAATATTTAATTTCTTTATTTAGATAACTTGTACATCCATCACGAATAATGCAACAATGAATGTATAAGAGCACCTTCAGCACAAGTAATAAAAGTTAGCTTCAAAACTGTATTATACTATGTTTTCACAAATTTGAAAGGTAAGTTCGCAGACACATACCGGAACAGAATCTACAAATATTTTTATTTTATCATTATTGTCATCTTCTTTGTACTATTCTTAATTATCAATGTAATTTAAAATACTATACATACTTATTGTATATTAATCATTTATTTTACTTTCATATTTGTTCACATTATAATTCATATAACATTTATATACATATTTATAGATAGGCAATTGATAACATATTTGTTCACATTATAATTCATATATCAATTGCCTATAGGATATTACGTATATATTGCATTTGTATATACTATTAATATGCATGATTATATCTATATAGAATATTTTCGTAAAAAATTTGTTTTTATAAAATATTATTAGAATTCATGTAGCAGTTATATACATATACATATATATATATATATATATATATATATATATATATTTGTAGATATTACTAATAGATTGTATTTAATTTATATATTATTCATATATTCTTATAACTAAAGAGTACATGTTTATTTATAAATATGTATGATTGTATATAGAATTAAAGAATCAATGGAATATTATACTTCAGTATTTGAAGGTTGTTTCCATGTAACAAATCTGCAAAGAGAAGATGGATTTGAATGTTGGGTTAAATTAATTTAGTGTTTACTATCTTTGCCGGAGCACCTAAAATCTGTTAGAGATAACAAATTTGGTATTTTTTACTTCTGCTGGAGATGCTCTAAGCTGGCAAAATAGAAGCCGGTTGAACCAACGAGATCTTCTCATATAATTGATTGCATAAACAAGACACATAATTTTCTCATATATTTTGTATTATAACTCAAATGTCCGGGAGAGTTTTCACGCCTCTTGACTTTATCGTTGGGGACCAATTCCATTATCTATTTGTGGGAGTCTCAATTAAAATCAGAGCATAACTCTAAATGAACTAACTTAAGTTGATAGCACTTAAAAGATGTACAAATAATTTCTTATTAACTCTGTAAACAATCCCAAAAAATAATTAAAGCACACTAAACAACGACAAAATCGATTGTCTATACCGCGGTAGAGTATCAGCGACCAACGAAAGTAGCCACCAAAAATTAATACACAACGGCGACCAAGATCTATTCACAAAATAGTTTCTGTGAATAGATCATTGTAGTACTTCTGTGAATAGCACATGCAACTCTTTTCGGAATCAATAATTCTATAACTACACTCATTTTTTTACACACTCCAATACACACCCATTCATATAAGTGTGTGGGTTTCACACACTGCACACTCTAGTGTGTGTGAAACCCACACACATGTATGTATAGTGTGTGTGTTTGGATGTGGTCGTAGAATGAATCTTTCAGAATTTATATTTTCAGTAGCTTTTGCGCGATGATCTCTTCTTTTCCTCTATTTTACTTCAAAAAATTATTGTATCATTACCAGTTTACCACCACCGACACCTTCTCTCCAACACCATCACTGCTGCATCACCATCAACTCTGCTCCAACCACCACTATATATGTCTCGATCTCTCCGTTATGTTGTGTCGCTACATTCACCTAACTTATTCACCGCCATGATTAGACCGACGCCAGCTTCCATCAGCACTTGCAACCAAAGTCGGCCCAGGCACAAGGACCACAAGGGCATCCCGAACATGTCCAATTTTTGGAGCATTCCAATTTTTTTTAGTATTTGGATTGGGTAGGACTCTCTTTAGGAAATGCTCAGTCCAAATTTCAGAAGCAAGGCTCAGTCTTTTGAGCATTGATGATGAGGCAGTATAACTTTTTACTTATAAAAGATTCTTTGCTTTCATTGTTTTCTTCAACTAGAGATGTAGGATTATGGGTGGAAGGCTTTGTTTTAGGCACCCAGATATCTTGGGTCGGCCCTGCTTGCACCGTTATCCACCATCGTTGTCCATCTCTCCACCAGCACGACCCTGCCATCCTTCCACCACATCACCTCCGCGATAATTATGACCGCACCACCTTTGCTTTAAACATCACCAACACACTACCAATTGTCAAAGCAGTTGTTTTAATATTTTGATCAAACTATTTTTATCAATTTCCTTGTAACATTATGAGATTAGTATAATTCATTTTGCTCTTAACATATGTATATATAATCATAAATATGAACGGAAATGCATCATTTGTTTTTTTGATGTAAAAGTTTGATATAAAGTGGAAGTCATAGTCTTGTTTTATGAGAAATATCTTTTTGTTTGTTCTATTTGAAATTTTGTTATATCCGCGTTAATTTTTTTTAGCTTAATATATCCTTTGTCTTGGCCAGAGCAATCTAATTAGTAAATAGTATGGTGTAAAAATAAAAAAGTTCATAGAAGACGGGAAAAAAAATTGAAAGGTGAATTTTTACTATCTTTTCTTTTTTCTTTTCGCAAATATAATTGGAACTTCAATCAATTCATAGTTTTATACTTTTTGAACTTGTCTTGAATGCAAGTGGAGTGGATTGCAGTTGGTGCCTCCTTTATCCATTCACATGGGTAGAGTTTGATTATTGTAAGCACTCATCTCCCTTCCCAAGTCTCTTAGAATATAGTTGATTATTTAGGATTAACGAATGGAAAAAACAAAGAAGATCGAAAAGAACTTGTCTTGAATATTTTGCATGAAAAGCTAAGAAAATTCTCCAAGGGGACTTGTACGAAAAATTATGTTCATGCAGGTACAATAATGAGATTGGTGGTGGATCCTTTCCGATTTTGGCTTTGTCAAAAATCCAAAACAGAGGACACCACAAGAAACATAATAATAGCGACTATGAATAATTGAGGTTGGTGAATCAAAACAGAAGATGATGCAGTTCTAGTTCAGTTAAGTTTGATGGTGCATCCTTTCTTATTTTGGCTATGTCAAAAATCCAAATCTGAGTACAACAAACATACAAATGGGGACTATGAATAATTGAGGTTGGTGAATCAAATCAGAATGAGTAGTTCTGTTAAGTTCTAGAGACGGACCCACAAGTGGTCTATGAATTTTTTTAAATATTTCAAGTTCACACGATCAATTAATTGGAAAGTATTTTCAAGAATTGAAAAGTTCAAACAACATTTTCAAGAATGGAGCTTAATTATTTTGAGCATAATGTCGTTCGGTACCCAGAATTTAAACAATTATGAAGTATTTTCAGGCTATATCAAAATGTTGATTAATTGTAAGGAAATAGAGTCTCATATTGGTTATGAGTGGAATGAATGATCAATTAATAACATATGAGATCTCTTTACTCATTGCCAATTGGCTTTGAGATAGATATAAAGTTTTTAAATGATAGAAGATCAGCAACCTACTTAGAGTGGTGATACTTGTGGTTACTCTTCATATATAGTTCGGCCCGCCCTCCCCCCTTTACGAAATCCTGCTTCTGTCCCTGTTGTTCACCGATACTCTCTCCGTCCCAAATTTTAGTCAATTTGTTTTATCTTAACCGAATAAAAAATTGATAATATTTATTTATATGTAATATGGATCTTGTTTGATAGATTTCAATTAATTCTCTTAAATAATATTTTTAAAATCACCTAAAAAACTTTTAATTATAAAATATAATCAATTATAAAGTAGCATGAACTCATAAAAAAGATAAATAAATTAGAGCAGAGGGAAGTAATACTTCTGGTCCCCAACTGCTAACTATACAATTTCGCATAAAGTACCCAACTACATTGAGTTTTACCTTCACGCGAGGTAAGCATCTCCGCTTTCTTTTATTATTCCCCTCGATCTCATCAAATGAAAAAAAAAAAACCTTTATTTTCACATCACTTTCCAGGATTTGCCGTTTGGAAGGTAATTTCCAAAGTTGGAAGAATTATGCAGAAATAAGGGATACGGAAATTAAGGACTACTCCAATGATAGGTAATACCTTTACATGATCGCTGCATCTTGAATTCTCAAGGCTTTCAAACGATTTGTCTTTTGAACTCCACAAAAGGGCATTACGTAGAGATTAAATGTGTTTTAGTGGAAAACCCATCGGAGATGATCCTTTAGAATATACGTATTGATAAACCTTTCACTAATCTTTGAGGCACACAAACCCTAGCTACCAAAAGTGTTGACAGATGAGAAATATGGATTCTCAACTTTATTTCGGCACTAGTCACATTTATGAATGATAGGCGCGCGGAATTCATGAATTTAAGCGCCTAAGTAGGGAAATTGGCGCGTTAGACGTGCAATTAATTCTCATTTTCCATATAATGCGTGCACGTGGTTGGATTTTGTGTTTGTGCTTAATGTGCAGGAAATTTAGTTGTTTTGGCGCTAATGAGAGGTATCCGGAAAGGCCGTGATGAAGCTTGAGAGCGAGAAGGGCTGTGGAGACTAAGTGTTGGACACAAATTCATGAGAAGATGAACAGAGCCCTAGTGAGCGCTACAGAAGTTTTGGTGTAGCGCTACCTAAGGCATTAATGGTCAACGGCGGCTAGAGGCGAGTCAACTCGGTCAACACGCCGAAGGAGATCGCGAGCGCTACAGAATAAATGGTGTAGCGCTACCGAGGGCTTTAAGGCCAGGAACGGCGCCGTTTTGTTCGTCCGGTGCCCGATTTCGATTTGTTTTAGGATTTTTTAATTGTAATTAATAGGGGTTAGTATAAATACCCCGTTTTAACTCAGAATTAGGTTACGTACATTTTTACTTAGGTTTGTAGCAGCTTTTCATAACAACGTTTTTGTTTATTTTTTGCATTGCTCTTAACTTTTTGGCTGCAGTTCTTCTAGTTCTAGTACGAGATTCAAGTTTTCTTCAGTTCTGTTCCGGATTTCCAGCATCGGATTGGTGTTTTTGCTTCATTAATCAATAGTTTCTTCAGTTTAATTGCGGTATCCGTTCTTCTTGCTATTTCGATTATTTAAATATGTTTAGATTTAAGTTTTCTCTTATTTTTGTTATTGCGTTCGTTATAAACATGTGTGAGTAGTCGCATAGGGTGCGGCTGCGGGATGGAAGCGTCACGTGGCTAGTCCAATCATTGTTTTACCTCGTGGCTGAATAAATTCAATTTTGAGCAGTTTTAGGAAACGAAATCTTTCTAACGAACAAACCCAGGCATTGCCAGATTTCGAATGCGCACGGAAATTGGTGACAGGTGGTGCGCATTCGTTAGGGAATATTTTCCAATTCTAAAATCAGTAAATCGAATCATTGTGGCCCGAGTAACCATTGGTTAGGCTAGTTGCAGACGCTGGGTTCCCACGGCTGCGCTCTCCTTTTTAATTCATTAGAGGTCAATTTCTTCAGTAATTAGTTAATCAAACCAATCAAACAAGGGGTGGCTACCTAAGAGCCAATTAAAACTAGAATTCAACACTTTTGAGTCAGCACCGTCCGTCCGTCTCTGTGGTTCGACTCCGGTACTTCCGGAATTATTGTGCTACACTGGTCGAGAGTCCTACGCTTGGGACGCGTTTTTAGTTTAAATTTTATTAACACCCGGTTGGTCAAACATTTTTGGCGCCGTTGCCGGGGACGGCGACGTGTGTTCTAAATTGTGAGTTCTCGTGTCTTTTGTCTTTTAGTTGAGTCACCATAGGTAGAGAGAGGAAGGTGTCCTTTAAACAGGACCCTCTTTATTATCGCGACCCGACACATCGTTTAGTTCGAAAAGAACTGGAGTCAAGTCAGCCTGTGTTTTCAAGTTCTTCATCTTCTAGTTTAGAGTCAGACTCAGCTGAGTACCAGTCAAAGTCTATTCCCATTAGTGGTCTTTATATAGATTTACCTTTTGAGTCTGTTAGTGTCAGCAATCCGCTTTTCTAGTCAGTTTTAGAGTCAGAATCAGAATCAGTCGAGATGGGAGATAGGCAAGTAGCTATTCAGCCGTCCTTGAGACAGCACTTGCACCCCGAGAGGACCACTCCTCTCGGACCCATTGTGTTCCCTCAAGAGACACAAGAGGCACGAAATGCCTTTACAGTCAAACCTGGTGTCCTTAATAGTCTCCCTAGTTTCCACGGGAGGGAGTGCGATGATCCGTACGAGCATGTGCGAACATTTGAGGGATTGGTGCGCAATCTTGCGTCTAATACCCAATATGAAAATGCGTGCCTCAAGCTGTTTGAGGCAACATTGAGGGATGGCGCGCTTCTGTGGTTCCGAATGCAAAAGTCTCAGTCCTTCACCACTTGGGCACAAGTGCGTGACGCCTTTTATAGGAAGTACTTTTCTGAGGCTAAAACTAAGAGTTTCAGGCGTCAAATCCAAGGATTTAGGCAGGAGAGGGATGAGCCATTTCTCAAGGCATGGAAGCGTTTCAAGGAATTGCTCCTAAGGTTGCCACATCATGGCTTTAAGAGAATTCAGTTAATTGGTTTCTTTCATCTTGGTCTCAACGCTGAGTCAGTCCAGCACATAGAGTATTCTTGTAAAGGGGACGATTTCCTGTCCAAAACAGCAGACCAGGCTTGGGATTTCTTAGATGACCTAGCTGATAGGCAGAGGGCGTTAGAACCATCCGATTTTGAGCGATCCGGACCTTCTGGGTCCAATGTTGTCCCGGTTACCATTCGTGACCAGCGACTTCAGTCTCAGGTTGAGAAAATGGCTCAGAGATTAGAGGAGTTAGAGGTGAGGCAGACTCGTCCAATTAATGAGGTGTCAATTGAGGAAGTATGCGTGTGGTGTGAATGTAAAGGGCACACCGCGACCGTTTGTCCTGGGTTTATTGCCGCCAAGGGGGCGAGTCAATTCAATCAAGAGGAAGTTAATGCAGTTAGGACCTGGGATCCTTATTCTAACACGTATAATTCGGGATGGAGGGATCACCCCAATTTTGGGTGGTCAGACTCCAGACCCGCAGGTGGAGGCCAAGCTCAACCACTTGCGCTACCTCCGCCGCACTAGTTTCAACAGTCCCAATCGTCCAGGCCTCCTCAAGGCCAGGTCATTCCGTTTCACTACCAGCCACAACTTGGTAGGGGGGCAGGTCCATCCACTCGTGGTCCTCCCCCAGGTTATTCACAGATGACCGCACGTGATCATAAGTTAGATGATACTGTCAATTCCCTGATGCAGTCATAGATGACATTTCTGACGGAAACGAGACAGCAAATTGGGGCCCTTACAACCCAAATGTCACAACGCACTGCGGTTATCGGTCAACTGCAGCAGGAGAAAGGTAGGTTTCCGGCCCAGGGTAGTACAGCGGGGGCCCATTATTTGGACAATTCTTCAGGTTCTAATGTTCATAACCCCAATCAGGAGGAGGCTAAGTCGGTCACCATTTTTAGGAGTGGGAAGGAGATCGATAAGTCCATAGAACCGAAGCAGAAACCAGCTCCACCCCCGGAGCCGGTTGATGCACCAAGAGCAACTCCTGATGTTGATGATTTCCCTAGGAAAGAGGTAGAGGATGATGAGGAGTCACCTGAGGTGGTGGTACCTGCAGCTGCAGCCCCCACGACTCCAACACCGCCGGCTATGCCAGTAGCTCCATTCCCCCAGAGGTTGGCGGCGAAACCTAAACAGAATATGAACCATAAGATGGTAGAACTTTTCAAGAAGGTGCAATTCCCTATCTCTTTGATGGAGGCGATTGAGTGCTTTCCCCAGTGTGCGAAGGTATTGAAAAACCTTTGCACGAAAAGCACAAGAATCCAAACAATATAGTTCTGACTGAGCAGGTGAGCTCCATTCTTCAGACTGAGATTCCTGCAAAGTGCAAGGATCCTGGGTGTCCCACCATTACCATAGATATTGCAGGCCAGACATTCGATAAGGCATTGCTGGACTTAGGAGCGAGTGTTAACTTGCTCCCCTATTCAGTATACCTGAGGCTAGGTCTAGGCGATCTGAGAGCTACTCCGGTCACGCTACAGTTGGCAGACAGGAGTGTGAGCGTACCTAAGGGACTTGTAGAGGATGTGATGGTTCAAGTAGGTGAGTTCCGATTTCCTGCGGATTTCATTGTTCTGGACACTTGCCAGAATCCTGAGATTTTAGAGAAGACCCCCATCATTCTAGGTCGACCTTTCCTAGCCACCTCCATTGCCATCATGAATTGCAAAACTGGCAGAGTCCAGTTATCTGTTGGCAAGGAGATGATGGAGGTGGATGTCTATAATGTTAACACTATTGAGGAGGATGATGAGGGGGTAGAAGAGGTGAGTTTGATCAATGCGCTTGTTCAGGAGCATATAGATACAGTGTTGTATAAGGATCCTCTGGAGATTGCTCTCACCGCCGAGGAGGCGTCATTTTTAGATTCTCCAGAGGTAGGAAGTTTGTTAGAGATATTAAATGTCGAAGATTCAGTGGACCCAATGTTCGAGCCTCTGGGCGACCCTCCGCCCAAGGTTCTTCCGTCATCATTTCAGCCGCCTAAACTAGAGTTAAAGCCTCTGCCGGACACTCTCAAGTACGTCTTTTTGAAGGGCAATAATACTTATCCGGTTGTGATCTCCTCATCCCTTGAGGAGAATCAAGAGAGGAAGCTGCTTGATTTATTGAGAGAGCACATAGGCGCGCTTGGCTGGACTATAGCTGATTTGCATGGTATAAGCCCAACGGTGTGTACACACCGAATCGATCTTGAGGATAGTGTGAAGCCTTCTAGGCAGCCTCAGCGGCGCTTGAATCCCCACATGAAAGAGGTGGTTCGAGCTGAGGTTTTGAAGCTCTTAGATGCTGGTATCATCTACCCAATTGCCCATAGTGAGTGGGTGAGCCCAGTTCAGGTAGTGCCTAAGAAGGCTGGGGTGACAGTTGTTACCAATGAGCGAGGTGAGTCCGTGCCAACCCGAGTTTCTACAGGATGGAGAGTATGCATAGATTACCGGAAGCTCAATGCGAGCACCCGAAAAGATCACTTCCCTCTCCTTTTCATTGACCAAATTTTGGAGAGGGTGGCAGGTCGGGCTTTTTATTGTTTCCTGGATGGGTATTCGGGGTACAATCAGATAGAGGTTGCGTTAGAAGACCAGGAAAAGACCACTTTCACGTGTCCGTATGGTACTTATGCTTACCGTCGCATGCCCTTTGGGTTGTGCAATGCACCTGGTACTTTTTCCAGGTGTATGATGGGGATTTTTAGTGACATGGTAGAAAGGATTGTGGAGGTGTTTATGGATGATTTTTCGGTCTTCGGGGACTCATTTGATGGGTGCCTTGAGAATTTAGGCAAGGTGTTGCAGAGATGTGAGGAAAAGCACTTGGTACTGAATTTGGAAAAATGCCACTTCATGGTTACCCAAGGGATTGTATTGGGACACATTGTGTCCTCCAAGGGTATCGAGGTGGACAAGGCTAAGATAGACTTAATTCGTAAACTTCCTACTCCTAAGTCTGTTAGGGATGTGCGTTCATTTCTTGGACACGCTGGTTTTTACCGGCGGTTCATTAAAGATTTCAGTGCTATCTCCCGTCCATTGTGTCAGTTGTTAGCTAAGGATGCACCCTTTGTGTGGTCCGATAAGTGTGAGGAGGCATTTCAAAAGTTGAAGCGGAGTCTCACGACTCCGCCTATTGTGCAGTCTCCTGATTGGAGTCTTCCCTTCGAGTTAATGTGTGATGCATCTGACTATGCAGTCGGAGCTGTTTTAGGACAGAGGAGAGGGAAGGACCCATTTGTGATTTACTATGCGAGCAAGACGCTCAATGAGGCATAGATGAATTACACCACTACCGAGAAAGAGTTGTTAGCCGTGGTGTTTGCCTTAGATAAGTTTCGATCCTATTTGGTGGGTTCGCAGATCACGGTGTTCACCGATCATGCGGCCCTTAAGTACTTGATGACCAAGCAGGATGCGAAAGCTCGCCTTATTCGGTGGATTCTGTTGCTGCAAGAATTCCATCTTATTGTTAAGGATAAGAAAGGGGTAGAGAATGTAGTAGCTGATCATCTGTCCCGTCTGGAGTTCGAGGATCCCACCTCGAATCTTCCCATTAGAGATTCTTTCCCAGATGAGCAGTTATTCGCTGCTAATGAGTGCCCGTGGTATGCTGATATTGCCAACTATTTGGTAACCGGGCAGATTCCTTCCCATTGGCCTACCCAGCAGAAGCAGCGTTTCTTGAGGAGTGTCCGACAGTACATCTTCGACGACCCTTATTTGTTTAAGTACTGTGCGGACCAAATTGTGCGTAGATGTGTCCCTGAATCTGATCAGCAGGGGGTCATAGAGTTTTGTCATGGGGAGGCGTGTGGGGGTCACTTCTCTGCGAAGAAGACCACCGCCAAGATTCTGCAGTGTGGGTTCTGGTGGCCCGATATGTTTAAGTATGTACATGCGTTTTGTAGGTCATGTGACCGTTGCCAAAGGCTTGGCAAACTGTCTTCACATCAGGAGATGCCCCTTCAGCCCATTCTTGTGCTAGAGGTGTTTGATTGCTGGGGCATCGATTTTATGGGTCCATTTCCTATGTCTCATGGTTTTGAGTATATTCTGTTATCGGTGGATTACGTGTCAAAATGGGTGGAGGCGATTCCCACCAAGTCAATGGAGTCCAAAGTAGTGCTAGAGTTTCTTAAGGCTAATATCTTGTCGAGGTTTGGCGTGCCACGCGCCATTATCTCGGATCAGGGCACGCATTTCACGAGTCGGTCATTTGCGAAATTGATGGGGGAGTTTAAAGTCAGTCATAAGGTGTCAACTTCGTACCACCCCCAAACCAATGGGCAAGCTGAATTAGCGAATAGAGAGATTAAGAGGATCTTAGAGAAGACTGTAGGTGTGACTAGGAAAGATTGGTCTACCAGGTTGAACAATGCATTGTGGGCCTACCGCACAGCTTACAAGACCGTATTGGGTGCTTCACCCTATCGGCTCGTTTACGGTAAGGCCTGCCACCTACCAGTTGAGTTAGAGAAGAAGGCCTATTGGGCCATTAAGAAAGTAAATTCTAGTTTGAGTGAAGAGGGTGAGCATAGGAAGTTACAGTTGTGTGAGCTCGAGGAGCTTAGGAATGACGCATATGAGAACGCTAGCATCTATAAGGCTAAGGTTAAGGCGTATCATGATAGGAATATTCAGCGCAAAACCTTTAGTGTTGGTCAGCAGGTTTTGCTCTATAATTCGCGTCTTCATTTATTTCCAGGGAAGTTGAGGTCTCGTTGGGACGGTCCCTATGTAGTGGTTCAGGTGTATCCCAATGGTTCAGTCGATGTCCGCGACTCTAAGGATGATCATGTGTTTAAAGTCAATGGGCAGCGTCTCAAACCCTATTTGGAATTTCTAGAAGTAGGTGAACCCGATGAGGAGTTGATTGATCCTGTCTATCAGGACGTTCCGGTTGAGTAGGCTTTTTCAGCCATGTTTTGACGGGTAGCTCACGCGTACCCTGCTCTTCATTGAGTGTGGACCCGGCTCCTAGTGATAGAGGCACCCATCATTGACTTGGGTTTTATAGCTTCGCACGCCGCTATTCAAATAAGGATCGTGTGCCCAGCTCCGGTTCGAAGGGCAAAATTTGTAAATATTGTGCATATTTTGTTTATTCATGTTTCGTTTAGTTATGCATGTTAGTTTCGCTTGCACATGTTCGTTTGTTTGCATGTTTCGTTTTGTTTAGTGTTACATGTTTTGCATAAAGTCTTGGAGATATTTCACATGAAAAGATTTCACCTATGTTAGTGAAAAAAAGGGCTTTCATTAGCTTTTCTTGGTAATAGTTTATCGGTAACGATCCATGCTCTCTGAATAGGCCCCTATCAGTGGCAACTTCGATCTGTGGGTGAGGTTTGATATTGCCTATAGTACACGCTAGGTCGTATCTTGTCTTGCTTTGTTTTGATCGTAGGGGACGCTGGACTTGATTGTTTGGCGAGGTCAAGCGGTAAATTTTATTACGGGCGCTAGCATAACACATTTACAACGGTCTTGTATAGCCACCCGTTTCTCGCTCATCCGCTTGACGCGGGAAGAAAAGTATGACACGTGAGACTGCGTGAATGTATGGTGGTGTTCTTTTCTTTTCTTATTTTTCTTATTTTTATTTTTGTTTGTTTGTGGCCCGGATAACACGCGCCGGGCAGGACTAATGCCATTTGCATATTTTCGATAGTTGTGGTTTCAGTCTTTTGGCAGGGTACGCGTGCTACCACACCAGCCTTGGTAGATTAGGCCTCACCGCTGGGGAGATGGAGGCATTCAGGAGCTCTAAGTCATGGGTGCCATTACGTGTGGCGGTTGTCAGCCCGAAGCCCCCAGCGCGGCCTTGTGTGACTAGCTGTGGTCCCATTATTTGGGTCTGAAGGAGCAAGCCCTGGAGCAGCTGCAATGACGATGAATGCAAAAGCGACAAATTCCTCGAACATCGGCCGAGGTCATGGTGGTTGGCTGCCACTCCAGGTTCACTTTTTCCTTCTCTTAATTCTTACTTTTCGTGGTCTTCATGCTTTGGGGACCATGCGCATTTCAAGTTGGGGGAAGGGGTGTACCTTTGTACACAATTACTTTTGTGTTGACCGTTGTTAGTTGGTTTAAGGGTCTGTTTTTTTTTATGGGGATACGATTGTTATGCCTGTTTGTATGAGTTAGGTGAGCATGTTAGATTCTTATCTCATTGGTTGCCTATTCAACTCATTTACATGCATATATCTGGCATCTCTATTTGACTACTTTCGCACCATAAGCAATGTTGAGTAGGTGTTCCCACTTAGTTCACAGTGTGTTCCTAAAAGCATTCCCATGTTTCCTTGTCCATCGATTTCTGCAATTGCACAAAATAGTAGGCGTTTGTACCACTCATCGTAGTCTGAATATTTTGCATGCATGTTTTGAGAGTTGAAAACAGGCTTAGGGGATGAAACAAGGCATTCTTTGTGTAATTAAACCACTAGATGTGCCCCATTGAACCCATGTTAGACCAGTCCGTGTCAGTTCCTGTGTCGAACTTAGGAAACCGGTGTTTGGATGGTATGTCAGTTTGGTGGTCCAGCTCTGTGCAAAATTTTGAGGTCGAATTTGTGGAATGGGAGGCCTCAATGACTGCGGGAAACACTGATTTTGTTTTTAGGTGTCATGGATTTAGTAAACTTGTTAACCGAAATCACCCACCATTAAACCATAAATTTTTTCCACACCCACCGAAAAGCCTACCAATGAGAGAGTTTAAAAAAATAAAAAAAAAACAAAAAAAAAAACCGTAACCGCTCGGGTGCGCTACACCAAAAGTGGTGTAGCGCTACCCAGACCTCTGTTAAAAAAAAAAAAACCGCCTAAAAGGCGCGTCTCTCTCTCTCTTCCCCACTTTTTCTTCTTCTTCTTCTTCCTCCTGCGGTTTTCTCTCTCTCCAACCTCCATTATCAACAAAACCCTACACCTAAACCACTCATAACTTCCTCAAATCTTCACAATTCTTTACCAAACTTCATAAAAACACTCCTCTCACTCCCCTCTACCATACTACCCAAGCGAAATTTTCCCTAACCTTCCCAAACTTCCAGATCAGAAAACCCAAAAATTTCAACTTTCTATCCAAAAACCCAAACTTTTAACCTTAAGTTAACCAAGTCATGGCACCCGAAAAGCAAAATATTGGCAAGGGGAAGGCAGTGGCTGGTTCCTTTGGCCCGCTGGAGGAAGTCCCAATGGGCCGGGCTAAGCATAGGGATCGTGAGCAGATTGAGAGGGATAATCAGGCAGCATGGGAGTCGTCCATAAAGGAACGGGGAGTAAAGAATGAGAGGCACATTGTTGATGACGGTTTATGGCCGGCAAACTTCACTCCTTTTCTTGCCATTCGGGACCAAGGTTTGAGGTATTGGTTCGAACCTAACCCTGGGTTTAATAATGCTTTAGTTGAAGAGTTTTATAAGAATATGGTTGTGCCGGAACCGGGTCACTTTTTGGCTCCGGGTGTCTGGATTACTTCGAAAATAGGTAATACCCCGGTCTTTATTAATGCGGCTGAGATAGCCACTACATGGGATTATCCGAGGCCCACGGGACCCGTAAATTACCCTAGGCCGGATGAGACTTTTGATCAGGATCAGATGGCTGGATATATGTATGAGCACCGCAGGAATGCTAGGATTCCCCATTGGCCCGGTAGGTTCACGACAGCATATAGGTTTCTCAACCAAGTGGTTTGTTATAATTTGTATCCTAGGGGTCGGGAGGGCGCACCCCAGAAATCGGTTGGGAACTTGATGTTTGCGTTCATGGCTGAGGAAACGGTCTGTGATTGGGCCCTATATGTTTTTGGGCAGATGTGTGATTTTAGGGATGCCCCGACTACATTGAGGATGCCTTTCCCGTGTCTGGTTACCAAAATTCTCAGGAGCAGAAACGTTCCGGGGAGGCGATACTATAGCAATGATGAGTTACTGCCAAAGGAGTTGGACTCCTCGTTTATTCAGCGGAGTATGGCTCAGTTAAGAGGGATTGAAAGATCGTTGCTTTCTCCACCGCCGGCTAGCGCTAATACTAAGACTTGGTTGGAGAAGATATTTGCTTGTGTGACTGGCATTGCTAAGAGCCAGCAGAAGTTGAAAAGGGAGCAGAGGCAGTTGGCTAGGAATCAGATGGATTTACTTGATAGGCAGCGCCACCTGCAGGCGCAGATTTCTGGGCAGAATCCAGGGCCTTTCCGACCTAGACAGTGGCCGGCGTTGGAGGTGAGCGATGATTTCGCGGATCCACCTGAGGAGGAGGAGCAGTCAGATGCTGGAGATGCTGGGGAAGAAGATTGAGCATAGAGCTGGGCTAGTGGTGGTGTTATTTTATGTGTCTTTGTTGAATCCTGTCAGTTTATGTGTTATTTCATGTGGTTCGTGAGTCGGTGGTTAGAGTCTTGTCATTTCAGATATTGTGTAAAAACTTGTACGATGTTATGTTTGTGGCTAATGTTTTGTGTAGAGCACCAGTGTGGTGCAGGAGTCGAGGTGGCGGCCAGTCAGGGTAGTTGTCCATGCGCTTCTATAGGCCGCCACCCTTTGCATGTTCTTTTTCTTTTTGCAACCACGGTCGTTATAAGCCCAATGAAGTCCTTAGTTGACCTGATGCACGTTGTTAACTCTCTTGCATGCATGTTTTATATTTAGCTATGGATGTGTGATATCTTAATTTCGTTGAGCTCTCATTGTTATAACTAGCGTTGTTTTGATTGGCACATGGTGAATTTTTGTTCCATCCCACGTTGATCGCCAAGCGCTCCGCATGGGATGTAGAGTGTTCCGGTGAGTGAGTGACTTTGTGATTTTGTGGCGGCATTTCACCTTTATAATTGTTTTGGTGTGAAGTTATTCGAATTTTAACTAGGGCATGCATGTGAATGAGTTAAAGGTGGCAGTGAGAGGAAATTTCATGTTCACTTGATTTTTATACAAGTTGCATAACCCTCGTATCCCTTGTTGAGTTTTCTTTTCTTGTTTTGTTATTTTTATGTCGTTCGTTGCTAGGGACTAGCAACGCTCAAGTTGGGGGATGTGATAGGCGCGCGGAATTCATGAATTTAAGCGCCTAAGTAGGGAAATTAGCGCGTTAGACGTGCAATTAATTCTCATTTTCCATATAATGCGTGCACGTGGTTGGATTTTGTGTTTGTGCTTAATGTGCAGGAAATTTAGTTGTTTTGGCGCTAATGAGAGGTATCCGGAAAGGCCGTGATGAAGCTTGAGAGCGAGAAGGGCTGTGGAGACTAAGTGTTGGACACAAATTCGTGAGAAGGTGAACAGAGCCCTAATGAGCGCTACAGAAGTTTTGGTGTAGCGCTACCTAAGGCATTAATGGTCAACGGCGGCTAGAGGCGAGTCAACTCGGTCAACACGCCGAAGGAGATCGCGAGCGCTACAGAATAAATGGTGTAGCGCTACCGAGGGCTTTAAGGCCAGGAACGGCGCCGTTTTGTTCGTCCGGTGCCCGATTTCGATTTGTTTTAGGATTTTTTAATTGTAATTAATAGGGGTTAGTATAAATACCCCGTTTTAACTCAGAATTAGGTTACGTACATTTTTACTTAGGTTTGTAGCAGCTTTTCATAACAACGTTTTTGTTTATTTTTTGCATTGCTCTTAACTTTTTGGCTGCAGTTCTTCTAGTTCTAGTACGAGATTCAAGTTTTCTTCAGTTCTGTTCCGGATTTCCAGCATCGGATTGGTGTTTTTGCTTCATTAATCAATAGTTTCTTCAGTTTAATTGCGGTATCCGTTCTTCTTGCTATTTCGATTATTTAAATATGTTTAGATTTAAGTTTTCTCTTATTTTTGTTATTGCGTTCGTTATAAACATGTGTGAGTAGTCGCATAGGGTGCGGCCGCGGGATGGAAGCGTCACGTGGCTAGTCCAATCATTGTTTTACCTCGTGGCTGAATAAATTCAATTTTGAGCAGTTTTAGGAAACGAAATCTTTCTAACGAACAAACCCAGGCATTGCCAGATTTCGAATGCGCACGGAAATTGGTGACAGGTGGTGCGCATTCGTTAGGGAATATTTTCCAATTCTAAAATCAGTAAATCGAATCATTGTGGCCCGAGTAACCATTGGTTAGGCTAGTTGCAGACGCTGGGTTCCCACGGCTGCGCTCTCCTTTTTAATTCATTAGAGGTCAATTTCTTCAGTAATTAGTTAATCAAACCAGTCAAACAAGGGGTGGCTACCTAAGAGCCAATTAAAACTAGAATTCAACACTTTTGAGTCAGCACCGTCCGTCCGTCTCTGTGGTTCGACTCCGGTACTTCCGGAATTATTGTGCTACACTGGTCGAGAGTCCTACGCTTGGGATGCGTTTTTAGTTTAAATTTTATTAACACCCGATTGGTCAAGCAATGAACTAATGGGTCAACATTTATGGAGCATATTTTCGTGTAGACAACATCCCGTTTTGCTAGAGCCAAATCTTCTTCTTCAAGAACACACATGTTTTACTTGACTAATACCTATCGCACTCAAAAAATAAATGCACCCATGTGACATTTGAGGTTCCTTTCTACAACCTAGTATAGATGCTTTAGATATTAATTAAATAAACATATAACTCGATAATAAAGAATACATGTAAATTTTAGTTTTGGTTATGAAATGTCAACGCAAAAAGGAGCTCAGCCTAGCTATGGAGCTTATACTCTATTTCTTCAAAATTATTCTCTATTTTTATCTAAAACTTCAACATTTCTCCCCTCCAAAATTCAAACTATTAAGTTTACTTCTATGAAAAATATATACAATATTGATATCAGGTTTTATAAGCATGAATATAATAGTACAAATCTTATGAAAAATAAACGTATACATTAAGGGGTTGTTTGTTTGGGGCACTGAAAATTTTTACGCATAGTATTCAATAAATTTTCTCTATCTATTTATCTCTACTTATTACTCTTAAAAACCTACCTCAAAACGAACAGACTCTAAAAGTTATACCAATTAGAGCATCTCCAATCCATCCTTATTCCTCCAAAATAGAGGATGGAAGTGACACATTGAGGGGAGATTTTGTAATTTATTTCCTTTTTTCTTCACTTTTTGTATTTTTTAGGAGAATATTTTAGGGACCATCGTCCTTTTTAGAGTTATGGAGAAATTTCATACTCCAAATTTGCTTTTGGTCCTCTATTTTTAGAGGACCAAATTTACTTTTGAAGGACCAAACTCTTAAAAGGATGGTGGGTCCCTCAAAGATTCTCTCAAAAAGTACAAAAAGTGAAGAAAAAAGGGAATAAATTATAAAATCTCCCCTCAATGTGTCACTTCCATCTTCTATTTTGGAGAAATAGAGTTAGATTGGAGATGCCCTTAAATGAATAAAGTTCTATCCTCCAAGTATATATAGAAGATGATCATTTTTCCTTCAATCCCCCAACACCCATTCTCTGAAATGGAGGAGAGTTTTGCAGGAAGGGTTGGAGAAGAATTATCGTCCAAAATATGGAGATATAAAGGAATGAAGCATGGGTTGGACATGCCCTTAACGGACTACTATGGATGTAACCGCTAATCTAGAGGGTGGAATTGGACGATGTATTATGAGAAAATGACATTTCTTGTAAAACAGAAAATAAGTACTTAAAAATAATAAAGAACCTTAGCGAAACGGGGCCTAAATGCACTAAAATCCATGTTTTTACGAATTTTTAGGCATGTCATTTTTCTCACATACATTAGTAAAAATACCCTCAATCACGAGTCATAATCAGGTAAATAACTTATCCCCTGTTCCTCTTAACATTTTGGGCTTTTTGAACGTTTTGTCATTTAAAAAAAAATTGCATTTGTTAGTTTTGTGTATTTTTTGTGAATTATTGATTCGTCTCAATGAAAGGAATTGGAATCGGAATCGGAATCCAAGACAAAGCCAAAAAAGCTGGGCTTTTTGGCCTTTATCTTGGATATTTTCAATATTATTTGGGTAAAGTACAAATTTTGACTTATCTAATTTGTCTTGACGAGACGAAAAATTAGTTCACAAAAGTTTGACGTAAGACTAAAAACGCGAATTTTTTTTTTTTTTTGATAAAGACTACACTCAAAATGTGCAAAAAGCTTAACAAAAAAGAAAGAAAGAAAGAAAATGCTAAGGAGAATAACGTCTAGAATATGTTCGATGTGGAAAGATGTAATTTTTTGAAGAATAAAACGTTAGATTAATTTGGCACCAAACTTGGGATGCAGAGGCTTAATTGAGAGGGTGAATATTATCTTCATTCCTACTGGTTGAAATGATGTGAATTCTACCACAAAACGATGTCATGCTTACCATGCAATATATTTTTTGAAAAGTATGACATCATTTTGTAATGGAATCCTCCATTTCCTGATTGTTCAAAAGAAGATGTTAACCGAAAGAGAATAAATTCCCTTCGCCAGGGGAGGAAATGTGGCCATTTCCTCCAAACCAATAACTCACTGCCACTTCATCAAAAGTACAAACCCCAATGGAGAATCATGTGTTGTGCTTAACTTGGATCACTCCTCCAAGCCAAAACTTAACCCTTGAAGGTTTCAAGAATTACCCAAAAGCCACAACACCCCATTATTGGGAAATTGCTGCTCTGTAAGTTTCAGTGGAAAATTGCTTCTTGCGCACAAAAGAGGAAAGTGTTGCCTGTGAATTTACTATTGTGTCTTCTTCCATTTTTTTCATCAAGTGAGCTCTGTATTTTTTTACTCCACCTTTTCCTATTGTTTTTCCGTATACAAATATTGTATGTGTTGGCATGAAATGGACCTTTGTGATATAGGGCCCTGTAGAAGGTGTACTGGTGTCGTCAACAGCGGGCTCTTTTCTGCATGCTCCAACGGAATTTCCAGCGATCCCCCCCACGAGCACGCCGTGCAAGGGATGCGGGGAGGATACGGGGATTTGGGGCTGTGTTGTCTGACTGTTACTGCCCACAGCATGGATCTGCGGGAGTTCGTCGTCTTGATTGGCCATGGCCTTTGGAAGGGCCGCCGAGATGAGTTCTGTAACACCTGTGAAGGCCGCAAGTATCTGCTTCTACGTTTCGAGGAATTGGTGTTGGCCATCTTGAAGAGCTCTCAGCGTTTGTGCTATCGCACCCGTTTTGTTGGTCTCGCCTACCTCCTCAATAATTGGTATGGTGGTATCTTGATGCGTCATTGCCCTCCTACGCGGTGGTTCAACGTATTCCCTAGAGCGAGTGCTAACCATAAACCAAAAAACACCTCCCCAGCAGAGTCGCCTAATGTAGGTTGAGGGGTTCCGTGAGGTTTGCTTACGTATAATTGCGTATGAGTTGGAGAGGTGAGATTGGTTGATGATTAGTAAGGGAAAAAAGGGAAATAATCTTGTGGGGTGAGGAGGGAAAGAGCAAGAGGTACAGAAGAGACAAAGGCAGCGTGTCCCTTGATTCTTTCCACGGGGCTAACGTCTGGCTTTTTTTCGGACTGAATGAGTGAGGTCACCTTTTCTCTGGAGAAGAACGTTCTCCTTCCTCAAATTCAGTGCTCACATACTCTCTCTTCAGAAAATATCAGTTCTGTCAAATCAGGAGGTATGTTAGGGGTATTTATATGGCGCCTGGGCCTAGGTCAGGCCAGGACGGCGCTCCTATGAAACCCTAACATGTGTCCTTCCTGTACCTCTAGGTCTTGGGCAAAACTCGTCCTCTCGCGGATTCTTTTCCGCGGGAGAGCTCGAATCCCTGCGACTCAAACTCCTTCCCAAGCCATAAGAAACTCCCCTATTCCCGCTGAAGCAAGGTCGCAACCTACGGCGATCGCGCTCTTGTCGCGGAGCTCTCCCTAGACCCTGCCTCGCCGCCCAAGTTAAGCTTTGGTGACTCTCTAATTAGATCTTTCTTCATAATTGGTAAACTTCATTGACTCGTGGGACTTCACCGGTGGTCCTTTGTTGTTGTCGTTGTCTTAGGGCTCACTTTCTCCTTTCCGTGGAATAGGATGGCTTCCGTAGGGATTACCTCTTCTGCGGGTGCTTCCTTCCATTTTTTCTACACGTGTTC
Organism: Rhododendron mucronatum var. ripense; assembly: GCA_019656295.1. Lineage (NCBI taxonomy): Eukaryota > Viridiplantae > Streptophyta > Magnoliopsida > Ericales > Ericaceae > Rhododendron > Rhododendron mucronatum. The sequence continues at coordinate 1,517,113 of BPLT01000105.1, read as the reverse complement.
TTTCTTAACTGGATGGTCAAACCTTTTTCTTTAGGTCAAGGTTTTATAAGTAGAGAAAAACGAAAGAGGCTTTGAAACAGTACTAGAGTGTAATGGCTTCTCGTGCCTCCTCACCGGAACCCTGGCACGTCGTCGGAAACCTAATATGTAAAACAGAGAAGGGGTGAGCACATCTTTACCTCTCGTGGCAAAGGCTCTCTGATGCCTAAGTTAGTATCACGTACTAGTAGAATAACCCTAACTATCACTAGGAGTGTATGAGAATACAACGTATTGTGTACCTTTTACCTTTAGGTTTACCTTGTACTTATGGATTCATAGATGCTTGCTGCCCAAGCATACCTGTTGCTCTAGGATTCCTATCTTGTATAGGAAACCTAGGATATTTTATATTCTCGTGCTTTATCAGTTCATTACCTTAGTCCTTTTAGGACTCTTTTCCAAAACTGGCCGAATATCCCACTCCCATTGGTTATCTTTCTCTGATCCTACATTCTCGGGATCTCATCCCTTAATGGAATACCACTATTTCTGGACCTTTCCAAAGTGTTCCTTGCACCTGAGGCTACTTTCCCCAAATTTCTCCTCCTGTTCGGCCTTCTCATTGCCGAACAGGCTACTTGGACCAGTGACTTCACATGTCACTGGTCCTTTATCACTCTCTTGGTCTAATAATTTCTCATGTTTATTCAGCCTTGACCTCGTACAGACTTCCTGAACTAGTGATCCCCCATGTCACTAGTCCACATCGCCGACCACCGCCTTGCACGGCGACTGTCCGTATCATATTTATACATGGTCCCACGTACCACATGTTCGTGCCCCATTTGTGCCTGTTCGGGAATATCTCTTTACAATTGCTCCCTAGCTTTACTCATTATTTTCTCTTAAATGACAAGCAAATCCGAGCAAGTTCATTTTGCCCCTGCACCTTGTTTCGTGAAATTGGTGCAACTTTCATCATTAGACCAAGCAAAAAAATGTCTCGTCGTTTGGACTGGACAAGCTTTTCCTGCCATTATTTTTACACGTGGCACTCTTATACCTAAACTTTTGCTAAGTTTGTTCATACTTAGCAATGGCTCTAACAATGTTCATCGCTCGGGCCCCAAACTTTTCCGTATTAGGGTCTACTTTTGACATTCTTCGTTGTCATAGTTCAGGTTTATTCATACCTATTTTCAATTTAGCTCGTAGTTACGCAAGTTTTCATGCTTGGTATTGCGCAAGCTCAACCATACTCGGCAGACTGCCTAAGTTTATCCGTACTTAGGTATATTTGAGTTCGATTATACTCAATCAAATTTCGGCACCGTTCATGGTCATGGCCTAAGTTTACTCATACTTAGCCAAAATTTGAGTTTGATCGTACTCAATTGGATTGTGGCATTTTTCATGGCCTAAGTTTATTCATACTTAGCTAAGTTCGAAGTTTGATCGTACCCAAAGAATATTTATGATGAATGCTACTTGATATGGGCCTTCCCAATTGGCCCTCATTGGCCACCTTGGTGTTGCTGAGCACCAAACCAAGCACAAGGTCTCCAACATCAAACTCTCATGGGTGGACATTTTTGTTGTAACTTTTTATCAGTTGCTCCTGATATGAGGCTAAATGCACCAGAGCCCTTTCTCTCCATTCCTCAGCTAGACCCAATTCAATCTCTAAGGCTCCGTCATTGCCTCCACTTTCAACCAAATTGGTCTTTGCCGACCTCTAATGGAATAACAGCCTTTCTTCCACATGCTAATGAATAGGGGGTCTCTCCTGTAGACCTCCTAGGAATCGTTCGGTGCACCCACAGGACCAGTGTCAATTCGTCGGGCCACTTCCCCTATGCTGCTGTCCTCAATGCCAGGACCAATTTTTCTAGAGGCAAATATCTCGTTTCTGCGTCCAACAACGTTTCGCTCACATAGTAGATAGGGATTTGCTCGGATCCCTTGTCCCTCAGTAATACTGCACTAACAGCATGTTCAGAGACTGCTAAGTACAAAATTAAGGACTCACCCGGTTCAGGAGTAAACATGAGCGGAGTCGCTGCCAAGTACTTCTTCAAGTCTTGGAGCGCCTGTTCGCATTCTGCTCTCCATTCGTATCCTTCTCTATTTTTTAGTAAAACGGGCTTATGTTGTGGATCCACTTTCCAGTGGTAACAAATCACGTTTGCATCCACCCCAGGCATCTCTTCGGGTACCCAAGTAAACACATCAGCGTGCTCCTTGAGAAACCTAACCAACTCTTTCTCTTCTTCCTTGTTCAGGTTTTTCCCAATCAGGAAATACCTTTCTGGATCAGTCTCATTGATCTGAATCTCTTTCAAGCCTTCCACCACTTTCTCAGCAGGGTTCCCTTCGACATCTTCGATAGTCGGCTAGTTTGGAACCTCGATGGCTTGGACCAATTTTGCTTCGGGTGCCGTCTTGATTATAGAAACCAAACACTACTATGCAACCTTCTGGTTCCCTCTAATTCTTTCAATACCATTAAATCCAAGAAACTTTACCATCTGATGGTAAGTGGAGGAAACCGCCCTCATCTTGTGCAACGACGTTCTTCCTATAATCGCGTTATAGGAAGATGGCACATCCATGACTAGGAAGTTAGTTTGCAGCACCACTGTTCCTACCCGAACATAAAGAGTGACCTTGCCCAATAGCCAGACTACTCCTGCACAGAATCCGACCAAAAGAGTTATTGACTGTACCAGATCTGCCTGTGTCAGCCCCAACTTTTTAAATACATCATAGTACAGCACCTTGGTGCAGCTTCTTGAGTCCACTAGGATTCTCTCCATGTCATACTCTCCAATTCGTAGGGTTATGACCAAAGCATCGTTATGGGGCACCTGGACTCCTCCCAAGTCCTCATCCGTGGAGACTATGCCCTCGTTGTATAGTTCTTCGTCATGTCCTCTTTTCTTCCCCAACTGCATCACATGTTGGTCATGCTTTACTTGCCTCTGGAGCAACTTCACCTGATTTCTCGTATAAGGTGTGGCCAATCCATGCATCATATGTATTACGCCTCTCAGATTTACTCATAATCCAACTCCATCGCTTTCTCTGCACCCTTGTGCTCTTCCTGAATGAACTCTTTCAGATAACCACGTGAGACTAAGTCATCGAAGTGCTGTTTGAACATCTCGTAATCCTCCATCATGTGACCCCAATCCTTGTGATAACTGCAATGCTGACTCGTAGCTCGTTTTGCATCTTTATCCCCTTCTAACCTCGGGGACCACTTGAAATATGGACGATTCTTTATTCGATAAAGAGCTCGGTAGATTGGTTCTTTCCAAACCGTAGTAACTGAAAAGAAGGACTTGGGGTCCGGGGCATGTTTCTCCTCGTACGGCTCTTTCTTAGCCTGCTCATAGTTTTTCCTTTCTTGGTAGATTTCTGGCTTATCTACCTTTTTTGCAGGCTCCTTGGCTTGCTCAATAACCACCTTGCCATTTTCCCAGAGTATATCATCCTCATTCCTAGCATGCTGCTCTATCTGTTCCATTAACTTTGCCAGTGTTCCTACTGGACTCATGTTCAATGACTTACGCGGCTCCCCTCGAACAGGCAGCCCAATCTTGAACGGGGCTATGGCGTATTTCTCACTACAACTTTCAATCTCGTCGAAAGTTTACCGGTACTTCTTCGCATAGTCCCTGATCGGCTCGTTCTCCCCCTGTTTCATAACGGAGAGGCTTTCAAATGTTTTCGGCATGTTCCTGCTCGTCAGGAACCGAACAGTGAATTCCTCGGCCAATTGCCCCCATTCTCGTATGGAGCACAGGCCTAGCTTATGGAACCAGGACAGAGCCACCTTTCCCAAACTCGATGGGAACATCTTGCACATGATTGCATCATCTATGTTGTGCATGAACACTGCCTATTGGTAATGTTGTATGTGCGCCACGGGATCTACATTTGTTTCATAGACGATGAATGCACCATGCTTCACCCTGCTCGGCAACCTTACCTCTTGCAACCTCTTTGCAAAGAGGGAGGATGCTATATTGCTGAGGGCCTTCCGTGCTACTTCTCGTGCGGACATAGTCCCCTCCTCACATTCCTTTGTCTGTATAGGAGCACTTCTTTCCCAATTGGAATCAGGTCTCTCGTACCTATCCTTGTGATGTTTTCTGGTCCCCTTCTCCTTGGGGGTGGGACTTCGACTAATGTTCCTCCTTTTTCGTGAAGATGCCCTTTTCCTTCTCAGAATGGGGCTCCTGCTCCTGCTCCTCCTTTTCGTGAAGGAGCCCTCTTACTACCAGAGTCAGCCTGTGTCCCTTGGAATTCCTTCGTGAAAGTTCAGAATCCTCTGGGTGTTCTCATACCCGTTGTAATTCTCGAATCTCGTACTCTCATCTTTTAATCAGACAAGGATATTCCTAATCTCCTGTCTCTTCTTGTCCAGGATATCTTCGTTATTGTGCACATTTCTTGAGTGTGCAACCGACTCTCTCCCACGATGGGACTTACTCCTTCTCGTGGATTCTGTGGTTGTCCTACCTTCTCTATTCTTGGAGTCATCATGGACAGTTAGGGGGTAGCCTTTGCTCATGGTTCTCTTGGTATGCTTACCATCGGGTTTCCTCGGAGGTTCTGGTGGGGATTTATCTCCTTCCCTACCTAGCTGGCTCTTTGGATCAAACAGAGTTTTTGGATCTCCTTCCATTGTGGTCATTTTTCAAAGGGAACTTTTTCGTTTCCCACAGACAGTGCCAATTGTAAGTGGAGAAAAATGAAAGAAGCTTTGAAACAGCACAAGAGTGTAACGACTTCTTGTGCCTCTTTACCGAAACCCTAGCATGTCATCGGAAACCTAATCTGCAATACAGAGAAGGGGTGAGCGCACCTTTGCCTCTCGTGGCAAAAACCCTCCGATGCCTAAGTTGGTATCACGTACTAGCAGAATAACCCTAATTATCAGTAGGAGTGTATAAGAATATTAATGCAACGTATTGCGTACCTTTTACCTCTAGATTTACCTTGTATTTATAGATTCATAGATACTTGTTGCCCAAGCATCCTTGTTGCCCTAGGATTCCTATCTCGTATAGGAAACCCAAGATATCTTGGATTCTCGTTCCTTATCAGTGCATTACCTTAGTCCTTTTAGGACTCTTTCCCATAACTGGTCGAACATCCCATTCCTGTTGGGTATCTTTCCCAGATCTTACTTTCTCGGGATCTCATCCCTTAACGGAATACCACTGTTTCTGGTAAGTCTGGCCATGGGTCGAATTTGGTCGGGTTTGGGTCAGGTTGGATCTGACCCGACTTTAGTCGGATTTTCGAAATGCCCACCCGAGACCGACCGAAGCACTGGTTGGGCTCCGACTGAAACGTGGTCGGGTTGTAGTTGTCGGGTTCGATCGGGTCATCGTATTAGGAAAAAAAAATCTACTTACATACAGCAGAAATACATCAACTCAACCAGATCTATAAATTCAACAACAAAAGCCTTCGTTCGAAAAATCAACGAACTCAACAACAAAAGATCTACAAACTTTTCATTTGAAAAATCAAAATTTTGATTCAAAAATTACGCTGGCCCAGAGGACGAGGAACTACTGCAAACCTTTGTTATTCTCCTTCTCCTTCTCCTTCTAAAAGCCTTCGTTCTTCTACAGATCAACAAACCTTCATTCTTCGCCTTCCGGACGGCTAGGAATGACTGCGACGAAAACGTTGTCGAGGACGAGGTGGAGACGCCACCGCAGCAGGTGGAGGAGTGGTGGGAAAGCTGGCAAAGGTGAGGTGGCAGGGATTTAAGAGGAGAAGGAGAACTGGACTGGGAGGAGTAGGTCACCCAGGACTTGGAATGGGGCGCAGCAATGAAGAAGGAAGTGAATGGCGTACAAAATTAGGTTTTTTTTTCCTTTTATATTGAATTCATCGGTTGGTTGGGTAATCCGAAAAATAATCCAGTACATCCGACACCTGACCGATTGAAGAAAAAATTCCTGATTTTGGACCCGAATCCGACTGATACACCCGATCAAATCCGTCCATTGCCTCTGTTTTAGGGTCGGGTTCGTGCGGGTCCGATCCATGGACAGCCCTAGTTTCTGGACCCTTTCAGTGTGTTCCTTGCACTTGAGGCTATTTTCCCTAGATTTCTCCTCCTGTTTGGCCTTCTCATTGTCGAGCAGGCTACTTGGACCAATAACTTCACATGTCACTGGTCCTTTATCACTCTCTTGGTCCAATAACTTCTCATATTTACTGGGCCATGATTTCATACAGACTTCCTGGATCAGTGACCCCTCATGTCACTGGTCCACATAGCTGACCACTGCCTTGCACGATGACTGTCCCTATCGTATTTATACATGGTCCCATGTATTACGTCTTCGGGCCCCATTTGTGCCTGTTTGAGAATATCTCCCTACAAGTTTGACCAAGGTTTTCTTCCCGCGCGGCATTCGCTGCCACGTGTTCACTGCTGGTTGGTGGGTCAAACAGTCTCCTTTGATCGGGGAGTAATAATTTTGACCACACCTACAATTGGTTTAACTCAAGTTAAGCACAACATGTGATTTTCCATTGGGTTTGTACTTTTGATGATGTGGCAGTGGGTTATTGGTTTGGAGGAAAAGGTCATATTGACGGTGGGAATTTATTCTCTAAATAGAAGAGAAGCCCTACATAATGAAGGTTGGTAACAGAGGGCGGGGGGCGGGGGGCGGCTTAACTGAAAGCCGAAGGTGTTAATGTAGAGGGGCTCAAAAGTACTGTTTCATAGTTCCTTTGGTTAATAAAATAGTAGAGCTTTAATTAAAGGGGTTAGCTTTGGGTTTTTTTTTTGGAGGTAGGTGACATTCATATGGGCGGCTTAGAAGTTGGTATCGGTTCCATCACCTAGTAGTTAATGAAATGGGGAGACGGCTTGTACGCTGCAACATGAACCAACTGCATCCTCTCTAGTCCATTTCAATGAATTAGACGATTCAGTTTTGGTTTTGGGGTTCGCTTTAATGATTTAAATTGTTCATTTTTTAGACCTCGTCGAGAACATTGGTCATACTAAAAATCAAGTGTATTGAATGCCAGTTGATATGATAATAAAAAGAATTTATCTTGAAAAAACAAAAAGAGCTTTCAACACCGAAATCCATTTATCTCATAATAAATGCGTTTTGAAATCATATCAACCAGTATCAAATCAATGTGAGTGTTGGCGTATGTGGTCAATATCCGGGACGAAATCTAAAATATAAACGGTTTTAATCATCAAAATGGGCACGGTATGGACCCAAAACTAGAAAAGTGGACAGTTTTCATGGACCCTCCTGCTAATCCCAAGAACCAAACAGTTTGAGGTGACTCGAGCTTGGCATGACTTTGGGCTTGTTCAAACTTGTTCGCGTAAAAATACAAGCCAAGCTCATTCACTTTTGATTATTTATTTAGAATTTCACGTGATTAACCCAGACTTGAAAGCTCAAAAGATTTGTACATTTCACAAGCCAAAGCAAACTTATCACAATCAGAAAAGTCCAAGTTAATCGAGCTTGAAAAATTATGCCCAAAAATTCTCAAGCTTTGAGTTGAGCCCGACCGAAAATAAAAAGAGTTCGAGCCAAGCCGAAGGAATATTTGTCACCCCTAGTGGCTAGATTCAAGCAATGGAAGCAGTTGGGATGGGCACACCGCCGATCATATTTTGGTGTTTTATAAGTCTTGATGTGTAAATTCGGTGACGTAGCCAGGAATTACTATCATTGAGTTTCTTTTAGTGTTCATAGTTCTTGAGTTCTAAAATTTTCATTTTGTATATTATTGACAATTATTCCTTATAATAATTTTGGTTTTATTTGACAAAAAAAAATTGTTATTTTACATTCTCATTTTTCAATCTCTTTTATAACTAAAAAACAAGGACGCAACGGTTGGAGTACCCAAACATCATTTCCATTCTAACTCTACCTTGAAATCTGGATTCTAGATTTTTTACCCAACAAGATGTGTTGGTTGGTGCCACCGAATGGTTCTTCACTGTTTACAATGCTAAGTCTGCTCAAGTGTATTGTCAAAAGTTGACTGGATGAGATCCCCCACTAGTTGGTTCGGTTAACATGGATGGAGGAGTTGATCGTCACGGTTCTGTAGCGGGGGCTCATTAGAGATCACTAGAGGTGGCAATTTCAACCCATTTTTTTTAAATCCGCCCAAACCCGTCCACTTATAACCCAACCCAACCCGCCCATATTATATAATGGGTTGATATGGGTTCAACTCATATCAACCCATATTTATATGGGTTTAAGTGGGTTGAAAATGAGTTTAATATGGGTTGTACTAAAAAACCCAGCTCCTTGTTATAACTGCTCGTAATCAAAATTTCGTTCTTTAAATCTAAAAAACCATGGGGAAATGATTGCCTTGCTCATCTTTCGTCAACACACCTTTCTCGCGTGTCACTGTACTTTCTCTTGGTCTTCCCCCTCTCTCTCTCTCTCTCTCTCTCTAAATATTCTGAGTTGTATTGCCAAATGCATCTAAAATGGACTTGAATTTCGTTAACTTCAATTAAATTTGGTCTAGAAAAGGATGGCGTAGTTCAATTGAATTTGTTAGCTTCAGTTGAATTTCGTATTCCAAATTTGATCTAGAAATCAAATTCGGAATACTACTTTTTCGATTATCTCGTTGAGACGAATTAATAGGAGTAAAAAATTTGTCGCGAAACAAACAAATACAAAAAAAATTTGAATAGAGACAAAAAAAAAAAGTCACTTGACTTTTTAATCTAAATCTAAGCAGTGGCTTCGGCGAACGTAATGAAGACCGAAACTGTACAATCGGTGCAATCATTGCTTTATAGACAATTCTCTTATGCGGCCTCTAACTCTTCGCCGAAGTTACGTTACCGTTTGGAAATGGAAAAAAAAGTAAAAACCTAATCTTTTTAAAAAAATTTAGCCTCTAATTACTTCATTTTTATTTTTTCAAAAATTGAGTTTTAATCATTAAAATTTTCTTTTCTGAAACCATTTGTTGGGTTGTTGGGGGGGGGGGGGAATGTATGGGGAGGGGGGGAACGGGGGAAAGAAAAAGAAAAAGAGGGGAAAATAAAAGAAAAAGAAAGAGGAAAACGGGTCGGGTTGGGCGGGTTTGGGTTTGGCTTGACCCATATTCGACCCGACCCATTTCAACCCATTTACATTTTGACCCATATTCGACCCGTTCATATTTGACACATGACCCGTTTCAACCCGCCCAAACCCGCCCAGACCCGCCCGTTTGTCACCTCTAGAGATCACTTCGGGAATTTTCTTGGCAGGTTTAAATTCCACACCGTATTGGCTCATATTGCTCCGCTCTGGCAGCAGAGTTATGGGGTGTCAGGGATGTGGATTAACTCTAGCAAAAGAATACAATTGGTCCCGAATCGACATCAGTTTGCACAACACTTCTGAATTCTTAAGGATCAACACAACTGCTATTCACATCCTTTGTACAATTTGAGATTTGATTAGGGAGAAGCGAACAAATGTGCGGACTTATTGACGAATTAAGGAAGCTCTCTCTCTCTCTCTCTCTCTATATATATATATATAGAGTTAGGTTCCGGTGAGGGATCCCTCATTTTTTTAAAATGAGGGACTTCCATTCCCAATTGAATTTCGATGATCCGAGCCGCTCAAAGTGATCAGAACGTGATTTTAAGGGTCCTCGCGTGAAATCAGCAAAAAAAATGACCGGGAAGAGCTTCATCCGAGCAGTTTTCATTGAACGGTTAAAAAAAACTGCTCGGATGAAGCCCTTCCTGGTCATTTTTTTTGCTGATTTCTCGCGTGTACCCTTAAAATCACGTTCTGCACACATTGAGCGGCTCAGATTTTCAAAATTTGATCGGAAATGAAAGTCCCTCATTTTAAAAAAATGAGGGATCCCTCACTTGAAAATTCCTATATATATATATATATATATACATACATATATATATATTGGGTAATGTATAGTGTTCCGGGCTAGCTTGTGCGCACCTCAGAATAATCCTTACAGCCCCTCCAGCCCTCCCACAGTCATTTCACACTTCTACGCGTGAGGGTTAGGTGACCTCAAAAGTTGTTGGCAAACAAAATCAAACGTGAGACCCTAGAATGGAACAAACACCTAAGTCTCAGGCCAAAACCACTTTGCCAACCCCATGGGGTTAAGCTCTAAATATGTTGTTGGGTTTAATTTCTATTTCTATCTGCAAACCGGTTTTGTTGTCATTTCAATTACAAGAGGACTTCGTAGGAATTAAATATCCCAAACTTCATACTTTTTTTTAAAATTGTAAAAGACATCATTTCCTAAGAGCTAAAACAAAAAAGTTACCGAATTGTTTATGGCTACAGTAGGCTTGTCGATGATAGATTAACAACTTTTTTTTTTAATCATATTTTATAGTTAATGGGGTAAGTGAAAAATTAGTCAACGATGGGGCTCAGAGATTATCCATAGCGATTATCCATAGCCCTGAAATCCCAAACCCCGTCCCTCGTGAGACTCAAACTTTGATCTCCACAGAGGGGATACACCAGCAAATTATCTCACCAAGTATGGTTTCTCATTAACTTAACTCAGGCCTACTTTAACTTGCCTGTTTGTTTTGTTTTCATTTAAATTTTTTGAGTATAATTTGTTACTCCGTAGTTTTGTGTCAAACTTTTGTTTAATAATGTTCGACTCTACTAGAAGAATCGAAAAAGTTATGGACCTTTTGGGTTTTTTCTTGGATATTTTAAAAAACATTTGGGTGGAGTAATTTTTTACTTCTTTGATTCCTCTCGTCGAGACAATTTGGGCCTTTTAGGCTCTTTCTTGGATTTCCGAAAAAAATTTGGGTAACGGTCACAATTTTTTACTTTTTCTATTTCTCTTATTGAGAGACGAACTGAATTCCACAAAAGTCTGACACAAAATTAATAAATGCGAAAACAATGCGAATAAGGACGAAACAAAAAGCCAAGTTGGCTTTTTAAGAGATAGTAGGCATCAATTTAGTTCGATATTCGGTTTGTAGATATTCTAACAGGGGCAACTACGTACTAAACACAATTATAGGAAAAAATTTGTCATTGACACTGTAATTGACAACAATAAAGAAAAAAAAAAAGAGTATCACTTTCAAAACCAATATGGCGGTTTGGTTTGGCTTTTGTTTGTCTTTTGGTTTGGCTTTTTTATGGACTTAAGTTTAGAAACACAATTCATGTATACTATTTATTAGTGAACTTTTTGCGTATTTACTATTTTGCTCAGGAAACTTGTTGACCAATGAATTTAAGTATCAAACAAGCACTTATTACCGCATTACGACACTGCATCACAGTTTCGAGGAATTGTTGACATACATGTGATACGTACCATTAAAGGTTAAAAAATCCAAGACTTTAAAAAAATAAAAATAAATAAATGCAGTTGTGGAAAATTTTCATGCTAAAAGTTCGACTCCGGTTCTAAATAGAGGTGTTCAGCGGATGAATTGAACCGCCTAATCCGCTCAATCCACACCAAATCAAACTAAACCGAGGCATGCTATGGACAGATACGGATCTAAAAATATTAATTCTGATGAATCCGGATCGGTTCGGTTCCGCTTAATCCGGCTAATATGCCCAATCCGCAATGTTCCTATTTCTCTTTCGAAGGTTATGGATGATGTTGAGTAAGTTGAACAAAATTTCATAGGTAATAAAGTAATAAACATGTATTCTATGATATTTTTATGTTTTATGTTGAAAATGTTAATAAACTTCTCTATTTTTTTGGTACAATAGACGATGGGTACCCCCGAATCGTAACCAATGTTTTTTTCCGAACTATCCCCGATTTTTTCCCCGTGGGTACGGGTATGGTGGAACCTATGAGATAACTGCTCGGATGAGCCGGTAACTCAATCTTGTCCGGGAAACCAATAGTAGAACTCCACGTCATCCACAGGGCAGAAGTTGCAGCGGCATCAGTAATGTGTTCTTTCATTACTGTATTAAACTTTGGAGTACTACTATTTTTTTTTTTTTTAATCTTCATACATCAAAAGAAGGAGTTGATGCACCGAAAGGAAAAAAAAACAATATGGAGGTTGTTCTGCTGGGTTTTTTTTTTTTTTTGTCTTTATTCTATTTTTTTTTAGCATTTGTTCATTTTGCGATAATTTTTTTAGCCTTATTGATTTGTCTCAATAAAATATATTAAAAAAATAAAAATTAGGATTTTTATCCAAATATTTTTTTAAACATTTAAGATTAATCCCAAAAAATTACTTTATCTTGGATATTATAAGAAAATATTAGGATTAAAGTAAAAAAAATACTCTTCTAATTCCTTCCTTTGAGACACATCATTAGGGGTAAAAAGTTTGTTGCAAAACAAATAAACACAAAAAAAATTTGAATAAGGCCAAATCAAAAAAAGCCCAAAAAACCAGAACTTAGCCGAATTTTGTTGTTTTTATTTGTTAATGGATGGGTTTCGTTGTTGAAAAATCAACACGGCTCCTCTTCACCTCCCAACGAGTAGCCCGTTCCACTTTTTGAAAAAAGTGGGTTTTTGAAAAAGAAGGCAATTTCAAGGTAAAAAATTATGTGTTTAAGGAATAATAATTTTTCTACTAATATGGATCTTGTTTGATAGATCTCACTGAGATCTTTTAAACAGTGTAAAAAAATTAAAAAATTATTTTTTATTTTGTTATATTTTTTATTTTTATTAACGTTGCTCTCCTACAAGTAAAATTATCTTTTTTTTGAAAAAGAATGTTTTGGGAAAAAGCGAAACGGGCCTTCTCAGCCTATATTCAACGCCATTCACAACAAATAAAATGAGTTTTTAGTACAAAGAACAGTTTATAGTACAAAGAACAGTCTATGGTTTAATATTTGATTTTTGCTAGGTACAAATTAAATTGAATTGGGATTTTTTTTTGTAGTTTTTGCTACTTCCAATATTTAGAGTTTTTTTTGGGAAATGATTATGTCACTCTTTTTTATATTAACGCCACTCTCTTGCAAGTGTATTTTTGCACTAAAAAAACACTTGCAGGAGAGCAACGTTAATAAAAAAGGAGAGACAAAATCAACAGTTTTTTCTTGGTAAATTGACATGGGGTAAAAATAGTTAAACTAACCCTGTTCCAGAAACCTTCTTAAAAAATAAGTAGTTTTTTTTCACATTTTCAAACTAAAAAATAATGTAAATGAAAAATAAATTTTTAATTTTTTTTGCATCGTATAAACTATTTTGATGATATCTTTCAAATAAGATCCATATTGTATATTTTTAGATTTTAATAAATATATAATTTTTAAGGTTAAAATTACCTTTTTAAAAAATAAGGGCTATGTTCGTTTGAGAGTTTAGTTTAGTTTAGTTTTGGTAGTAAATGGAGAGAGAAATAGGGTAATGATTGGAAATAGGGGTAATGATTGGAGAGAGATAGAGAGAGTTGAGAAAGTAATAATTGGAGAAATGGGGTAATAATTGGAAAAAGAAGTAGGGTAATGATTGAAAAACAAAATAAAAATACTTTTAAACTTCCAAACGAACATAGCAAAGATTTTTTTTTATATTGAAGAACGGAGCCTAAAGGGTCAGAGTGGGACCCATCCAAATTGTTGAAAAAGAACACGTTCCGCTGCAACTTCTGCCAGTTGGATGACGTGGAGTTCCTCTATTGGTTTTCCGGACAAGGTTGAGTCACCGGTTCATCCGGATATAACTTTTTCTCATGTATATGGGTGTGTGTTCATTCTCTCTTTCTCGAATTCCATTTCTTTCCACACCTATTTCTTTTGTTGATAATGTAGATGATTAGAACACTGGAAACGTAGTTTTATTGTGGTTTAGTGGCACTCTTGTTTCCCTTTCACCAAATTCTTCATTGGATGTTTTATGTTTTCCCCTATCCCCTCCGGTTTTTCCTCTCCTCTCCTCTCCTCTCCTCTCCTCTGCCATGTCTTGGTTGGATGTTTTCTTATGTGAGTGAACAATGTGGAGAGTGGGTCTTGCACTTGTTTCTTTCTCTTAGAGTTCTGTCCATAAATACAAATCCCACCATCGATTGAGGAAATAAGAAAGAAGGAGAGCTCCTTGCTATATAGGACAGTGGTAAGAAGCATTGAATATCAACTGACTACCTCGGGTATCGATCCATTCGGTTTGGATATATTTGGATTCGGTAATGGAGCCTCTTATCCTATCCCCGATGGGTATAGGGGCAGATTCGGGTAAGTATAAACTTCCAGGTATAGGGTATGAATATCTTGATATACGCCCATGATTTTACCACGTTGCCATTCCTACAAACGGACCCCTAAGGTGTTAAATGTAGGGATGGCAATTCGAACCGAACCGATGGGTACCCGAACCGATAACCGAAATTATCCCCGAACCATAACCGAAATATTCCCCGTGGGTACGGGTTTGGTTGGCACGGAAGATACCCGAACGGGGTTCGGTTCGGTTTTGGTTCAACAGATACCCGAACCGAACCCCGACCCGAACCCGAAACGAACCGAAGTAGTAAAATTACAAAACTACCCCCGCCTATATATATACACTTATGCTTTAGGGTTTTCCAGAACTCCCTGTTATTTCTCACTCCCACGGTTCTCAGCCTCAGAGAGGGCGACGGCGATCAGGTTTCTCTCTCTCTCTCTCTCTCTCTCTCTCTCTCTCTCTCTCTCCCTTCGTCGAACAAGTTTCCCACTTTCCCGTGAGTGAATCCCGTCGGGCGTCGGCTGCCTCTGATAATTTTTTTGCGTGGTTGCTTCGAAATCGAACAGGTCTCTGAGAAATTTCTCATTCACGAAACCCAGATCAGTTGATCGTCGATTCAAGAATCAAGACCCTCCATTTCTCCAAGGTAATCTTTCTCTCCCTTTTGCTAGAGAATCAGAGATGTTTGTGGCTAAACCCCTGATTTGTTCTTCTTTTTTTCTGTCTTCGTTCGGGCTGGGGTTTGTGACGAAACCCCTGAAATGATCTGATCTCTCTCTCTCTCTCTCTCTCTCCGTCGAACATGTTTCCCGTGAGTGAACCAGTCAAAACCATTTGAATCAAGAAACCCAGATCAGTTGATCTGTTTCAGTTTCTCAAAAGAACAAGTCAAAACCATTTGAATCTAAGAACAGTAAAGATTCGAATTTACCCACAAAAAAAAAAAACAGTAAAGATTCGAGAGGGTTTTACATTCTTGATACGCCTAACTTTTGATTTTAATCATAAAAATTCTTGTGTTTACGCAGTTACTCATGGATTTCGTTCGATGTGTGCATGTGGGATAGTGTACTGGTATAGCTTTTGTGGTAGCTATTTTCGATCCGGCAAGTGCCCTACTGCCCTTCCAACATTCCAGAATCTATTTCTCTCTCGCTCTTGGAAGGTGAACAGTGAGTATCCCGCTTGCTGAGACCGCTGTAAGTATCCCGCTGCTTTCTTGTAGTAGTAGTTTATGTGTTAGTAGCTCGTATTTAGCTTGGTGGATACCTCTAACCTGGTTTTATGCCAAACCTGAGGTGTAACGAAGCCAGACTAAATATTGAGTTTGTTTTTAGTTAGTATAGTTAGTTTTATTTGATTGCATTGCTTAGCCGAGGTGGTGGCATAACCCCTCGCATATTCTGTCTGCTGAGTTGAGGTGGCGGCCTAGCCCCTCCAGTCTGTTAGTTTGTTGGTAGTTTGTTAGCTGTTTGTTTGATTGCATTGCATGAGCATTAATTTTTTGCACTATAAGAAACATGTCCTTGGATTGGGAGGCAACAAAAAATTGAAATTGCTAATATATTCAGTAGTTGTGGACTGCAATAGTGCAAAACTAATGTGCCTTGATGGAATGCATTTAGCTGTGTACTTTGGAAGCTTTATATGTTGAATCATTTGGTGTTTTCTTAGGATTAAAGATGTCTGAATCACCTGTCGATTCGAGTGCTCATTCAACAAATCCGATTGATGCTTCTGGTCCTTCTGGACCATCACAACCAACTAGTAGCCCCTTACAATCAGATTCCCCCATGAACAACCAAACAAGTGAAAATGAGGGTGAAGAAGTCGAAATACTATCGGATAAAGTTTCTGATGACGATGACAATAAAAAGCTACGGAGTCCTTATTGGGCTCACTATAGGAGGGTGAAAATTGCAGGGGTTTTCAAGGCCATTTGTAAGTATTGTGGAGCCAAAATAAATGGAGAAACAAAGAATGGAACCTCGCATTTATCACAACACTATATTCGGAAACACCAAAAGAAGGATACCATGAGGCAGCAAGTTCTAACAAATAATTTCATGAACAAAGACCGTCCTCCACTACTAACTTCATATAGCTTTGATCATGGTACGGCACGAAAAGAACTTGCAAATGCCATAATCATGCATGAGTATCCTCTTTCAATTGTGGATCATGTTGGATTTAAGAGGTATTCGAATGCGCTTCAGCCTTTATTTAAGGTGCCGTGTAGAAATACAATGAAGAGTGAAATATTCAAGATTTATGAGCACCATAAGGGGAAGACATTGAGTTTGGTGGTGAGTAATGCAAGTAGATTGGCTATCACAACGGATATGTGGACTTCTAGTAATCAAAAGAAAGGCTTCATGGCTGTCACGGCACATTTTATTGACAATTCTTGGACTTTGCAAAGTCGCATTTTAAGGTATTTCTAACTAACATCATTATCTTTATTCCTTTATTCAATGTAAATTTTTATTTTTCCATTTTTAATTAAATATCAATGTTGCATGTTAGGTTCATATATGTGCCATGTCCACATACAAAAGAAGTTCTATGTGACCAATTGTTGAATTGTTTGATGGATTGGAACATTGATAGGAAGATTTCAAGCATAACGGTTGATAATTGCTCTACCAATGATGCCATGATTGATCTTTTGTGGGACAAACTTGATAATACATCTCTCATGTTGGGTGGGGATTTGTTTCATATGCGTTGTTGTGCGCACATTCTTAATCTTATTGTTAAAGATGGGCTGGATGTTATCAAGGTGGGTATTGAGAAAATCCGAGATAGTGTAGCTTATTGGACAGCATCACCAAAAAGGGAGGAAAAATTTGAAGAAACAGTTCGCCAATTGAATGTGGGTAGTACTAAGAAATTAGGGCTTGATTGTGCTACTAGGTGGAATTCAACATTCTTGATGCTTCAAACAGCCCTAATTTATAAGGATGTGTTTAATCGTTTAAGCAAACGGGATGCTCAATATAATTCCTTACCAAGTGAGCGTGAGTGGGGGTTTGCTAAAGATGTTTGTCAGAAGCTCAAAATTTTTTTTAAGGTGACGGAGTTGTTTTCTGGAACTAAATACCCCACTACTAATCAATGCTTTCCAAATATATGTGAGATTAGACTTGAATTGAGAGATTGGCTCCGTTCTGAGAATCAGGTGATTAGAGAAATGGCCAAAAGGATGGTGGAAAAATTTGACAAGTATTGGTCTGTGGTAAATGGTGTTGTGGGGGTTTCTGCTGTGTTGGATCCTAGGTACAAGATCAACGTGCTGGAGTTTTATTTTAGATTATTGTTTCCAACAACTTACAAGGAGGAAGTTGAGAAAGTTCGTGCACTTTGTTACAAATTGCTTAAGGAATACCAAAGTCCTAGTTCAACGATAGAGGGTATTGGCGACTCTTCTCCCCAATTAGGTTCTATTGAAGACGAATCACTATCAAAGTATGATGTGTATATGCTTAGGGAGTCGAAGAGAAGTAGGACAGTCGATACTGCAAAATTGGAATTGGATCATTATTTGTCCGAACCTGCCTTGCCAAAATCCGCGGGATTTGATGTATTGAATTGGTGGAAATCACATCAACCCAAGTATCCAATTTTACAAGCCATGGCTAGGGATTTGTTAGCTATTCCGGTATCGACGGTTGCTTCCGAGTCTGCATTTAGCACGAGTGGTAGGTTGGTGAGTCCACATCGTAGTAGACTTCATCCCGATACAATGGAAGCCTTGATGTGTGCTCAAAGTTGGTTGTGGGCTGAGGAAATGAAAGGTAATCAACTTAGTATCTTGTATTTTTCTTCCTTTAGTTAAATAAAACTAGTACTTATGAATTTGTTTCATTACCTTAGTATCTTGTATTTTTCTACCTTTAGTTAAATAAAACTAGTACTTATGAATTTGTTTCTTTTATATTTGTTAGGTGAATGCACATCAGGATACGCCACTATATATGATGATGCAGAATCGGGGGATTCATGTGTGACTCGTGAGGTAATTGGCATTTGTTTTACGTTTCTTGTAGTTTTAACATTGTATATTGCTCATATTAATTGTATTTTTTGTTGTCCATTTGTCCATTTCAACAGGCATGAATTCTACAAAATGAAGTTGACATCTGAAGCTCAAAACGAAGTTTTTTTTTTCATCTCCGTGGTGCTTGAACTAGGACAATTTCTATGTGGTTATAGTGGTTTTAACTTGTTGCTAGTGTGGTTGTTTTTCCGGAAAACTATGTGTCTTATTTTTTGTTGGGTGTGCTTGTGGTTGCCTTGTTAGAATATGCAACTGAACTTTAAGTTGTAAGTTGTATTATTGTGGTGAATGGTCTGCGGATGTGGATGCAAGAACAGGGCTATTATCGCGGTGAATGGTCTGTGAATGTTCGTGGTGCTTGAATGTTCTCTGGACGTGGATGCAAGAATAGGACCAGTTTCACTTTCAGAAACTTAAGTTTCTGTTTCTGTTTCTGCATCAGTTTCTGGATGTTCTCTGGTGAACTTAAGTTGTAATTGGGTGAATTGTCTGTGAATGTGGATGCAAGAACAGGAGTATTATTTTGGTGAATGTTCTTGGGATGTGGATGCAAGAATAGGATCAGTTCACTTTCAGAAACTTAAGTTTCTGTTTCTGTTTCTGCTTCAGTTTCTGTATTATTTTGGTGAATGTTTCTGTTTCTGCTTCTGTTTCTGTTTCTGTTTGAAAAATGGAAACTGATAATATTTCGGTTCGGGTCGGTTTGGATCGGTTCGGGTAACATTTTCCATTCCATTCGGTTACCCATTCGGTTCGGGGATTACCCGAAAACCGAATGGCTCGGATATGATTTTATTCCCCCCTCCCCGTTCGGGGATCGGGGCGGATATGGCCAGCATTTCGGGTTCGGGGATCGGGTACGGAATACCCAAATTCCGCCCCGATTGCCCCGAATGCCATCCCTAGTTAAATGGGGTTGACCTCATTGTCTAAGGCACGGTTTTTAAAAAATTGTGGTCTTAAAACTTGTTTCCTCATACGAATGAGGTGATATTTTAGTTTTTTGGAAAACTAGTCATTAGGACGGTAAAATAGTTTTCATTTAAGAGAAGATTGCCGGCAAAATAGTTTTCAGTGGAGATCTTTGAACTTTTTGAGTTTTTTAGTCATATGGCCAAAACATATTTAGGCACTTTTATAAAGTTTTAGGGTGTAATTTTCTATTATATGGTTTTAGTGGTTTAGGCGCACTTTGATAGGATAATCTAAGATTTTAGACACTCCATGTATAGGGTATCCTAGGATTTTAGGCACTTTCATTGGGTACCCTCGGATTTTAAGCACTTTCATAGGTGCATTTGTCATTATATTTGATTGCAAAAGATACTTGTCCTTGATCTCAAAACATGTAAATATAAGGGAGTTTGGGTTAAATCTCTCATATCTCGTAAATAAAAAATACACTCATCAAATAAAACGCATGAGTCATTATCTAAGAATCTGAATCCCTGATAAATGTCAACTCGGTCCGATATTGGTAAGGGCTTGATCAGTTTTGTGCTGAATTTTCTGTCAAATGTCAGAAAATTGTGCACAGAATCGATCAAGTTTTTACCTATATCCGACTAACCTGATTTTTTATCGATATTTTAAAAAATTATTTTAAACGGCTCCCATAATTTTTGTAGGAGTCCGAGGTGAATCTCACATGATAAAACGGTGTGGAAATTGTGTATCCCAAAGGGCGTACCTATATATAGGACTCGATGATAGTATTTGTTTTGTTTTCTTTCCCTTTTTCCCCTCCATTTTTTACTTTTGGGCCACAAGGTGGGTTCTGTTAGTGCTTTGATTTTGATTTCTCTATCTCTCGTTTGCTTCTCGACAAGTGGATCTTACTGTTGAACAAAGAAACCGACGGTATGAAATTGATTCCTCGTTAAAGAACAAAAGCCCCCGGGCCAGCACCCTGGTTTTCGAAAAATAATTTCTCCTTGAAAATGAATTTTCTCCGGTCTATGTTTTAGATGGGAGGAGACAATTTTGAGCGAGACCATTCATTTACTACAATTAACGGTATAGATGTATTTTTATACTTTTACTGGTAAAAGTGTATTATTACTGGTAAAAGTATAATCCGAACCGTTGAAACTACCAATGGACAATCTCAATTTGGCTTGTCCAGTCTAGTCCAAACCATTGGACTGGGGAGGAGCCAGGCCCTTTCTTCTTACAATTTTGTGTTTACAGTGTAAGGAAGGTCAGTGAGCACTACAATTTGACTAGTTGACTGACTTATCAATGGGTGACACGTGTAGTTACCCTAGCGGGTTGACTCTTTGACCGACCAACCCTAGCTCCCCATGTCACGCAAAATTGGTGCAACATGTGGGTTCCATGCAAGTAGCCCTGCGCTACCTTTGCGATATCTAACGGATCGCAATGCTCGATGAAGGTGCACGTTCCCGCGCTGGCTGTGGAAACAGAATGCAACCTTACTGAAGAGAAGGATTGGAAGTAGGAATACGTTGACTACCTTCGAGAGGGATCATTGTGCCCTCGGATCCAAAAGAGGCCCAAAGAGTTTAGCGATGCTCACAACGATACTTTTTGGAAGGGCGCAACTCTTACTTTTAAGGAAATATAGTCTCACATTGCTTTGGGATCGGAGTTGAATGGATGATCACTTAATAACATTTGAAATCTCCTCACTCATTGCCAATTGATTTGAAGAGCCCTAGACGGAATACCGTTGCGGTGCCTATCTCGCGAGGATGCCGAGGAGGTATTGCAATTAAAAGCCCATGAGTTGGAACATAAAGGTTGGAGGAAATTGTTTGAACATCGGTCCATCTCAGTTTCTATTGGACACGGGGGCGCTACTGTCCCCTTGGGGCAGCAGCTTGTTGCTGTGCCTGAATTTTGAGCCCACTTCGGTCACGCTCTAATGATCGGAAGCGTTTACTTCGTAGAGCTTGTCGAGTAGAACAATTATGCGAAAAATCAGTTTAATTCGATATTATTAAATGCCTGATTGAAACTTTTTTATCTTGAAAAGAATGGATCCAAAACACTGAATCAAATCTACTGTAACCCATGAACCGAGAGTTATATGGATTCCGATCAGGCATTTAATGATATCCAATTAAGTTGATTTTTTGTATAGTTGTTTTACTCGACAAGCTCTACAAAGTGAATACTTTCAATTATCGGAGCAAGACCGATATGAGCCCAGAATTCGGGCGCAGTAGCAAACTGCTACCCCAAGGGGCCAGCAGTGCCCCTGCTCCGATTCTATTGGCCTACGAATGGAGGCAGACTCGAAAGGACATGTGCGGAGGTGCAAAGGCGGCAAAAAGTATGGGAACTTAGTTCATGCCCCTTCTGTTTAATTGCAATCCATTCACGCCCCTTACCCTTTCCACACTTGGGGGATGGACGTGATCAGTCCCATCCATACGACCTCCAGAGGTAATCAATGGATTGTGGTGGCCACGGGAGAAGGAAGTAGTCCATGATTTAGCAAGACTTTTCTCAACCCATCAGTCAGTCAAAGGAAAAAATAAAAGAAAAAGAAATTTCTAAATCTAATGGTCAAAGCAAAGAGAGTAGATGATGACCTGATGGGTAATACCTCATGGATGCAAAAAACAATACACTAGAAAAAAGTGTAAATGTTGAAGGGTAGCTAGAAATTAATTTGTTATATATTAATTCGTTTTTGTTAAAAAATAATAGTTTTTATTTAAATACCAGCCGATGACCATCCCCATATATTTAGAATTCAAAGATTTCATCACATAAGGACTAGAAACAGTAAGGGTTGGCGAAACAGCAAAGGGAGGAGAGAGAGAGAGAGAGAGAGAGAGAGAGAGAGAGAGAGAGAGAGGCATGACTGTGTCAACTTGTATTGCCAGTGGTGGTGCGGCCAAGGGCCAGAGGGTCCTGATAATTGGAGCCACTGGGTTCATTGGTCAGTTCATTGCTGAAGCTAGTTTAAGTGATGGTCGGCCCACTTATCTTCTTGCCCGGTCTAGCTCTTCTAATGCCAAAACTATGAAAGTTCTTCAAGACAAAGGGGCCATGATCATACATGTAAGTAACCCTCCCACCCACCCCTCCTCTCTCTCTCTCTCTCACACACACACTCAAACAATCTAAGGAACACTTCTCTAGCTATGAATGATGACTCACATCTTTTTTATCCTTGTATCTTGCTCATACTTTTAAGCGAGACATCGAAAGAAACTAGCATAAAGTTTTAACTGAAACAATCAGTTACGTGTTTTCTTTCTCATTTCTTGCACACGTATTGCGTGTGCTCGATGACTTTCTTTGTATATATTGTTTTGCGGATAAAATCTAGAGAGAGAGAGAGAGGTGTACTTCTAATTTTTGTAATGACTTAAATTGCAGGGTGTTATGAAGGATGAAGAGTTAATGGAGAAGATACTAAAGGAGAATGAGATCGATATAGTTATATCAGCTGTTGGTGGAAAAAATATCTTGGACCAGCTCAACCTTGTCCGTGCCATCAAATCGGTTGGAACCATCAAGGTAAACAACCAAAAAAAAAAAAAAAACAGATTTTAATGTATTGATGAAAAAGTCAACTATTATTTGAGAAATTATGCTATCCGAGACACCATATATCAAGACCATATACTACCACACTAATGTGAGGTTCATTCATTATGTGATGTTAGCGATTAATAATGTTAAAGGGATACGTGGACCATGACGTGACAGTGCCCACGGGACACTGAATAATAATAATTATCCTTATTATCTCGTAAGTTGAAAACCTTTGAAAGCAATTGAATATAGCCATATAGGTACTGATTTTTCAAATCATCTGAAGGGTCCAATTAAAAAATACGTGAAGGACTGACTGTCCAAGGCTTTAAAACATGATCAGCTTTTTCCTAACTTCACCATTAAAAATATTTAAATATGTTAACTCTCAAATCAAATGTTATGTTTGGTTTGGTATTTGAATTTTTTTTTGAAAAATAATAGGAGTAATAAGTAGATAGAGAAATATTGACAGCAATGGGAATTTAGGGAAAATTTTTTGAAAAATACTTTTTGAAAAGGGAAGAGAACACAAAAGTTAAGGCGTGAGTTAAGGACTGCCAGAGTTTAATTTCTTGTAATTTTCCAATGAAGATTCAAAAGTCAAAGAAAAGAAAATTGATTGTATTCCATTTTTTCCCCTTCTTTGACAAGTCAACAATCAAAATTATGACTTATCAAAAAAACTATCAAAATTATGGATGAATTATTTTCTTCCTTTTTGTGCTATATCACAAAAAATCTAACTATTTTACTAATTGGCAGAATAAATAATTTTTTGAAAGTTAAAATGTGTTTCATGCAAAGTAAGTAGGGATTCCGAAAATATATAAACCACTGTTGAAAACAGTTGACTAAAAAAATTAGAAATGATTTTTTTTACACTTTCTTGATTATTTTCGTCAAGACATACAATGTAATGCAGCAAGAATTGCGACATAACGAAAAATCAAATAATACAACTATCTGCAACAAAAATTGATTTAGTCTAAACTCACCTTATATCAACCTAGACATATTTTTTTGAATATTGTTTTTAAAATTTTCTCTTCAAGACAAACCCTGAACAAAAAAATTTGACCCGAATCTGAAGAAGTTAAGAAAAAAAACCAACCAAAAAAGACACAAATCTTTTGCGCAAGGGATCTATATCACTCCATTGTATGCCACTACACTTTTTTTTTTTTTTTTTTCCATATAGTACTCCTAAAATATGGGGTATTTTTTGATATTAAAAGAAGTGAAACAAAAATTTTGTCTTTGGATTGGTTGCAGAGGTTCTTGCCATCGGAGTTTGGGCATGACGTTGACAGGGCGGATCCGGTGGAGCCAGGTCTAACAATGTATAACGAGAAGCGGAAGGTTCGGCGGTTGATAGAGGAGTTGGGGATTCCGTACACCTATATCTGCTGCAACTCCATTGCTTCCTGGCCCTACTACGACAACACTCACCCCTCTGAAGTCCTGCCTCCGTTGGATGAGTTCCAAATCTACGGTGACGGAACCGTCAAAGGTAACCCTATTTATATCGATCGGGACATTTATCGACCCAAAGTCCGTTTTCACGGACTCAGTGGCTCTGCTGTCCCTCAAGAGGGACAACACCTGCTGTCCCGATTGCCTGGGGCTCGCTCTGATCTTTTTTCAATGATTGGAAACGTTTATTTCGTAGAGTTCGTCGAGTAAAATAACTCTTCAAAAAGTCAGCCTGATCGGATATTATTAAGTACCTAATCAAAATATTTTTATCTTGAAAAGAATGGATCAGATACACTGAATTCCATTGAAACCCATTATTGACAAGTTATATGTGTTCCGATCAGGCACTTAATTATATTCGATTGAGCTGATTTTTGCAAAGTTATTCTACTCAACGAGCTCTACAAAATGAAGGTTTCTAAAGAGAGAGACCGGAGCCGGGCCCACTCTGTCGGGACAACAGGTGCTGTCCCTCAAGAGGAACAACAGAGCCCCTGGATCCTGTTTGCACAGAGAAAGATGACCTTTCATCCCCAGATTTTTTCCACCACGAGTTCCGCAAAAATGCTCAATTTTCTTGAACTTTTGTTTATACATTCCTGGGAAAAAATCATTTCAAGGTAGGAATTTTTTGGAGATGGATTTTTTTTCCTAAATCCGTAGAGCAAAACTGCATACAAAAATGTTTCAAGGAAAATGAGCGATTCGAATCATCTTTTGAGAATTCATGGTGGGCCCCATGAAAACTATGTGCATGATCCTTCCCTTATTTGTCTGTGCGAGTAACACAGTTGTTTATCTAATCACCTTCTTTGCATAGTTTTACACCAGGGAAAAGACTAGGAATACACTTTCGGACACTGTGTCTTAAATCATTAGGTGTCTATTTACATCGATGGGTACATTTATCTACTCGCTCTCTTTGCATAGTTTTATGTGAGGGACAAGACTAGGAACACACTTTTCGACACAAATATGAAAAATAATGATGTTCGAAGTTGTGAGATGTATGTTAATCCTCGTGCGAATGACTATAGATGCATTTGTGTTTGGAGTTTTCTTTTAAATTCATGTTCCTTTTATTGATCATATGTGATTTGCCTTTGGGGGTGAGACCGATCGGTTGGGCCAGTTTGTGGGTCTTTTTCCAGACTCACTCCAACAATTCAAATCATCTAATTTTTTAAATAATGTTGAAAACATTTTTTACGCTAAAAATCAGGTTTTATTGGATGTTCAAATCTGCTGCACGACACGGCATGAAACTGATTTGTTAGTAGTTAGTGTTCCTATTTCTCGCAACATATATGTGTTTCGGGTATATGTATCTATCAATATTAAACGAACAAGATATTTTACGAACTAAAACTATCGATAAGGATTGATTTTAACGGAAACGATAGTGCCAAAACTATTTTTTATTGTGTCAACAATGAAATATCTAGTGAAAATATAAAAATCTTCTACCTTGCACGTGGTACAAAGATGTTTTGCTTAACAGTTTTCGCATAAAGAAAAAACAGTTTTGGCATTAGTAACACCTGATTCTAATTGCCTGAACTGAAAATGACCCATAAAACAGGACCGAGCGCCCGGTTCTTGTTGTGAAGCACACGACCCTTTTCCTCTTTTTTTTTTTTCTTTCTATATAATGACAACCCTTTCGGATGTTATTTATGGAAGTGAATTCTAGTCCGGGAGGGCAGGTGACGAATGAGTGAAATGCCAATTCAATTTATGAACGGCCCAATTAAATAGATGTGGTCCGGGGCGGACGCAACCTCAAAACCAAAACCTTATCTTCTCTGGTATGGAAAAAAACAAAAACAGAAGAGTGAAAAAAGAAAAATGACAGAAGGGGAACCAGAAAATAGCATAGTTACGTACGACAAGATTTTTAGTGGCCAGTGGATACAACGTGGTGCCCGCTCGGCATATCCGGTCCGTCCCTTTGGTTTTGGATTGTTCGGATTTGGAGAGAAAAAAAGGAGAGAGAAAGTGGAGAGAGAGCGTTAGGATGAGAGGAAATAGAGTGTTTCAATTTGGACCTTCTAATATTGAGATGAGAAGAGAGAGATTGTTTCAATTTGAACCGTTTAATACACTTTTAGAATGTTCAAATGTGTTTTAGGCACCATATCTGTTAGGTGAAGTGGTACCACTCGGCACCCAACAATTTCTAGTTACGTACAGAGTGGACCACCAACCATGGGCGGGTGTGTTAGGTGGTGGGTTTTAATCTCTTTTCTTGAGTGCCAATGTGGGGTCCTGTTCTTTTGGTCTTACATGGAATTGACGACATTTTAGTGTGCAACTTAAATATCATTGAGCTGTGGACTTCTGGGGTTGGTGGACCATATCTAAAATATAAATACTAGTAAATCATAGGATAGATTAGTGAATCTTTTGACATATGAATAAATGTGTGTTTTCGCGCTTTCTTTTTATTCGAATGCATGACTTTTTCTTCTTTTTTTTTGTTCTACAGTAATGTAAAATTACATAATTACCCTTTAAATGTTTGAAAAAAAGACGTATGACGATTATATTCTTCCTTAGCCCCCCACTTTTTAATGGGCTACTAGAGTCAACTTTTTACAATCTTAATGCAATAGATAAAGAGATAGTGAGGAGGAGCTTTGGTGGTCCAGGTGCAGGGGGTGGTCCCTTGCGCTAATCGTTTCTTTTTTGAAACTGTGCGCTAATCTTTTCTAATCCTATATTTTCTTAGCATATTAAGTTGCTTACCAAAGTTAAGTTTCTTATATTAAGTTTTCTACGTGGATTAATCTCATCTCGTTTGGGTGTAGAGATACCTCCTAAGTAACACATTAAAAAAAAAAAAAAAGGGTACCTGCTTGAAATTAGCAAAAAAAAAAAAGACTGGCAAGAGTTTGATCTTAGCAGTTTTTAGCTTAGATTTGATAAACGATTCAATTAAAAACTACTCAAAACAAGTACTTTCCGGTCATATGTTTTGCTAATTTCTAGCGGGCACCCTTAAAATCACATTTTGCACACATTGAACGGTTCAAATCATAAAAATTTGATCGAAAACTATGAGATTGAGATTTAGAATATTTTTTAGGTGTTTAATTGTTTGTCTGCGGAACCGCCCCGTTCTTATATTGTTCCCTTAGTTGTACAACCTCATTAAATTCCTATGTGACCGGTAATAGACGTCACAAAAGAAATACTGTAGAACTTTTTCTTTGTATAGAAAAATACTTAAAGAGTTCGACTATATATGCACACATATTGCTATGCTCAGATTGTTTAGTAGCCCAGAAAAAAAATCAGTTGGTCTAGTTGTCCAACAAAAACTCAGTTCAATCGGATAATTATAAGTGCTTGATCTAGTTTTTCAATTTTTTTATTAAGTACTCAAATCATAAAATACCAGTAAAGAGAAAAATTGAAAGATTAGAAACACATAAACTTATCCGATTCAGTTGATTTTAATTTTCAAACACGGTGGGTCCGGTATGAACCACACTCCGGTCATTTGAATCTGGTCCATATATTTCAAATTCAGTACTTCTCCCGTCCCATTTTTTCTGTCTTTTTTTGATTAGGATGTTCGTGTCAGTTTTCAATCTCTTATATCTGTTGATAGGAATTTTTAAAAATATACAATATAGATCTTATTTGATAGTTCTCGATTAGGTCTATGATACAAAAATTTTAAAATTATGAAAAAAATTATAGATTAAGACATACAAGGGTTTAAAGAATGACACGAATAATGAAAATGGACAAACAAAATGACACGGAGGGAATACTTTTTTTTGTAGTTGACTTCTGATTAATTTTTTGATTATTTTGTTAATGCAGCTTATTTTGTTGCCGGCTCTGATATCGGAAAATATACAATCAAAGCTGTTGATGATCTTCGTACTTTGAACAAACAACTTCATTTCCGACCAACGTGCAATTATCTCAATATAAACGAACTTGCATCTTTGTGGGAGAAAAAAATTGGTCGAAGCCTCCCTAGGGTTACAGTCTCAGAAGATGATCTACTAGCCGCAGCAGCAGGTTCTTTTCACCCAAAATTTCATTTCCAATACGAACAAATCACTAATAATTCGTACTTCGATTGGATAAAAGAGAAAATTTAAGCTGCGTTCGACCAAAAAAAAAATTTATTTTTGTCACTTTTTTTGGGGTCGTTTGACTGATTTTTGCTAAAAAAAAAAATTAGATTAATAATTCATCTTTATAAGCAGATTATAAAAAGTACTAAATATTATGACTAAAGACAAAACCTTTAGAAAGGATAACTTTAATTTTCACACTGCATTTAGTGTTTTCAGGATCGTCTTGAATGGGAATTTCTCAAACTAAGTCTACATTTTTGAACTATTTTATTACCCATGTTGGTCTTTGGGAAATTTTGATTTTGTCCAAATATAAAAATAGTACCCAATGTAATATATATTGGTGTGTCTATATGACTTCAACTTGCAAAAATTGAAGAGAAATTACTGTTTTCAAATCTAACCCAATACAAGAACTTGTTCGTAGATTATTTGAGTTTGATTCGATATAATATAATATTCTTTGAACTTTTTCGATATTGCAGCGAATATCATCCCCCAAAGTATCGTTGCATCTTTCACCCACGACATATTTATTAGGGGGTGCCAAGTTAATTTTTCAATTGATGGTCCTAAAGAAGTTGAAGTGTGCGATCTCTACCCAGAAGAATCATTCAAAACCGTCGAAGATTGCTTCGAAGATTATATGATTCATGTCGATGACACAAGCAATGGCGTTGCCAATGGAATCGTCGCGCAAAACCATGTTGTTGATGCTCTGCCAATCACAGCAATGTGCGCTTGAATAGGGTTCTATGTGTCTGACTATTTTTCTTGGCAACAATTTTATAAATAAATTATGAGTCAAATTGTTGCCCACTGTAATTTGTTTCACGATCAATTTATGATTTCATCTCGTAATTCCAAATGTGCGCTTGATTAGCGCTCTATATAGTCCGACTATTTTTTCTTGGCAACAATTTTATGAATAAAATTGGGTGTCAAATTGTTGCCCACTATAATTTGTTGCACGATCAATTTATGATTTCATTTCTAAAGGGTGATCTAAATTTATTAGTCAGAGGGCCGGGGGAGAAATAGGCCTTTGAATCTGGAAAATAAAATTAATTTAAAGAAGAATAAAGTTCTCTAGTTCGCAGAGAGAGAGAGAGAGAGAGAGAGAGAGAGAGAGAGAGAGAGAGAGAGAGAGAGAGAGAGAGAGAGAATTTTTTTTATTTTTATTAGGTAAATTAAATTGAGAAGTTGTATTGATATATGCCTAACGATATTACAATGCAGAACTCATTCCAAATATCTTGGACAAAACCAAATTAATCGTCTAATTGTTACAAAAAGAGAAATGTACAAGGCAGTTAATGTTTTTCACCCCAACTCAGGCATTGCCTAATGCACATTCTGCGGAAATTTCATATATATTTCCTAGCTAGCAGTCTCAAAAAAAGGTAAAATGCTAGCAAAAAAAATTTACAACAAATATCCAGACGATCAAACAAATTCCAACCAACTATGAAAGAACCAATGAACTCCCACAGCTACAGATTTGATAAACCACCATGAGTTGCTCCAGCAAATACATCATACGATCGGGGATAGTAGAGCACTGTTGACGCGGATGCCATTCGGAAGTAACATCATCTAAAAGAATCCGATCTATAGACGTAATATTCTCCCAAAGACAAAACTAAAAGCTCTCACAAAAGGAGAGACAAAACTCTTACAAATCAGGCGACAAGCTGTTAATCAAAAGAGACACGAAAAAAACAAATCAAAGATTAAAAAACAGAAAAAGAGATTGAGAATTAGTATCATGGCCTTTCCTTCCCGCTGCCCTATTAGTGTTGTGAAACCTCTTACCTAGGGGAGAGGAGAATGGAGTTAAATGTGACAGCTAGGATTGAGAAAGTGAAAGAGCGAAGTTTATCCTGTGGTTTCTGTTTGTATCTTTGTGCCTTGCTGGTTTTATTGATCTTAGATATGCATACCCTTCCTTCCTTCCTTCCACCTTCAACCCTTCCCGCAGGTGCAGATCCGGCGAGTTTGGAGTTGACGGAGCGGCGGCCAAATAAAAGAGAAGGGAAGTCGATGGATTTATTCACTATTTTTCAGTTTTTCCGCTGTGGATTTGCTTCTCCCTATCTAGACTCTAGTGGCTTTTCGCAAATAATATTTTCAGGTTTTTTTTTTATAGGCAACAAAATTTTATTAGAAACTCGACAAAAGGTACATCAAGACGAGACCAAATATGAACCTGAAAACTCTCGTTTTTGGCAAAGGTGTGAATGCGTTGAGCGCGGGCGAGCCAAGACTTGTAGCGCCTAACTTTTGATGAAGATTCCCGTGAATCTTGACTTCTAACTTATAAACGATTGTATGTGACCCAAAGGTTACTGATCACAAGGAGGTTCGTAGTTTGCCAAACGGTCGTGGACTTAGAATTTCCTAATCGTATAGGAAATGTGTAAAAAGGAAAATGTAAAAACGAAAATTTTATTACACCGGAATAATAAAGTAGTACAAGAAAAGATAAAATTCAAACTACTTGAAGAAATGAGTTCGAATGGATTCAAACTACTTAAAGAAAGCGAGTTCGAATGGGGTTTGAGCATGAGGTACTTGATATGTTACTTTGTTGAAAGTAGGAAAGTGTAACGACCCTGGGCGAGGAATTTTGGCGAGGAAATTGGATTTTCGTCGTAAAAAGTGATATTTTTTGCGAGGAAAAAAATTCGTCGCCAATAAGTACCCATGGGCGGGGAATTTTTAAATTTCGTCACCAATAAGTACCCATAGGTGACAAATTTTAAAATTCCTCGCCAATTAGTACCCCATAGGAGACGAATTTTAAATTTTGTCGCCAATAAGTACTCTTGGGCGACGAATTTCAAATTTCGTCGTCGATAGTGGACATTAAATTTTATTTTTTAAAACTAATTGAAATGTGCGTAATTAACTCTAACTCAAATACCTAATCATAAAAAGATAAATGAAAAAAATGATGGCGACTAGTCACTAGGGAGCCCAAGAATTGGCTACATTTGGATGAAAAAGAAAGTGACTTTTTTTTTTCGTCTTTATTCAAAAAAAAAAATCACATTTGTTGGTTTTGCGTTAAATTTGACTTATTAATTTTTTTATGAGAGAAATCGGAAAAGTACAAAATTATGATAAAAACTCGCAGTTTTGATTTATTGTTGTCTTTTTTAAAAAAAATAAAAGTTTTGATTAAAATTTTATACCTTTTCAATTCCTCTCATCGAGATGAATCAATAAGTTACAAAAATTTGACGCAAAATTAACAAATGCAATTCTTTTTGAATAATGACAAAATAAGTCATTGAGTGTCTTTTTCATCCAAATGGAGTCTTACTCTCACGCTCAAGAGGGGTGGAGTGGCTAGTTTGGGTGGTACACTGGCAAGGCCGAGCCCATACCAATAAAAAAAAAAATATTAATAATGGGATTTGTAGGTTATTGATTGTGGTGGTGGTGGTGGTGGTGGACGAGGAGTGGTGGTAGTGGGGTGTTGTTATAGGAATGGTGGTGGTGGATGAGGAGTGATGGTGGTGGTGCAGTGGTTGGGGTCTCACCTTTGGTGGTGGCGAAGTGGTGGTGGTTTGGTGGTTGTATTGGGGGTGTGGTGGTGGTTAGGAAAAAAAACGAGTTGTAAATAGTATATATAAAACATATTATGCATTTGTTAACAAGTTGGGTGCTAGTGTGGTGGTTGGGTTCAGGCCGCGCATGCAAGAGGTAGAGGGTTTGAAACACGGTAGTGGCTGAAAATGGTGCTACAGTTGAACGGGGTGTTCTTGTTTTTCGGAAAAAAACACTAGTTACGACGAAATTTTTTTTTGTTGTCAAAAAAAATATTGCCGACGAAAAAATTCATCGCCAAAAGCCAAAAAAGCCGACGAAAAAACAAAATTTGTCGTTAGGGACCTTTTGCGTGAAACTAAAGTCAACGAATGGTGGCGAGGAATTTTTTCGTCGCCGATTCCTTTGGCGATGAATTTTGCCTCTTTGCCGACGAAAAAAAATTGTCCCGTTATACAATTTTTGTTGTAGTGAGGCCTGAACCATGAAGGGCTTGTCAAAAAGGCCCAGAAATACGTTGGAAGGCCTGAACTTTTCTTGGAATGCTTATAAATGTGGTTCAGGTCTTAACAAAGGGCTCAAAGGGCCTTTGTCTCTACGGGAAAGGCCTTTGTAAATCAATAAAGTCCTGTGTCCAAGCTTGGTTGTAGAAAAACCATAGCATCATGAAAAGGGCCTGGTAAGGACTAAAAATAGATTTGAAGGCCTGAAACTTTGCTTGTGAACTTTCAGGCCTACTCGATGAAATGAAAAGGCCTCCACCTTTGCAGAAAAGGCTTAGTAAAACTCTAATAGGGCCTACTCAATGACTGATAGGCCTTGGCCGAACATTTTAGAAATGTTTGTTTGGCCTATGAACGACTTTTCATTGGCTACTTAGCCCTTTTTACAATCACGACGTTTTTGCGTAAGCCAAATGAATAAGATTCACTTTTGATGTGCCCCACAAATCCAATACGGGTGTAGTTCCACAACTTTAAGGCCTATAGTTGGCCTATGCTTGTAATGCTTTTTGGCAGTTTGGACAATGCCAAAAAGGCCTTTATTAATAGGGGGAGGAGGGGGATTTTCAATTACAAATGAATCATAATTAAGCCCTAGAGTGTTGTTGGTTTCCTCATCTTCATTCAGTTCCTCCTATTCTAGAACGGGTGCAGCATGCAATTCAGACCTGGCCCTAAGGCCAATGGCAGGACTAGATCGTTACTAACTTGCATCACTGCCGATGACTAAATCTGCTTGTGGTAGCTCTTGAGACACTTGAAAAAGCTTCTGAGAGGAGAGAATGGGCTGATCTTGCATCATAATTGGACTTCCATGTTCTGGCTTATTCCAAGTTTGAAATCTTACTCCCTTTGCGTTGAAACAAACCTACCTTTTCGCTCCTTCGGGCATGGAAATAGCTTACCATCCAAAAGATTTTGGAATACTCCTGAATGTTGGCTGTTGCGCTCAGGCCTGAAACTGTTGCCATGATCTGTATCATCTAGGCCTTGCTACTGTTCGGGAATCCTCAAAGGGCTGAACTGAGATTTTTGCCCCTCGAGTCCAATACCCTGGCCTCTTTGCCCCCCGAGTGGAGGGTTGTTGGAAGCTAAGGGCTGAGAGAAGCTTGGAGGCCTGGTGTGTTTACTGGAAGCTTATTGAGACTCTTGCCTCCTGAGTGTAGGCAAGAAGTTAAGGACTGATAAAAGCCTGGAGGCCTGGAGTGCTTATTAGAAGCTTGCTCAAAGACATTCAGGCCTGAAGTTTGGCCTAAAGTGCTAAATTGTGATATCCGTGGTGGAAAAGGAGTTGATATCCGTGCTAAATTATCTTCGATGGCCCTTTTGGATTTGATTAGACAATCTTCAATCGTACGAAAATATTCATCCCAAGGATCAATGAATTCCTATAGAATCCTTTGTTGGATGCAATAGTACAAGACTGAATGCCCATATTTTCTTCAACTTGGCCTTCCAAGGTCTGAGTAGAAGTATCATCAAGCCCACCATTTTGGAATTCATGTTATTCGGGCAGGGCTGAATACATAATGCTTGAATGGCCACGTGACTTGGCACTAAAGAGACCGTTTACCTCATAGTGTAATTGGCGATCTTCCTCTTCAAGTCTGTCAACTTCATCTTCAAGCCCTCGAATTTCATCGTTGTAGCGATTTTGTGTGTCGAGAAACCAATCCTCCATAATATTGGGTCGACGCATCTCACAATCAAGGCGATAGATTTCGTCTGCAAGTTCGTCGACCTTATTATTGTGCCAACAAATTTCTTCTTTACATCGTCGAATCTCAACATCCAATTCAACATATCGAATTGACTTGCAAATGAATCAGCGTAATACCTTTTGAAACGACTAGTGTCCCATCGGGCGTGCCAATGAAAACTCTAGTTTTTGGCAAAGGTGTGAATGCGTTGAGCACAGGCGTGCCAAGACTTGTAGAGCCTAACTTTTGATGAAGATTCCCGCGAATCTTGACTTCTAACTTGTAAACGATTGTGCGTGACCCAAATGTTACTGATCACAAGGAGGTTTGTGGTTTGTCACAAGGTCGTGGACTTAGAATTTCCTAGTCGTATAGGAAATGCGTAAAAAGGAAAATGTAAAAACGTAAACTTTATTACACCGGGGTAATAAAGTAGTACAAGAAAGATAAAATTCAAACTACTTGAAGAAATGAGTTCGAATGGATTCAAACTACTTAAAGAAAGTGAGTTCGAATGGGGTTTGAGCACGAGGTACTTGATATGTTACTTTGCTGAAAGTAGGAAAGTGTTTGTAAGTATTGAGCTTTGATTGGTGTGGACCAATTTTTCATCTTGAATTCTGTTATTTATAGGCAAAACAATAAGCTGATTCAGGCCTGAATTCCAAATTCTGCTTTGCTCCACAGGCCGACATGTGTCCCATGATGGTTCCTTCTTTTGTGCATGTAAGATCATGGGCAGTTTTCAATAGATGAAAGATCATGGGGTGATGTGGCAGTAACTCCCCACTTCCTCCTTTCGGGCTAGTTTGACATGTAGCCAATTGACCAAGTCAATTGGCCTTTGAATTGGAAGGAAATTACTGCCTCCAACAAACAAACAATTCCCTACAATCGTGGGCTATGCTTCGTGGGCCAGATCAACATCTTCTTCATGGGCTACATCTCTTATGGGTTGCATTCGGTTATTTTGCCCAAACATAAAAGAAAATCCATGCCTTAATACATTTAACAACCAATCAACTACATAAATTCGGCCCAATTTAATCGAAAAATTAATTAAATGGCCAATCACGGCTAGCCCGCCCGCGGTGCCAAAAACGGGTATATATAAATAGACCCACATTGATTGGGGTACCATAAGAGGCCTGCGAGGAAAAACGGAAAAAAAAAAAAATTACATTCAATGAAGATTGAATGAGCCCAAGATTACAATAGCCTAAAGTACCAAACCAGAAAACTCATCTTGAAAATCCAAAGATTTCCTAGCCCTTCAAAAATTGGATACACTTGTAATCCCACTCAGGTTTCTCTTGAAATCCTCAACAGAATACACTTGTGTATTGCACCACGCTTTGTTAGAACATGTGTGAACGTTGAGTCCCACATCAGATAAACAGAAAAAGAGTTGAATTTTAATATACAATTGAATGGCTCACCACTTACAAGGCTTAGCCTTTTAAGTGGATACGGGTCATTTAATGTATATTGGGCCCAAGTAATGTGGTGGACCCTTTGCCGTTACTCCCATACAAATTGGGCCTTGAGCATGCGCACCGTGGCGAGTCGATGCATAGGACGAACTCCCAACAAATGGTATCAAAGCCGTTGGTTGACGATCTTTGGGAAAACTCTCAACGCACCATTGAATGGGCTTGAACAGAAGACACTCGTGGAGCGGTATAAAATCCAAAAGGTGACTCCCGATGAAGCAAGGTGGGTCGATGTTGGAGTGCTGTATTGTCGAAGGAGTTGACTCGTCGGGGAGCATGGTGCTATTGAATTAATGAGCACATTGGCTCTCAATGGAGTTCTCGTCGAGGAGCATGGTGCTGGTGACTAGGCACATTGGCTCTCAATTGAGATGACTCTGAATCGATTGAGCGAGTGCAGAATAAGCCCAGTTCGGAAGATAGGGTTGAGAGTATTAGATCAGAATCAAGGAGGAAGTTGGATGCAGAGAGAGGTTAAGGCCCGATATTCAGTTCACACATGAGGGGGAG
The DNA here is from genome assembly GCA_019656295.1 of Rhododendron mucronatum var. ripense. Taxonomy (NCBI): domain Eukaryota; kingdom Viridiplantae; phylum Streptophyta; class Magnoliopsida; order Ericales; family Ericaceae; genus Rhododendron; species Rhododendron mucronatum. The sequence goes on along the minus strand of BPLT01000105.1, from coordinate 1,480,978 downwards.
ATTTGTTAGAACATGTATGAACGTTGAGTCCCACATCGAATAAACAGAAAAAGAGTTGGACCTTAATATACAATTGGATGGCTCACCACTTACAAGTCTTTGCCTTTTAAGTGGATATGGGTCATTCAATATATATTGGGTCCAAGTAATGTGGTTGACTCTTTGCCGTTACTCCCACACAAATTGGACCTTGAGCAAGCAATGGCGGGTTGATGCATCGGACAAACTCCCAACACGCTTTAACCCAAAAAGCCACTCTTTGTTTTTCCTCTATTAGTTTTTGATAATATCTCTTCTAATTAAACTGAGCTACCTAGTCGTCCCCATATGTTCCTTGAAATACTTTTCATAGTTACTCCAACCTTAGCAGTTATGGTTGATCGATATTATTAATTCCTTTGCAGCGGAGCAAAGGAATAATTTTTCCACATCAATTGCAATTATTTGGACTCTTCCTCTATCATCTTTTTCATTCTTAGTACGCCAGTATCATCATAAACAATACCAAGAGTATAATTACCTGCCATCTGCAATTCTTTATCAATTAATCATGTTCTGCTCTTGCTCTTGTGAGTCAAAAATGTACCCAGAAACTTCATCATCATCATCAATCCCATCCTTGCTCAAAGAGTCTTCATACTGCTAACTTCTGATGTTTTTTCTAACTGCACTTGGGTTCAACTCAACCAGGAGGTTGATGCCTTGTACTTGAGAAGCACGTATGTTATTATAATAACTCCTGAATTTGTAGCAGTTTGCGGCGCCAATAATAACTCTGTGAGTTTGGTGCTAGTGTTGGTTCACTGGAGTGTATCTAGTGTCCATTTGCAAGATCAAGATTTTGAGGTTTTAGTAGAGGTGGCAATCTCAACCCACATTTTTTAACCCGCCCAAATCCGCCCACTTATAACCCAACCCAATCCGCCCATATTGTAAAATGGGTTAATATGGGTTGGACCCATATAAACCCATATTTATATGGGTTTAAATGGGTTAAAAATGAGTTCAATATGGGTTAGAACTAAAATACCCAATCTTGCACAAAAGTTATCACTTCCTGTACGGGACCAATTTCGGCCTTATTTATCAACTTCAATCTGATTCCCTTGCAAATTCCAACTCTCTCTCTCTCTCTCCAGCTGTACGCTTCATCTACAAAACAAGAATGAACTATTTTTGCTAGAAAAAAGATCCAGTGAGATAAGTACATCCACACAAATTCTCTCTCTCTCTCTCTCTCTCTCTCTCTCTCTCAAAGACAATCTCCAAAATCGACACTCTGACAAGGCCCGTTCCACTAAGAACGAGGAGTTTTTTTGGTGCCGGGTCGATATATCTCACGCGGTATCCGCTCAGCACATTCGGGCCGTCAAATTTATCCACACAAATTCTCTCTCTTGGGCTTTTTTTCGTTTTGTTCTTATTTAACTTTTTTTCGTGCTTGTTTTGCAACAAGTATTTTACTATATTCGATTCGCTCCGATCGGAAAAGTAAAAAATTATGATTTTCACCCAAATTACTTTTTCGATTCTTTTGTCGAGACGAATTAATAAAGGTTAAAAGTTTCTTGCAAAACAAGCAGATACAAAAAAAATTTGAATAGAGACAAAAAAAAAAAAAGTCGTTTAACTTTTTAATCCAAACCTAAGCGGTGGCTTCGGCTCTTCGTAAGTCTCTCTTTACATACATAAACTAACTATATTCTGCATCATTGATTTTAATAGTAATACCGGAGACGATTTCTTTTTTTTTTTTTAAGGCATGACTTGGAGTTTTTTTTCTTATTGATTACGTAGATGTGGTATTTTTGTTTAGCAAGTCTGAGTTTCGATATAGAGGAATTAGTTTTTTTTTAAAATATTTACAAATATATATATATTTTTTTTTTCAAAAAAAAAAAAAAAAGGAAAACTGGTCGGGTCGGGCGGGTTTGGGTTTGGCTTGACCCGCATTCGACCCGACCCGTTTCAACCCGTTTACTTTTTGACCCATATTTGACCCGTCCATATTTAACCCGCGACCCATTTCAACCCGCCCAAACCCGCCCGTACCCGCCCGTTTGCCACCTCTAGGTTTTAGCATTAGAATTTGGGAAGTTAGGCCTCCTGTTTGTACTGATTCCTTTTGGGAGAGATAATGGTTTTTCTTGATGTATTCGATTATTTCGCATGATTGATAATGAAACTTCTATCGTTTTGACAAAAAAAAAAAAACTCTTCCATGTCCAAACTGTACATGTCCTTCTATTTTAACTTAAGGAACGCTATTAATAGCATTGTTGAAAAATCCCTACTAAAATTATGCTATTAAAGTCCACATTTGTAGTCTGTGAACGTGGGGGCCTGGTGGGTATGCCAAACTCAGCAAAGAAGGGCAACTGTGGAGAGAGAGAGAGACAGGTGGAACAAAAACAAAAATTAGGCCTTGTTCCAAGTTTTTTTTTGGGGCTTTTTTTTGTTTTGTCTGTATTCTTATTTTTTTAGCTTTTGATAGTTTTGAACCTAACTTTTGTAGATTACTGATTCGAAGACGAATCGAAAAAATAAAAAACAAAATTACTTTTATCCCTATATTTTTGAAAATATCAAAAAAAAAGTGCGATGAACAGTGTCTCAGTAAAAATATACCTAAGAACAGCCACTTTACCTAAGTTTAATTGGGGCCGCTGCACAACCCATTTTGTAAAGTAGCTGAAATGACTTTTTAATTAGCTAAGCTAAGTTGGTGCACATGCTCTGACCGCCACATAGCTATCTACCACCCGTTACTTCTGTCAGTAACTCTTCAGTCTTCAATGCTCCTTATTAAGAATTCAGACCGTTCACGTTAGTAATTAACTTATTTTTTATCAACGCTAGTAATTAACTTATGAAAGCATAATTTTTTAGTTTTGTCTTTATTTAAATTTTTTTTCGTATTTATTAATTTTACGTTAAAACTTTTATGTCATATAGGTTCATCTCGACGAGAGAAACCGAAAAAATAAAAAATTAATGACTTTTACACAAGTATTTTGAAAAATATCCAAATAAAAGCTGAAAAAATCAATTTTTGGATTTTTTTCCTTGGATATTTCCCAAAATACTTTTGTAAAAGTCATAATTTTTTACTTTTTCGATTCCTCGAAACAAACTTATATCACATAAAAGTTTGCCATAAAATTAGGAGTGTCAAATAGGCGGGTTTGGGCCAAATTGGATAAGTTATAAGTGTGTTGGATCTTTAATGGGTTATTGAACCATTTTTTACCCAATTAGTTAGGAGTCCAATTACTCATACCCAACCCAATCCATTTATTTAAAATCAAATCCAACTCGCCCTCTAACCCGATTAAAATTAAAAATGACTAAAATACTTATATATACTGAAATGACCTTATCACCCTTGTACATTTAAATGACCAAATTACCCTTGCATACTAAAATTACCATAATACCCCTACATACTAAAATGACCAAATTACCCCTACATACTAAAAGTAAAAAAATTAATTAGCTTGCAAAATTGATTTCAAGGACAGAATGTAGGAGCAGTAACCTGATCTAACAATCTGTTCAAAAAAAAAAAAAAAACTTGATCTAACAAAAAGTAAAAAAATAATAAAAGAGAAAAAAAAGTACCCAAAAAAAAAAAACAATATAGTCTGGACGCGTGGCGATAAAATTACGGTAGTTTTTTTTTTATCAGCAATTACGGTAGTTTGATTAATGGAGTATAATCTTACCCAGTCTTGGAGACAGAAAGCTTATATATACTCGACTCGAGGAGATAAAGATCTTCTTTCAACTTTCGTCTCTGATCTTCTTCGATTTCAATCTCTTCCTCTCAAATTCCAAACACAGTCCAATCTCTCTCTCTCTCTCTCTCTCTCTCTCTCTCTCCAATTCTGGTTAATTGTCCGTACAAGGTAATGAGTTTGCAACAGCAGATCGGAGCTCTATCGGTAACACCGGTATCGGCAGAATCAAGCATTATTTTCGGCGACACGATTTCTGGGGACGGTGAGCGCGTCACCCGGGTGGAGGTCGCCGACGTAAAATGTATACTTTATTTTTTTTCATTTTTTGGTAGTTCTATTTTTTTGTTGGGTAATGTTCATGATCCATTGGACATTTAAGTTAACCCAATTAAAATCCAATTAAAACCCAATATTAAATGGATTCGATAGATTTAGATCCATTCTAACCCAACTAATAAATGGGTTGAGTTGGGTTTATTTTTTAGTAGGTGGATTTGGATTTTTTAATAGGTCTGGGTTCAATTTATTACCCCTATATAAAACTAACAAACGGAAAAAAAAATTTGAATAAAAATAAAATTAAAAAATTATATTGCATAAGTTAATCATTAACATAAACACCTTAAAAAACCAGAATCAGATCTTCACATGTAAAAATGGAACAACTTAATTGGTAGCACATGAATTAATTGGGTCTTTAATTTCCCTATCTTTCACGTACCCATTGTCGGATTCGTTATACATATGGCATGGATCATCGATGATTGCAGTCCATGTGCAAGAGTACATGTTTAAGAATTTCGGGAGTTTCCATTTACAAAAATACTTTCAGCAGAGACAATCTGCAGAGATCCACGCAGAGACAAATGCGTTTGGCCCTATTTCGGGTCCTGAAAAAATCTAGAAAAATATCCATAAATTTTTGAATATTATTTTATGGAGCCCTGTAAAAAATCAACTCCAGTGGATGTCGATAAGTATTACTTTTGGATTCGTAGAGGCGAAACTGCTCAATTCGCCCCTACGAATCAAAAAGTAACACTTATCGATATCCACTGGAGTTGATTTTTTACAGGGCTCCATAAAATAATATTTAAAAATTTATGGATATTTTTCTAGATTTTTTCGGGACCCGAAATGAGGCCAAACGCATTTGTCTCTGCGTGGTTCTCTGCGAATTGTCTCTGCGCGTAGCAGAGCTCTTCCATTTATGAGGATGCCTAGTCTGTGCATAAGAATTTTCTTCCTACCGGAGTGTATGATACGCCGGGGAAAATTGTACCCATTTTTTCTTTTCCGAAAAAAAGGATGTAAGAGACTGAGAGCATCTTCGGCCTTAACCCAATTTTGGCTCAAAATCCATCATGCTCACTCCAATGGCAAAATGATCTCTTACATAAATATATATATTTTTTATGCTTTCAAGTTTGAAGAGAATTTCCCTCCATTATGGTTTCTCTCGTTTTTTTCACCAACAAAATCTCCTATTTTGTTTCCCTACCATTTTTCACCTTTTTGCAACCAAATTTCCCTCAATTTTGTCTTATACAAGACAAAACCTTACCAGATTTATGTTGGAGAGATCATTTCCCTCCTAATTCTATCTCCCTCAAACAAATAATATATACCAGATTTATGAGGATTTTGAACACAACCTATTTAGAGAGATCGGGGAATGTGGAATAGCGGGTAATAAAAGACTTTTTTCCTTGGATGGAGTTTGTTTAGATGAAAACAAAGGAGCTTGAACTATTGGTTGAATGGAGTTTGTTCAGATGAAAACAAGGGAGCTTGAACTATTAGTTGAATGGAGTTTGTTCAAATACGGAGGAAAGGCTGTAATTACTAGAGAAAGAGCCGGTGGAAAGGAGCTGTTGGAAAATAGGGAGAGGCTTTCTTTGTCCCAGATTTGGGCAAAGAAATGGGTAAAACCCAAAAATGAGGAAATGTTTAGGTAATGATTAGAAATGGGTTTTTGAGAGTTTTGCCCAAATTTTAAATTTGGGTCTTAAAATGGGTCAAAATTGGAGATGGTTTGAGGTCACATGTAACACCGCAATTTGCGGTGATGTTAATTAAAATATATTCTCTTCGTCCCACTTTAAATGTCCCTTACAAGAATCTATGCATGTTCAAACTCCAAAAAAAAAAATTATTTTTACATAATTATTATTTTTATTTTTATTTTCTTACAACAAATTAAAGTGTTCATTGATGCACTAGATGCAACTCAAATCACTTTTATTACCTTAAAAGATTGAAGTTGAGCTACATAGTCCTGTTACTCTACGTAGATGATATGCTTGTGGCGGAGTCTTGTTTACAGGAGATAAACAAGTTGAAACAACAATTAGCAAACGAGTTAGCTATGAAGGATCTGGGTGCAGTAACAGATACTTGGGGTCAGGATCAACATAGACAGAACTCAAGGGATTTGCTATGAAGGATTTGGTGCAGTAGTAGATACTTGGGATGAGGATCAACATAGACAGAACTCAAGGGACCTTGAAGTTATGTCAAGCTAAGTATATTGAACGGGGGTTCAATATGGAGAATGCCAAGGCAGTTGGCACGCAATCAGGAAGTCACTTTAAACTTTCTAATGCACAGGCCCATAAATTACATGTTGAGAAGGAGTACACGACCAAGATCCCTTATGCCTCGGCCAATGGTAGCCTGATGTATGCGATAGTCTGCACGAGGCTAAACATTGCCCATGTAATGGGAGTTGTGAGCAAGTATACAAGCAATCCCAGGGAAACAACATTGGGAGAGATGATTTGGTGGTCTGAGGATACGTGGATGCAGATTTCGCCGGTGATCATGGTACGAGGCGAACTATCATAGGATATATGTATGCTTTGGGTTCAACAGCAGTGAGTTTGGTCACACGTCTGCAGAAGTTAGTAACTTAATTTGTCCACGACAGAAGCTGATTATGTGGCTATAACATAGGCCGCTAAGGAGATGATTTGGTTGAAGGGGTTTCTGAGTGAGTTGGGTTTGAAGCAGGAAAATAATGTTCTTTTCAGTGACAGCTAGTGTGCTATACACATTGCCAAGAACCCGGTCTTTTATGCCAAAACGAAGCATATTGATCTGCGCTACCATTTTATTTGCTCGTTGTTGGTAGAGATGATTTTGGGGAGCAAAAATCCAACAAATATGTTCACAAAGCCGATCACCACCGAGAAATTAAAGTTGTGATCAATTTTAGTGGCCTTCATGCTTAAGGAGATGAAAGGCCCAAAGCCACATCATGAGGGATGAAGATCGCCTACATTCACAGGAGGATTTGTGTGGCATGCATGCATGTAAGGGGGCGTAGAGTTATGACCGATTTGACTGGCATGCAAGTGAGAACCATCAGCTGTTTGGATGGCTGAAGTGTGAGGCATGTGACTTGGAAGAAAAATGGTAGAATCAAATGTCATATGATTACAACAGGCTGAATCAAAGAACCATGAGGATGAACCTGTGGCAGCAGACAAGGCAGTAGGATGCTTACCGGACTCGGATAAAATACCATAATTTGAGAGAATATCCGTAAATACTGTTGGCAGCTCCTTTTTGGTGAACCGAGTTATGGGAGGGTATTGTTTAAGACCTTCCAAGATGCAGCGGAGATATGGGGTCATATCAAAATGCTCCATCGAAGAGAAACAAGGTTGCACCCACACAAAACTTGTCCAAATTTAGCACCACTATTCAGAATTTTGGATTCTCTTCTAGTTAGTATGATTCTGCATTTTTTATCCGAAAGTCTGCACATGGTATTATTTTTCTTCTTCTCTATGTTGATGACATGATTATTACTGGAAATGATAATGTTGGTATTTCTAATCTCAAAGCCTTTCTCAACAAGCAATTTCAGATGAAGGATCTGGGTACTGTGAACTATTTCTTAGGTCTTGAGATCTCATCTACATCCGATGGCTACTATCTCACTCAGGCTAAGTACGCCTCTGATCTTCTTAGTCGTACTGGTATCACTGACAACAAGACTGCATCTACACCACTTGAGCCAACCACTCGACTCGCTCCGCTGGATGGCACACCACTCCCTGATGCCACTCTTTATCGCCAATTGGTTGGTAGTCTTGTGTATCTTACTGTCACTCGGCCTGACATTGCTTATGCCGTTCACATAGTTAGCCAGTTCATGTCTGCTCCTCGATCGACTCATTTTCAGGCTGTTCTTCGAATTCTTCGCTATGTCAAAGGCATTCTATTTCATGACCTCTACTATTCAGCACATTCCTCCCTTGAGTTATGTGCATATTCTGATGCTGATTGGGCTGGTGACCCCACTGATCGTCGCTCGACCACAGGTTACTGTTTCTTTTTTGGTGATTCTTTCATCTCTTGGCCCAATAAGAAACAATCTCTTGTTTCTCGTCTAGTACTGAGGCGGAGTATCGTGCTATTGCAGACACTACTCAAGAGTTGATATGGCTTCGTTGGCTCCTTAGTGATATGGGTGTTATTCATTCCACTGCTACTACACTTTGTTGTGATAATCAGAGTGCTGTTCAGATTGCCCACAATGATGTGTTCCACGATCGCACCAAACATATTGAGATCGACTGTCACTTTATTCGACAACATATTGCTCGGGGTAGCGTTCGCCTTCTCTCAGTTTCCTCATCCGATAAAACTGCGGACATCTTCACAAAGGCTCATCCTCTTGGACATTTTCATGACTTGGTGTTCAAACTCAAGTTGGTGTCTGCACTACCACCTTGAGTTTGAGGGGGGATGTTACAATATCAAAACATATAATATCGTAATCATATCCTGATATGATATGATTATGATATTATATGATTCTCTTGATTTCTTATTATTGTAATTGATTATGATTTGATTGTAATTAGGTTGATTTCTTTCCATGGTTAGGCTTCCTCACCTTGTATAAATAGGGACCTCATTGTACAGTTTATTATCTCACTCAATACACTATATCTCATTTGCTTAATACTTTCACAATTTGGATGGAGTTTGAAGTAAGGAACAACAATTACTTTTCAAGTGGAAGATTGTTATGGGTGAAGCCTATTGCGGCTGGGAGCCGAACCGACTATCATCTAGTGTTTGGACGGTTTTTGGCCCAAAGCCGAGCTGGCTTATGTTCTGAGGTCGGTTCATTTGCCTATAAACACGTTTTTAAATCGTCTTTTAGGGTTATGAGAAGTTCAGGGACTTCTGAAAATGAGAGAAAATATGTTGTAACTCTTGACAGAGCTTGAGAGAGAACTTGTAAGGTTTTTCTATCAATCAATAGTGAACAGATAAGTTGCTAAACCTCGTATATCATGGAGTAGGAGGCTTTGATGTCCCCATTGAGGGACAACACCTGTTGTCCCGGCCAAGCGGGACTCGCTGATCTCGCTACAATGATCAGAAACGTTCACTTCGTAGAGCTCGTCGAGTAGAATAACTCTGCAAAAAATCATCTCGATCAAATATCATTAAGTGCCTAATCGAAACATTTTTATCTTGTAAAGAATGGATCCAAAACACTGAATCAAATTCATAGGAACCCATTTATTGGCAAGTTGTATGTGTTCTGATCAGGCACTTAATGATATCCGATCGAGCTGATTTTTTTGCAGAATTGTTCTACTCGACGAGCTCTATGTAGTGAACGCTTCCGATCATCAGAGCAAAACTGAAGCAAGCCCCGCTCAGCCAGGATAGCAGAGGTCCCCCCGTTCCATATATCATGTGTCTTGCTTTCTTTTCTTTCTTTTAATTTCTCTTGCGTATTTATTCTGTGAGTCATAGCATCCAAAATCCTATTTGTGTGTGTGTTAGTGAGATTGAGCGCGTAGTTCGATTCGTTTTATTCCCAACAACATCCAGACGATCACACCATTACCAACAAGTCACCACCGTTCAAAGAGATGCCTGAAAAAAAAAAAAATTGAAGATTAGCAAGGATTACATGTAAAATGATGTAAAGTGCAATAAAGATGACTAGCGAGACAAGAAAAATGACATACTGTGACAAAATACTAGATTATGCCAATTTTGTGTGAAAAAAAAAAAATCAATCTTTTGCTTCGTTATGATGCTTTGTGCTTAGAGTTTTTTTAATCTCAGTAACATGTTCCCTAAGTTTAATAAAATCTTTTTTGTTGTTCTAAACAAAAATAAAAAAAATCCATCTCTAGTAGTTAAGAGGGAAAACAACACGCAACGAAATAATTTCACATGCACAAAAGAAATTAAACACTTTGGTCGAGGAAAGTTATTTCATCGCTCATTTTTATGAAGGTGATTAATACTATGTTCCCTTGTAGCGCGGGCTTCAATTTAGCTTTGGGCGGGTCTGAATAGTACCGGCTTGTCGCAAAATAGTTTGGGCCCAACCAAAGGCCGAATTGGATTTTCTGTCTGTGATGCATATGGGTGGGTACCCGTAGATTAAGTTAGCTAGTAAGGCTACAGGGGTGAGCAAAAAGTCCTTCAAACTGCAAATCCAATTCAAACAAATCCGAATTTGGATTTTTAGTAGTGTGGTTTGGTTTCGGTTTAAAAAAATTTGAAACCGCATTAAATGGTTTGGCTTGTGAATTTACATTAATGGTTTCAATTTCAAACTCATCTGAACTGCATATATTGATTCACCAAGTATAGGTGAGAGTTATAGTCAACTAATTTCCTAAATTACTAATCTATTCAATCCACCGTTCTATTCAGTATTCATTTATTGCAAAAATTATTTAGCATAAACTTCTATATATCACAACCCGTTCCTATAATTTTGGTTCACCAAAAGCACATGGTATATAATAATGCTCCATCCAGTGAATAGCGATTCCATCTTAATTAATTCCTAGGTTTTTCTATATTTTTATAAATGAAAATCAATTCTTAGTTTATCTCCATAATTTTGAATACTTTAAATAATTTAAAAAGATGATATCACAGTTTCAAGTAAACAGTGGTTTAAAACCAAAACCGATCCGTCATCGAATGGCTTGGAAATTCATAATCCGTAGGTAGTGGTTTGATTCTTGATTTATTATAAATCAAACCAATTCGGTTCATGGTCAACCCTATAAGGGGTAGTGGGGTTTTCAATGAGTTGGGAAAATCACACCTAAGCACATGCGGTACACATAATGGTGCCACGTGAGAGTGCATCGTAGAGGATTAACCGAGTCATGTATGAGACACATGGCAGGTCGGGGAGCACCACAAGGGGAGCATATGAAACGATACGCGTGGCAGCACGACAGTACCATGTGAGGATGCGTAAGACCGACTAACCGAGCACAGTAGCATGTAACGGTGCTCGGCACAATTGCAAGATGCAAAAATGCCAAACTTATTGATTAATATGAAACAACATGCAAATCACCATAACATTTAGCGTGGACGAGGCCTAGCCTGGTAAGTTTAAAGAAACAATTAAACTCTGAGATCACAAGTTGATAAAGTAACTAGGGTTTTGGAATCCATACCTATTAGGGTGAAATAAAAACCGGTCAAATCGAATCAACCAGTTGAAAAAATTGGTTTGATTTGGTTTTCTCGAACTAATGGATCGGTTTGATTTTTGATTTTGCAAAAATAATGAAACCGGCTTGGTTTCGGGTTTTTTGGAACCAAAGAAAATCGAACCCAATCGAACCGAAACATATCATTTTGACCCATGACCCCAAATATTAGCAACAAATCTCAGTGGGCAAATCAAAATGTTCTTCACAAGGTTGTGACTCTAATCAAATTTCGATGATCCGAGCCGTTAAATTTGTTTAGAACGTGATTTTAAAGGTACACTTGGGAAATTAGAAAAAAGAAAAAAAAAAAGAGAAAAGACCGGGAAGGGCTTCATTTGCGTAGTTTTTTTGTTGAACTCGAATTATCAAAATTCAATTGGAAAAGGGGAGGTGCGAACCGAAGCAAAATCAAGACACCCTAACTTGAACAAAATCCGGATTGGTCAGCATCTTCCCTTTCCCGATCGAATTTCGATGATCCGACCCACTCAATGTGTTCAAAACGTGATTTTAAGGATATGCGAGAGAAATCAGCAAAAAAAAATGACCGGAAAAGGCTTCATCCGAGCAGTTTTTTTTATTGAACTATTCAATAAAAACTGCTCAGATGAAGCCTTTCCCGGTCTTTTTTTTTGTGCTGATTTTTTGCATGTTGAATTAAAAAACTATTCTAAACACATTGAACGGTTCGGATCAGTAAAATTCGATCGGGATGCTATTTAACAGGGCCTTTAACGATATCCGTTAGTCATTTGGACGGAAGGGGACGTTTTGATAAACGGAAGATTACATTGAGAGTAAAATTGATTTTTTTAAAAAAAATTCAAGAGTCTAATTAAAATTTAGAGTAAAACTTGGGGGTATTTTGAACCACCACCTAAACCCCCCCCCCCCCGGCTCTCTTTAGACATTTTTATACGTCAGTAGGATATGAAGAAATTAGTAGTTAGTATGTAATTAGTTCACAAGAGGTTCAAAGGATATCCATAGCCTGTACACCGGTCACTCCCCATGTGAGGCTCGAACTTATGCCTCCAAGGGCTCCACTGGAAAGCAGATGAGAATACCAAACTTGACAAACTTGGCTTCTCTTTCTTTTTCCAACATTGAATAAATTAACTTGTGGACTTTGGGCATATATGTATAAAAGTGGATTAGGGTGGGTTTATCCTATTATTATTATTATTGAATTTCTTGTACAAAATGTTTTGTCCTAACATAGTTTTTATTAAATTTTCATTAAAAATTAAAGCATATATTTATCTTTTTAAGACAAATTGTATATTTATCTGGACGAGAAGAGCTTGAAAATAAGAAAGTATGGATTAAACTTTAATAAATCAATGATTTTATTAAAACAAATCTATATTTCATAATGTTTTTTACTTTTGAGTGAAAATATTAAGTTTGTTTCCTAATATACTAGTACTTGACATATTTCTCTCCCAGACAAACGATAATCTAAAAATTATTACTTCCTCTGTCCTTTTTTAAGTGTCCTGCTTCCCAACTCCAATTTATTAAAAAGACATTATTATTATACCTTTCACATCAACTTTTTTATCCACTTTTCCTACTTACCCATTATCGTTACACTTTTACTCACTTACTTTTCAAAATAAAATCTACTTTTAGAGACAAAATAGACAATGCACCAATTTTTATCCACTAACTTTACAAAATGGACACTTATTAAGGGATAGCCCAAAATGGAATACTGGACTCAAAATAAGGAATGGAGGGAGTACCACAAAGCTCCTAAAACTTAGTGTAAGATGAAAATTAATTTGGTAAATGGATAGTCACAATACCAAAACTGTTTTTATTAGTGCGAAAATTTCAGCGAATAATAGTCTTGTACATTGGAAATGATACAAATTCTTTGTGCACTAGAGTTTTGCTACTAACAAAAACAGTTTGGACATTATCGTTTCCCAACATTTATGGTGGTTAAATTATATAGCGAGGATTGTGAATCTTTTTAGAGTAAATTCCATGACTGAGCCGGTGACCCTTGTGGTCTGACCACGGTATTAGATTTCTTTTTCGCTTGTGATCTGTTTGTTGTTAAGATACATCTGTTATTATTGTATAATGGTTTGTGCTGAAATTTTGTTTGATTTCTCTCTGTCTAGTTCTGGACAGGATTTTCATATCGACACCTAATGTTAATTTGTTTTTTCAGAGTATTCTATAATCTTAGAATAGATAGTTTAGTGCACTTATGTATTTTACGATGTAAATTATAATTTTTGTCTTCGGGCTCAAATGAATTGACTCATTTCAAAAGACATCCATTTATTGATACACATATTACAGAGAAATACGTTATGCTCTCCTAAAGATATTCACATACAAAATACTATGGCTTCTATATAAAGATATTCACACCAGGTAGTACATCAAGATTGCCCACTTGCTTAATTTTCTTTATTTCGAAAATTTTAAAGTCCCAGACCACATTGGGCGTTGGCTAAGACCAAGGGTCCAAATCCAATCTCTGAACCACGGTTTTGAAAATTACCGAGCCAGTGACAATCATCAAAGGAGCACTGTGGTCCATCTGTTGGGCCCCCCACATCAACGGGGCTCATGAATGTGGGCCCCCAAGTTGGTGTCCCATCTTCAAACGAGCTGTGTGTCAACCTCATTATCCCAGAACCGTCCGATCTAATCGTGAAAATATCTCCGTAGGGCTGATAGTGATGTGGGTTGGAGATTGGTTCGGCTGATACTGCGGCGTAGTCTGAAGTGAACACGATATTTTTCCCGTCCGGGCTGAACCACGGGTGGTTGGTACGACCGCCCGACCCGCTTTGGACTAACTTCTTGAGCCCGGTACCGTTTGGGTGGATCATGAATAGTCCGTAACTCCCGGAACCTGGGTTCTCCCGATCGGACGCAAAAGCGATCCAATCACCGTTAGGTGACCAATTGCACATCGTATCGGTCCATGGGCCTTTGGTGAGCTGGTGCATCCCACCCTTCTCTCCCTCCATGGCGTCCATTATGTACAAGTTCTTGTGACCTGATCGACCTGACCGGAACACGACCCATTTTCCATCTGGTGAAGGCGACGGAAACGCATTGTTTTCGCTACCTGTGGTCAACCTCTGGTAACGCGATTCACCATCATCGTCGTCATCGACGTTGATCGAGATCACGTCGACCTTCGAGCTCTCTGTCGCAAATGAAGGTCCCACGTTGCTGTACACCACCCCCTTCCTTATTGGGTCCCACGCGGTTGAGAATGCGGTTCCCTGATGGAGCTGACGAAGACCCGACCCGTCCCGGTTCACCACGTAAAGACCCGGGAGCTTCACGAAAGCAATTCGGTTACCATCCGGTGAGACAGATGGAAACGACCCGTCAATCCGAAATAGAGATGTTTCGGGTAATGGACTTTGGATGTTTTCAAGTAACAAGTGATTACTTTCTCTCTCATTGTTCCCCCCTCTGCATCTATGGTACCCGATCCGGGTAGAATCGGGGGAAATAAATGGATTATAATGATGGGTTTGTGGCGAAACGGGTCGGGTAATCTCAATAAACTCGTTAGAAACGACGTCGTAGAGCTCTATGTGGCGAAACTCGGAACTGGGCCGCCTCGTCGCCACAGCAATGAAGCTCTTGTTGGCTACCGACGCAGCCGGCGTGAACGCGTGAAGACCCGGTGGGGTAACTCGCTGAGTCACCACCGAGTCGACATTATTTTCCGAGCTTTTGACAATAATTGCTCTGTATACACTCCACCAACCATCATCACCCCTCCTGTGAAAATACAGAGTCGACTCGTCGGCCCAACTCGGCCACCCACCGCGCTCCACCACTTTAACTCGGCCCGAGCCGTCTTCCGTTCTAAACACATATATATCAGTATCAAGCTCTTCCACCTCACCCTTCCACCCTCGCTCTCCACTCGAAGCCACCGCCGTCAAAACCCCCGACGGCGACACGGCGGGGCTGAAATCCGCCACCCCATATGGCGTCAACCTCCGAGTCAACCCGGTCCTCAACTCCGTCGAGTACACCGCAGCCCAGCTCGTCCGGGCCACCCCCGTGTTCTCATGGGTCGAGACGTAAACCAAGTAATCCCCCACCACGCTCGGCCGATCCTTCATCGAAATGGGGCCCACTTCAAATTTAGAATCGATTTGTCCATCACTCAATAGGGGTACTTGAACACGAGCAGGGATTTGGAGGATGGAACTTTTTCTGGTGCGGTCGGGACCATCGGGGTAGACCGCGTCGAGGTAGATGGACGTCGATCCGTTGCGCTCGGTGACGTAGACGAGGTGGACGGACGGCGGGGATGGGGTTTTGGAGATTGAGAGGAGAGAGGAAGTGGATGATGGGGAGGGGAAGTGGCCGTTGTAGTTGACGGAGTGGCCGTCGGTGAGTTGGAACTCTAGTTCGGTTGGGGTTTGGGTTTGTGGGACCGGGATTGGAAGGGTGTAGATGTCGAAGGCGTAGTTCGATCGACCAAACGTGGCGAAGATTATGCTGGTAGACCAGCTTGGGGTATCAAAGTGTGCCGTTGTAGAGGATAATAAAAGGGTTTGAAGGAGAGCGATGGTGAAGAAACAGAGGTTATGGGGGTTGATTGTGGATTTCATCTCTCTCTCTCTCTCTCTCTCTCTCTGCTACTGTTCTCACTTCTCAAGACTCCTCAAATTATAGATAAATCTCTGAGGTAGGAATCAGCTGCTTGGGTTAGAAGATAAACAAGGACGGGATTCCATTTGTTGAAAATCCTAGATAATTTGGTTGGCCTTAAATTTTCGGTGTTCTGATCGAGTTTTGTGAGTTATTTTATGGTAATTTCTGTTATTATTAGGCTCCGTTTGTTTTGATATAAAATGTTTATTGTGTAAAATATTTTTCATGTAAAATATATATTTTTAAAATAAATTTTAAACTATTATTTTCAGTATTTGGTTGGTACTTAAAAATATTTTTAAAAATCAATAAAAAGTGTAAACGGTATAGAGATATGAGAATGTTAAAATTGAAGGAGGGTAAAGACTGACGATTGAAAAAACTGAGCAGTGAGAATTACAGTAGAAGGCAGTGGATGTCATTTTCATTGAACTAATGAAAAATGTTTTACATGTAAAATTTTTTTTTTCATTTTTACACAACCAAATACCGAAAAATATGTAAAATATTTTACTCACAAACAAACGGAGCCTTAATTTTATTATTTGCGAATTTCTATTCCAATAGACGTTTTTTTAGCATTGATCTATATTCTTTTACATTATTCTTTTTCTGTGTCGAGAGGAACCAATTTATGACGAAATGTTAAAAATAGTAATGAGAAGTTAAATAATACAGGCTGTCTTTTTCGAAATTAATTTGGTCCAAACACACTCAAAACCAATTTGGCCGATATGGTCCAATAAGAGTTCTAATGGGCGAATTATTTGTTTCTTTGATATTACTGGTGCTGGAGGAGCTCGTTAAGATCAAACCTTGTACCATATGAAAGTATGTCTTTAAGTCAGCTTGCACCGCTACAGAATTTTACAACTCATTTGGATGGTGAGAAAGAATGAGATAAGAAAGGAAAGTCTTTTTTTACCAAATCTTATTTTATTTTTATTGGATGAGAAAAGGCGGAGCCAATCCATTTTTTTTCTTGTATTTTTCTCTCAATTTTCCACCAAAATAGTCAATACAAATAAGTGATTTGGTTAGAAATCACAATCCGTTTTCCTTCTTTCTTTTTTTTTTTTTCCATGAAATTACTCCACCATCCAAAAAGGCTGTTAATGGGCCATTCTGAAAGCACTAATTGGTGTGGCTACGATTGCATTTGCACTATAGTCCCAGATGACGAGATTATTGGCTTTGGAGACTATGAAGGTAAGATTTTTGTTTGGAAGGGCCTATTAGATTCTTAACACTCTCATATGCGTCCCACGATTTTTGGCTCTCATCCCGAATCTGGTCCCTCCTTTCCCTTTCCCTTTCCCTTTCCCTTTCCCTTTCCCCTTCCCCCTGTACCTCTCTCTTATCTTATTACTGTTATTTTTTCGAATTGATTCTTTACTGTTACTCCCTCCATCTGGCACTTCTATTTTTCCAGTTTTATGAAAAAATTAATTATATCTTTTAATTCATAATATTTTTTATAAGCAATATAAATCTTGTTTGATAGAGTTTAATTTGTTCTATTAAACAAAGTTCAAAAAATCGCGTAAAACATTATGGATTGAAAGATATATGAAATTTAAAAATGACACGTATTTCCGAAAATGCCAAACATTATGGGACGGAGGGAGTATTTTTTTGCAAATTGATTCTTGATGTAGATAGGTTTGTTCGTCATTTTCCCGATTGGTATTCTTCTAAATTCTTCTATTTGTCGCCTAGGATTTAAATTTGAACCTGCGGCATCTGCCCCAACTCTCTTAAACCATATAAATGACTCGGTGACGTCTCCACTTACATCATCTGCGATTGAGAAAGCATCAATAAATAGATTTTCTTTGAGCCGAATTACAGCAACATAGTGGAGTTAGACCCGAAAGCTCGATTGATAACGCCACGGAAGAAGCTAGGATTTTTGCGTTGAGGCCGAATATACATAATAAAAATATTATAATAAAGAAAACAACAATGTGAATTTTTACTAACTCAAAAAATAAAAAATATTTTAAAAAAAAAGGTGTCGTGGCACGTGACCACACGTGGCTCAAGGTAGTGGCGGACCTATTCAAGGGCACATGGGGTCACGTGCCCCCACCCCATCCCATTCTCTTTCTTTCTTTCTTTTTTATTATTTATAATTTTGTAGTTTTTTAAGGTAAAAATCAATGTTTTTTAGGCAAAAATGAGTGGAAGAATTAGAAATTCACACAAAAAACTTGATGGGGAGAATTCGCTCGACACTCGATTTACTTCGTCGTTGCCGATCGCTCGTCTCTGTGGTCATCACCGGTCACGAGCCACCATCAGAACCCGGGGAACCAGCCCCTGTTGCTGCCCCATAATGGCAAAGATGCCTCCCCAAAAATAGACTGCCTTGTAGCCGCTTCCGAGATCGGACAAACCCGCCCCTGTTGTTGCCCCAGAACTGCCACCACCACCACTGCCTCCTACCGCCAACACCAGCAGCAGCCGCCACCTAAAAAGGAAAAAAAAAAAAAAACAAAGAAAAAACAAAAAACCCTAACCCTAAACCCCTACTTAGCCGAATCCGGCCTCCCTATCGGTGAAACGGCAGCCCACAACCAGTCATCAAACAAGCAGCCGTGTGCCCAACCATGTTTCACCCACAACCAGTCAACAAACAAAAAGCCGTGCACTTAACCACCAACCACCACCAAACAACCCGGGCACAGACTGCTGGATCTTGACCGGAGATCGAATGGACCACACCAACCGACAGCCGCGAGTGAGAACCCTAGCCGTTAAGCACAACTGAAAAACCTTAGGAAGAAGAACGGCGAGCACTTATCGCCGAAAAAGGAACCACCACCAGCCACCGCACTCCACTTTGCTGTTAGGCCCAAGAACCGACTCAACCCCAACAGAAGAGATGAGTGGGAGAAGACGGCGAAAAAGTAGGGACCAAGATCAGAGTGGAAGTGGAAACGGCACAAAAGGGATCCGGCAAAAACAGATGGCCAAGGGTAGGGGAAGAAGGAGGAAGAAGAGAAAAGGGAGACCAGAATGGCCCGGTCGCCCCCCATTCTGCTGCCCAAGAAGGGGCGGAGGGGAGGGGGAGAGGAAAAATTTCGCGGAGGCTAGGTTAAGAACTTAGAGAGAGAGAGAGAGAGAGAGAGAGAGAGTCTCTACCTATATAATATTAAAAGGCTTCAACGCACATGCAGATTGCGGCCTTTGCGCAATCCTACATCAGCAGGTGGCTTAAGGTTGTAAATCATTGGCTTTCTAGTTAGTTACTCTTATGTATTCAACGCGAGCGAAGGGCGTCACCACTCATCTGGCAACCTGCTGTATCATGTGAAATGTTCTCTGTAGTTAAACTTTTCTTCACATGTTATTCAAACTAAACCAAACCGAGCCTTATATCCCAATTACATGGGGTCGGTTGTATTTAAAAATTTACAAAGTCCTGGACAGGTGGCTGTGATTTACTATTCAAGATAGACTTAAAATGTTTTCATATATGACCGAGTAAGTTTTCTTGAATTGAATCAAATTCTTACCGAATCCATGAATCTCGTAGTAGATTGTGAATTTCCTTAGTCTGGCAACTACAAAAAAGGGAAAAGATACACTCAAACATGAGCGCTCCATCTATTTCAAGACTGAGGACTTCGTTTTTGGTCAAGTTTCAAAACCCTTATAGCATGTTCTCCTACTCAGTTTGCCCAACTCTTTAAAAGCCCTACGTCAAATAACAATGGTAAAGGTTGGTAGCACTAAATCAGATGGGCAATGCTACTTTGAACTGATGGCACTCCTTTAGCAGTTTCTTTTGCCTGCTATAAAGTAATATAACATTTAAAGTGGATGTACAGAGCGCACTGGACAATGAAACTTGGATTACTAGTTCACAGTGAAGTGAGCCACTTGAAAACTAACCAGATGCCACAGTTGCAGACGTAAAATATTCATGAATCTACATACATCAGAGTATTGGGCTATCAAAAAAGAAGCTATTACTTTTCTTAGGCCTTGGTTTCCTTGATGGATGAACTTTGTGATCCCATTTATGAGTAATTGAACCCAAGTAGAAACCAACAAACAGTTGATAAATATCTATGAACTGACAAAGAAGAACTCTTGTTTTCCTGCTCATCAAAGATAGGACTTCAGCATTTCATCAGGTGTGGAAATAATGTACCTGGTCGGTAAGAATCAAGCAAGAATACGTGGATGAAGCATCTAATTAACAAATCTTTGATACACTTACAGGATTTTTCAATTATCTTCTTCCGTTTCTTTATTTCTTTTTTTACCTGTCTTTGAAATCGTTATAAGAGCCTATATTGTTAACAGATAACCTATCTGGCACAGAAAGTTCTAAAATAGCTATTGCCAAGCACAAAGAGAAAATAAAAATATTAAGGTACCCGAACAAAATCCACATGATTAACCTTTGATCTTAAAGAAAGTAGACCTTATTATGAGACAAATTATCAAAACTTATTTATGGCCAACATTACCAGCCTGAATATATCATTTCCGAACTTATTATTGGGATCCCTAGGTGGCATGATTCCCCCCTCCGCAAACTGAAAAATGAAGAAGGAGGAAATCACATCGGAGGATAACCTTACATAAAGCTGGACAGCAGCGAGGAAACCAAACAGGATTTGACTATCGTTTATGCAAGCTTTCAGAATTCAACTTTGGGTAGTAGATTCAATCATCTAATACCAAACTAAAGTTTATACCTTAAAATTGGCGTGAAAGTTGAAACAACGATTTGTTGGTTGTGACCTTCACTAACTAGGCCATTTTTCCAGACATATGCCTGGCAAACTTTTTTGGGTAGGCCATATTCGTACTTTTCAAACTTTTTTCGATAGGTTCATACCCGTACCCTAACATTTATTCCTTTGTATACAGGTGCCTATGAACTGCGAGAGGATACCATTTTGTGCAAATAACAAAGGCATGGCACTTTGCAATACGAAAAAAACCCACTAAGGCTCACTCTAAAGGGCAATTGGGCCACTGCTCCTACAGCATCCAATTATATCCCCCATGAAACCCTCAGATGTGAGATGTAGTAGCCACTAACTCTCTCATTTGTTCGCTCAGGCCCTCGTGAAGGGGCTGAGCACTGGAATTAAACGTTCAAATAGAGGCCTTTCTCTAGTGGCCAGAGTCACTCGAATCTAGAGGAATATTCCAGGACCTTGCACGCAGATGGTCTCCGAGGTCACATGGTTGTGCATGATGACAACGGTAATAGCGTAAGTAACAACCATTGGGGCGCATCCACATGTGCAGACTTCAGAGATTGACAATTAAGATAATTGATCATCAGGCAATGATCATGGCCCTCATACACACAAGATTTCCTATGCAACCTTACAATGTGGAGCGAGGTCATTAAAAATACAGCGAATGAATTTGTACCATTCCAAATAACGCCAGAAAATCACATGGCTATTTGCAAGTTCATGGACATGTTTAAACGTGATTCAGCGTATAGTAAAAAGTTCACCTATTAGTATAGTCCGAATGTTAATCAACCATTCCAATTAGACCTAAAGAGACAATTCGACAACCTGCATGTCAAGGAAATATTCAGTGACAGACAAAGGTATTCAAATCATAGCACTAATTAGGTCCCGCCGATCAAAAAAAAAAAAAAAACTTCAAATTCACGGAAATATATAGTACTCATTCGGTAAAAGCCATCGCAAAACTCTACGGTGAAAACTTTCAATCTACCTAAAATACGGCGAGCAAATGTTAAATTTAACAACTTACTAGAACGACCAATAAAATTCCAAGCATTAAAATGGAAGCAAATTTTTTGGCGAAATTTCAAAGCAATCCCTAAATTGAATTTTCTTTCTTTCATACTCCTATTTTGGCTGCAAACAGAGGTTTAACAGTATATATTTAAGAGCAGGCATGTAAATTTCACATTCGACAGATAATGAAAAAGCTTTAACATCGAACACGAACCTCTGAGATTACGGTATGATGCGATTGATCTCTTGAATGAGAAGAGAAATCCATGTTCGACCAGATCATCACTCGCTAGCAAAACCAACAGACTCTCTCTCTCTCTCTCTCTGGGTCAAGTCCAATTTGGGCTCTGTTCAGTCCGGTCCAGTCAAGTTTGGGCTGGGTCCAGAAATTCAAAGAAATGAGAAATGTTTATTTGGGCCTGGTATAGAGCCCCACAAGGTCAATACAATACAAAGACCACCTCTGTCCCTTCTTAATTCGAAAAATAAGAGCAAAATTCAACCAAAAGCATAAAAGGAGAACACTTATAATGAAAAAATAAGCCCAGATGTCAAATCTTGTTTTTGCTTGTTTTGTTTCCTTTTTCTAAATTTGTTTTAAAATAAATCGAGATGGTTGCCAAAAGTGTGTGTAACCAAAGAGTAACAAAAAAAAGTCAACAATTAAGTGTTAAGTGTTGTTTTCGTTCTTTATTCATAATAAGTTACAAAAAAGACTTGAACAAGGTCGAAAGGTCAAATCTTACAAAGGTCAAATGTTCCGAACCTTTCGGCCACTTGAGGTTTGTCACGTCGTTAACTTTAGGGCCCCAAAATTAGTTTAGTATGAGCAAACAAGTCCAGAACCTGATTATGCAAAGAAAAAAATGGAACATACGAAACATAAGTGGACTTTCCAAAACAGCTTTTCGAACGAGGTATGGCCATTTTGAATTTCTTATTATGCCTTTTAGAGTGACTAATGCTCCCACAGTATTTATAGATCTTATGAATACAGTGTTTGAGCCATATATGGATTTGTTCATTATTGTGTTTATTGATGATATTTTAAACTATTCTTGAACTAAGGAAGATCATAAACAACACTTGAGAATTATATTGCAGACCTTATGAGATAAGTGATTGTATGGTTAATTGAGTAAGTGCGAATTCTAGCTTGATAGTGTTGTGTTTATGGGTCATATGATATCTAGAGATAACATTTGTGTGGATCCGAAAAAGATGGAGACAATAGTGAATTGGGAAAGGCCGACTAATGTTTCTGAAACCCTAAGTTTCCTTGGCTTAGATGGATATTATAGAAGATTTATTCAGAGTTTTTCTTCTATTGCCTTGCCTATGACTAAATTATTAATAGACCAAAATCCGTATTTCTCCAAAACGAAAGAAACTGACACTTTTGAAGGACTCTATGGATGTATAATGACTTGTACGAACCGCCAGTATCGACAAAAAACACTCCGGTATACGGAGGGTACCGATAAAAAACTTAAGAATGTCACAAAAACGGACATAAGATGCAAAAGATGACTCGATATGGTCCCGGACTGAAACCGACACCCCCGTGCAGTCACACAAGTCCTATGTGACATGTACGGTATAACAAAACTTGGCAAAACCCTTTGAAACGAGTTTTGACCCTTCGTATCTTCAATTTAAGCTTGAAACGGGCCTTTGGGGGTTCAAAATCTTTGACGGGCGCGGCTTTTGGGATCCGGTACTTCGCTATAGTCCCAAATGATGTTTAAGACTTGTAGGAATCAAGAAATGGCCAAAGCAAACCCCGGAACTAAAAACGACCATGCGAAAGCAGTGGCTACTGGAAACTTTTTTCTGGTTGACCAACCTGGCGTACGCCAAGGGTTTGGCTCCGTACGCCATGCTTGAGGACATCGTGTGTACGCCATCTATATGTTGGCGTACGCCAGGCTCCCAAGAGTCAGATCCACTTGACTGACCAACTGTCCTTTTTCAGGGGGAATTTGTTTTTTATCCCTACACGGTTCTCACACGGCTTCTGAGGATTCAGAGGGGCAGGGAACTTGAAGTTATGTCCCCTTGGAGGCTAGCTAATTGGTTTCATTCCCCATGTGGAATTGCAACGGCAAATTGAAAGCCTATAAAGCTGGGGTGCCCTCTTCATGGCATTCATAGCATCAATTGCCCCCTTTCTTCTCCAGTATATACCCATCTTGTCCATGGATAATCCTCTCCCAACATTGCTCAGGCACTGGCTAGTGTCCTTTTTAAGCGTTGATTGGCTTAACTTCCAATATCACGGGCTTTCCCCATTCCGTTTTCTTCGACATGTGCCAATCCGCCCGGCTCTGTTGTGGGCCGCCCTGAGATTCTGGGATCCGGACGTCCATGTCTTCCGCTTCAGTGACGATGAGATGTGCCCGACCGTGGAGGAATTCCAGGCGTAACTCCGCACCTACGCGTCTCCGACGCTCGTCGTCCCTCCCTATCAAGTGAGTATGCCGAAATTGCTGGCCAGCTCGCTTGGCATTTCTCGGGGTCTGGCGAACACGATCCTGGAAGGTGGCCAGGTGAACATTATCTAGCTGGTTGAAATGTACAGCCCGGATGTCGACTTGGATAGCCCAGGCAGCAATGTAGTTCAAACGCGTCGACGCTTCGCCCTGGTCATTTGTTTGCTCGCGGCCTACCTGCTCGTTCCTGCCGACGGGCGAGTCAGCCCTCTGCTCGTGAGCGTAGCTGTTCAGATGGGGGCGCGCAGAAATGTGATCCCCTTGGTCCTGGCGGAAGCGCTCTCAGGTTTGGATTTGGTGAGCACAGGCCAGTCGGCTGTGTTCAGCGGGAGCCCGCTCTTGCTTCAGGTGAAACTCACTCAGCTCACCTTTTTCTGGGTTTTTCGCACATTCTCGTTTTACCTCGACACTCGGCTTAGGCTGCTTCCTAGCTTCTTACTTGTCTTTTCGCTCAGGCTTTATCTGACTCCTTACTTGTTTTGCCACTCATGCAGCTGTGGTTGTCGGACAAGCTGAGTCTATTGCATCCACCGCCCGCTGGAATCTGTTCCCAAAACGGGTCCATCAGAGGGAGATGCGGTATCCTGACTTGGATGTAGGGGGCTGGTACGAATTCATGCAGGAGATGCAACCCGATGAAATTGCTTGGAGGTGTCCTTGGCTGGACGTTCCAGACATGGCCATCCATTCTGACGGCTTTAAAAGGATGGTCATCGCGGGGCTGACCAGCTTCACGTTTTATATCCCCGGGCGGATCCTTCGCCAACTGGGCGCTTCGCAGGAGAATACTCAAATCAGCGTCGAAGGTTTCCGTCTTCCCAATTTCAATGCACAGACGCTGGGCGGTTATCAGAGGCGCTGGGGCCTGAGGATTCTCCGGGCAGAGATGCCAGATTTCAACCCTTGGCTAAAGAATCGTTATAGACAGTGGCTGAGAGCAGATGTGCATGCAAGAGCAAATATTGGCTGACTCCAAACCACCTTGCTGTACTTAGAATAAGCTGTGAGCCGTTAGGCTTCTCAAGCATTGTGTTCTGTTTTTCATGCTTCAATTCTTTTACGGCTTTTATGCTCAGCTTGTATATTAGATGTAGTAATTTTGCAAAATAAAGTTGAAAGATGAAGGGTTTCCCCCTTTTGAACTCTCCAATGCAGCTCTAGCCCATCTTTTTGAACTTCGAACCATTTGGACTTGGTACAAAACCCAAAATGTCAGACCGTGGATCAGCTTGATAGGATATGACCGGGTCTCATGGAGAGACTGCCTACGTATCCCTTTGTAGGGAATCAAGTCAGAACGTAGTTCAGGCAAAGGTTTGCTCGTGTATTTTACCTCTCCTTTTACGCTCTAACTTTTGCCTAGAACCGCCTTGACAGGTTTTCGGTCTAGCGAGCTTTTGATTTTTGCCTATTTATTTTTGCCTAGACCGCATCCTTAGGTTTTCGGTCTAGCAGGCTACTCTAATTTTTGCTTGGAATCGCCCACCCTTGTGGTTTTCGATCCAACGAGCATCTCTCAGGGATAGTAACGCTTGAGCTGATCCAGGTTGACCAAGGTACTGAATTCATTGCCGTCGAGGTCGATGAGCTTGGCAGCGCCCCCAGATAGGATGGTCTTGATGATGTATGGCCCAGAGCGCTTCGGCCGGAACTTCCCACGAGGATCAAACACTGGAGCCCAGATCTCCTTTGTGACCATATCTCCTTCGACCAGACCTCTCGATTTTACTTTCTTATTGAATGCTCGGGCGATTCGACGCTGATACCCTTGAACGTGATACAAAGCACGGAGCCTTCTTTCATCAAACAACATGAGTTCGACAAACCGCCCACTTAACCATTCAGTTTCCTCGAGCCCACTTTCGACCATGACTCTCAGAGACGGAATCTCAAGCTCGATGGGGAGTACAGCTTCCATTCCATAGACTAAGGAGAACGGAGTTGCACCTGTGGAAGTGCGGATCGAAGTACGGTACCCCCAGAGGGCCAATGGTAACAACTCATGCCAATCCCTTGCAGACTCAGCGGTCTTCTTGATGCTTGATGATCATCTCAACGTTCTTGTTCGCTGCCTCGACTGCCCCATTTGTTTGTGGACGATAGGTCGTGGAATGATGGATTTTGATCTTGAATTCCTCGAAGAGCTCCAGGACCCTACCTTTGAAGTGACTCCCATTGTCCGAAACGAAAGCCTGAGGCACGCCGTACCGGTAGATGATGTTCTTTCGAATGAACTGTGCAACTTGAACGGTTGCCAGGGTCTTGTAAGATTCTGCCTCGACCCACTTGGTGAAGTAGTCAATGGCTACCAATATGAACTTGTGGCCGTTTGAAGCGGAGGGTCTGATCATCCCGATGACGTCGATTCCCCATACTGAGAAGGGCCAAGCGAGGTCATGCCGTATAGTTCAGATGGAGGGACATACTGCAAGTTTGCGTGAATCTGACATTTGTAGCAGCGCCGCACGTAGTCAATGCACTACGACTCCATTGTGGACCAATAATAACCCTGTCTGAGGATTTTTCTTGCGAGCATGACGCCGCTCATGTGAGGACCGCAGACTCCTTCGTGAATCTCCTCCATTATCCTTGTTGCTTCGGCGCCATTCACACACAGCTTGTGCATCCCGCAGTGAGACCTTCGATACAACTTTCCCCCACAGATGATGAACTGAGCAGCCAAACGTCGCAAAGCGATCCGATCCTTCCTAGTAGCCCCAGCGGGAAACTCTCCGCGCTCCACAAAATTCCAGTTATCATGGTACCAGGGTAGGCCATCATCGATGGCGTTGATGTATTCATAAGCAGGCAAGTCCCTCTGTTCGATCACAATTGGCCGCATTTTGACCCCTGTCGGGAGTTCGATCATTGAAGCCAAGGTCGCCAAGGCATCGGCAAACTAATTCCTCAAGCGGGGAACATGGGTGAAAGTCACCTTATTGAAGCGAGGAATTAGTTCCTCCAAGTCTTGGTGATAAGGCTTCAGCTTTTCCGCACGAACCTTCCAATCTCCGTTGGCTTGGGAAACCACCAAGTTTGAATCTCCGATAACCTCGAGCTTCTCGACTCCTAATGCAATTGCTGCTTCCATCCCGACGATGCAGGCCTCATACTCGGCTTGATTGTTAGTAACATCGAAATTCAGTTTGAAAGCGAGCGGAATATGAGCTCCAGCGGGCGTGATCAGCAACACCCCGATTCTGAATCCCTTCTGGTTGGCAGCCCCATCGAAATAAAGCGTCCACACCTCCTCGGCCACAGTTAGCACATCCTCGTCCGGGAACGTGAAATCCACATCTTCGGGCCCTTCCACCGGGTGATCGGCCAAGAATTCTGCCACAGCACGGCCTTTCACTGACTTCCTTGTAACATGTTGGAGATCGAATTCAGCTAGCAGAAGCAACCAACGTGCTAGCTTATGGGTGAGCGCTGGCTTCTCGAACTAATTCTTGATAGGATCCATCCGAGAAATCAACTTCACCGAATAGGCTAGCATGTAGTGTCTAAGCCTTTTGGTGACCCAAACTAGTGCCCAACATGTCTTTTCCAGAGAGGTGTACCGCTCCTCGCTTTCCGACATCTTCTTGCTCAGATAGTAGATAGCTCTTTCGGCTCTATTTTCCCCTTCCTGCACCAGCAAGCAACCCATAGCTGTCGGAGTCACAGACAAAAACAGAATTAGCGGTCGACCCGGAGTTGGCGGCATCAGCACTGGCGGATTCTGCAGGTATGTTTTAATTGACTCGAAAGCAGCTTGGCACTTTTCTGTCCACTCGAACGAGACATCCTTCTTGAGTAATCTAAACATAGGTTCACAAGTTAGAGTCAGCCTAGCGATGAATCTGCTGATATACTGCACCTTTCCCAGAAAACTTCGAACTCCCCTTTCAGTTTGCGGAGGCTCCACTTCGAGAATCGCCTTGATCTTGGACGGATCCACCTCAATTCCCCTCTTGGTAATTAGAAACCCTAGCATCTTGCCGGCTGTGACCCCGAATGTGCATTTCTGCTGGTTGAGGCGCACATTGTACTTGCGAAGCCTTTCGAGAAACTGCCTGAGTGAGGGGATGTAGTCGTCATCCTCATTGGCCTTCACAATCATGTCGTCAACGTACACCTCAACTGTCTTGTGAATGAGGTCATGGAGCAGAGTTGTCTGCGCCCTTTGAAAAGTGCAACCAACGTTCTTTAAACCAAACGGCATCTTGAGATAGCAGTAAGTCCCCCATTCAGTGATGAACGTTGTTTTCTCTTGGTCCTCTGGAGCCATGAAGATCTGGTTGTATCCTGCGAACCCGTCGACGAATGAGAGCAAAGCATGCCCCGCCGTGTTGTCTAAAAGCACATCAATGTGAGGCAAGGGAAAACTGTCTTTGGGGCTTGCTTTGTTCAAGTCCCTGAAGTTGACAAAGACCCGAATCTTGCCGTCCTTCTTAGGCACGGGCACGATGTTAGCAACCATTGGGGATATTCAACCACCCTCAGGAATCCTGCGTCGATCTGCTTGGTGACCTCTTCCTTGATCTTCTGAACCCAGTCTGGCCTCATTCTGCGAAGCTTCTGTTTGACAGGAACAGCCCCTGGTAGCAAAGGAATTCTGTGCTGGACTATTTCGGGATCGATACCGGGCATATCTGCATGAGACCAGGCGAAGACTTTGGCGTAGTCCTTGAGAGCTTCGATTGTGCCTTTGTGGTTTGCTGGGGACAAAGTGGAACCGATTTGCATCAAACGGGGATCGTCCTCATCTTTCAGATTTATTGAAATTACTTCGTCTTTTAGAAGCTGAGCATGCCTTTCGTCTGCCCTTTCGATGAGGAAACGCAACTCGGCCGGGATGTTCCCGTCAAAGTTGATTCCTTCATCGTCGGGGTTGACACAGTTTATATAGAAGTCAGCAAACTAGTCGGAAGCAGGATCATGCATTTCATAAAACCCAGAGGGGTTGCCAAGTACAGTCGACTCAAACTCAAAGTAAAAGCTATGACGTGGAGGGCCGAGAGGCACAAACTCCGACTCTGAGCTAGACTTAGACTCGACAGACTCCGTGTCGGATTCAGATACATCGTCAATGCATGTTAGACGGGGAGTAAAAATGCAGTTATTAAGACTACCCTTTGCTTCGACGATGAGGGAGGTTGGATCATTGAGAAGATCTGGAGAGTCGGGCCCAAGCATCAGCACTTCAGCCTCGTCTTCCCTGCCAACCAAACCCACTTGGGAGAATAGCTCTTCTAGACCCCCTTGATCAAAAGCTCCCAACCAGTCAGCCCTTTCCTTGATTGCGACTAGCTGCCTCTTGAATTCCTTTGCCGCTAGCTCCTTTTTTGCAATTTCGTCTTCATCATCAGACCAAGTGTCGGCAGCGAAGATCTCAAAGCCCGGTAGCCAGGTCCTGGTCACTTGATCCCAAAAAGGTTCAGCCTGCCCCAGATAAGCAACGCCTCCTCCTTCGCGGACGAAGTAGCTGTCGGGGTTACCATAAAGGGTTCGAGGTTTTCCCGTGTCTTTCCCTAGTTTGGCCCTTTTGGTAGGGGGAGTGTATCCCAGGCCAAAATAGCCTTCTCTAAAGGGAAAGACAGGGAATTCAGCGATCCCTTGCTGGTTGATCCCGAGCCCTAAGCCAGGCATGAATGACATCTTCCTCATGATTTCGAGAGCAGTAGAGCTGATTATGAAGTCGTCATCCATGGCAATAGCTAGGACTGAGCCGGAGGTGTCAAAAGCGAATCCCCCGAAATCTGAGTCCTCCTCCCCGTGCATGATTCCTAGAACAGGCGTCCCATCGTCCTTGAGCGGGCGGATCCCAGAGTCTCCGCAGATGGTTAGAGTCCCGGTAGGAAGCCCCAGCATGACCTTCTGGTGGAGAGTTGACGGTACAGCCATGATGTCCGCTCTATGCAGCCACGGCCTTCCCAATAGCAAGTTGAAAGTGGGGAGGATGTCAACCACATGGAATTCCACGTCCATTTCGAAGCCCTCGGCATCAAGTTTTAGCATGAGAGTCCCTTCTACCATACGGCGCGTGTTGTCGTAAGCCTTGACCGCTAGATTGGAAGGTGTGAGGTCAGCCTTGGTGAGCCCCAGACGGTAAGCAACCCTCATTGGATAGACGTTGATCGCAGACCCATTATCGATCAGCACAGTCGGCACCCAATGTCCCTTGCACTTGATGGTGATGTGCAACGGGCGATTATGAGCAGTTCCGTCGACAGGTAGGTCCTTCTCGGTGAAAGTGACGGAATGCTTAGAAAGCAATGGCAAGACTAGGGCAACCATGGCCTCGGGGGTGATGTCGGTTGGCACAGTAAGATGGGCTAGCGCTGCAGACAGCCTCTCTCGATGCTCCTTTGACGACGATATTAGACCCCAGATAGAGACGGCGGCAGGGATCCTTTCCAGCTGTTTCAGAATAGCATCCTCCTCAGGTACCCCGCTAGGAATGGCCGGAGCGTTCTTTTGAGCAGAAGGAACGGTGGGTCTTTGATCACTGCTGGGGTTGGACGAGCTCCCACCCGAAAGATTGGGCGGTTGGAAGACTCGACCGCTTCTGGTGACGTTAGCAATCTCCCACCAAGGCGATGTGCCCACGAAATCCCAAAAGTCGGCAGGCACTTCCTCTAGCTTGCCTTTCCCCTTATCAATCGATGCAACTTGGTCCGGAGCCGTAACCCATTCCAAATCACTCATGACTAGCCCTTCCCAAAAAGCCGGATCCTGCGCAGCAGCTTCCTCGAAAGGTGTCCCTGGATTGGTGACGAATGGTACATCCCAGAAGCCTCCGTCCACTAAAGCAGTGTTGACAGTCCAGATTTCATCCCCGACCTGCATGTCGACCACTCTGTCATCCTTCCACAAGTCAACCGGGAGGGGGGTCGTGTTTAGGTCGACGATCTCATCCACATCCCACAGATCATCGGGTGGCGCATTGAGGACCATGATTGAGCAGTCTTCACTTGGAGCTATCAAGGGACGTGGCTGATCCAAAGGGACGATGTTGAAGGTTGGTCCCACCACAAGGTCGTACTCGTGCACAGCGTCCGAAAGTGCATCAACCAGAGGTAGAAAGGCTCCCAGCCAGCGGGGCTCATCGGAAGCACCTTCCTTTTCGACGTGAAAGTCCAAGTACTGCTCATCTATGTCATTGCTAGCGTTAACTTCCGCCATGCTAAGGTCCTGGAGTTCGACGGGCTGTACAACATCGGGTTCCACACCCCACACGTATTCCTTGTCTTCCTCTTCGGGCAAGATCGGCTCTGGTTGGTAGAAGAGCATGAATAGCGACAAGCCATCTAACTGGTCGGCTCGCGCTGCGATCCATTCTTCCTCCCATTGGTCTAGTTGCTCTTGATCGAACACAGGATTTTGAAGGAAACCCAAGTGATACTGCTCATCCCAGTCGTGAGCCAGCTCTTCCCACTCTCTCGCCTTATCTTCCAGGTTCCACCCGACGGCTAGCATATTGACACTGACATCCTTCGGGAAAACCACAGCAGGTTTGGGATAGGAGCTTGGGGTTATATAGTCAGTGGGGTTGAATATGGTGGAGCTAGGTTGGATTATAGTGGAGGCAAGGTTGATTTGGTTGATTTGAGGGTGGCCGTTGTGCTGCGGCATGGAGTTGGTAATCACGTTAGGTTTAGGAGGGGTAGGAATGGTCCCGCTATCCACCAAGTCTTGTATCGCATGACGGAGATGATAACAAGAGTCGGTGTAATGACCGAGCATCTGGTGATAGGCATAGAAAGCGTTCGGGTTGTGGCTAGGGGATGGATTCTGGGGCAGTGGAGTCGGATCCAGCGGTTTGAGGTGACCGGATTTGGTCAACCTTTCTAGCACTTGAGAGAGCGGAGCTTCAAACTTGGTGAAGTTCCGGGGTTGGTTGCGGTTTCGGGGTTTTGGAGGGGCTTGGACCTGATTGACATCGGCGATGTGGTTGGAATCCTGAGTAGTGCTGTTGCTGGCAGATGTGGCATTGGCGTAGCTGTTATTGCCGAACAAAGCAGCGCTGCTCCCTGTGTAAGCATGAGTTTTGGCCTTGGATCCCGAGGAGGAGGAAGGAGGCTCACTACGCGGCAGAACCCCAGTTTGGAGAGCTTCCTCAATGGTAAGGCTGGATTCAAAGAAGGTGTCCCAATCGGCCCTTTGGACGAGTACCAGATTCTTAGTAAAATCGGGCTGCAGATTGCGGGAAATGATACGGATTTGGTCCTTCTCACTCGGCCGATCGGTCATGACAGCAACCTTAGCCCTCCAACGTTTGATAAAGTCCGCAAAAGACTCTTTTGCATTCATCTTGGTGGATTCCAACTCTCGGGTGGTCTTCTTGAGTTGGGCGTTGTACCTATACTGGGTGAAAAAGGCCGCGCCAATGTCTTCCCACATTTTGCGCTTGGAGATGTCGAGTGACAAGAACCACTGAAAAGTTGGGCCAGCCAAAGTCTGAGGGAACAACTGGGCCATCACCTCCTCTTCGACCCCATGCAGTTTCATTGCACCGTGATAAGCTAGTAGGTGTGTTTTCGGGTCGCCCGTCCCGTCGAACTTTGCAAAGTCAGGCATCTTGAACCTTTCCGGGAGCCGTGCATTTGGAAAGGGGCAGAGACGGTCCATGTCCAACCCTCCGGCACTGATTCTTTCGGACTTGGCAACTGACTCCTCTAGTTTAGCCATTTTGGCGATCAAGGCAGCCATTTCGGGATTCGCAGCAGGCTGCTCGGCCGGGACGTCCTCCCCAGCTGGGTTTTCGCGCTCTTGCCTTTCGCCTTCTATTCTGCCGGCTGGGAGCCTTTCGTTGATAAGAGCCTGCAGATTAGCCATGGCAGTATCGGCTTGATCAACCCTTTGCTGCATGATGGCGAGGTTGTGCTGGAGGTCGGCCAGAATTGTAGTGAGGTTCGGTGGTGGAACATCGGCCATGTCTAGGACTTCTGTCTTGATCGGTTTTAGAGTTACAGGTGGAGATGGAGAGGACGGAGGAGATTCGTGCGGAGTGGTCGGCGGCGAATCTTCCTTTGATAGAGTGCAGAGCTGTGCTTCCGTTGTGATGAGCAAAAAAACAATCCCCCAAACGGACCCTCAAACAGACCCGACGGATGTTCCCAAGCAGGTTTGGCTCTTGACTCCGAAGTTCCCCATGGCTCAGCTAAACAGCAAAATAGATGGGCTCAATGACAGCCTGCAGCAGTTTATTTTGAGAAAGAATCGAAAGGAAAGGGCATGCCAACGTCGTCGGTGTCCTCCTAGACTCTAACACTAGAGGGAGTCCAACTCATGCTGTTAGGGCGCTGCCATAGAATCCTCGGATTTCTTTTCGACGGTGTATCCTTGTTTTGAGTCGATGGACACTAAAAGATGTCAAGACAGTCTAAGCCTCTTGACTGCTCCTTTCTCGAAGTCTCAACTTTGGAGGTCGGAACAACTTGGTGCAGATGGCGTGATACCATAACCGAAGTGGCGTAAGCAGCACTATGCCGGAGCCTGGATGGTGTAAGTGATTAGCACTTTAACCTGGATGGTGTGGATATCACGACATTCTCTTCGTTGTTCCTAATTTTCTGTTTGAAACTTCGACTAGGTTTTGACAAGAGACTTAAACAGCCTTGATTTCCCAAAGTCTCGCTAACCCAAGGATTTTGGAAATTGGTAACGCGCAACATCGAGATGCATGACTCTTCATCGGTCCATGGCAGGGCCCTAACAATCACGAGACGAACTCGAGACCAACCTAACAGCCGCCCTAGCATGCTCCTACGCAAAGCGGGATGTATGGATGTACAAGCATGCGATAAGGAAAACAATAACACATAGACAGTTTTATGGGGGTTAGATGCAAGTAATCCTACCCTGCCGGTTCCTGTCTTACGTTGAAAGGTTCTAGTGCTTTGTACGCATGTAGAGGCCGGTTTTGGCTTAAAGGGGGTTCCTCTGACTAAAGCCGCGGTATACCACCCACTACAATGCGTGCAGCAAAGCAATGGTCGAACGGTATTACGACTCATCATCGTCCAAGGTTGTTGGGCATTCGAGGACCCCGGGCTCCAGTAAACTGTGCCGGTTACCCAAAACACCTCAACGGGGCTTATCCAACATCGATGCAAATGGAGAAATGCCGAAGAATGATTTAAATGAGAGAGAAACGCAAGGTTTTGAAAAAAATGCCTTTTGAAGTTTGGCTCACTTTCATTAATCAATACTTGGAGAGAACTACACAAGTGAACAATAGTAAAAGCCCCAGTTCGGATTGGTCGGATGCTGAGATCCTGTTACGTTACCACTCCGTTCTTCAGTAGCGCGGAGCATACTGTTTTGACAAGCTTTTGAAGATTGTTCTTTTATGTATTAATCGCCAAATATGGATTAACGCAGATTTTCCCCAGCAGAGTCGCCACTGTGGGCACACGCCCCAAAAAATCGCCGGATTTTTGGTTTGCAAAAGTAAATTGTTTGGGGGGCGGCCCTCTTGGAAAAGTTAGCGCGGCGAAACGCTTCGATTCAGAGTTGCCACTCGGGTTTTAGCGGAAGAATACCCAAGGAACCGAACTCGAAAACGCTTGCTACGTTTGTTTGATTTTGAAAAAAGGCGTAGACTGGTCCGTCGTCACCTTCGATATCTGAGGTTCGGGAGCCAGATTACGAGCGGGGAAGGGTTTTATGGCACCCCTCTCGCCCAATCCAGAAATCGGTCTCTACTCAGGCATTTTGTAAAAACGTTTCCATTTTTCTCTCATTTGATCATTTTTTAGCCAATTAGGGCGGTGGAACAATTAATGGGGATTAATACTGTAACAAGTTGCAGTGTAGCTGACAAAATGTTTATAAATGATGATTTGCTTGAATTGAATTAACGTAAAAACATAGATTGAGAACAAGCACTGTGACAGCTTTGCCAGGATGGTGTATGCTGCTTTTCGGGCACATGAGCAGGCAGCATGCTGGCACGCAATGGCCGAGCCACTGCACGCCACCATACCCTGCGCACGCCACCTAGAAGCTGGCGTACACTATCCTCTTGATTGCTTACAGTCTTTGTTCTTAACCCTCTGGGCTCTAGAATGGACCAGCGCACACCCAGGACAAATCACGCAGTTTATAAGACAGTTCATGTACATATTACAGACAAGCAGTGTAAGAAATGACTAAGAGCCAGGAAAACAGACAAGCAACCCCATAAACAGTGTGGGGGAACAACGAGAGGCCAGGACTGAACTATGATGCAAGGGCCAGGCACTGGTCTTTGACAAACGTGTCGTACGCCACCCCATGGAGACCGTACGCCAGGCTTGCATGCTATCCAGTGTTTGGCTTTACATCATCTGGGTTCTGGAACAGGACCAGAAATATCCCAGAGGCCTTAAAGAGCAAGAAAGGTACAAATATTGAGAGCTACATTTAAATAACTCTAATGTACAGAAAGCAGTAAACTGGTTATTAGCATGCTCAAGGTGATGACAGAAAGGAACTAAGCAATAAATGGACATTCCATGATCTCCACGCCAACAGTGCACGTACAGCCAAAGGTGGCGTACGGCTTAGTGAAGCTGGCGTGCGCCATGGTGTGCTCCTTACGACTGATTTATTTTACCAGAGAAGGGCCTGAACTAGTATCGGTTACTAGCCAGAACCTTTTTGGTCCCCCTCAGGAGTAGAAAACAGAAAACAACACAAAGGTGGTATACCTTTGGTGCAAGAGATGGAAGGATGGATGTGAGCTTTGGGGGTTGAAGATGGAGGATGTATGGTGACTGGTCAGTAGTGTAAGATGTATAGAGCTTCTCTATCTCTCACTCTTTCAATGGGAGAGCAAGAACAAGAGAGAGAAGAGAGGAATGACTAAGGCTCTTCAATGTGGTTAACCCTTGCAAATGAATGCAAAGGGGGGTATTTATGGAGGAGAGAGGCTGAGACCAGGGGCTGGTCAGCTGGGGTTAGGGGTTTGGTTAGGTTAGGAAGGGAGCTCCCATGCATTAAATGCATAGGACTAGCTTGATGGGTGTGTAGGGAGAGAGAGGGGACGGCCCTGCAGAATGCAATGATCAGGGGGCTCTGCAATGTACTCTGGCAGTTGCAAAGTCTCGAGCACGTGACATAAAAGCGGTGATTTGACTAGCCTTGACCATGAGTACGCCACCTATGTCCTGCCGTGCGCCAGGTCAAACTCAGTCAACGGTCGATGTCCGACACGTGGCAATTTCCTGGCGCACGCCAAGCAGGAGCTGGCGTAAGCAAGGTACGATTTTGCTGAGGCTTATTTGGCTCTGGTTTGGCTCTGGATTTGAAGGGTTTGAAGGGATTTGAAATAGGTTTGAAAGAGGAGAGTCCCACACTCAAAGCTCGCGACCTTCCATCGACCTCGGAGAGTTTTCGACCGTTTATCATCATTGGGGTAACAAAAGACCGCAAACGTGTTGATCTAGATAGCCCAGAATAGGGTGTCTACACCACCCTTTTTCCAACAAATACATGTGTGGGCAATGGAGATTGAGGAAACACCTGAAACATGGGGAAAAAACTTCTTAACAACATATATCTCATGAGCAATAGTATTCTCATATTAAAAAGTGACTCACCTCAGTCCTGCATGCTCCCCAAAGGAAGATTCGCATCCGACACGGAGGGACTAAAAAAGAACCTATTGCAAGTATGCCCACATGAGATTAGTAGTCCATAGAGACTAACCAAGCAACTGCTTAGGCCTCCGAACCTCGCCTTTAATTAAGGTTGAGACACCCCAAACGTAGGGCTAGGTCGTCGATAGCATAATAACTGGAAAGTCCAGGATCGTACCCACAGAGAATCGAAATATAGCTAGTTTGGATTGTAGGTTTTATATGGTGGAATCCGGTGTTCAAGACGGCCAACTTGATTTTGCTTTAAAAGTGAAAACTAAGGAAAAGACTAGAAATGAGCTTAGTAAACTTAAAAGAGGCAAGTCTAGGGATCATCCATCCCTTAACAAAGGCCGCTATCGGTTCTCAATTATAACTCAAGCGAGAGTCACGACCGCGTGCTCACGCCCGGAAGATTTAACTTTAATGACTACGTTTATCAAAAGATGTGATTAACCGGAATTAAATCAACCTATTTTTGCTAATGTATCTAACTCGTAGGAGGCCACGAGCCCTCGATATATCGCTTGCCAAGACCGCTTGACTAAATGACATATTAAGGAGTTAACACCCCTCGCTTAGACCAAAATGGCTAGATTAATTCATTTCCGAAAACCATGATTATAAGCCCGAATGTTTGAGAACCAAATAACCGCCTAAGTTCTCGGGAAAGATTAGCCCAAGACTTCACCAAGAAACTATTCAACCATAGCTAAAAGACTAGACATGGTAAGAAAATGGAACGAAAGATTTAACCGAAGAAAACGTAAATAAACTTAATTTATGCAAAGATCCGAAGCATAGCTACAATATTAATAAATGAGAAATTAACTTAAGACAAATACTTACATGAGTTCTTGAAGGAAATGACTAGAAAAGTTTGAAGAACATCAATGGAGATTTCCTAGAAAGCAAAAAAAGACTTAGGCCTAAAATCTAACTAATGGCCATCCATTCTATAAATGGCATATAAGCCTATTTATAGGGAACTAAAGTTAAGTTACAAAGGACCAAAAAGTCCTCAAAATATCCCAAAAACATTCCACAAGTGAAAACTTTCCGTAAATGGAAGGTTAGAAAAGTAGCAAAAACGTGGCTCAGTTCTGTAATATGAACCGGTAACGCCAAAACCCAGTACCGGTACAAGGCCTTCAATAATGCTGAAAAACACCAACTCTGGACAGCATGAACCGGTACAGCCAATTCCCAGTACCGGTACAAGATTGACAGATTTTTTGGTCAACTTCGTGGGCTCGCTCCGGACACTCCCGAACTCGGATTTAGACGTTCTTTGGACCGTTGGAAAGCTCATCGAGTCTACTTTCTAACCCAAGTGTTTGGATCAAAAGTAATTTATACATCAAAAGTTATGACAATTCTACCCTCAGCACGTCGGGAGATGAGTTGCTTTGGTAAAATCCTCACATGTCCTTCAATTCTATTGACCCTTGGGCGACCCAAGCAACCTCCAAACCATCTTTCGAGCACCACAACGGGGTGGCACGTGGCCTTGAGTACTTGGTTGCACCCGGAGCATTCCTTCGCATTCAAACGCGCCTTATTTGTACAAATTACCTGAAATACACAAAAACACACCTTACGTGCGATATCACTATAAAAGCTAAATAAACGCAAGACAAACCAATATAGTACGGGACTAGTCGCACCAAATATCTACAATATTGGGTGCTCATCAGCAACCGCATAAGATGTCAATACTCCTCCGTCCAACGTAAATATGTCAACAACATTCTCCATCAACACAAACCTCAGCTTCAAAAATTTAACTATATCTATAAAGTCTATGTGTTGATGGTTTATCGGATCACTCAATGGCACAGTTACATTTCTGAACTGATTAAAGCTACTCACCTTGTAGACACCCCAATTTAGGCTTATTAATTGATCTTAATTTGTGGCCTTGAGATTCCCTGATGATGAAATTGAATTAAAACAGGCTTTGGACAAATTTGGACAATGCTTCTTGAATTTTCACAAAATCAAAACTATTTTCAAAAATCTATCCTAGGCGCCCAAGACTACACCTGGGTGCCCCAAAATCATTTGCCAAAAATTCTAAACTTGGGCCATTCTTGGGCATCTAGGAGTGATGGTCTTAGGCACCCATGACCACTTTTTAAAACACCACACCCCCCCCCCCCCCCCCCCCCCCCCCCCCCCCAACCAAATGGGTGAAGGGTTTTTCCACTAACTTTGATCTTGGATCATTTTGGCTGTACGTTGAATCTAAATTATTCAGCCGTACTTTTAAAGTCTGCTTGAGGTAGCTCTGAGTGTAATCATCACCTTTTTCCCCCAAAAAATATTTTCTTTGATTTTATTTTATTTTCAAAATCAAAGTTGATTTTTTACTTGCCTATAAATTCCCCCCACCCCCCACCCATTCAGTACCAATGGGGGTCCAAAATTTCTCTCTGAAAAACCACTGAAAAGACTGTGTTTTCTCTTTCTAAGTTCTCTCAAAAATATTGCAAAATTTATTTTCTTTCAAAATCAAAAATAATTTCAAGAAAACCCTAGAAAAAAAAAGAGAATTAAGTACAAGCAAGGTCTCATTTTTCTGTGATTTTCCAGTTCATTTCAAGCAGCAAATCGTTCCGGGAAGCATAGTCCAAGTAAAGAAAAGGTATAAAACTTGGTATTTCCAAGTCTTTTATGTTTTTCCTTTATTCTGAGGGAGATCAGGGGCTCACACCAGTCCCTCATATTGGTTTAAAGTTTTTTTGATCTTAGTTTAACCACAATAGCCAGAAGAATACAAGAAAATGAACTCTTTTTTTCACACTAGGTTCACTCTTGGGCGCCCAGGACCATTCTTAGGCGCCCAAGAGTGCTACTGCTCGCAAAACTTCTGTTTTGCCATTATGTGTTTCATTTCATGTGAGTTTGTAGATGCTGGGTGAGACTCCTTCTTCCAGAGCCCAATTAGGCTTATTTTCTATTTGCAAGGAAGCAATACTTAGATATTGCATAAATATTCTGCTAATCCATTTCTTTGTACTTGAATATTCTGTTTGCTGTAAAAAGATTCTAAGTTCTATATTACAGGTGTGATAGGTCTTGGGCGCCGAAGACCACTGTTGGGCGCCGAAGAGTGATTTTTATAGCATTCGCTTCATTTTCTGTTATTATTCATCTTGTATCGCTTCATTATCATACCCTATACACATGCACATGCATACACTATTATTTGTTGTGTCTGTAAATACGTGCTAATTGTCCTCATGAAATAAAAATGTTTTCCACAAAATTCCACGAGCAATGAGTAGAGACCGATAGACCTCATGTTAGGCGAGAGGGGTGCTGTAAAACCCTTTCCCTTTCGTAATCTAGCTCCCGAACCCCAAAACATCTCTGGTTTTCAAGATTCAAAGAATCATTTTCAATCAAAATGGTTATTCGCATGGCGAACTTTAAATCCGGGTGGCGACTCTTTCATTTTCAAACACACATTTTCGGGCCACCAAAAATTCAGGGCGAGTAGCCCACACATCCCTTGACAAGGAGGGCCTCCATGTTTGAAGTCAACTTTACCCTAAAAAACGTTGAGCACAAATAAAGATTTAAACCCACGTGTCAAGAAATCTTTTATTTTGTCCTTGCAATTACTGATAAGAAAATTAAAAATAATAAATGAAAATGCATAGTTCACGGTTATAAGAAAGGATGGCAAACACAAATAGTAAAAAAGCAACAAAATGGTAACCGCCAGTCCTATGAGCACATTTCATATGCATAGTTTAAGTTGCCTAATTAGTTTTTTAAACTATTGCTACAATATAAATGCCATAGAGAACCTTTATATCCACCAACACAAAGTTACTTTTAGTGTACAAAATATACAAATAGCTTATCAAAATACATATGAAGACAACTACAACAGTGAAAGGAGAGAGATAACAAGCATTTGGCATGACAAAGCTCAAATACAGTGATATTAAGAGGACTGAAACTTTGCCCCTATGAAACTCTTGATGTATTTTTTTTCAAATTGAGTAAAATAAGTACTATAGCTAACACCCAACAATGCTTAGCGTACATTTGAACAGAATATTAACGCACAACTATAAGACTGCTATTCTGTTTGCACACAAATTTGTACAAACCCCATGTAAAATATGAATGTGTGCATAATTCCAGACAATGCAATGAATCCAGCAATAGAAGCTTCTTTCTCACGATGACTTGCCATTTATTTATGTATGAATGTTGGCGATGTGTTTAGAAGAGTACTGTTCGCACTATTAGAAAAATAGATAAAAATCTCGGTCATCTAGTGCGGTCTTTCACTTTTAATTTTGAATTTAAAACCATGTTCTATCAAGGTGTAACATTGAAATAATCACAGTTTTTAGAAAATCTTTATTCAGTCATACCCTCAAAGTGAGATTTTCTTAGTTTTTGGACCGCGATCTTTATGTCATTTTGTAGTAGTTTCGACACCGATATTTTGCTTCTAGCAAAGTGTTGATTGTGTCGTTGCGTCCCTACAAAAAAAGGTCTATCTAATCCAAACTTCGTCAAGATTAGAAAAGATGTCCGTAAAATCAGAATTGATAAATCCTCACCATCCTAACTCCTAAGTGTACCATAAAATGTTGAAATCGCGTAGGGCTTTGTCCACCAATTTTAGACTGGCCAGGTCTACGGCTTATAAACTAGTAGATAGAAAGAAAAACATGTGCACCACGTAGGATCAAAAGAAGAAGGAGATCTTAAACCCATCCGAATGTGTCATGCAATTAAGTATCTCTCTCGTCTCGTATTGTAATATTAGTCGTAGAATACTCCAATATCCAAGTGTTTCGATTACTATTTTTTGCTTGCCATGCAAATTCAGTTGATCGGTTCCTAATTTTGGTGTTAAATCCCCACCACAGATACATATGCATATAATTACTATGAGGAAGAAAGCTAGGTAGGGATTGTTCAGTTGGAGCAATGAATAACCTGTCAAGTAAGTAGTACAACGTACCCAAATTAGAAAAAAGGAAAAGAGGAAACCAAGAAGAAGAAGGGGTGAAAATTCTGTTAGTGTGTTAAAAGACACAATGACGCCATCACGTACCTACACCTCTCTCTCTCTCTCTCTCTCTCTTCATTATCAACCTGCATGCTTGCTTTACCCAGGTATTTTCTTCCCCGCCCCCGACTTTTGTCTCCCTCAACACCGGATCAGGTGGAGGCAGTGATCATGGTGGTGAAAACGAATATGTACATGCAGTCGTAAGTACTAGAATTAAAACCCCCGCCAATCCCACCCCACACACACCCGCGCGCCCCCCCCCCCCCCCCCCCCCCCCCCCCCCCCCACAACTCTTATGCCTGCGTCCAAGCGGAGCAAAGGAAGCAATCAAAAGTCCAACGTTTTCCATGTTTAGGACTTGATCTTGGGTTTCTCTCCTCACGAAAAAGATTTTTTGCCCCGTTTTTTTTCCCCATTGTAACTGGTACCTTGTAACTAAAAGTACTCTCTCTCTCTGATCGGATGCATTGACGGCAAACCAAAGCACAAGAAACCTGGAACAGACTTCACGTTTCTGTTAGGAATTTAACATAAAATGATCAAGAGTCAAGTACTTCCTATGATAGTATTTTCATAAGATCAAAACATAAAGTGGCTGTCCAACTTTTTGTTGGATGGGTTAGTCACTGTTTTCGTTTGAACATAAAGTCAAAAGTCAAAAGTCAAGTCAAGTGGGATGACGTGATTCTCCATTTGCAAGACAAATATTGTCCAAAATAGACATGCCCACTTACTTGTCCAGTACACGAAAAGTCATGTTGTAACTTCATTTAAAAGAGAAGTTACAGTTACATCCCTTAAACTTCAAACTTAACGGTTATATCCCCTCCATATTGTATTTCCACGAGTAATGAAGAAACATATTACATAACCATGCACACACCACCATATCCCAGTCTATAGATATAAAATAGATCGACCACACCACAAGCATAAAACACACCACAAAAAAAAAAAAGGAAAAAAAAAAGATACTTAGGGTAGAGAAATGATCGCAGGAAAATATTCAAAGAGACCTGTGTTCAATGATATTCACATTAGTCCTTTGCCTCTTAACACTCCCGGAAGGAGAATCATCCCCATTTGTTTTCTCCATCACAGCTTTCAGTGCTTCTTGAATTTCGCTTATCGAGTATTGTTGTTGTTGGTGATTGTCCCCACTGTTGGATTCTTCTTCATCTTCCCCAGTAATGAAAAGCACATTCCTCACGCGCCCGCCTAGCGTCGTGATCTCAGCTTTAAGTGTTCTAAGCCTCAGGGCTTTTAGTGTTTTTATTAGGTCAGGCAGGAGGTCAGACCTGTCTTCACAACACAGTGATGCTTTGATCACAAACCTTCCATCCTCGTCAGAGGTGTCGACAATTAGCTCGTCGCACTCGGTGGGGACAGGACTCGTCTCGGCAATGAGGGAGGTCTGGCGTTTGAGCTCCTTCACGTGTTGGATCACTTCTGCTAGCAATGAAGCTTTGTCGGTCTGATTCACGAGCACAACAAACTCATAACACAATCATATAATGGAAACCAAGTTTTATTCACATACGAATTCAACTAAATCTCAGACATACAGCAAGCTCAATGATCTATCTTTTATTTTTATTTTTTTGGGGTGATGAAATTAGGTGCTGTATATTCTAAGTATTAGTAATTCTCAAATGCTCTATTTAGTATGTTCTATGCATGGTGACAACACATTTTTTTTTTTAGGTCAAGTTTTTGCTTTTGGTGTTATCC
This sequence comes from Rhododendron mucronatum var. ripense, assembly GCA_019656295.1. Taxonomy (NCBI): domain Eukaryota; kingdom Viridiplantae; phylum Streptophyta; class Magnoliopsida; order Ericales; family Ericaceae; genus Rhododendron; species Rhododendron mucronatum. The sequence goes on along the minus strand of BPLT01000105.1, from coordinate 1,437,440 downwards.
AACTTTCAGTTGGATACGTTTTTTTGTTTTATGCATCCTAGCTTCTTGAGCTAAGATGCTTTTCCCTCGATGTACTCCTTTCGAGTTATATAAATTGTTTCGTTTGCCGAGCAAAAAAAAAAAGTTCTTGCTTTGGGTAAAATGTTCTATGTAACAGTATTTTCGTGAATAATGCTCATACTTAAGTTGATGTAGCCTTGTGTAGTACTATTTCCATATCAAATGCAAATTAATCACCATTGTGGCTTTGTAATTAGAAAGAGGATGTTGCACAAATCAAATAGATTGATTTGATTTATTCAGCACTATATTTAAATTAAAAAGGTCAGGATCATCTTCAGGGACTGAACGGTCTTTTCGTGGCAAATGTGGATATATCCTTCGAAGGCCTACTTCAATTTTGGAGACTGTTCATTTGTAGGTTCTTTGAAGTATCTAAAAAGGATCGGATAGAACGGTGTTTAAAATTAAAACACCCATTGTTGCAAGCTTGTCTTGGTTTCAAAATGATCACTGCCACATTCATCCAATGAAGATATATTGATTTTCAACAAGGGCAAATGGCAAAGGAACACAGTTTAACCGGAAAGTCAAAATAGCACGTCGTGGGAAATCTCAGTTTTGTCAACCAGAGCAATATGTTCATCGAGATAGCTTAAAATTCGGTATAGATATCCAGTAATAGTTCCAATGTTCAAGTTATAAGGAGTAAATAAAATAAAAATAAAAAAAAGGTAATTAGTAGTAGTACCATTTTATCAAGATTAAAAACCCTAAATTACTAACATTTAGACTCTCTCTCTATATATATATATATATATATATATATATATATATATATATATATATATATAATCCCATGGGGTTGGTTGAGTGAAAACATAACAACAAATAAGTGACTTCTTTCTTTAAGTTTGCAAGTTCAACTCCACTATCAGTCGGGAGCAGCAGCACAAGCCATTGTTTTATCTGGATTTTTAGACTTTTAAGTGTTTGGGCTTCAGCCTTTTAGGCGGGTTTCGGCCCAATGAGTGTCTGTGTTTTGGCTTCTTGCCAAATGTAGGGTTTAAGTCTCGAATTGGGCAGATGAAATGATGAATGCTATTTGAGTATGATGTCATTTCTTTGCTCCTATTAGTTTTGTAACAATTTTAATATTAATGAAAAAAAAATTTTGTTCAAAAAAAATTAAGGGATTCAAACGAACCCTCTCCGTTCAAAAAATACACTATAATTTTATACCTTTTTTTGCATATAATGTATGCATTGAATTGTTTGTATAAGTCCCAAATAATGAAAATTCACTTAAATTTATAAGTAACCAAATCATATAGCTCAATAAAAATAAATAATTTATGCCAAATAAGTTTTCAACCAAAATAATTATCTATTCTATATAGTGTTTTGCATGCAGAATATTTCTATAATTTTTTGTCACTCCCGAGCTGAAGCTCAACTATCGCCCCTGCTACAACTGTCAGGAGTGACTCAAAATTTGTCCGATCGATAACTTCAAAGTCCTTCAATTAGACACGATATGCATAAACTAATCCTGAAGCATTGAGACTATATATAGGTATGTAATAAGGAGAATATTCTGTTGCTGTGTGAAAAGAAGAGAAGGAATATTTTTATAGATCAAAAGTTGGCGTTTTTTAATGGGATAGTTTTGTAGGCATGGGGGATATACATAGAGAGGTAGCTTACTGACAAGAATGCTTTGTTTGTCTCTACCCTTTATTTTTCTTTTTACAGATTTTTGAGGTGCAAAAATCCGGCAAGAATTTTCCATGGGGAAGCTTTTCAACTGCTGCTTGGTTTCTCTTTATCTTGTCAAACAGGCGACATTTGCGCTTCTCTTGATCGCCTTTTTTTTTCCCCGTTTTTTTCCCTTTTCTCCTCGGAACTACCACTAACCTCAGAATATGTATCGAAGCACACAAAAAGAAACCAAACTGGTATATCCAAATTAGGTCTCGTTCCAGAACGAATAATAAGTACTTATTTTTTAAGAAAGCAATTTCAAACTCAAAAATAAAGGGCTTAATGCAATCTAAAAATATGCAATGTGGATCTTGTTTGAAAGATCTCGATGAGATCTTTAATATGGTGTAAAAAAATCAAAAAATTATTTTTCGTTTACATTATTTTTGAGTTTGAAATTGTGAAATAAGTACTTATTTTTTAAGAAAGTGTTCTGGAACGGAGCCTAAACATTAGAAAATGAACCGACATGTAGATTGAAAAGGCCACTGCACATTTAGATTTCTGTTGATCAATTGTTTTTTTTTTTTTTTAAATCGGTTAAAAGATTTTATTTATCTTTGAAGATAGAATTTACAAAGATAAAAGAGGAGCAAGGACACGATAGCATGATAAAGTGAGACAAGCATCCCAACTAAGTTGGCACCTTCATTCCCGACAATCATATGTCACGTAAGACTCTAAAAACAAAAACACAGTTGGCATCCGAGAACCATGGACAACATAAACAAACCGACTTAAAACTTTAAGCCTTTAAATTTTTAGTGAGTGACATAATTTTTAAGGAAATGATTTTGCCACTCCCTTTTTTATTAACGCTACTCTCCTGCAAGTGTATTTTTGCACCAAAAATACATTTGCAGGAAAATACACTTGCAGGAGAATGCCGTTAACAAAAAAAGGAATGACAAAATCAGCAGCCAATTTTTATTGTTTACATTGTCAGGTGCTATAATTAATTTTAATTACCAAGTAGACGATAAGGTTTCGCGCCCTGCAAGATCTATTATCTGTTCTCATACGTATTAGATAACTAACAACAAACTAGTGTAAAAGCAACTGTTCGGTTGTTCCATGGAAATTTAGAATGTAAATTTGTTATGCACAGCCAACAATTTTATACCTAGGGATGTTAACACAAATAAATTTAGTTTCCAAACCCAAAACTCACAGTGAACTCTATGTGTTTATGCAAGTTCAAATAAAAATATACTAGCTAACAGCTCATGATCTACTCAACTAACCGCGGTTTGAGATCTTGTCTCGACTCTTAAACAATCTAAGTTCGAACGTATTTTTAAAACTCAATATTAACCGACTCACGACTCAACTCCTTCACTCACAACCCTACGACATATACTGAGATTCTTGTGGACGAACAATTCACATGCAATAGGATGAATCCAATATAAACAAAACTTCAATATTTTTGCAGCAATACATATGCTTAGTATTTTTGAATAATTCACATGCAATATCATGTATCCTATAGTCCTTTTATTTAAAAAAAAAATTCCAACACCCATTTGTTTTTGAAAAACTATTCAAAAATATCGCCACCTCACCAAAAGAATTGAATAATTTTTGTTTTGAGTAAAATTTTCTCCGCATAATTATGCAATACGTTCATTTCCTACAACTTACTTTCGTGGTGCTTGGAAGCAAGCTGCGCAGCTTAGCAAGGTGATTATTGATCCTCTCTCTACGCCGCCGCTCGGCTTCGCTATGGCTCTTAGAAGCCGCAAGGGCCTTAGCATCCATGATTTCCTGAGCGGTCATCTTACCCAGCTCGGCCTGGAGCCCGAACGGAACCGAGCCGGGGTGCTGAACCACGTGGCCGAGCGACTCTGATATCAGACCGTCGTACGAGAACTGGAGAGGCGGTTGAGACGATCTCCTGTTGTTGAACAGCAAACCCCCGTAGGGCTGAGGAGGGAGGAGGAACGGGTCGGGTTCGCGGACCGGGTTGAAGGAGTGGACCGGAGGGAGGGTCCACGGTAGGAATGGGTAGAGATCACCTATGTACGCATCACTTGCAGTGTTTTGCTGCTGCTGCTGTTGTTGTTGTTGTTGCATATGTTGTTGTTGGACTAGGAATTGTTCTTGGTAATTTTGTTGGTTGTGGATGTTTTGAGAGTAGTCCCCTTGTTCTTCTTCCTGTTTTCCACACATCATCTCTATGCACCCAAAAATTCACTTTCCCTTTCCTCTCTCTCTCTCTCTCTCTCTCTCTCTCTCTCTCTGTAGGCCGGTCACTTAGCTAATCGCCTGGGGGGCAAACAACCCTAAATTGATGGACAACTCAATAAAATAGTTGTCGATGTGATGGTGTGAGGGCTTGAAAAAATTCTGGAGCGGATACTGCGTGTGTATCGGGATATACCAAAAGGGATTGGGATTGGGATTGGGATTGAAGGGCTTTCGGGTTGAGTCCTAAATCATCTCATGTTTGTTTCACGAAAAGATGAAAAGGGGGGAATAAGAAGAGAAAAGGGTGAAAGGAGTTGGGCTAATAATTCTTCTTTCCTCTGCTCGATCTGCTGCCAAGGGGATAAAAGGAAGGAAGGAAGGAAGGAGGAATGAAAGTGAATAAAGACAGACCTCTTTTGCTAGCTTTGATTTGGGATGGAAGAGAGAGTGTTTGCTCTTTGCCTTCGACTTTTCGGAGTACTAGTTAGCTTTCCTTTTCGAAAGTGTTGGGTACTAGTAGTAGTATATCTTTTTGTTTTCTCTTGGGGACCTTAATATATATAGTGGTGAAGCTTCAACACAGCACTTCTCCCACCACCACCCCCTCCCTAGTTATAATATATATATATGGGAATGACTTCGGTGTCCCTGATCATTTTGGGGACACCGTAACTTTTGACATTACAAAACTATTATGAGTATTACCAAAACTCATTACAAGCATAACAAAACTATAGCAATACATAACTAAAATCATAGCAAGGCATAATTGTTATGCCTTGGTTGGTTTTTTGGATATTTCTTGGTTATGTCTTATTTGGGTTCTGTTATACTTGTAATTGATTTTAGTTATACTCCTAATGGTAAAATTATGCCAAAAATTACAGTGTCCCCAAAATGACCGAGGACACCATAGCATCATCCTATATATATATATATATATATATATATATATATATATATATATATATATATATATATATATATATATATATACACACACACTTTAAACCATAGGGTGTTTAAAGTACTGTTTGGCTCACCTTTGTTTGGGTCAACTTTCCTTTCTTCTTACGGCATCCTTTTTGACCATCAATTTCTACAGGAATAATTCCGCAGACACACAAATATATTACCACATTCGTCAAAAGAGAGTACTGGATGGGCTGATACATTGTTTTGGTAATTGGTCCCGTTAAAATAGAAAATGTCACAATAATATACACTTTCATTTGAGTTTGTACCATATATACCCTTTGAATTATTTCTTAAATTCATAATACTTAAAAGTTCCTAACATGTACTCCTACACAAAATTCATGCATTTGTATAAACAGATCATAATGTAGAAACGTTTATTGTGTTCGGTTGCTAGTTTAGTTTTAGTTTTAGTTTTAGTTTTTTTTCCAATCATTATCATATATAATTCTCCAATTATTACCTTATATCTCCAATTATTAATTTTATTTCTCTTTTTATCTCTCTCAAATCATTACCATTCTCTCAAATCATTACCTTATTCCTCTCTCCACCCACTACCAAGACTAAACTAAACTAAACTACCAACCAAACAAAGCAAAGTTATAGCTTTAATGTTGATGTTATGAATTTTAATATGGATAGATATGCTATAGGATTTCATTAAATTCTCATACTACCTCCATTCCAAATTGATATATGATTCTGTTCGGTCTCCAATGCAATTTTTAAATTGTTAATATATTTTAATCTATAATAAATTTTATATGATAAATCTCAATTAGTTCTATTATAAAGTTTTTAAAATCTTTAAAGACATTGTAGAAATTATGTTCAATTTTTAAATTTAGTTCATCCTTTGAGCACTCTGATTAATAGTCAGTATTGTATCCTTCAAAGCTAGAAGTCTTGTATCGGTAGCAACAATAATTATAAAAGAGCAACGCTATAACCATACCCACTTATACACTCATTTGCACATTCATGCATACTTGCAAGTGTGTGAACTCCACACACATACTGAATATGTGCAGTATGTGTAAAGCTCATGTCCGTACAAATGTGAAAAATGAGTGTGATTCTACCATTTTAAATTATAAAAATGCAGAAAGCAGACCATAAAAGAGCTACGGAAAAAGTTCTCACTACAAAATTCACTAGATTTATCGATGGCATCCACTTCTACATAATTATATCCATTTACGTAATTCTTTTATTTTTCTGTGATTAATGTTGTGACCCTGTACTTAGGACTTCAAATAAAGGATATTGATCTTGGTGTTCCAAAAATTGCTGTTAACGCTCCAACAAATAGAGTTCCAAAATGAATTTTTAATAGGAATTGACTTTGGCACTCCAATTTTGGGATGCGAACAGAAAATTTTGAATTACCAAAATCAAAGTCTCAAAAAAAATGAGGTCTTTTACGCATAAGAACATACTTAAAACTTAAGAGTATAGTTGCTTTCTGATTGGTTCCAAGGTCTACCATTACACCACTCAGTTAGTGCGGCAGTTGGAGAGAGGGAGATGCATATGCATATATATATATATAGAGAGAGAGAGAGAGAGAGAGAGAGAGGGATGGGGAAACACAAACACAACAGAGTGAACATACAACACACTGATTGTCGACCGACAAAAGACAATATTAAAGCAGTGAAAAAGAGATATATATATATATATATATATATAGAGAGAGAGAGAGAGAGAGAGAATGTGTGATGTAGGAGTATCATGATAAAAAGAGGTTTTTAACCTTGCTTTGCCTCTGGTACCCCTCGTTAGTCTCGTGTCTCTCTCTCTCTCTCTCTCTCTCTCTCTCTCTGAGACTCTCTCTCTCCCGCTATTTCCACGCCACCCCTTTCCGCTTAGCCCAAGACCCATGTAATCATTATGTCTTGGAACGCACTCCATCCTAACTTCCCCCTTCTCTCTCTCTCTCTCTCTCTCTCTCTCTCTCTCTCTCTCTCTCTCTCTCTCTAAATGTACATAACTTAAGTTCTTTGTCTATATTGAAGTTCCTCGATTTCAGTTGCAAATATTCATGATATTTACTGATTCGTTACAGCATAATACTACCTCTTCCCAACCAAAATAATAAAAACCCTAGTTCTACTTATCTAGTCTAGTGTACTTGGCTAATATAATAAGCCTCGAGATGCTTCAATAGTGTGCAATATTATATATTCTTAGCGATCAAAAATAACAAAATTCCACCCCTCCATTACGTATCGCTTGTTTACTATTTTTTTATTTTTATTTTTGAATGTGTCTTAGTGTTTATCCTTTTTGGATACTTCTTACCTCGTGTTAAATGATTTACTGTAATTTCAGATGTAGTGATTAAGTGCAGTGTTGGAAACAGAAATATATTTTGGAAACTCATACTTGGATCCGTAGTTTTTAGTTTATTTCATTTTGTCTACTAAAGAACAATTGCACTGCCGCTTGATATTTGAAGATTACCAAATCAATCACTCTTATAAGCTTTAAAAGTGCGAATGCAAACCCCTTAATTAACATTTTTCATAGATTTATCAATTTCAGAACAGAAATATTTTGTTTTCTTACTTGATTGACCTATATGATCGGTCTGTTGATTTCACATATTTTTTGGCAGAAATATCTATTTGACTATATTGCATGTGTTATGTGTTAGAACTTTTCATTCCAAACTTCTTCTTCTTTTGGTTTCCAATTAATGTGTGGATTGCATGTGTTGTAAAATTAGCAGAAGAAGTTCAATAATCTAAACAACCCCTTCACTAAATTTTATGTAAGTTGGACCGAAAATACATTGTGTTTGTTGGTTACGATAATTTAAAAAACAAAAAAACGTATATTCAAGATTATCATTCATGATCGGTGCTTTTTAAGGGGTGAAATTCTTAGGGAAAATGACGGCCAATGACGTGTTTTGATAATTAATACTTCCAAATACATTTTCAGCATTAACAAATGTTCTTAACTTGTCCTTAGCGGGTATTAATTATCAAAACACATCATGAGCCGTCATTTTCCCAAATTCTTAATCCACTAGTGTACGAAGAGATGAGAAAACAAGGGGAGCTTATCCCAAAAAAACGTAATTAACTCAATCCCAAGGCCAAGTAGTAAAGGTCTAAGGCTTAAGGATTTATCTCTTGTAATATCTCATATTTGAAATCTCTCAGTCTCAAGTGTTATCAACTCATTAAAGTCCTCCCATATGAAGCTCTACTCACTGAACATTGGGACTTCCGTAAGATAGTCCCGACACTTGAGTTATTGTTGAAAAAAAAGAGAACTGATTTTCACACTCCCTTTTTTAATTATGGCACTTTACTTTTGGTCTTTTAGTGAACTTTCTGTGAGCACTTTTTTTCGTTAAAAGACAAGAAAATGAGTGCTATAATAAAAAAAATGAAGTGTGAAAATCATTTTTCAAAAACAAACTTTTAGTAGTTAAATTGGTTTGTAGAACGAGTTTCCTTTTTCCTTTGAAATAACGCCGTAGAAAGAAGGAGCGTTTTCCAATTGCTTCTGACTTGTTACAGTTTCTGCTGCTAGTGGTTGGTTGGCCCTAATCCGTTTGTAACCCTCCCTCTAACCCATGCTACGTTTTATATATGGAGAGAGAGAGAGAGAGAGAGAGAGAGAGAGAGAGATTTTAGCTGAAATGACTTGACCAGGTGGGTCAGGGACTCAGGGGTAATTACACGGTTAATAAGAAGCTTGGCTGCAAAAAGTAGAACAAAAATCATCAATCCTACTAACCTTTGTTTTACCCTTTTTTGCACCATTATGGTAATTGGTAAGTGTGTGTGCGTGAAAGGGAGAAAGTGAACCACACTATTACCTTGGGGAGACATACATATTCATTAGTGAATAGTGTGTTCCTTTTATGTGGAGTCATTAGTAATATGCTACTGTAGTAGTCATTTTTATCTAATTAACAACTTTAAGTTTTTAATAATGAGTTGCTGGTAACGGTTCTCGCGATAACTCTTTAATCTTCCGTGTTTCATCTCATCTCGAAAAGAAAAATCTAAACCCATGAGTAACATACTATGTATAGATATAAGGTTCAACAATTTAAGGTTTTAAAAGAGTACGTTGCCATCTAACAATTTCTTCTACAACATTTAATGAGTCAAATCTTGAGTATTGACCTATCTGAACAACGTAAATGCAATATATTGGAAAAAGCAAAATGGAATGATTTTCCTCACAGTGTATGGTCGAAAGTTCATTGATACAAAGTTTTCGAGACAGATACCACTTGAGCAAGTGAAACTCAAAGTTTTCATCAAACGTACAAAAATGTGAAACTCAAATAGTACCCCCAACAAACTCAAAGTTTTCATTTCCAATATGTTTTCTTGCTCCTCATCAAACTCTTTATTTGGTACGGTAATCCTCTATTACCCCCATGTTCTGGTCAGTCCTCTCTCTCTCTCTCTCTCTCTCTCTCTCTCTCTCTCTCTCTCTCTCTGCTGGTACTACTCTAGTTTGCTTTAGGGCATGAGGAAGCTTAGACAAGAATTTTTCAGAAGGGTCTTTTGGACACTTTTGGTGGTCACAGTGTCACACGCATGGCTTCCATGGTCCCCATTTCTCTCTCTAACACACACACACACACTCTCTCTCTCTCTCTCTCTCTCATTTCTCCTTTCCTTTTAGTAATTACTTTGCTCAATTATGTTTGTGTTATTTTTATAGTCTCCGATGGTTTGATGATAGCATGAGCACCACCCCCACTACCCCCATTAACCCACCAAAAAGCCATCAGTTTGTGGGCTTCATAATGACATCAGTCCCAAGCTGGCATGACGTTTTGTCCCTAGTCATCTTTTAAGTGCTTATATATGATACTATAATAGCAGCTTTTATATATATATATATATATCCACTAAAATAAATGAACTTTATTTTTTGGATCCGCAAAATAAATGAACTTTGAACACCTTTCCACAATATATTTCGATATCATATTTTTTATGGAGTATATGTTTTTTTGTACTCATTGCATTTAAATAAAGCAAAATTCACATTCTTAGCCAAAGGCAGATAAATAAAGTATGTAAAGTTGGATTCACTTTCCCAAAATAATGCCAGTAAATACCAAGTCGTGCTTATTTTATATATTACTGGACTGTACTTTCCATATTCTCTACATTCTCAGCAAATTTTTCCAAGCTTTAAAGCCAGAGGCTGTGATCACCTAGGGCTAGTGTAGAAGGAGAGATCGATAATTTATTGGAGACCGTGGAGTTTTGAGTCCCCAAACGAAGCCCTTCTCCTACGAGACCGACACGAGGTGCCTTATAAGGCGGTGTTTTTGGGACCACTGAATATTTTTCCAATGTAGTAGGCTAACTTCGTAAATGTTTTACTGAGAAATTAAGGCTCCGTTTGTTTTGATGTAAAATATTTTTCATGTAAAATATTTTTTTCAAAAAATAAATTTCAAACTTTTATTTTTCGGTGTTTGGTTGGCACCTGAAAATATTTTCAGAAATCAACAAAATCGAGGAAACTGAGTAGTGAGAATTGCAGTAGAAGACAGTAGGTTCATTTCGGAAAATAACTTAAGAAAGATTTAAGGGTAAGTCATTTTCATCCAATTAATGAAAAATATTTTACATATATGTTAAATGTTTTCCTAATTTTTACACAATCAAATACTGAAAAATAGACAAAACATTTTACCGAAAAATATTTTACGCCCAAACAAACGGAAGCTAAGAGTCAAATCTTATCAAAGTCAAGAAATATTTTTTTTTTCTGTATAAGAGATTTTTATTATTGGTTTTTTTTTTTTTTTTTTGGTTTCTCTTGGAAGCCCCCTGCCTGTAGAATTATTTGGTTCCCGGTATATATGGAGTTGTTTCTTAGGTGTTTCTATATTGGTTTGATATATTTATTCTGCAGATCTCGTATAAATGCTGGAAAATGTTCTGGATTTTATGGGTTCATCATGAAAACATGAGGTATTAGCATAGAATCAGTGGATTCAGTATCCGAGTTAAACTCAATGGATATACGGGGTGTCCGGTTGTAAGATTTCTTCTCCTACTGCTTGACAAAGAAAAAAAGCCCGGTGCTACGAAGCATTGTTCTAGAGCGATAACATCATGCACGCTCACCATCCTCCCTCTCATCTCAGCAATCTCACCATCCTCCCTCTCGATCAGCAATATCATCCTCCTCCATCTCAGCAATTTTTTTCCAAGTTAAAGCACTCTGCGCTTACCCAGCCCTCTAAATTTTACTCCCAATTCAAAACACCAGTATCCACCGCTTACGAGCATCCTTTATTAAAATAGAATTCTGGTTTCGAATATCAAAGGATGGTAAAAAAGAAGAAACCTCCCTTCTCTTTGTTTTCTTAATTTTACTGCCTTTATCCCAAACTCGGAAATAAGTTTTTTCTTTCTAATCTTCCTTGTAAATCTATTCAGGCTCCTTTCCAATTTTAAGCTTGTAATTGAATGTCTCAACTGGAATTGAATTAATATGCTAATTAAAAACCTCTCCTCCTTCTAAGTTTGGTTGCTATTCTCAACTCTCACAAATGGCCAATCAGTCGTCCTTCAAGCATTGTTTCTTTCTTTCTTTTTTTTTTCTTCCTTTGTTTCGTAAATCAATTTGAAATGATCTTAACTTCTCAATTTTTAGGAGAAACTTGAGATTTCTCAAACTTCGCCGTTGAAGTCGGAACACTCCTAGAAGTTGATTATGGTGCAAACACTACCTCTCATTTTGTTCTAGCATTCTTCTTATTCATAAGTCATTTCTGACACGCGGAAAGGACCTGTGCAGCTGCAGTAAGATTTGAAAAAGAATTTGATCAGGATTTCGAACCTGTTCTTTCCATGATTCTTTCCCAGAGTGATTTGTTCGTCAAAGAAAAAAGAAAGAAAAGGGAGGCTTTCAATTCCATTTCGTCCACTTTCATTCATTCATTCATTGTCAAGCTATACATATCTCTATTTCAAACGAAATGACAAATTCGGCAAATTCAGACGAATCTAGTTGCATGTTATGTCGTTAATGAGGAGTTCAATTTTGCTTGCCCACTTTTTAAGGTAGGTGAACTTTACCCACAATGTTCCCAATCCAATTGTGATGATCAAAACAATTCATCTCTTAGAACATGACATTTTAACTAATCCTGAAAAAATCAAATCAACGTAATCAATTATCGGCAACTGCTTATTTAAATCACACTATTTTCAGTTCAAATTCTTGTAAATTAACTTCTAAATGAAAATATATAATTGATTTTATCAAAACACTTACTAATATCCTATTGAGCTTATTCTATTGAGCTTATTCTTTATGAGAAGAGTTAAAATATCATCTTCTAAGAGATCGCTCCGACCAACGTAATAGGACCAGAACATGGCAGTCAAATATTCATCCACCTTTAAAAGGGGTGAACAAAATTGAACTCGTTTGTTAGTGTCTTTCAAAATGCAACTATTGTTACTAAAATGATGAGATCATCGTAATACACTACTTTTTCTTAAAGTGGATTGGTCAATGACATTCACTTTATTTGGTTCTCCTTCAAAAATTCTCTAAAATTTAACTGTTTCGTCATCCGTGTTTTTTCATCCTTAGTGATTTTTTGTCAAATTTTTTACTTTTTAGATATACATAGCGTATCTCTATTCAAAAAGTAAAAGAGTTTGTTAAAATGTTAAAAAAAAATTACTAAAGACAAAAAAATAAGTAAATCCATAGAACTTTTTTATCTCGAAATTGTAAATCAAACACAATGATTGTTTTTAGTGAAATATGGTTAGCTACTCTTGATTAATTTTCATGGACGGTTATAGGTTAATCATAAGCTAAACTAGAAAGCAGCTTGGTATAATCCTCTTTTCCATTGAATTTCAAAGACTTGAAAGGAATTTTGCTTAGCTTTTTTGACACAATTCCATAGATTCTTGCGCCTAGCTACATAATTAGCTATTTACTAGTAATTTGCAGGGGTGAGAAAAAATTCGTTAAATCGCGAATTTAGTCCAAACCAAAAGATTTGATTTGGTTTTTTAGTAGTATGGTTTGGTCATGATTTAAGAAAATTAGAAACTGCGTTATATAGTTTGGTTTATGGGTTCAAGTTCACGGTTATAGTTTCAAATTGTAGACACCCTATTTTGAACTTTCCATATTAGTTTACTTACGATACTTGATTCCCCAATGATGAAATGGATCAAGAACACCTTGGAAATGTTAGTGTAATTGAGCTTTGAGCGATTAAACCCCTTTTAAACCCAACCCAAGAAGCCTAAGCTAAAACCCTACCTGCATACGCTGGTCCCACACCAACGTGCGCTGATCCACTTGCCACGTGCTAGTCATCAATTAGCTTTGACCGTTGACCAGGTTTGGACCAGCGCAAGCAGGTCAACTACCTGCGTACACTTGTCAAACCTAATACCATCACTTTTATTCAACCATCACAAGACTTTTAGGGCATCCCCAAACTCTGTTTATTAGTCTAAGGACAGTTTGAGGACAGGGGGATGTTCCCTCCCCTCACACAAGCTCCCCATCACCTTTAATGAGAGGGAAGCTTGCACTCCAACCAACCAGCCCTCCTTCAGCTGGTTGCTCGCTCTATCACCTTCCATATCTCCTACAAATACCTCCCCTTTGTGTCCCATGCAAAGGGTTACAAGTTTGGTTATCAAAGTTATAAGGTTAACAAAGTTACCCCATTCTCTCTTAAGCTATACAACTTCCACACATCCTCATCCACCCATATACACTCATATTCCATCATCCAAATCTCAAGTTCAAAGCTCAAACACCTTTCAAACTCAAAAACCAAAGGTATAACACCTTTGTCTACTCTCTATTCTAATCTTTGAGGGGCTGGTAGGGTCAAGGCTGGTAAGCTATACCAAGCCCTGGCCCTAAAGCTAGTAAGGTTTCAAAAACCGTCATGGCAAGGACCAACGTGCGTCAATCCATCATACGCGTGCGCCAGTCCCTATCTGCTCACGCAGGACAGCGTGGGGTTTGGTGTCTTATTGTTTTATGTCTTCATTTGTATATATCACACTGTGAGCATGTTAAAAACCAGTTTAATGTTTTCCTTTAATAAAACTATTAGCTGAATTTCAATACTCATATCTGCTATTATGGAATACTCCTGAGGTCTTTCTGAACATGTCTCAAAACTCAAAAAATGTAAAACCAAACACTGGCCAAAGAGCTCGAACCTGCGTGCTGCAGTGACTTACCCGTGCACGCAGGTCTCTTCTTGACTAGTGGCTGACCTTGCATGAGTAACTAGGCCTTGGCCTCTATTTTATCCCCACACTATTTATGGGGCGTCTTATTGTTTTGGTGGCCTCTGAGCCCATTTAAACTGCTTAGAACTGTATATAAACTGTCATATAACCTGTTTGGTTTGTCCTGAGTGTGCACTGGTCATTTCCAAAGCCCAGAGAGTTGAAAATAAGAACTGTGGATTTGAGCTTACTGGCGTGCGCATGTTCTATAGTGGCGTATACAGGTAGAGTCAGCATGTAGTGACTTGATCAATACATGTATGTTAATTTTTTTCTGCGTACGTCATTCCAGAACAGTGCCTTCCAGTCTGCTTAAAGCTCCCACAGGAGTCTATTTTCATTATATACTAATTGTTTAAATAAAGCGAGCATGTCATCTATCACATTCTGCTAACATGTTACAGTTTTAATCCCTTAAACTATTCTCCCGCCTTAATTGGCTAAAAAATGATTAATGAGAAAGAATGACAAATATTTACAAACGCCCGAGTGAAGACCGAACTCTAGTTTAGGCAAGAGGGGTGCCTTAAAACCTTTCCCCTCTCATAACCTGGCTCCCGAACCTCAAATATCAAGGTGACGACGGACTAGTCTACGCCTTTTCAAAATCAAACTACGTAGCAAGCGTTTCAAGTTCGGTTCCTTAGGTGTCATCCTCCAAAATTCAAGTGGCGACTCTGAATTGAGCGTTTCGCCGCGCTTTTTCAAAAGAGCACACCCGACAAACTCAAATTTTTAGGGGAGTGTGCCCACACAAACCAATCCAAACCGTATAATACATACATATATATAATTTTACTATGATTCACCAAATAAATATGGACAAGTTGGTTGCTATCATACTGCTGCTACTACCCTTTTGCTGTCTCATTTCAATTCAATAGTTTTAGAAATTTTTTTCATTTGGTCAAACTATCTTACGATGTTTTAGTAGTGATATTCTTAGTTGGTTCTTTTTAGTGACTGCTTGACCGATTTCTAGACCTAAAATAATGAGTTGCCCCAAGCGTAGGGCTGAAACCGATGTAGCACAATACCTGGTAAAGCCGGAGTCGAATCCACTAAGGACGGTAAAGTGTACGTGTGCTATAGAACCTCAAGTTGTAGTATCAAAATTAGCTCTTAGGTAGCCACCTCTTGTCTTTCGGTTGATTAATTAACTAATACTATGTAACAACCTGGATTTTTGACCCTAATTTTTTTTTTGAAATAGAGTTAATATTATTAATAACATTAATAATATCATTTAAAGAATATTATTAGTAATAATAAAATTATCTTAATCATAATTATCTAATAGATATATACAAATAAAAATTTATTTAGTCTTAATTATCCTACTTTTAATTATTTAAATTGCATGCATATAAATCCTACCACCTCTCCCTTTCCTACTCAGTCTCTAATTCATATTCCTGACTATTATTTTGCTTTATTTTCGTCCATACTCAAAGCCCAAATAATTTGAGTCCTTTTTGAACTCAAATTTACCAACCTCTCTAAAATTGTCCTATATATACCCCATTAATCCGACCCTAGGGTTCACCACGAAATTTCTCACGCCTCACCAGTCCAGAAAAGAGAGAAAATTCAGAGAGATTGAAGCTCCAATCCATGGAGTTCTAGAGAGAGAAAGAAAGAGAGAGAAAAGTGGGTTTCATACCTACGATCAACCGAAACCCGAATTAATCATTCTAATACCTTCTTACAATCCCTAGCATCACCGAACGTCATCCAATTCGGTCCCAAAGTTCCCCGATCGAAGAACCCGAAACCTTCTTCCCAAATTTTCAAGTTTTGATAAAAAATCAATTTGATCCGATTCGAGGTATTATAATCCATTCCAATCCTTCCTCTAAGTATAGTTATTGTTTTTATGCTTAACCCTATGCCCTAAATGAAACCATGCATCAAAACCGTTGCAAACGAACAAAAAAATCGAATGCAGCATTGTACCTTGCGGCCGCAAGGTTCGGGCCGCAAGAACCATGCCAGGCTTTGCGGCAGAAGGCCCAGCCGCAAGGTTGACCAGTCAAACCTTGCGGTTTGGACTATTTTATTTCGAATCGATTTTGCGACCTTCTAAACGTGATTTTTGAACCCCGAACTATTTTTCCTAGACTTTTCACACATCAAAGATCATAACTTGTTAAGTTCATATTTTTTTTATTTAATTATCTATTTATTAAAATATTTATTAGTTATCGTTCAAAGTTTATAAACGAAAATTAATTACAAACTTCCAACCAACGTTTTAACACTCCACTAAATTTTTCTAGACTCCTTGCATCTCAAAAATAGTAACTTGTTAAATTAAATTTTTATTTTATTTTATTCACTATTTATTATTATTTTTATAGTGTTTCCAATCAAAATTACCTTACGACATTATAAACTTTATTATTAATTTCCGAGTAATTTTATTTAGACTCCTTACACTCTAAAGATGAAACCTTGTTAACCTCAGCATATTTTAATTAGTAAATTATTTATTTTCTATTTACTTCTCTTTCGGCCACTTTATTTAATGTCTTCATTTAAAAATAATCCCGAGACCTTCCGAACCCAACTTTTGACATTCAAACATATTGCATAAGACCTTTAAGACTATTATTAAGGTCATGATAATTATTCTAATATTTTTACCTAAGTTAATTAGTTTTTAATCAATCTAATTTCTTAAATAAAATTTATACAAACCTAGATTTATTCTTTTTATAAAAACTTTTATTCGATAAAAGTTTCTTGCATTATTATTAACTTATTGTCCATACAAGATTAAGGGCAACGCCCATTCATAAAAAGTTATGTGATTTCTACGCTTATTATTTATTTCAATTATCATTGTGATTATTTGTATACTGCTCCAATTTGTGATTGATATGTTAGATTGAAACCTAGAGACAAGGGGTGGTTTGCAAATAGAGTTCACTTAGACAGTGCTAAGTAATGGATAAATTAGAAAGTTTATTTTTAGATCTGCCTGCAAGTAGGATGTTGAGATGTGATGAGTTGGATGTGTTGAGTTGAAACTGGCAAAGTAAGCCCAGTAATGAATTGAAACTGGCGGGAGTCCAGTGATGATATAAAACCTGGCAAAGTAAGCCAGTAATGTTTTGATAAAATCTGACGGTTGGTCAGTGATGTTTTTCTGATGATAAAACCTAGCGGGTAGCCCAGTGATGTTTTGATAAAACCTAGCGGGTAGTCCAGTGATGTTTTGATAAAACTTGGTGGGTAGTCCAGAGATGTTTTGTAATGATAAAACCTGGCGGATAGGGCCGGAGATATTTTCCGATAATAAAACCTGGCAGAGGTCCAGCGATATTTTGTGACAGTAAAACCTGGCGGTGGTCCAGTGATACTTTCTGATGATAAAACCTGGCGGATTGCCCAGTGATGTTTATGCTAATAAAACCTGACGGTGGGTCAGTGATGTTTTGCGATGATAAAACCTGACGGCTCGATCAGTGACGATTTGCGATGATAAAACCTGGCAGATAGTCCAGAGATGTTTTGTGATGATAAAACCTGGCAGGTGGTCCAGCGATATTTCACGATGATAAAACCTGGTGGGTGGTCCAGCGATATTTTGTGATGATAGAATTGGTGGGAGTCCCGTGGTGATTTTGATGCGGTGATTAAGATAGGCAAACCCTAGTTATGGTCTGGGCATGACTAGATTTTCCTTGTTGTTAGGCTATCGATCGATAATGAATAGATTTATGAGTATTTTACTTTCCTGCATTGATGATATATCGTTACCTGCTAGCTGTAATGTAAGGAAGGGTGATTGGATTGGATTATATTACGGGGTGAACTTTTTCACTCAGGCACGGATTGTCTGGCATCCGTGTCAGATTTTGCAGAAAATCAGTGGAAGACTCAGGACCCTGAAGAAGGGCGATACTACCTTGAGATGAATCCGGAGATGGAGACTGAGCCAGTATACAATTGGAATCCGTATCGATCCTAGAAGACAGCTCTGTTATTTTTTCTAGATTATTACCACGAAGACTATTTTCAGTATTTCTTTAATGGTTTGTAATAGACGAATCTTTAGGAAGAATTATCCGGTTTGGATTTTGAATTTAAATTACTAAATTTTTAGAAATCAATATTTAATACCTCCGATTTTATTTTCCGAAAATCGGGGCGTTACATACTAACAGATAACTTGCTTAAATGATTAAAAAGAGAGGCACGGTCGTAGGGAATACAACATTCGCTACCCAATCAGAATCCACTCGCTTTTCAAGGTTCTAAAAACGGTTAAAGTTTAGGGAGAATTGGAAACTCCGAAGGATGCGAATCCTAAGGTTGCCGGTCCCGTACACAGTGGCGAATAGGTTTTGGTCCCACTTCTCACTCACATGAGTCCCAGCAATGCCTCGGATTCGTCCAACGAACGTAGTTTTCACCAACTAAAATTTATTTAATTAAATTAATGTACAAAAAAGTTGCAAGGAATCCTATTTAGGTTGCGGCGCGCCTTTACCCAGCGACCAAACCTCAGAAAAACTACTCACTCATTATTAAAATAAAAGGAATAAAATCCTAGAATTAATCATGTTTTTTTTACTGAAGAAAGAAATAAACGAGAGATAACAACTAATTGAATATCAACGAACAACTTTAATTAAGAACAAAAATTGAAACGAGTTACCGAAACGTGCGTTCTTGAACAAAACTTCAAAGGAAACAGAGCGCTGGAAAAAACAACGTAAAGAAAAGCTGCTATCTAATGTTCGAACTCTAAAAACAAAGTTGGGGAGGTATTTATATTAATCCCCAAAGTCTGGAATTAAAAATAATCGAAATACAATTTTTCCCGTTAGAGCCTTCGGTAGCCCTATAAGGAATAGCTGTAGGGCTACGGGTTTCTCTGTTCCCCAGCTAATGCACTCTGTAGGGCTACACTTCTGAGATGTAGCCCTATCGCCTACGTTAGTGAGATTTTTATGCTTTGCATGCAATTTTGACACCCGACGCCTCACGCCTCTATCACGACTTCCCATGGCGACGTCCGACACGGCCTCAAGGCCTTGCAATCCAAACTGGTGCAAGAACGGCCTTATTTCCTGCGAAACTAACAAAGACACGAAAACAAGACAAAGCATAGCATCAAGTGGAAAATGGAATAAACCACGCCTCTAATGCGCTAATATGCCCTACTTAGGCGCTTATATCTACGATATCACGCGCCTATCAGTGACTTGCTAGTATTTCATTTACTTAGTTTACGACTTGAGACAATTGTTGATATTCTACTCTTAATTAGATGGTTGATATTTGTGTGTTTGGGTAATTTGAATGAAATTGGTTTTAATAACTATAAGTTTTCTTTTAATTTAGGTTCAAAATGCTAAGTATTTTAAATAGTTTTTTGAAGATGATAGCTTGGTTCAAATCAAATCGTGGTTTAAAATCGAAACCGAACCGTATTTAATGGTTTAGATTGGTTTGGTTCTATACCTTATGTGAGTTGGTTTGATTCTTCAAATTCATAATCCATAGATATTGGTTTGATTTTTGGTTTACTATAAAACCAAACCAATCCGGACCATGCTCCCCTCTACTTATTTGAGTACTACCCTGATCTGCTGGGTCTTAATAATTTTTCCTTAATGATCAGTTACACTAACTACTATATATAGGATATGCAAAATCTATGTTTTCTTGTGATTGGATAATTTAGTGGGACCAACCCTACAATGAACTTCAAGCAAAAGTTACTATGGACTTCTGCTTTCATTGTATTTTTTTTTTTTTTAACCTTAGATGTTCGGATTATCTTATTCGTACCTTGATGAAGCATATTGAAATAAGAACTAGGATAACACTCACAAACACGTCGTATAGAGAAAACTTTATGTGTTTCGAAACTCAACCCAGCTAATTCATTTTTTTATATAGGCGAATAAAAGTTTTATTAAAAAACTTGACAAATGGTACATCAACTTGGGGATAGGGGAGGGGAATCCAACAAAAGTTGGATGAAAAAAAAAACAGCAGACCGAGGTCCAAACACCTTAGGGTCCCAACCAAAGTTGGATGAATAAAAAAACAATCGACCGAGGTCCAAACACCTTAGGGGCAAAAGCACGAACACTTAGGCCCCGTTTATTAATCTCTTTCAATCTTGGGATTGGACTGATAATTCTAAGGGATTTCTAATCATTTGTTTGTTTTCGCAATGAAGGTGTGGACTATTAGTCCCATGGGCATGTGAATCCCCTCATTAGGGGGTATTATCAATACCTTGGGGGACTTGGTATTAACAATCCAATCCCCTCCTTGCCAATGCACAAATACAAAAATAGCCTTCACCAATTCCATCTACTTACCAATCTTATCCCATGTGAAGGGCAAAAACGAAAATATATACTATCAATCTAATCTTATCCAGTGTGAAACAAACATGATATTAATAATTCCATCATCTAATCTCATCTCAAACAAACATACTCATCACCAATCTCATCTCGATCCTTACCAATCCCTTCTCATTACCAATTTCAATCCAATACTTTATCAACAAGGCCTTAAAAGCCTCAAAATGCCTACAACTGAAATAATAAGACCAGCCCAAGAACCAAAACCAAATCCTAATCCAAGCAATCCTAATCACCGCCGCCACAAAAAATAGAGCAACCGCCATTACACCACCACCGGCAGCAACACACGCAAACACAAACAGCTAACTCAACAAAATATCAGAACACCCCACACACCACCACCAACACCCCAGACCCATTAGAAAGTAGAACAGGATCTCTGCCGAACCCGGGACTCATTCTACAAGAAATTGCACCATTGCCGACTAAATTTCCCAACTAAAGTAAATTTAGTCACCAATTGTTGAACAAATACCGACTAAAATTATTTAGTCGGCAAATAATAATGTTTAGTGACCAAACAATTTTAGTCGGGAAATAATACTGTTTGCCAACCAAAAAATGAATTTAGTCGGCGAATATAAATTTTCCCCTAATTTAAAAAACCAATTAATGAAAAACATTTGCTGACTAAATTATATTTGGTCGGCGAATATCAATTTTTTCCGTAATATAAAAAATCAATAAATGAAAAACATTTTCCGACTAAATAATTTAGTAGGGAATAGTAATATTTGCCGACTAAAATTACATTTGGTCGGTGAATATCATTTTTCCCTAATTTAAAAAAAAATCTATAAATGAAAAAATATTTCCCGACTAAATAATTTAGTAGGGAATAGTAATATTTGCTTACTAAGATTACATTTAGTCAGCGAATATCAATTATTTTCCCCTTTTAAACAAATTTCAAGAAAAGGAAATATTTGTTTCAATGACATTGAGCACGATGCAACCTTCCCGATTGAAAACATTCATTTTTTTTTTCTTCTTAATCATTAGATTTTTGTAAATTTTTGGCTCGATCGGGTTAAGGAAAACTGTTTATCAGCAGGGACGGAACCAAGATTTTACCTTAGCAGTGGCGAAATGTATACTAAAAAAATAAAAGGATGAATTACAATATTAATTGTCATCGACTCTACAAAAAATTAAAATAAAATAACAAAAATTATAGTAAATGATATTTGTCATTTGCACAAGGAGTACAAAAAAAGACTAACTTTAATTTTTTAGGTTATATAAGTTGTTTTAGAGTTAAAGTGTGAAGGTTTTTTTCCCTTAATTATACCTTATCCTTTATATTATTTCACTTTGGTCCATTGAATCTAGTTTTGGAATACATTTTTGGGTCTCCTTTCTTGAAAAAAAATAGAAGATTTAGGAATAGTATATAACAAAAAGTAGAGAAAAAATCTAGCGGTGGTGAAACTATACATGTAATAATTACAATTTTCTAAAAATTTTGTAGTGGCCGCCGCCGCCACTGGACCCCCCTGATTCCATCTTTGTTTATCAGCATGCAAATTCTTAAATAAAAAGAATTTTGTTGTCCGATCAAGTGTCTATCCATATGCGGTTAACTTCATTCTTGTGATATATAATTCATATTACGTCAAAGATAGATGATTTGGATTGCAAAAAAAGACCTCAAGCAGGGCTTGATTAGTGCATTATAACACTTCAACATCTCCGATCGCATTAAATATCTTTTGATCATGTGGTCCCCGATATCAAGTGATCTTTGATTTTGGTGACAATCCTATAATTGGTAATGAGTGAAATCGTAAGTTCAGGTCGAGCATTATAAAAAATTACTCGACAGTTATGTTTACAATCCATACTTTGATTTTCTTGATAGTCAACTAGGTCTTATGTTTGCACTCCTTATTGCAAAAGCCACACGATCGCGAGAAAATCATTACGATCGAGACCGTTCATTTTGTAACACTTGTTGAATAATTCATTCTCGTAAATTTGTGACTCGATCAAGTTTAGATAAACCCCTTTTATAGAATTAATAGTATTTTCCTTCAAACAATTGTCAAATGAAAAATGATCAACTATAATCTCTGTAAATGATCTTTTAACCCATAATAAAACAAAGATAGATTGGTTCTAACCTGGCAAAAAAGACCTTGAGTGGGGATCGGGTGATAATGGTTCTGATTGCGTATTGGAGAATAAGTTATGTCTTTTTATGAATGTGATTGAAATATTATCTTTTAGTGTGTAGGTCATAAAAAAAAAATAGTGCTAACGAGTTTTTTGTATTTTTAAGAAAGTAAAATTTAAAAGCTTATAAAAAATAAAGTTAATAAAAAAAATAAGGGTAAAACAAACAAAACCAAATGGTATAAGTAAATTTATTACTGAAAAGTAAACAGGGCACAACGATGGTGGAGTGGTAAGTTCCGTGTGAGATGAAACATCTGGTTCGAGACCTTGGAGGCTCCATCTTGGGAAGGAATCCAACCAGGGCAAATGCAAAAGGTCTCAGGAAAGGGAATATGATTTTTCTGCTTGGGCCCCCTAATTTTTTTGTAATAACATTTGATGCCACAATGCAATTATTATTGCCGACTAAATATTTAGTCAGCAAAAGTTAACTTTACCGACTAAAATAGAAATCACGACTAAGTTTTTTAGTCACCCATTTAGTCGCTAAAACATACATTAGCCGACTAAACCTTATTTAGTCGGCAATTACATTTGCCAATTCTCATTCCCGACTAAATTGCCGACCAAATTATTTAGTAGGGAAAACCATTTCACGACTAAAAAAGTCACATTAGGCGACTAAACCATTAGTCGGCAATTGTGTTTTTTCTTGTAGATCCTTTTGTGCTTATTCCTTTGGAGAGGACCGAAAGGATTATCTCTCAGTAGAAGTTCCAAATCCTTAGCTTCCTGTTCAATCATCGTTTTCATTCTCAATACACAAGCGTCATCATACTTAATACCCAACTTAGTACCTACTATGATAGTTTCTTGAAGTTCCTCTGCAATCCTGTACTGCTTCTAGTCTAGTGCATCAGCTATATAACCAGACACTTCATGAGACGGGATTGAAGTTCCGCTTGACTTAATCGAAACCAAATCTTCACCGCAAGGCTGGCTCCTATTTTTACCATTGACCTCCCTAGGCTGAAAATCCACCATTAAATTAATCCTTGCAAATTGAGATGCTCTGATATTGTTTCCAGAATCAAAGACTATGGGTTCATTCCACACTTCCTTACCTTCATTACTCAGCTTCATCAGTTAAAGCTTACAACTCAATTTATAATAAATATATAGAAGAAACTCGGTAACATGTTTTCACTATAAAGTCATTTTCTTTTATTAATTTCTTTTTCTTTGTTCCACCATTGCAGTACTTCACAAACTATGATGCTCTGTGGTAGGAAGTCCACAACAGAATCGCTGCAAAACCTCATGCTTCTGATCATGAACTATAACTTGGTTGGTACAATCGTTATGTGTATCTACTCTCACTGTCTACAAGAATCACAGTAATAAATTCACAAGTATTCCTGATTTGAAGCTCAAGATGTGGTCCACCAAAGTAAGGAATGGCCACAAACCCCAAGGGTAGTGCACTTGGTTAATTAGCTAGGACAGAAAGGCTTACCATCCCGAGGTTTCAGGTTCGACTTTACCACACTGCGAAAAAGTTATTGGGGCCACTTCATGCGTAAAAATCCTTTGGGTTAGCAAAGGCAGATGAGGGGCTGGAAATATTAGTCATGTGATGTGCGCAAGCTGACCCGGGGACCATTCTTCATTACCAAAAAAAAATATAGAAATATATTAGATAGTGCCACTCACAAGGGAATTCAATAAAGGAAAATGCAATGGGTAGAAGTACTATTTAACTTTTCCACACAACCGCTTGACTTTATTTTATACCCATTCCCCTTCTTAAAGAGTACTAAAGTCTATTGAAAATGGACCTTTTGCCAAGTCATAAAGAGGAAAAAGGAATTGCTTCTTTCCTGGTATGACTATTCTTTGTTCTTATTCATCACACACACAAGCCTCTCTGATCAGACAGATAACAAAATTTTCTAAAAGGTCACTTTCGGTCTGTACTTAGAATAATCCTGAGCTACATAGTGGGATTTCATGGCACAATCAAGTAAAGAATCATTGATCTCATTCAAAGATTGTGTCCAAAGAATTAAAGATCTCAGATCCATTTAATTTGTTCATGTAATCATGTATTGTCTTCTTAGATTCTAAAGAACATTCCTACTTAGAGCAAACAATTCATGTGTGAAGGGAGCTATAACCCGCCGTCTATGAACATCTCCAATAGATACTTTAAAATTTATTATCAATTACAAGATTGTCTTAGGACCCCATTTTGTATGTTGAACAACGAAATTTTATGATTGACAAAAAAAAAAAAAACAATGAAATTTTATAGTGCACTCCGAGAGACTTTTTGAATTTTAATGCTATTTACCTTTTTAGTATTTTGCTACCTTTGTGTTCCACCAACTAAAATAAGTAATAAGTACTTATTTTTTAAATTAAAGGTGAAGGATTATAAGAGAATGACATGTTTGGTAAAGTGAAAAATGAGTATTTATAATAATAATAAAAATACTCTAAGAATCTTAGCGGAATGTGGCCTTAATTTTGTACGCCAATGAATTTTTCAAATACAAATCATGTTTTAACGATGTACTCATCTTCTAAAATTTCAAGGATGAGAATTAAAATTTGAAGAGCGAGATAGTGGTCGAGGTGTCTGCTTGGACATGCAAAAGGTACTAGAATTAATCTTAAAAGAAATTATATTTGGTGTTTCAGGAGTATGCTGGAGATACTTTACAGTTGTTAATATTTGACAAGGTTCGTGGATTGTCAGGTCTTCCCCACTACATGTGACATATTTGGGAATAACTTAAGCTTAATTTAGATGAGTTTATCGTTGACAATTTATCACAGTATCAAAGCAACTAATAAATCATGTGTTGAACCTCACTGCCAACCTAAGTACTGTATTAAATACTTGCACATGACCATTAATGGAGAAGAGTCTAACTACTCGTGAGGGACATATTAACTATATATTTAATAATATATATTACTTCATCCATTTCATATTGAGTGTAAATGTTACTATTCTGAACATTTTAAGAAATTTTTTATATTTTCCATCTGTAATGTTAAAAATATCTAATATAGATCTTATTTAATAGATCTCAATTAATTTTACTATTCAAAATTTTTTTAAAAATTAATATAAATTAAAAGATATAAACAAGATAAAAATAACAGAAAAAAGTGAAAGTGGTACCTCAATATGGAACGGAGGGAATGATAAAGTTATCCCTCCCTCTAATAACTTGATCATTTAAATGAGTTAGTGGTTAACAATTAGTGGTTAACAATCTAAAACTCCAGTAGAAATAGAAATGAACCATAGGGTTACGACCGTTTAATAATATATAATACTTCATCCGTTCCATATTGAGTGTCAATGTTACTATTCTGAACATTTTAAGAAATTTTTTATATTTTCCATCTTATCTTTTTTCTTTACTGTGGGTCAAGAGTCTGAGTTTTGCGGTACGTGAAATTCCCATAGGGTTACGACCACCTCTGTACCCGTAAAAAGGCCCATTCACAATTTTCCGGCCCGTCCATGGAAGGTGTACAGATTCTAATTTTTGCGGCCGAAGGGATTGTCCCAAGAAAATTTTTATGGAGCCGTGCTATGTGCACAGCATGCTGTGCACATAGAGTTTCTGATTTTTATGTGAGTTAAACTCCGTTTGAGTTTTGACTTGTCTTTTAGGCCCCTCTCTCTCTCTCTCTCTCTCTCTCTCTCTATAAAGAATCCTCTAGGCAGCGCCACTCTAGGGTTTTTCCAGGGGTGGTTTGGGTGGTGGTGGTTCGCGGCGACGTATGGAAGCTCGAGAGTTGGATCTCAGCCGTTTGTGAAGACTGAATCGGCAGTTCTTGTCTAGTTCTTGTGGGTTTCAGCTTCTCGTGGGTTTTGCGATGGTGCTAGCTATCGTTTTTTTGCGGGTGCTGGTTGTTTTGCGATCACGGCGAGGCCTTAGGTGGTGGCGTTTTGTTGCCTTGGAGGTGGTGACGGTTGTGGTAGTGGTGTGTAGTTAGGGTTAGGTTTAGGTTTTGGGCTGGGCTTGGCTTAGCCCTTTTGGACCTTGCCCTTATGGGTGTTTGGGCTTTTGTCCATTTCGGGTATTCTGGGCTTAGCCCATTGGTTGTGTTTGTTTCATCCAACTTTTAGTTGGATTCCTCTTCCCCTCCCCCAACTTGATGTACACTTATCAAAATTCTTAATACTCCCCCGTCCCAATTTAAATGTTCTCTACGATTTTTCAGTGCATTTTCAAATTCCAAAAAAAATACTCTTACATATTATTAAAGTACTCATTGAGTAATTTAATTTAGTTTAAGAATTTTTTTTTTGGGATTTGAAAATGTACGAAAAGCAATATGGAAAATTTAAATTGGGACCGATGGAGTAAAATATTTTTTGCTTATCAAAAAATGAGGGGCATCAAATCGGTGAAAAAATATTGAATAAATTTCAAAAAATTCATTTAAAATGACGAAAAAGACCCATAAAACAATCTAAAATGACATAGTGGAATTCACAAAGAGACAAGTTAGTATACTAGTCCAAACGAGATAAACAACTCGAATCCATGAGCAAACTTTGCGCACAAGAAGAAGAGAGAGAAACTCTGAATATTAATGATAAAAAATGAATAATATAATTAACTTACACCCCTATTTATACTAATAGGAGTTGTAACAATAAGAGCCTTGTTCGTTTAGCACATTTGGGTATTTTAGTTTTGGTAGTGGGTGGAGAGCGAAATAGGGTAATGATTGGAGAGAAGGGTAATGAGTGGAGAGAGATAGAGAGAGAAATGGAATTAATAATTGGAGAAATAGGGTAATGATTGAAGAAAGATATAGGGTAATAATTGAAAAACAAAGTTAAAACAAAGTAAGTATGCTAAACGAACAAGGCCAAGATAACTACTAATTAGAGTGGAGACCAAGCAAAACAATACTTGAAAATAGGGTTGCTAAATGAACCAAATAGCTTGAGTTTGGTTTGAGCTCGCGGCTCAACTTTTGGCTTGTTCAAACTCGTTTATTAGAAATATAAGCCAAGCTCAATCATGTTTTTTCGTTTGTTTATGAATTCAAGCCAAGCTTGAGCAAATAGTTATTTGGCTCGATCGGCTCATGAACAAAATGATCATTCTGTAAATACTAAAAATATAAGGGTAGATTAATAACTATCCCAAAATATGAGATATGAATCTGCCTTTCATTTAGATATTTCACAAATTTTGCAGTACTATTGCATCCAAATAAAAACCATTGAAGAAGCCTTATCATCATTTATTTTCTAATTATGAGTCATAAAACTTAGTCATATTCTTTAAAGGTAGTTGGGAGGCAATTAAGAGTTTGTTTTCTTGATTTTGCATAAGATGATTTTAAGACAAGTTTGACTTTGAGGTATTTAATTAATTTGATGAATGTTAGCTAGTAACTGAATTTTATAATCAATAAAGAATTATAAGATTTTTGGCCTAGATTAATGAAGCTGGTTCTTCTTTATGGCTCTAAATTAGTCCATTTCATTTTATAATTTAATGAGCTTCTCAAGTTCAAGCTTGAAAGCTCGAAACTTCACGAAATTAAGCTCGATTGAGATTGACTTGCATATTTCACAAGCCAAGTCAAGCTTATCACGAATACAAAATTTCAAACTCTAGCCAAGCTTGAACAATTAGTTTCAAAAAGTTCTCAAGCCAAACTTGAACACATGTAACAAGGAGTCGAGCCAAGCTTGAACAATATTGTGCTTGGCTTGTTTGACTCGATTAGCACCACTACTTGAAAACCAAGACTAACAAAATTAAAAGACCAATAGAAATATGCCTAAACAAGCGGCATTAAAAGAGAAATTCCTAAAATGAATAATTTCTAAAATAAAGTATCCATATAATTAAAATCTTCTAAATTTTTGTCCTACTTCATAAAAACTAAGAGAAAACAACTAAAAAAGATACATGCTAAAAAAATGGCTAAAAAATTAGTCGAAAGGGCCTTCCAATAATGCCAGGCTTAAAAACAAGGAGTAAAATTAAGGGGAGTGAAATTGCATACCAAATCTAAGTGGGACCATATTAAGATTGAGGCTGTAGAAACATGAAAAGAAAATTACGAAGAGAATCTACAATTTGGTGGGGCCGGAATGGGCCAAGAGCAAGTTGTGATGTAAACTAAACTCTGAGAAAAGAGTAAAAATCGGATCCTCAGTTACAAAGAGATGATCATAATCGTCCAATGACGTCTTGTCTTCCACAAAAGGTGGGGCCAAAAGGCCTTCAACTTGCACCCAAAATTCAAAAGATTCAAAAAAAAAAAGATCAAAATTAGTGAAATGCTATATAGTATGCCGGAGTTTTTGGGTATTGCCTGCGCCAGTGGCATATTCAAGGCCAGCGTATGCAGAGGGGAACATCTGATCAGTTTATATTTGGTGTATTTTAGGTAACATCTCTGTTAGCTTCTTTTGTATTGATGAATTTAAAAAAATTGAGAGGCGGAGGGGTTAGATTAAGATCTTGTGAGCTTCAGCAGTACTAGAAGAGTACATATGTGCACTCTTCGAAGCTCGATCTCTCTATGCTTTTTCTTCTCCTATTGTTCCGGTTTCATATTTGGACCTTAATGATAATGGAATTTTCTGTTGCCAACAAAAAAATATATATTACGTGTTAGGAATTTGGGGCAGGAATGTTCAAATGGGCCGAATAATTTATATGAAGTACGTAGTATTTGTTTCTTCCACTGCTAGTCCTGTCTCGTAGGCAGATCGAGATCGATCAAGTCTAATAATACTCCACGCCCTTTGGACCCCCTCTCTCTGTTTCCAGTGACCCCATCGCTTAAGTTCCCTGCCGCTCGTCTTGACCAAAGGGCGGGGTTCAACGTTAGTTGAAGTCCTACGGAATCTGCTTATGTACAACATGAATTCAAATCAACCAGCCTATCTTTTTGTATGGCTATATTTTTAGTAGCAAACTCTGGGCGAATATGAAGTGCATGGATACAGGTCGTCCACCACAGCTCGCGTGGGTACTTCCAAAAAATGAGTTTCCGGGTCTATAAGTTAATGAGTTCATCAATCAAAAGCAATCCGAGCGATCACTTCATTAGGTCACAGATGGAGGAATACAAAATCAACTCTATCTCCTAGGGAAATTGGAGTCCTGCAGAAACACATACAGAGAAAGGTACGCAGACAATAACGTACTAAAAAAATGTTCTCTCTAGTTTTCTCTCTATGGTTATAGAGCAACTAAAGTTTTGCACCGAAGAAGTGAGGGTGATACTCGAAGCTCATGGTATCACTCCATCACTTGAGATTGTAGTTGTATACACATTCGTGTTTGAAGCTCGATCATGATTTATCCACAAACAATCCAGTTCGATTTATTTTAGTCGCGAAAGTAATTAACCCGAACCATGCTCCCACATTCGTTACATGTTGTTTACAATACGTATTCCACATTTGTAAGTGTACATATGGCATTCATTTCCTATATCTGTATAAGAATTATAAAATAATTTTGCCGATAAAAAAAAAAAAAGGAATCATAATATTCGTATAGGAATACAAAAGTTTTGCACATATATTCATAACATCAATTGTGAACTCACAAATTTCTTCTTAAAATTTATGATATTTTCACATTAATATAAAAAAGAGGAATGAGAAAATCACTCACCAAAGAAAAAAAATCTTACAGTCAAAAAAGAGAGCACGAGAAAGTTTCCTAAACATGTGTGTTCTGTCTATGGCATGAGGACACAATGCATGCATAGGGTTCAATTATTTCCAAATATGGTCCGAAAATTATTTCGATTTTGAGATTTACCGAAAGTGAAGTCTTAATAATTAATGTCCCCATAACATGCATATAGTAACTTTTAATGGCCTCCTCTGCAATTATCACAAATGTACTTGTTGGTGAATATTTTATGGACATATGAACAAAGTCAATACTGCTTTTTTAAATTTTTTTTTTAAAAAAAACTATTTTTTCTACTCTTGTCACTTTAATAGTAGTATATAATTATATATATAATTCCTTTCTTTTGTTGTGTAATACAGTAGTACTTTTGTGTTAATTAGTAAATCACATGGTAGCGATTAACCAAACCGCATGCGCAATATACAGCATGCCCATTATATATTCAAGTACAATCAGTTGCAAAAAGGAACCCCAAAACTATCTTGTTAGTATTAGTTTAATTTGTTTTCTTCATAATCATGATCACCACCACTCTTGGCTTCTCAGATTGGAAAACACCTTTATCATGGTGATATGCTAGTTTTGAATATACGCAAACCACCCTTATCATGAGTTTGCTGGCCCTATCTACGTAATATAATTCTCCGGTAAGACTCTTCATTTTTGCTCTCAATTCTCGTTGTCATGATGAACTTTAGTAATTTTAGATGTTTTTTTACAGGCGGTTTCATGTTATTGATCCCATTCACGCACAGACATTGTGTGGCTTAGAAGTCGCTCCCGCAACCTTTAGGTGGAAAATATGTTACTATAATGATGTTTTCATATGACATACAGTGACAACACATTGTAGTTGGAATATATAAGGGAAAAAAATGAAGTATGGTATACCAAAATGGTAATGTCTCTAGCAAGGAAGGTTTTTTAGTTCTTACATAGGACTCAGGCTCCGTTCCAGATTTGCTTCTGTTTCTCAAAGTTCCTTTTTCGGTAATGAACAGTAACAAAAAAAGAAGATCCATTCCACTTTTCCCTTAAAAAGTTCTTCTTTTTTAAAAAGATCATCGTCGTAATGACCATAATGCCCCTTCTATCAATTCAACTTCCCTAGACACCCTCCCTCTTCTTTGACGCAATATTACTCGAACATTTTTTAAAAAAAGGAAGCTGCCGAGATATGGAACAAGCCTACTTTTTTGGACAAAAAAAAAAAAAAGAACTTTAAGAGAAAGTGGAACATAACCTCAACCTCTTGAATTTCTATCGAAATATATACAACGGAGTTCTTAATTTGTTCCAAAAAGATATTTTCTATTGCTACATGTACAATATTGTTTTAAGAGGAAATTAAGGATATCATGCATATTCTTTTCATCTCGTAATAATGGATCTTGTAGATATTTCGTCTTTTTCATCAGAGATGCAATAACTGCATTCAGCTCTGAATTAAAACTCTTCTTTTGCCACTTATTCCAACATTCCCCTTATGTTTGGGGTAAGTTTTCAAAAACAAGTTTTACCCTAAACTTTTCAAAGGGCATTATTAAGAATTTCAGATAATTCCATTAGAACAATTGGGCCCAACTTGACATTTGCATTGCATTGCATGGCCATGGCCCGGGTAATCTTAAACCCATTTAGTAAGCAAAATTTTGACATTTGGGAGCAGGCCTAAAATCTGACAAGTATCAGCCCAGAGTTCACATAAACAGTGCCGAGCGCATGCAAGATTCACCGATGCCCTCATTCCTGCTAAGGGTGAGTTTTCCCCTACAAAGCCACTTGTGTGTTTTTTTTTTTTTTTTGTCTTTATTCATATTTTTTCTGTCTGTTCAATAGTTTTGCGTCAAATTTTTTTAGATTAGTGATTCTCCTCAACGAGAGGATTAAAAAATTTCAAATTTATGATCAAAACTCAACTTTTTTTAAAAAAAAAAAAAGCCAAAAAGATAATTTTATTGGCTTGTTTTATAAAAAAAATGTGTTTTAATCATAACTTTTTACTTCTTTTTAATTCATCTCTTCAAGACGATTCAATAATTCACAAAATTTTAATGCAAAACAAAAAAAAATAAGACAAATAAATGAATGCCTTCTTAGGGAAAACTCACAGTCCATTCAAAATCTAGGTAAGAGTTGCCCCGTTAAAGTCGAAACAGTTATGGGCCTTACTGCCGTAGTACCGATACTGAATGGGCCCTTACAATCACGGGCTCAGATATAAAATAAAATAATAATTTGATTATAGGCTTAGATAAAAAAAATTTAGAAAAATGACGGTTAATGACATGTTTTGATAATTAATATTTGCAAAGACAGTTTTAACATTAACAAATATTCTTAGCATATTCTTAATAGATATTAAGTATCAAACCACGTCCTGCGCCGTCATTTTCCCAAAGAATTTGGAATTAAAGACCCATTTTGCGTAGTCCCATTATCTAATCTGCTTCACGTGCCTACACATGACTCAACCAATAACAGCGATATATTTTGTGTGTCCGACATGATACCTTGCCTCTATTGGATAGTTTATTTTTTTAGATTAAATTTTTTTCACCCGCGGCGGTGAAAATTTCCACTTTTCCACAACCACCTTTTTTGGTCCTACCGTATGTTTAATGTTAATCTGAACCGTTCATCTTATAGACCCCATATTATAGTGTATCCATGCAAAAAATAAACTTAATCAATCATCGATAGGAGTATCAAAAATTGAATTTTGCTTTGTAAAATGGATAGTTTATATTTATTATTATTGACAGAAATCAGATCGTCTATTCTATAAACCAAAATTCAAATTTTGATATATCTATCGACTTCTGATCAAGCTAGCTGATTTTTTTGCATAGCAATACTATATTGCGGGTCTTAAAATATAAACGGTTCAAATCACAATAATAGACACTAGGTGGGGTTCATAATAGACGGTGATGAAAAAATAAGATTTTACACTGGTGGTGGATAGAATTAATTCTCTATTTTTTACAGAAAGTCTACAGTTCCCGATCGGAATCCCGACGCCCGCCCGCCGGGCACGCTCCGGCCATCGGACGGTCGATCCGATCCGTCCAAAAATTCTATAAAAAAAAAACCGAGTGGGCTGCGAGAGAATAAACGGCATCCAACGCGTGTAAGTGGCCGATCCAAGCACTCCATTTTTGACCAATCCAAACACTTCATTTTTGCCCGATCCAAACACAAAAATGGAGTGTGAACAGGGAATTATTATATCCACCACCAGATTGGACATATGATGGTGGTGGAAATATGTCCAATCTAGTGGTGGAAATATAATAGCTCTGTTCAATCTGGTGTGAACAGGGAACTATTACTCATTATATATGGTGGTGGAAATATGTCCAATCTAGTGGCGGAAATATGTCCAATCTGGTGGTGGATATAATAGCTCTGTTCACACTTAGCTCTGTTTACACTGGTGGTGGATATAATGGTTACTCATTATATATGTCCAATCTTTTTAGGTATAACAACGCTAGGAGCCCATTTTAAAAACCCAAACCACCTATTTGACACTTAGGGATACATGCCTCAATGGTTGGGCCCAACCTGACTTGTTCAATAAGAGGAAACAAAAAAGGAAAAAGAAAATGCAGATCACGGACAGACCTATCTTCAGTTCATACCGTTCATGTGGAGCCCCTTGGAAAATGATCCCATGTGATGGGTTCCTCGATAAGTTTCACGAATATTTTACCCTTAAAGCCCTAATCTCCTTTCATGAACCCACAATAGAAAAGGAGAAGATGAATTATAGATCAAAGGAGAGAAAACAAGATCAGAAATTAGTACTGTATTTGTATGGGTTTTCTCCTTGTCAAATACATACATTTGGCTTTGAAAAAAACATTTATCTACTTATTATTTTATTTTCATAAATTTTATTAAGGATCTCATTGTCTACATCCGTCTTAGGCCCCCAAAATCTCAGAGCCGGCCCTGAAAAGTGGAAGAACCAAGTGTTTCCTATTCCCAAATTTTGGAACAAATTTGGGGCCCCACTTCGACATAAGTTATCCATAAGTATTTGAAAGATTCCATAGGTAATGTTTCTCTCTTACAATTGTATACTTTTAAGGCCTCATTTGATCCGCAGATTAACTGCTTAGGATAGTACTAACGATACCTAATTCTGAATTATTCTACGTTTGGTTTTCAAAATAACTGTCGGAATTATTAATCTCAGTATTAATTTTATCTCTATATAGTAGTACTAAATTATCCCAGGGAAGAGACGGGATTAAGTAGAATTGACAAAGAAGGTATTGTCTTTAAAAAAAAATCGATGATATTGGAATTGATTTTAAAAAGTATTTTCATAATTATTTTTTAATATTAATTTCAGAAAATGTTTTACAGTTTTCAAAACTTTTCTTATTTTTCAAAAACTATTTTTGTTAAAAAATTACCAAAAAATATTTTCAATTGTTTACAAAAAAAAAAAAACAACTATTTTCAATTGTTACTCAAGAAGTTTAAATCTCTTGCACACGATAAAATGTTGAGATAAGATTTTTTTATTTTTTTATTTTAATTTTACTTTTGACTTTTGATATCAAATTCACAAATAAAATACTATTGACTAAAAATCAACCAAAATAGTTTATTTCCATTCAATAAACTTTGATAAAAAATATTTAAAATATTTGTTAGAGAAAACACAATGTATGTGTGGTACTTCGTTATGTTTGATTTATATTTTTTTAATGGTATAATTTTTTTTAAAGTTTATTTTAGCTAGGTTAGGAAACTAAAATACCATGTTTTAATCTTTTCAATTACCTTATATTAGCCAGCTATCTTGAATTTTTTTATTTAAACAATTAGGTCCCATTTCGAAATTCGCTTTAGGCCTCCAAAATATCAAGGTCGGCCCTCATTGTATATGTCGTAATCTCAGGACTCAACCAATGATGAGTTTATGCGACACGAATATTTAGATCACTCCTCTCAATAATCCAACCAAAAATAACAATTTATGTATATTATAATTCGAGGGGTGTTTGGATAATTACTTCTCAATTCTTGGTTGCTTGAGTTGGGGATTCCTTACCCTTTCGTTTTGGTAGAGATATTTCTTTTTCATTTCTATCTTAAAATGAACTTACATAGAATACAATTCTCGTGACAAATGGGTGGTGTGTTCAAAGCATTGGAATTGAATTTTTTTGAGCATCATGATCCATATGGAGTACCATTTTTATTTTTCCACTAATATCAAAAACAAGTTTTTTATGTTTCATGTACCTGAATTTTACTTTTAACTTTTCATGTTAAATCCACAAATAAAACACTTTTGATTGTGAAGACCAAAATAATTAATTTGTTCTTCAAAAAACATTGATCAATAATAATGTTTAAACTAAGATAATTTTTTCATTGTTAATGATAGTAATCTTATAATTAACTAAACAAACATGATTAGTTAGAGATGAAGTAGGGTACGAGAATTGCGTGGTAATATTTGATATATTCTATTAATAGTATTATTTTCTATATCTTAAATAGGGAAATGATAATGTCAAAACTGTTTTTGTTAGTGCCAAAATTCTAGTGCACAAAAGCTTGTACCATGTGTAATGTACAAGACTTTTATGTATTGGATTTTTGACACCAACAAAAACAGTTTTGACATTATCACTACCCCTTAAATATCTGCAGGTTTTATCTTTTTTGATATGCAATGTAAATGTCTGTTGTTTTTAGGCCTTATCAGGTCCGGCCTGTTTGCTAGAGCTGAAGTATGCATACAAAGATACAATTGAAGTTCCAAAGTGTGATGCCATTCGAAAAGGAGAAATTTTTCAGTGTCGGGTGGGTACTATGTAATGTCTGCTCAGTGCATTCGGATCGTCCAAAATACTTTTAGATGAGCCTAGCGAGCACCATGTCAGCCGTACCCATCCGGCACTGAAAAATTTCTCCTTGAAAAGAGCTGGATATGATAAATTGATTATGGTAAGAAGATAAGGTGTACAAATAAATCTTGTAATGGACACATGGGGCCCATTTCTACGGTTCTCTCTGCAAAACATGATGCTTGAGAAGGTAAGGGTTTGAGGAAGCAGTATGAGAAATCAATTTAAGTGTTTATCTTTTATGACATCGCATTCTAAAATTTAACGGAGGTCAAATATGTCAACTTTAAAGTAACTGGAGTGTTTGTCCGATCGTTAATTTTAAAATGTCAGAATTAATTGAGGTTTGCAAACTGGTGTGGTTATAAGAAGAAGGAAAAAACATGAGGCGTGAGATAAGTTGCCACAAATCTTATACTCCCTTCGTCCCTTTTTAAGAGTCCTGCTTCGTAATTCCAACTTATTAAACAGACATCATCATTATACCTTTCACATCAATTTTTTCCTCCATTTTCCCTATTTACCTATCATCATTACACTTTTACTCACTAACTTTTTAAAATGAAATCTACTTTTAGAAACAAAATAGACAATGCACCAACTTTTACCCATTAACTTTACCAAATGGACACTTATTAAGGGACAGCCCAAAATGGAATACCGAACTCTAAAAAAGGGACGGAGAGAGTACTATAATAACATGCATGGGACCCTGCGGACACAGCATCTTCAATGGGTGTCCAGAGACAGCTGTAGTGATGGGGGGAAAGCTCCTATCTTCAGTTACTCCACTCACATGATCTACTCTCTCACTCTCTCTCTCACTCTCTCTCTGTGCTTGGTTTTGATTCTTTTGAACATTACTTTGCTTCCGTCCACTTAACTTTCTGGCACCACATACAAAAAATGGCAGCTACTCCTTGCCTAGCTAGCTTTGTAAAGGGAAACTATTTATGACTAGCTACTAAGGACCAACCAAAATATGGTAAAGTATGCATTTCAAAAAAAAAACTCCTATATATATGTGGTAAAGTA
Organism: Rhododendron mucronatum var. ripense; assembly: GCA_019656295.1. Lineage (NCBI taxonomy): Eukaryota > Viridiplantae > Streptophyta > Magnoliopsida > Ericales > Ericaceae > Rhododendron > Rhododendron mucronatum. Next base: position 1,400,067 of record BPLT01000105.1, on the reverse strand, counting down.
CCTTTTTTGCCCTTCTTTTTTTGAATTGGGCAAAACCATGCACACCAGCAAACTAAAGCAAAAGAGTTTTGGGCCATCTCAATTGTGTTGTTATATGACACAAAAGTATAAAAAGTGGGATCTAAATGAGTGTGTTTTATGAGAAAAAATTTATATTAAGTTAGTGAATGGGAGAGAGTTCTAGTGATGTTGTTAGATCGAGTGAGGTTAAAAGTACAAATATACCAAGGAAACTCCAAAACCAATATGTAGGAAGTCAAAAACAAAACAAAATCGGCTAAAACACGCGTTGACTGTCTGGACAGACTTGACCACCGTCCGGACAAAGTATACAAAGAGCGAGGATCAAAACTAGATATATAATATGATTGTACGGACCGTTTGGTAAACTGTCTTGGTCCCGTCTAGACAGAATTTTCAGACAGCTTTGAAACAGCTCCGAATAGCTTCGAAATTGAGCCAAAACACTTTAGAGCTGTCGGAAGTCTTCGGTTGTTGATTTGAAATGTGTCAAGCAATGATGGAGCCAGGGGGATCTAGTAAGGGGGCCGCCACGACAAGAATTTTAAAAAATACAATTATTATATGTAAAAAAAAATTATCTCCAATTTATATAGACTTGCCACCACTAGATTTTTTTTTCTTAGTTTTTGTTATACATTAGTTCTTAATCCTCTTTTATTTTTTCAAAAAAGGAGACCAAAAAAAAAATTCCAAAAGTGAAGTCGATGGGAAAAAGTGAAATTATATAAATGATGACATGAAAGAGCATCGGATACAATTCAAGCTGCCTCATTTTAGTAGATAAATTAAATTAAAGTAGTCTTTTTTTGTACTTTATGTGCAAATGACTATTAAAGTGAGTCTTTTTATTTTTTTTAGTACAAATTTCGCCACTGTTAAAGTAAAATCTTGGCTCTTACCTAGAGTCAAGGTACATGTAAGGTGACCCGAACATGCGATTACGAAAAGTGAGCCATAAAAGAGTGTAAATTGCTACTTCGATAAAAATGAAAAAGGGGGTCGTGCCATAAAAGGGTGCAAATTGCAACTTTGATAAAATGATATAATTGATTATCATTCTTCGAGGGGCCAATATATCATTTGCTGTACATGTTCGGGTTTGGGTGTGGATGCGGAGAGGAGATGTGGACCGTGCAGAATTGCTTGGGGGTCAGGTTAAACTTGATCTGTTCCAACCCAGTGAGACACTCCAGACAGGTCGGTGCCGAGGTGACGCTAAGTGACATGGCTCGGCCATGTAGTGTCTTGGATTTGTATTATGTACTTCATATCTAGTGTAAAATGATATCTTCTATCAATTGACAAAAAGAAAAATCAGTCTCTCATTTTGCAATATATTAAACTTAGAGAAAAGAAGAGTAGACTACGGCTTTATCCACTCAAGAAAATTTGAGAGGAATCTAAATAAAAAGTAAGCATATTAATTTGTTTGGTTAATTTTTTTGATCTTGTTAATGTATTGCCCTCGTATAAATGATTTTCCTGTTAAATTTCTTGAAGGTTCCAACCTAAAATCAATTGGCTCTATATAGTTGGAATAACCTCTAGATTTTATTAACTGAACTTGAATAGCTTAGATGAACGATGTGTGACAAGCCTAATACTCCCCCTCACAAATAACCGGAATATACGTGTAGGTGATAGACTAGGAGCTGAGCAATTTGGAGCATCTTTTAGCTGCCAGAGTAGACCGAAGCTCCCCACTTGCCATCAGTGGGGCTATACAAAAATCCCAAAATCATATTGGCCCCTCTGAATCCTGTGAAGAAGATAATGAGCTCTATTTATCACAAAGAAACTACCACAATACAGGCATATTACAAAACCATGGAAAGATGAAGAAACACCTGCGTTTTACAGTTGGGAAGAAGCATGTAATAAAAGCAAATAAATGTAGGAGTTTCTTACTTTCTTTCTATATGGTTTGGCTTAGTAATTTTATTGGACTATTATCTAGTCTTTATTTAAAACAAAATTGCTCTGCATCAAATTTTTATAGATTATTGATTTATCTCGATGATAGAAATAAAAAAACTTAGAGAAATGAACCAAAATTGGAAAAATAAAATAGAAAAGACAACAATCCAAAGAATCTGTTTGTTTCGGATATTTTTTGCTTTAGCAAATTTTATACATTTTAGATTTATGAAGACGAACCAATAATTCGCAAAAAAATAACAAAAAAAAATTTTTTATACATTATTTGTCGTTATTTAATTTTTTTAAGCAAAAATAATTAACTCAAAACCAATAAAATGCAAAAATTAAATAACGACAAAAAATAATCCAAAATGATTATTAAGCCAAATCACCCTGAGCTACTTTTTCTTACCTTTATCATCTAGTAAAATCATTTCATTTACATAAGCTCAACTTAAAAGAGATCGAGTTTGAACGGAATATAAAAAATTAACGAACAAACACCTCTCTAACAAATAACACCACGTAAAATCATGATAGTGCACTAATGATGTCTACGGTCTAGACTCTAGACGCCTTAAGCTCGTAGCAACTACACTATTTGTTGACCGTATTTGAGCATCAATTTGGATTATATTCAAGAAGACCCCCTGTACGGTGTTTGTTTAGAATATTTACCACCAGATTTAAACCTCCAGAGGATAACACACACACACACACATATATATATATATATAGCGGTTCTGGGGACCCTTAAAAAAATCATCCAAATCTTAATCTCATAGTTTCCGATCAAATTTTTATGATCCGAACCGCTCAATGTGACGTGATTTTAAGGGTGCTCGCGAGAAATTGGCAAAAAAATAACCGGGAAGGGCTTGATTTGAGTAGTTTTTTATTAAACCGTTCAATAAAGTTCAATAAAAAATTGCTCAGATGAAGCCTTTCCCAGTCTTTTTTTTTTGCTGAACTCTTACGGGTACTCTTAAAATCACGTTTTGATTACAATGAGCGGCTCGGATCATCAAAATTCGATCGGAAACTTGGGGGAGGGGGTTTTAGAGGTTTTTTTCAGTGTACCGCCCCTATATATATATATATATATATATATATATATATATATATATATATATATATATATATATACACACACACTATGTTGTAAATATGCATACCATGTGTGATGTGGTTTGATTAATCCAATCAATCACTTTTAATCTCCTCATGAGACTACAAGATTAAAAAAAAAAAATTTCTTATATTGCAACAAAAACACATTCTTACAATAAAGCAAGTCAAATAGAAAACCAGAAGTTCTTGAGTATAATTAGATCCGAATTATGTCGTACTTGAGCAGGTTCCAGCAATCCCTCAAGGGGTATGTTTTTGGAGACGGCTTCTCTGTAGTTGGACTGCATAGAGTCCTTGCAGTTGCATTATAGTCGTTCATCTTTACATTCAACGGTTCAGATTTTAAAAAAAAAATTCCAAAAATGTTTTTTTTAATCTTGACCGTTAAAAACATTATCTGACGATTGCAATCACTTGGACTGCAGACAAACCAAATTCTATGTTTTTCCTGTCAAGTATTATAACGTTGGTGATTAACTTTTGCAACACAAATTATTCATCCAAAATCACAAGTTGTTCAAACTAGTGAATAAGTTATTCATTAGAGATGCTATATACACTGCACCATCAATTATATTTTTTGTGGAGCCCACTCTGGATTTCACAAAAATACAAAAAAAAATAACCAAAAATTATAAAATAATGTTTTATAAGGCCCTGTAAAAAAATCAGCTCTAAAAAATATCGGTAAATATTATTTCTAGGTTCGTATGTCCGAAACAACGTAGTTAAGCATTTTCGCTCCTACAAATCTAAAAATAATACTTATCGATACCTATTAAAGCTGATTTTTTACAAGGCCCCCTAAAATATTATTTTAAAATTTATGGATATTTTCCTGTATTTTTTGTTGAACCCTAAATGAGTCCCATAAAAAATATAATGGATGGTATAGTGGTTTAGTGTAATGTAGCTAGACTTATTGCTCTATCATTGGTCGCATATTTGACAAATGGCACAGCAAATAAAACTGATTTCGCTAGGACAGTCTATGGACACAGCAAAATTATGCACAGATTGTGTTGTGGGACCCATAAATGGTTCCACACAAATGACTCGAGTCGTTCATTATGTTTAAAATATTTTTTCAAGGGCCCCTGCAAAAATCAGTTCAATCCGATATATATAAGTACTTGATCTAATCGTCTAACTTTTCATGATCAAAAAACCTGAAAGAAAAGTTAGATGATTAGATCAAGTACGTAGAGTTATCGAATTGAGCTGATTTTTTGCAGGGGCCCTTGAAAAAATATTTTAAATAAAATGAACGGCTCAAATCATTTGTGCGAAACTCATAATGCAACATGTGCGTGATCTGTGCACAGTTTTGTTGAGCCACTAGCAAGGTTCGATGGATGATGTGTACTCGCATTCAAATTGAGAAAGTAAAAGACTATGGACTCCGACTAAATGGGGATTGATTTTGAACATATCGGCATGCGAGATCCACTCCGGATCTCGTACGTATAATCCAAATCGTTCAATAATTTAAAAGAAAATGAGTGGGCTCTCGAAAACCAGCTCAATCTAATATGTGTTTGTATTCGATTCAATCTTTCATAATGGATCAAGCACCTACGCATATAGAATTAAACTAATTTTTCATGAATCCACTCAGTTTTCTTTTAAATTATAGAACGGCTCGAATCATCCATGTAAAATCCAAAATGAATCCCGCATGACGGTCAATGCACCGTCAATGTAGCATGGTTGATTATGAAGAGATTTGTAATACAAAACTAAAAACGATAAGATAGTTATTTGCTACTAGATTTGTTAATCGTTAAGAACAGCTTATGTAATTGGTCTTCCATTTACGTTCTTCACAAAAAAAATAAAAAAATGAAGTTTTTAAATATCTCATCTTACATAAGTATGCATCCAATATTATTTGAACAATTATGTTTTCAAAAGTATTGGAGATCTCACACAAGTATTCATCCGGTATTATTTGAACAATTATGTTTTCATAAGTATTGGAGAGCGAAGTTCTTTTCAAGTCAGAGATCGCTGATTTTTCTTACGATCCGGACCTCGTGCGAAAGTTCACGTTTTTCGATCAAATTTCGATGATTTGAACCGTTCAATGTGTTTAAAATGTATTTTTCATAGTACTCGCGATAAATCGACAAAAAAATATTACCGAAAAAGGCTTGATCTGAGCAGCTTTTCATAAAAACTTATTTTATGAAAAAATACTCAGATCAAGCCTATCCCGATCATATTTTTTGCCGATTTCTTGCAAGTACCCTTAAAAACATGTTTTGTACATATTAAACGATTCGGATCGTCGAAATTCAATCGGGAACAATGAGGTCCAAACGGTAAAAAAATCAAGAATGCTTGACTTGAAAATTTATTTTCAAGAGCGTTTATACATGCAATAAAAAGCCTGTAATTTTTTTAAGGAAAATGCTACTTGCACAACGAGCACAACACACAACCGCTGACACCATCACAGAAATGACGTCGTTTTGATATATATATATATATATATATATATATATATATATATAGAAAAAACCAACGTTGCAAACAACAACCCCCCCCCCCCCCCCCCCCCCCCCCCCCTTCTCAGTCTCATGGCACCGCCGCTCCAAACCAGAAGCCCAACACGAATCCTCCTCCGAGTAAGAAGAAGACGACTCAAGATCAGAAGAAGAAGACGACTCAGGATCAGAAGAACAAGGACAAGAGCAACATAAAGAAAACACTTCCTCGCATCGTATTCTTCGCCCTGAAGTCGATCAGGACCTTGAAGATCACAATCTTGTCGTCCTCGCTCCACAACCGCTGAAACAGCTACTTCCCCGCGTCCCCGCCGCCACTCTTGTTCGGTGTCGTTTCGTTGTTGTTATTCATCGTAGCAGCCACATCCTTCTCCTTGTGCTTCTTCTTTTTCGCCCTCTTCAATCTACTCTCGATCCCCGCCATTTTTCCGCCGGCAATTTAATGGAGGCGTTTGAAGTGCGGTCGGATCTGGTCTTCTTCATCAAAGGAGGACTTGTGTTGGGCTTCTAGTTCGGATTGGCGATTCGGTGCCATGACCCGGGGGGGGGGGGGGGGGGGGGGGGGGGGGGCGCGGGCTTTGTGTGTGCCATGACTGAGAGTTAGAGACAGAGGGGGGAGGGGGGCGGTGGTTTTTTTTTTTTAATTTCAAAACGACATCGTTTCCGTGATGACGTTAACTGTTGTGTGATGTGCTCATTGTGCAAGTAGCATTTTCGTTTTTTTAATCTTCACAACATTCATTATCCTTTCCTTTTTCAAATACAAAAACCATTGCCACACTATACTTTCAAACAGAAACATAATTTCAACCAATGCCATAATTACTAGGTTAAAACAAATAATCTCGAATGTAACAAAAAAAAATCTTAAGAAATTGATCTCTCTTTTGACTCAGTGAGTCATGTTACGGCACAACCGTGCCGCGAAAAACCAAGTCGCGACCGGTCGTTGTCAAACTCGAACAAGAACCCTTGTTGCATCAAGTTGCCGATCACGGAGAACCCCGACGTCGATCCAACGGGTTGTAACGCCAAGCACTTAACGCCGTCAGCAGTGTCAATAAAGTAATTCCTTGGAGGCGGAGCGAACACCGAGCCACCAACGAGTCCAAAACTCACCCTGGGTAGACTCGGCCTCGACACGCCCGACACGTTGACACAGAGATCAAACCCCAGAGTCGGCTCATCTGGCCTCGGTAACTTAACGCGCCGTTTAAAAGCCGTTAAGATCTTCTCGTACCCCGGGTCGGCTAAAAACGTCAGGGTCGTGCCCGAGTCCACCACGGTCCCTCCGTTACCGTACTTATCAACGGCCCAAACCGAAGGACTAATGCGTAATTTCACTCCGCCAACATAAACACTCTCGATGGCAACATAGTAAAATGTCGGCGAAAGAGGGTTGATTAGCAACGGCGTGTACCTCATCGTCGATTCACCGGCTCCGGAGACATTGCCGCCGCCGAACACGAGGTAACTCGTCGGAGTAGGAGAGAGAGTGTAGTCCATCAGGCAGTAGGAGAACTTGTTGCCGAAGCGGGGGCCCAGTTGGGAGGGCAAGGAAATGGGCCCGCGGCCCAGGCCCATGACTCCGTGGGCCCCGTTGAAGCTTGCGCCGGAGACGTTAAACGCACATCCGAACGATAACCCTTCGTGGTTTATTTGAATTCCGGAGGTGGTGTTAAACGCCGTCGTTTCTTGGGAGAAGAATCCGGCAGTGGTCGAGCCATCGGCGTAGGAGTAGCGGTAGCGACAGGACGAGTGGAGGCGGGTGCGGGGGCAGCGAGTGTGACTCGGGTGGGGGACGAGTTGACACGCCGAGTCGAAACAGTGGTGGGAGGAGAAGGAGGAGGAGAGGCGGGGGAAGAAGCTGGATGAGCTAGGCGGCGCGTGGGTGCAATTGCGGCGGCATGGGGAGCAGGTGACCCAGACGAGGTCGGAGCCGGTGTCGGCGACGAGGAGGAGGGGTTGGGGAGGGGAACCGAGGAGGAGGTGGATGAAGTATTGGCCGGAGCCGGTAGAGGCGCCGGAGTTGAGGGGGAGAGTGGGGGTGGTTTTGGTGGTGTTGCGGTGGTGGTGGTGGTGGTGATGGTGGTGGTGGTGGAGGGTGGAGAGGCGGAGGGAGTCGGAGGAGAGGGATTGGGAGGGGGAGGGGAGAGGGGTGCGGTGGAGTAATGGGAGTTTGAGGTAATCGGGGGTGGAGTGAGTGAATGTGAGGAGGAGGAGGAGAGAGAGGACAGGGAGGACAGGGAGAGGAGGGGAGAGTGGTATCATTGTATGGTTTGGGAAGTGGAGAGAGTGAAGTACTGAATATGGAGAGAGAGAGAGAGAGAGAGAGAGAGAGAGAGAGAGAGAGAGCGAGCGAGCTACGGCAGTACAGGAAATGAATTTTGCAATATAATGTACGTTCTTATAAATGGACAATTTTGTGCGTAATTTTAAGCCTTAAATGACAAATCATGAAGTGCAACTATAAATGAACATATGAGTGAAAAATCATTACACATTTTCAATGTAGCTACTGTACAAGTTTTGTTTCTTTCTACAGAAAATATTTATGCCATTTTAAGAAAATGATTTTGGTTTAGATCAATTTGTTATGGCCAGAGAAATCAAAATTATTTCAGAAAAAATAGAATAATTAAACAACTCTAGAGAAAAAAAAATATATATATATATATATATATGTGTGTGTGTGTGTGTGTGTGTGTTAAACCTATCTACTCCACAATTTAGCTTTTCATGGGATAAGCTATTCATTATTTTGCCTAACGGACCATCTTTTAAGAACGGAGATTGTAAATAAAATAAATTGAATATTTTGAAGCTCGATTAGTTTGCAAACTTAGCTTGAAACAATCTCTTATTCAACTCGATCAACTCGTTCATCAGAATTACTCATCACCTTAGAACTGTCGCTTTGCATAATGTGTATTTTCTACTCAATGCATTATGATGTATTGGAATCCAAAAAAAAAACCCCAACGTCATGGACTTGAATAATACATATATACCCTCTCCATTCTAAAGAGTTTGACACTTTTACTATTTTTGCCCTATGAAAAGTTATCTGTATTTTTTAATTCGTAATATTTCTTTATAAGCAATATAAGTCTTGTATTTGTTTAGATCTATTAAGCAAAGTTTTACCAATCACAAAAAACATTATGAATTAAAAAATATATGCAATTCAAACTCGACATGCAATCCCAAAAGTGTAATACTCCCTCCGTCGGGATTTAATAATTCTTTTTGGGAGTTCATGTCATTTTTCAATCGATTATATCTTAAAATTTATAATATTTTATGTTATTTTGAAAACATTGTTTTATAAAACTAATTGAGATCTATTAAACAAAATCTATATTAACGGCCCGTTTGGATGCGAGATAAGAATTGGGGGTATTAGTTAATAAGGGGGGATAAAATAGTATGGGGTATTAATTAATAAGGGAGGGCCCACCTTGATGTGATGTTTATGGAGGGGGATTAAATAGTAGGTTGTTTGGATGAGGTATTAGAAAAAGGGGATTAAATAGTACTTCGTTTGGATAGAGGATTAATAGGGGTATAAGAAAAGGTGGAGAATGTAAAAAGCTGTCAAATGACCATTTTACCCTTGTGCAGTGTTAAGTTAGATTATTCATTATGATAAATATAAAATTGTAAAAATTAATTAATTTTTCATAATTAAACAATAATTAATTAATTAATTTAATAAGTAAAAACAATTAAAATTCATTTTTTAAAAGAGAGAGAGAGAGAGGGAACACATGAGCACACATGGCACACATGCACATAATAATTTCCTTTGTCTAACCTCGTTCTTATCTACTCTGCGTAAGAGAGAGAGAGAGAGAGAGAGAGAGAGAGAGAGAAGAAGAGGAGGAGGAAGAAGGATAAGAAGCAACAGTAGCAACAGCAGCTACGAGACAACAGCAGCAACAACAGCTACGATCACTAGTTTGATTCCATCCTCTTTCCGATCTGTTCTCGTTTTTCTTCTTCTTCTTCTTTTTCTTCTTCCTATTTTTTGTTCGGTCACTCCAGAAAACAAAACCCAGCAAATTGGGGGTTGGGAGCAGGGGGATAAGGAGGGTTAAAATCGTCCCATTTTCAGGGGATTAGGGGGGATAACTTAATAATACCTCAAACCCCAGCCATAACTTAGACCCCCGAATCCCCCCTTCTCCGGTCTTAGTTAAGGAGGAGGATAAACCAGTACCCCTCAGTTTGTGGCATCCAAACGCGGGTAAAGCGTGGGCCCGGGGTCTTATGCAGGGGGGAAAACTAATCCCTCCTCCTATGGACTCATCCAAACGGGCCGTAAATATAAAACGTATTACCAATTTAAAAATATAACTTATTTTTTATCCAATTAGAATTGAACGATGAACTATTAAATTCGAACGGAAGAAATAGTATGAGAGCAGAGAACTCTGTAGTAGTTATAGGTTTTATACTATAGGATTGTAGTGCGGCGGCATCATCCTTTAGTACGGAGAGAATAGACTCGAAAATTAGAGGAAGAACAGTAGCGGTACGATTATGAAGATGTGGGAGACATTGGGGGCCGCGTAAATGAGAGGAGATGTTGTCGGGGCTCCTCGATGTCGGAGTAGTTAGGAGGATCCAATGATGTCCCAAAGAAAACACCGGAGTCCATAAATACTACTGTAGTAGTACTAGTATCTGATTGGTTTGGTTTGGTTTGGTTTGGTTGATTCGGTGCCTAATTTATCCGGCTGGCATTTTCGGAATTCCCGAAATTACATACTTATGCTTTGGGGTTCGGCGGAGTCGTCTCAGATTTGAACTGGCGGTTTTTTTTTTATTCTTATCAGTTGTCGTTGTTTGGCTTGCTCTGTAATTGGATTTTTTGTAGATGCTGTATGGCAGATATTAATGAACTGATTTGGTCTTTCAATTGAAAAAAAAATTTAGTTTCACAGTTCTAAAATGAAAATTGATTTTGGCACTTCAGTTTTAACTATTGACACTCCACTCTTTATTTTGAACATGTGAGAAAACAAAACTAAAAGTGGAGTGCCATTAACTAAAAATGAAGTGTCAAAATTACATCCCTTTTAAAATAGCCCTCAAAAAATATTAAATTTAGCATCTGTGTTATGCCCTCCCTCCATCCCAATTTGGATAGTACCTTAAAAAAATATCTGTCATGTTTAAAATTAAATAAATTACCTTCTTTGTAATTTTTAAAAAATTTAACACCAAAATTTAAAGAATTAATCAAGATCTTTAATTTAATGTGAAGAAAATCTATAAATTATGTACAGAACTCCTTAATTTTTTTCGCGAGAAACTATAATTTTGGAACTGAGTGAGTATGTGTTTTCTTTCTGTTTATTGTTTCATTATTTTGGATGACTTTATTTAAATAAAAAAAATTATCTAAACAAATGGCAAAACTAGAGTGTAGGGGTGCGAATCAGAGAGCCCTGCAGATCAGCAACCACGTTCGGCTAAACATTTGCGGGATTGCACGTGGCGGGCCGGCACATGGTTGCATCTAGGAGTGACAAATTGGACCCAAAGCCATTATTCAACCCAAATAAATCCACTAAAAAATGGACCCAGTCTAACACATTTATTGGTTGGGTTAGAATGGGCCCAACCCATCTTATTCACTTATTAATTGGGTTTTAATTGGATCAACTAAAATGACCCAATAAGACATGAACATGACAAAAAAAAAAAAACCTTCATCTGATTCTCCTCCTTCTCTCGACCCCTCTCTCTCTCTCTCTTCATGTACGTCTTTCTCTCACCTCCTCCTCCTCCTCCTCCTCCTCCCTCCCTCCCTCCCTCCCTCCCTCCCTCCCTCTCTCTCTCTCTCTCTCTCTCATTTCTGTGTTCGGCACTATCCCATCCCAGAGCAAGCTAATTAACCACACAAATCGTTCAACTGTTACATCAATCGCCTATGTGACTTGGTTAATTCCTTTGAATTATGAAATTCTAGCAAGATTTAACAAAGAACAGAAAAACCAAACAAAATTAAGTTAGCGATAATTATTTGTTGCTCACAAATGAGTATGGGCAGAGCCAGAGTTCTTGTTCACTTGGGTCAAAATTCTCTATGAATTTTGCACACAGATGAGAGAGCCAGAGTTCATTACCACGTTCGCAAATATTCTCCCTCTCTCATCTGTGTTTCGTTCAGACTCTAGATAACAATTTTGTTCAAACTTTTGTGACTTGTTGATTCGTCTAGACGAGAGAAATTGGAAAAGTAAAATTTTTTTATCAAAACTCATAATTTTTTGAATAAAGACAAAAAATAAGTCAAAAAGAAAACTTATTTTACTTTTTTTTTTTTTTTAAACATTATGAGTTTCGATCAAAATTTTATACTTTTCTAATTCCTCTCGCTGAGACGAAACAATAAGTCACAAAAGTTTAACGCAAAACTAGCAAATGCAAAAAAAAATTTAAAAAAAATTGAATAAAGACAAAAAAAAAAAAAAAAAAGGTTACTATGTCACTTATGAAGCCAAATCCACCTAAGTGTACAGGGTAATTTGGTCATTTAAGTAGTAGAGTATGTTAATTTTAGTGTACATGGATATTTTAGTCATTTAAATTTACAAGGGTAATATGGTCATTTTAGTGTACATTGATATTTTAGTCATTTTAAATTTTAGTATATAGTAGTATGTAATTGGGCTAATGGTGGGTTGAGTTTGTTTTTAAATAAATAGATCGGGCTGGGTATGGGTAACTAGACTCATAAGTAATGGGTCTAAATAGGTCATTGACCTATTAAAGACCCAACTCACTTACAACTTACTCAATTTAGCTCAAACCTGTTCATTTGCCACCCCTAATTGCACCCTGGCACACCAAGCGATTAGGACATGCAACTAACGTAAAGTTACTTGAGAGTTAAGTCAGGAGATTCTATTTCTACATAGTAAAATCCAAGTAAATTACATGCAGAGGAACGCTGTTCCTACTAACCCAAGACATATGATGGATTTCTAATCTCAATCAAGGACTTACTATTCTTCGGATTTGCGTTATACATTCAGGGGTTGCCCTAGTGGTAAAGGCAAATGACTGACTTTGGAAGTACTCCTTTTATTCAGGGATTCGAATCCCCACCGAGTGAGTACCCTGATAGTAAGTGGGGGGTCGTGACTAGTGTGACCGCGCTAGTTCCCTTGAGGTTTGGCTTGCGCAGTTGGGTCCAATTGTGGCTCGGTTGTAGGGTTGTTCTTCAATTATAAAAATAAAAAAAAAAGTAACATTTTGTTAGAGCATCTCCATTCCTTACTCAAATCTTGATTCAAACTCAAATTTGAGTAAAAATCATCAAAAGCCCTCCTCTACTTCTTACCCAAACCTATACCAAATTTTAGAGGTGTCAAACGGGTCGGGTCGGGTCGGCACGGGCACGACACGAGCACGGCACGTTTGGAGGCGGCACGACACGGCACAAGCACGGATTAATCCTCGAAAGGCACGGAACGGCACGGTCGTAGTGGGCACGCGACATGGCACGGGCATGAAAGTGAGCGGGAACGACACGGGCACGGAACGGAAGTTGGCTTGGCACGGCACGGCACGGCACGATCTTAGATGGGCACGGCACAAGCCCGGGACGAAAGTGGAATGGGGCACGAGTCACAACATGGCACGACAAGGTTCTAGCCAGGCACGGCACGGCACGGCACGAGGGACGCGGCACGGCACGGGCACCAAAGTGAGGGGGAACGACACAGGCACAGCACGGAAGTTAGTTTGGCACGGCACGGCACGGCATGGGCACGACACAGAAGTGGGATGGGGCACGAGTTGTGATACGGCACGACACGGTTCTAGTCAGGCACAGCACGGCACGGGCACAACACGGTGTCGGTTCTCATCAGGCACGGCACGACACGAGGCATGGAAAAACCAAAAAAAAATTATGTTATTAAATAAATAAGGGATTTTAGATTATAGTTTACTTTATTTCTGTGTATTTTTTGATAATCCAATAATTTATTAATCTTTTTCTTTTATTTAAGTAAAATAAGATTTTAAATTTTTTTATATGATTAAGAAATTTTGAATCAAAAATCAAACATAAAAATAATTTGGAGAGTAAATGAGAGGATGTTGTAAATCATGACGGAAATAGTTAAAAATAAATTGTCTGATATATGAATAAAAATAAAGGGAATGATTATTTTCTTCTTCTTTTTTTATATATTTGCACTCCTTTTTATTTATCTCGTGAATTTATCTCAATATCTTTCCATTATTTGTATGTACACGCATCAAAAGACAAAGCAATATTTAACATTGATAAGGTCTAAAAATATTAGTGCAAAACAATCCCAGCAAGGCAGCAAGTCCCTTTTTTCATCTTAGTGGGGCAATTTCAATAGGTAGACGTAGTAGTGTTTTATCTAATAAGATTTTTTATAAATAAAAAAAAAGACAGAGAAAATAAATAAGGAAAAAAAACTAATTTTTTTTTTAAAAAATAATCTCTATGGACTATGGAGTTTGAACCCAAGTCCTTGGAGACTTGACACACATCTCAAACTACCAAGGCCAACAATCTTTTTGTATTTATAATTAAAAGTTAGAATATATATTATATAATTCTATTCTATAAAATGGGTCTCTTGTATGCTAGACACACACAGTGGCGGACCCAGAAATTCTGTATACTGGGGGGCGGGATACTTATTATTCACAATCTTAAAAAATATTTCTCTATATATATAGCACTAAATTATCGTTCAATCATTGAATATTGATCACTCATTCTATTCCGCAATCGATTTTTGACAATCTTCATAGCTGAAAATACTCTTTCGACTGTCAAAATAAAGGAAAGATGTAGAACAAAAATGGGGAAATAAATAAAAGAAATGGAACCAAGTATGAAGAAATAAATGAAAGAGAGAACAAAAAATATATACATATATAAACAGAATGGCACGCTTGGGATTTGAACCCAGGCTCTTTTAACCTTGCACAACGAGCATAACCAAGCAGCCACACTGATGCTTTGTACACGAGCGAAGGAAACTTGTATAATAATTTTACTTTTTTATCTTTTTTTAAAGGCGTGGGTCCACACGATTGCGACACAATTATGACGATCCATACTGTTCATTTTGTTGTTCTCGGTATTTTAATCACTCTCGCAAATTTTCAGGTCTATCAGGTTTTAGAAGCTCTTTCATCGGGACATATATTCATTAATAAGAATTTTGATGTTATGTACGATGAAGTATATAACGATAACCAATTTACTTCATTTTTTGCACGAATAATAAAATTACTCTCACATAAAAGGTAGACGGTTCTGATTTTCAAATAACACCTCAGGCGGCCCTCAAGTGGTGCATTATAGGACTTTAACGCTTTTGAAAGCACAAAATGTGTTCTGATCACGTGATTTCCGACATCCGATTATCACCAATTTATGGGAGAGTAATAAATTTGATAAGATCTTAAATTGTAATGGTTTAGATCAAACATTTGAAAAAATGAGTCTGCAGCTACCTTTCAAATGTATACATCGAACTTATCTGGTTATAGACCAATGTATTCTGCTATAGTTCAATGTATGCTAGCCACACGATTGCGACACAAGTATGATGATCCATACCATTCATTTTGTTTTTCTCCGTGTTTGAATCACTCTCGCAAAAATTTGGGTCTATCGGGTTTTGGAAGCCCTTTCATTGCAACGTAGATTCATTAATAGGGAATTTGACGTTATGCATGATGAAGTATATAACGATAACCAATTTACTTCATTTTTTGCATGAATGATATAATCACTCCCACATAAAAGTTAGACGGTTCCGATTTTCAAAAAACATCTCGGGCGGCCCTCAAGTGGTGCATTATACGACTTTACGCGAAATTTTCTTTATTGAGTGCATATGTATTATGGTGCGACTATTGCACATGATCACACACTAGTATAAATAGAAAGCGATGAGAGGCGAAAGCCCTAGCAGCCCACTCGCTTCTCTCGGTATCTCTCACTGTCATCTCAGCGTCTCTGACCTCTCGACGTCTCTCTCTCTCACTCTCAGCGTCGCTCTCTCTCTAGTTGAGCCACTCAAAACCCCATTTTCCTTTAGCTTTTCATCATTCATCATCTCTTGCAGGTAACCATTTCGAACAATTTTTTGCATAATTACGAGAGGTTTATCTTTTTCACATCTCTCCATATCATGTTCTCCACTACGTTTGGTTGCTTACCCACTGTCTATGGCCAAAAAATTCGTGGATACAAGCAAGGAAAGGCAGCTGGAATGGCTTCTTTGCAACACACAATGTGTGGCCCGTGATCCTCGTTCCGTCTCCTTCCTTCACTGGTCTAGTGGTTGCCTACACAATGAACGCATGACTAAGACCTGGCCGGGGGTTGCCCGGCAAGGCCCTCCGGCAAGAGGATGAGTACGTGCAGAGAGAGGGAAGAGACTAGGGTTTTGAGTGAGTATTTGCGTTGTGAGTGCGTACCTTCCCAGAGGCGCTATCCTTTGGCATTTATATAGCCTTCCTGACTTGTTCTCCAAGCACGGGCACGTGCCTTGCTCGGGCCAAGCGGCGTCATCGTGACATCACCGGATAGATCTGGTAACCGCTTTGGCGTGAGCTGGCATGCTCCATGTGCGCTCACGTTTATCTGGTGTAACCGCTTCCGCGCATGGGCGGGTGCATGGCTACGCAGGTGGCCGAGCCCAGTAGGTCATGAGGCAGGCCGAGCCTGGGGGAGGCCGAGCCCGGAGGAAATCGGGCTTAAGCGAGTATTGTCAGTGGAGCCACCTGCGAATGGTAGCCGAGCTTGACGTAGATCTTCCTAGTCGCCGGACGCAGGATAAAGGCAGAGCCGACGAAAGGCGTGCCTCGGCTCAGGCCGAGCACGGGAGGAGCAAGTCCACTGCCCTCACGGCAGCCGAGAGTGGCGAAGGAGCGAAGGTGGTCTCGATAGAATCCGTAGCTAAGCTCGGGCTGCTACAATAGCCCCTCAATATCAACCGTTTGCCGAGCGCACGGTTGATATTGATGTTTAAACTTTGGCCGAGCGTACTCAACGCCGAACGTGCCCCTAGTCGCCTGGTAGGAAGTTGCCGAGCCCAAGCGCTTTTCTGCAAACCATCACAGAAGAGGACCAATGGAGATACGCCAGATGTTTCTCCTGGTTAAGTACGGTTGACAGGGAGACTGCTGGTAAGCGTGCAGCCCTGCAAGTTTAGCCTGTCGCTGCCACGTGTCGAACCTTTATTGGCTAGCCGCTTGGCGGTGTAATGAGTTGGGCGGGAAACTCAAGTTTCCAAACCCTAACTCTATATAAGGGGCAACGAGAGGAGAAAGAGAGGTTACAAACTCTCTCTCTCTAGAACTCCATAGCCAGAGCTCCGTTCGACGTCTGTTCATCCCTCAGCCTTGATTCCCAGCGGATTCTTCACCAGATCTCATCGAAATCTTCAGGTAAACGCTCGACCCTTGCTTCTCTTTGCATTTTTGCAGTTTTTGTGCCCTTTTCCGTTACTTTCTTTGGTTTCTTGGATGTTTTCTGTTCTGTGTGAACAGTACGAGGGCTGAGATGAACGACTGTTCATCTCCGCCTTCAACATGTTCTTCCGAGCCCCAGCAAAGGTGCTGGTTGGCTTGGAAGGTGTTGGGATGTGCCGAACATGTCGCGTGCCGAGCCCGACTCTATGAGTTGGCAGGGTTTGGCCGACGCCGAACCCGGTGGTTAGAGTCTTAGATTTCTCCCGAGCTTGAGTCTCTGTGTGACGAAGATAGGGTGGGCCAGTAGGGTAGCCGAACATAGGAGATCCTCATCCGTCGCCGACGATAAGGTTTCTCATCGTTTGTTTGTGTTTGATAGGTCTGGCTCACCCAATCATAGTCATCTCTTCCGACTCTGAAAGCTCAGGGGACGATTCTACAGCCTCGCTTATTCGCGAGTGCGTGGAGAGATACAGAAGCCGACGCCAGAACTCTTCCATTGCTTCAAATATGTCCGACACCAGTGATTCAAACGCCGAGCGGGTATATGAATACGGAGACGACGAGTTCATTGTTGAGCCTGAAATTTCGTTGACGCCGTCAACGCATTCCGAGGCCGAGCCCCAACTTCGGCCCTAGGCCGAGTCTAGGTTGCACCCTCCTGTCGTCGATACTCCCACTGAGCACAGCGAGGCTCAATCCGAGAACAATGAGGTCGCCGACCTTTACGAGAAGGGACAGGTTTGCCCACACGCCCATTTCTTCAGTGGAGACCCTAGGGAGTACCAAAACTTTTGCCGAGAATACAGCATTCCTGACGACGTTGTTGTTAGTCAAGTGGCTAGCAACAGAATAAAGGACAAGAGGGAGCACCATCCCGAGCATATCACTGTCCCCCTGATGGCGATATGTGAGGCTGGGTTAAGGTTTCCCCTTCGTCCATTCTTGAGGGAAATTCTTGCTCGGTTCAGCATCGTCCCCCACTATTTCGCCGTCAACAGCTATAAGATAGTGATGTCAGTGATAAAGCTGAAGGAGCTCCATGACTTGGAGTTCACCGTCGCCGATCTCTTCCATACGTACATTATGTCTAGGCACGGTCAGACCGAGCGTAGATACTTATCGACGCGCAGCAAGAAGCAACCGTTGGTAGACGGCCTGCCCGACACTGACAAGTGGGCCAACTTTTATGTCGAAGTTAGTGGTAATTTTGAGTTCGGCGACCAATCTAACCGTAGATTTAGCGTCCCAAAGATCAAGGACTTCAGAGGTACTTTGATTACTTTCGCCGTTGCCGAACACGTTTACTTGTAAAAATTTTCAGCCCCTGACCGTTGTTTGTTCTTGCAAATCATCGAGCCATCACAAAGACTCAACAGTCTTTGTCCGTCGAAAGGCACGTTGATATTCTCCTTTCCCAAATTTGCAGAGACGCGCCGACATTGCTTGGTTACGAGCCGTCTTACAAGGGGAAGCTAAGGAGAAGAGGAAAAGAGGCGGGACCGAGCAAAGAGGGCCGAAGCCGAGGAAAGAAGGCGGTGCCAAGTGGGGTCGGCAAACAACCGAGGATAAAGCTGCCGACCTTCAAAAAACCGGCTAAGTACTGGTTCGGAGACAGCCAGCAGTCCGAGCTTCCAGGTATCGACGTCCCTCTTCAGACAGTCATTCCCGAGCCCACCGGCAACATGGGCCGACGCAACGTCGTTCGGGTCAATATCAGGGACGGGAAAGCCGTCCAACAACAGTTTGGGTTGGCCGAGCCTGCTGAGAAGAGGCAAAAGTTAACCCACGATTTCTTCCCGAGCAAGCCATCAAGTACTCGTCCGGGCGTCCAAGAAAGGACTAAGTCGTCGGCGGCTGGTGGCTCAAAGGCAGCCCCAAGTCCGATGGCCTCGTCTGGCGGTGCCGCTGCTCAGGAGTTCGCTCCTTCTTACGCCCTTGCCGAAGGCAGGGTAGTCACGGTGGAGGATTCAGTTAAGACTGAGCCTCAGCTGGCCGCTGCTATGCTCTAGGGTCTTGCCTTGCCGAAGGACATGGAGAAGATTCCTGTAGGGCTCCAGTTCAGGTACACCCCGTCCCCAGTTCCTTTTCCTATCCCCAGTTCTCGTCTTTGGATGCTAACGTTCTATCTGTTTAATAGGCTGGGCAGGCCTTACTCCGCGCATCCAAGGATGCCGAACTCGTTGTAGCCGAGCGTGCTCGATTTCATGAAGACTTGAAAGTCGAGCGTGAGAAGGTTAGGAGTTACAGAGGTAGCTTGAAGATGGCCAAGGCTCAGATCGCCGAGCTCGAGAAGGAGAGGGATGAGATGGAGGACAAACTGAAGAAGGCCGAACTTGAGGTGGCCAAGGTGTTGAGGAGAGAAAAGAGGAAGATGAAGGAGGTGGATGGGGCGGCGTACCAAGCTGGATTTGACCGAGCAGGTGCCGAGTACATGGGGGATGCTCGGTCGATGGTAAATGATGCCATAAGGATGAGGGTCCCCATTGCCTAAAGGACGGGGTATAAGGACGGCGTAAAGGCCGCTTGTGGAGTGATGCAGTCGGGTGCCGATGCTCACTTGATGAAATCAATCCCAGCCCCCAAAACTCCCGAGCTCGTTCTACCATACACTGAAGAAGAGTGTGCGCCCCTTCCTCCTGAGGAATTCCCCGAAAGTGAAGACGAGGTGGAGGACCTTACTTTGGACGACGCCGACGTCGGAGGTGGCTCTGGTGGAGGAAAGAATGGTAAGTGTCTTGACGAGGCTGCTCGGGTTGCCGATCCAAAATCTGTTGCCGACGCCGAAGATGCTGGGATGAACGTTGATGGGGGCGCTGTAGCCGGGGACAATGTTGGTGCGTCAAGAGTTAGCACTACCATTGCCGAGGCTGGTGCTAATGTTGATGAGGCTACTGAAGGCTGAAGGAGAAACACTCGCAGGTGCCGGTTTTTGGGTGGCCGGTCACCGTAGTTAATCAGCCCGTTACTTTCGTACTACGTTAATTTTTTCTTGTACTTGAACTTTTTTGGACCTGGACGGATCCGAGCTCGGATTTTGCCGTGCCAGATGTAAATGCTGTTGAATGTAAATGTTTTGACGAACTTATATTGCTGAATTTGAATGCATTATGTTTCCTTTTTTATGGATACTCCACTTTTGCACTGTTTTTTCCTTTACTGTTTGTTTGCATCGTTTCATTGTCTGGCCGAGCCTGACAAATTGCTTGGTATTGTTTGAAGTAGATATCCGTAGCCCCCACTTTGGTTTAGGGTCGGCTATGTAGTGGGATTGTGGCTGAGCCTTGACCAAAGTAGAGTAGGAAAAGTAGGTGTGACATGCCGAGCGTGTTGAGGCGCCTAGTTGAAATGCCGAGAATTGTTTACTGCCTGGAACTGTAACATGGGTTCGGCAGAATGTCAGCCCCTAGGCGAGGTTTAGGTGATGTAATGTTTGTGGGTGGCTTGCTCACCAAATGTGAGTGTAACCGGGCCGTGGCCGACCTTACTGTCTTGCCAAGCCGAACCGGAGCCCAAAGTCCAGCCAAAGTGTGTTTCTCTGGGCTCGGTGGACCTGACGTCCAGTTTGCTTCTTGGGGCGGTCAAAGTGGCCGAAGCGGGTGGCATAAGAGCCGTTTGTGGGTGTGACCGAGGTTAGCGTTTGTGGGTGGCAAAGGTAGCCGAAGGGAAATTGTAGATGAAAATAAAATTATGTTGCAAAATAAAGAGTTTCCTTCCATTCAATGAACAGGAAGTACAAGTGGAAAAGGAAAAACTCAGGCCGAATGCCAACAAAGAAAACAAAAATAGAAAGCGGCCGACGCCGAATATGAGGCACTGTGTTGGGGTCCTCTACATGTACGCCTTCTTGAGGTTCTGTGCATTCCAAGGGTTAGTGAGAACCTTCCCATTCATGTCCTCAAGCATGTTGGCGCCTTCACCAGCAATTTTGACAATACGAAAAGGCCCCTCCCAATTGGGTTTGAATTTTGTTTTCTTGCTAGCTTGAACAACTTTTCGCCAGACCAAGTCGTCTGGCTTGAATTTCTTGACCCGCACGCTTCGGTTGTAACCTTTTGCCACTTGTTGCTGGTACTCGGCGAGCTTCAGACGAGCGTCATCTCGCTTCTCTTCAGCCAAGGTCAGTTCTTGTGCCACAGCATCATTGTTTGTAGTAGGATCGAATGTCTCTGTCCTGAGAGTTGGAAATTTAGACTCCAACGGGATCACAGCCTCCATGCCAAATGCCATTGAGAATGGTGTTTGGTCGGTGGAACACCGTGGTGTAGAGCGATAGGCCCATAAGACGCGGGATAATTCTTCAGCCCATTTGCCTCTTTTGGAATTCAGCCGGCGTTTGATGCCAGCGCAGACCGTCTTGTTTGTTGCTTCGGCCTGGCCATTCCCTTGGGGGTATGCGGGCATAGAATTGAAAAAGCGAATCCCAAACTCAGCACAAAGGTTGGTGAGGTCCTTGCCAACAAACTGAGTTCCGTTGTCAGAGACAATGGCATAGGGGACGCCGAACCTGGTAACGATGTTTCGCCAGACAAATCATCGGACGTCAGCTTCAGTTGTCGTTATTAGAGGTTCCGCTTCCACCCACTTTGAGAAATAATCCGTTGCTGTGATTAAGAACTTGAAGCCGCCAGGAGCTGTTGGAAGCTTTCCCACGATATCGAGCCCCCATTGTGCGAAGGGCCAAGGACTTGTAATGGGGGACAGGTTCTGGGCCGGCTGCTTGGGGATAGGAGAGAAAAGCTGGCACGGTCAGCATCTGCGGACGACGTCTTCGCAATCCTTCTTCATGCTCCTCCAGAAGTATCCTTGGCTCATGGCGCGTTGACAGAGGGAGCGGCCGCCGGAGTGGCAGCCGCAGCTGCCTGAGTGAAGCTCCGCTAGGATTTTGGGCACTTGGGCGGGGTGGACAACGAGGAGATACGGTCCGGAGATGGATTTTCTATAAAGTTGGCCGCTGTCGGAAAGCCAGTAATAGGCGGCCATGTTTCGCACGCGGTAAGCCTCCTTCTTGTCTGTGGGTAGGATGTCGTGCTTGAGGAACGCAACGATATCATCCATCCAGCTGGGACCGAGTTCGACATTGAGGACCTCTGGGGTGGGCTCAAAAGATGGGCTGTCAATGCTGCCGAAGTTGATGGTTTTGAATTCGGAGGTTTTTGATGCTGATGCGAGGCCGGCAAGTGCATCGGCGTGGGCGTTGTGCTCGCGATTAATTTGCTCGATACTGAAATTGCTGAAGTTGGAGATGAGCTCGGCTGCGGCTGCCTGGTACTTCGACATTCAAGGGTCCCGAGCTTCGTAGTCGCCGAGTACTTGATTGACGATGAGTTGGGAGTCACAAAAGACAACAACACTGGTGGCCTTCATTGCAATGACTGAGCGGAGGCCGGCGAGTAGGGCTTCATACAGCTTCATTATTGGTGGCGGGGAAGTCGATGGTGATAGAGCTTTCGTGAAGTGTTCCACAAGGGGAAACCAAGGCCGGCTCCATTGCTGTTGGAAGCCCCATCGACGTGGATTCGCCAGGTGTCGCCTTGGAAGAGGTGCCACGGCTTGTGTTCGGGAATGTGCTCTGCTATGGCTGGCATTGGGGCAGTGAGCACTGCCGTGTCCTCTGGGGTGAGCTCTGCGATGAAGTCAGCCAATACTTGGCCCTTGATCGCGGTCCGTGGCTCGAAGCGAATGTCAAAGTTTGCCAGTTCGATGGCCCATTTGGAGACACGATTAGAGAGATCCGCCTTCCGAAAGAGGGCTTTGAGAGGGTGCTCTGTTAACACAGTGATCGTATGGGCCTGGAAGTATGGCAGCAGTTTTCGAGCCGCTGAGACTAGGGCTAGAACGAGTTTCTCCAGAGGAAGATAACGGGTTTGCGCAGGAAGAAGTGTTTTGCTGGTGAAGTAAATGGGCAAGTCATTGGCCGCTTCCCGTCGAAGGAGTGCCGAGCTGACGGCATGGGAGGAGACGGCAAGATACAAATAGAGAGTCTCGAATTCCTTTGGTTTCACCAGCAGCGGAGCCGAGCATAAGTATGCTTTGAGTTCGGCCAAAGCGATGTCGCAGTCTGGTGTCCACTCGAAACTGCGACGGCTTTTGCCCTTCAAAGCATGGAAAAAGGCGTGGCACTTGTCAGAGGATTTGCTGATGAACCGGTTGAGAGCTGCCGCCATCCCTGTAAGTCGTTGTACTTCTTTGATCGTTTTGGGAGGCCGTAGGTCGTTAACAGCTTTGATTTGGTTGGGGTCGGCCTCGATGCCTCGCCTGGTGACTAGATGTCCAAGAAATTTTCCCGCGCTCACGCCGAACGCATATTTTTCGGGGTTCAGGCGGAGTTTGTGGAACTTAAGAACGTCGAACACTTCCTTTAACTCCCGGAGATGATTAGACTCCTTCTGGCTTTTAACAACAAGGTCGTCGATATATGCTTCCACGGTGTGGCAGATTTGCTCGCTCAGCATCTTGAATATTGCGCGGTTGAACATTGCGCCAGAGTTTTTGAGGCCGAATGGCATGACACGGTAACAGAAAATACCGTAAGGAGTGATGAAGGCCATTTTCTCCATGTTGTCTGGGTCCATGGCTATCTGGTGATAGCCATGGTAATCATCGAGGAAGCTTAGCCGGGCGTGCCCCGCCGTTGCGTCGACCAGTTGGTCAACCTTTGGAAGTGGGAACCAATCCTTTAGGCAGGTGTCGTTGAGGTTGGTGTAATCCACGCAAACTCGCCACTTGCCATTCTTCTTCTTAACAACCACCGTGTTGGACAGCCAGGTTGGATACTGTACTTCTTGGATGGCGTTGGCCTCCAGCAACCGTTTCACTTCGTCGACAACGGCGTCGGCATGTTCTGTGGCCGAACGCCGCGCTTTCTGTACTATAGGCTTTGCATCCATCTTGACGTTGAGTGAGTGGCAAATGAAGTTAGGGTCAACCCCTGGCATTTCGTTGGGTGTCCACGCGAAGACTTCCATGTTGTCCTTCAGGTATTTGAACATTTCTACTCGGTCGGTGTCGCTGAGGGAGGAACTGAACAAGAAGAAGCGGGAACCATCCTCATTGATGGCCATGGGGATGAGCTCCTCTTCGGCTTTGTCCTCAGCTCTCTGGCCGACGTCGTCAACCACGGCCATGTCTGGGACTTCAACCCATTGCACTTGTTTTGCCCTTGCGGAATTGTGGACGGCTGAAACATAGCACTTCTTAGACTGCCACTTGGTCGCCGCGCAGGTCCTCCTGTCGGGCACTGGCGCCGATGAAGCGGATGACCTGGTGGTAAGTTGATGCAATCGCTTGCATGCTATGTAGCCAAGTTCGGCCGAAAATGGCGTTGCACGGGCTCGGCACGTTGACGACGATGAACTCGACGCTCATCGTTCTTGATCGGACAACGACTGGCAAGAAGATTCGACCGAGTGGCCAGACTGGTGCCCCATTGAATCCGACTAGTGGTACTTCAGTGGGTTGGAGGGCTGACTCTGGGAGGTCGAGCTTCTTGAACAAGTCATAGTACATGACCTCCGCGGAGCTTCCTTGATCAATAAGGACCCGTTTAACATCGTGGATACCAATTTGCACGGTGACGACCAGAGCGTCGGAATTTGGGGTTTGAACGAACTCAAGATCGCGCTCGGTGAATTATATGGTCCACTTGGGTAGTTCGTCTGGGCGCGGGCGTTTGGACCCAGGTCCTACCGCAAGTACCTGTTTAGAAGTGGAGGCGCGATCGAGGTCCGCCCGGAGATGTGTTTCGGATTCTCTTGTCACTGGGCCGTGGATGACGTGTATCATCGGCCTTGGTTCGTTGGGGTTGGGATTTCCAGTAGGTAGACGGGCGGGCATTTTTGAGCGGTCGATGTACTGATCGAGATGGCCTTGGGCCGCCAGACGTTCCAATAGTGCCTTGTACGGAGCACACGCCGTCGTGTAGTGGCCGAGCTCGTTATGATACGAGCACTTTTTCCTTGGGTTTTGGTCCGCCTGTCCATTGTCCGTGCCAAGCTTGCCTTGCGGCCACTCGAACCACGGTTGCCGCATGATCTCCTTCAGGAAAGACCAGATAGGTTCTTTGAAGTGGGTGGTTTCGGCCACGTAGTCGTGCTCTTTTGGTTGGCGCTTCTTCCCCTCTTTGATGTTGTGGACTTGCTTCTTTTGCTGGGGTTGTTGAATTGCAATTGTTGTCGGCAGCTGAGAGGCTGTCGTCGGCATAAAGGTCGTTGAATTGGGAATCCCCTGAGCGGCTCTGTCTTCGTAAAATTCTTCCAGGGCGCAGAATCGTTCTACAACCCGCATTAACTCTCCCATGCCGTGCGGAGGTCGAATAGCCAGCTCGTCGAGTATCTTGCTACCGGACTCCAACCCATTCCTGAAGGTGCGCGCGGCCCAGTATTTGTCGATTCCAGGGATTTCGTTGAAAAGCTGCCAGTAATGCTCGGCGTACTGTCTGAGTGTTTCACTGGGGATCTTCCTCATCTGGGATAAGGATTCCGGCTCTTTGGCTGTCCGGTTACTGGTGATAAAGCGAGTGTTGAAGGCGCGTTCAAGATCGGCCAGGTTCCGTATGGATCCAGCGGGCAACTTGTTGAACCACTGGAGTCCAAGGGAGCCGAGGCTGGACGGGAACGCCTTGCATTTGATTTCGTCTTTGGTAGTGCACAGCTCGATGGTTTGGCGGAAGTGGATCAGGTGAGTGTAGGCTTCACAAGTGCTTGGATCAAACTTTGTGAATTTCGGCAGGTGGAAGTTGGGTTCGGCCAGTGTGTTGTTGATGTGGGAGGTGAAGGGTGAGACACTGAGGTCTTTGAGCTGCCGCTCAAACCCTGTACGCGGCGGTTTGCCGAGCTCGTCCGTCCGCGTCCGCTTTGGGTACTTTTCTTTCTCCGAAGGTTTTTCGCGTGCTCGGCTGCGAAGCTTGTCCCGTAGGTCTGTCTATGCCCGATGGGGGTGGCCAACCGACTTTTCCCCGTCGCCACAGGCTTTGTTTTCGTTCTCCACCCCATCGATTCGTACGCCTTTCCCATTCCGCCGAACGCGGTTTTCAGTATCCAAGTTTTCTGGTGGGATCCCCCCAAGTCGTTCAGAGACGTGGCGCCAGGTCTCGATGGAATCTCGGCTTTGGCGCGAGGCCGTCGTGCGTGAGAACTCCGCGCGACCAGTCGAGTACGTACTCGTGAAAGATTCGGTGTCCCTTGTGTGGGTCGCTCGTGATGGAATTTCGAGCGGTGCGTTTCAGATGTTGTTGGTCGTTTGTAGAGGATGAGCTCCCTGGCGTCCCCCTTCTCTGGGGTAAACCCAAGGCGGTCTTTGGCAGAGACGCGGTGAACCGCCTCGTCGGGTTGCTCCCGTAGCGGGGGGGGGGGGAGGGGGTGGTGGAGGTGGAGGAGGTGAGTGAGGAGAGCTTCTTCGCGTCCGCCTTCCGCCTCCAGTGGATCTGGAGGCAGCTGGCGTTGCGACCTGCAGATGTTGTTTCATCTGGGCAACCTTCGCCCTCAACGCCGCCAGTTCGTTATCTCTTTCGTCATCCCGTCGCTGCAGGAGGCGGATGTAGGCCGCCGTTACGTCGTCTGCGGCCGGTGAGAGCCCGGAACTGGGGGGAGCGAGATGGACATGTGCCTTTCCGAAAACGGTGGGAGAATTACGTTTCCGCTGGCGTCCTTGGCCCCTGAAACGGTAACATCTTGTGGATCTCCGCCCATCGTGGTCGAGTTTTCGTCTGTTGTTGAAGAGGAAGGTGGTTTGGAGGAGGCGTTGAGCCGTTTGGATCAGAAGCTGAGAAGTTTCACATCGAGTTCACCAATTGTGTGGCCCGTGATCCTCGTTCCGTCTCCTTCCTTCGCTGGTCCAGTGGTTGCCTAGCTTTCTCTGCCTAGCCTACACAATGAACGCACGACTAAGACCTGGCCGGGGGTTACCCGGCAAGGCCCTCCGGTGAGAGGATGAGTACGTGCAGAGAGAGGGAAAAGACTAGGGTTTTGAGTGAGTATTTGCGTTGTGAGTGCGTACCTTCCCAGAGGCGCTATCCTTTGGCATTTATAGAGCCTTCCTGACTTGTTCTCCAAGCACGGGCACGTGCCTTGCGCGGGCCAAGCGGCGTCATCGTGACGTCACCAGATAGATCTGGTAACCGCTTTGGCGTGAGCTAGGCATGCTCCATGTGCGCTCACGTTTATCTGGCGTAACCGCTTCCGCGCGTGGGCGGGTGCATGGCTACGCAAGTGGCCGAGCCCAGTAGGTCATGAGGCAGGCCGAGCATGGGGGAGGCCAAACCCGGAGGAAATCGGGCTTAGGCGAGTATCGTCAGTGGAGCCACCCGCGAATGGTAGCCGAGCTTGACGTAGATCTTCCTAGTCGCCGGAGGCAGGATAAAGGCAGAGCCGACGAAAGGCGTGCCTCGGCTCAGGCCGAGCACGGGAGGCGCAAGTCCACTGCCTTCACGGCAGCCGAGAGTGGCGAAGGAGCGAAGGTGGTCTCGATAGAATCCGTAGCTAAGCTCGGGCTGCTACACACAAGTATCAATACCACAGTTTTATGCAAAAAAAGGGGCGATTTCCGTAGTGGGTGTTTCGGCTCTTCTGTCGTCACTACCGAGGTTCAGAACCATTGTGGGTTTCGCTAGAGGTAAAGTTGACAGTTCTTAGTGGAGATTTTTATACATCATGAACTGGAATTTGGTTTCGTTCTAGTTAGGTCACAGTTTGATGAAAACATGATAAAGAAAATTGAGGTGAATTTTTCATGGCACTTTGCTAATAAAACCGTGGGAATTAACATTTGTTATCTAATCAATGACGGGCTATTTAGTTTAGTGCTGATTTCCAGGAAAAATATTAGAATGCTGATGGTGCCTCCTGCATTCGCAGCAAAGTCGTGCTTATTTTTCACGGCAAGCATGCTCTTGGTCTTTTGGATTGTGATTATGCGGATATTGACAGATTGATATGTGTTGTTTACAATCACGGATGATTCTGCATATTAGGTGTTTGATAAAAGTACCAAACGAGTTTTGGTATTAATTAGCACAAGAATTTTAATCTGTGGGAGTCTTAAGTCCTACACCGTAGGAATCTTTGGTTCTAGTTCCAATTTTGTTGTTTCTACTTTCTCTTCTAGCCAATTTTTATGTGCTATTTCACAAGTTCAATTAAAGTTTCAATTGTTGTTTCTTGAAAAAACAGAAAGGGAGTAAAATGGCCTCCTATTCATAGAGTGGTCATGAGTGGCAATGGTACTGGAATTCCCCTTATTCGTATCGACAAAAGGTGCAATTAAGTTCTTTGAAATTGGCTTTGTTAGCAAACTCAATTTAACATTGATCTAGCTAGGCTTTATGTTTTCGGTTCAATACTCGGACCATGTAACATGTTTGATTCTTGAATTTATGTTTAAAACGCTTTCAGATTAATATAAGTTTAAATTCTGACTTTTTCAGTTAGTAAATGTGTTTTCCTTATCATTGCAGCATGATGAACTTGTACAGTTAGCAATGGGGAACAAATTCTAGGTGCCGTGCCATGTTATGCCAAACCTGAGGTGTAACGAAGCCAGGCTGAATATTGAGTTTGTTTCTAATTAGTATAATTAGTTTTATTTGATTGCATTGCTTAGCCGAGGTGGTGGCATAACCCCTTGCATATTCTGTTTGCTGAGTTGAGGTGGCGGCCTAGCCCCTCTTTTCTGTTAGTTTGTTAGTCTGTTAACTGTTTATTTGATTGCATTGCATGAGCGTTAATTTTTTGCACTATAAAAACATGTCCTTGGACTGGGAGGCAACCAAAAATTGAAATTAGTGATATATTCACTTGTCGTGGACGGTAAAACTGGCGTGGCTTGATGAGAATACATTTGTGAGAGCATGTGTTTTCTAGGGGGATGCACCTTGCATATAGGACACGGGATAATCATTACTCATTAGGATTGAAATATTGAATACTATGATATAGAAATTTAAGAACATTAGAGGCACCAACGCACTGGGCATCGGAATGTGTGTTTTTTGGGAAGATTTATTTTTGGACGAAAATCGGTTGGCGGTTGGTGATGTGTATACGAAAATTGATGGCATAACATGGCACGGCACGATGGAGGGCCGGCACGGCACGAACCGACAAAAAAGGCCTGGCCCGACAAAAAAGCACGGTACGGCACAACCCGACAAAAAAGGCATGGCCCGGCACGACACGAAAAAAAAGGCACGGCACGACACAACCTGGCAAAAAAGGCACGGCACGACCCAACCCAACCCAACAAAAAAGGCACGGCACGATGCGGCACGATTAATTAATCAGGCATGGCACGACACGACACGATTTTATAAAGGCACGGCCCGACAAAGCAAAATGGCCCACCACAGCACGGGCACGGGCACGGCACGGCACGACACGCCATGGCACGATAAAGTAAATGGGCACGGTACGGTACGACACGAAACACGGTTGGCACGAAAAAAAATGGCACGACACGGCACGACAGGCACGTTTGACACCCCTACCAAATTTGAGTTTTACTCAAATCTTCTACCAAATTTGATGTGAAGCAAAGCTTTTACCCAAATTTGGAGGTGATCGTGAAACCCTTCATTGGGCTATGGTTTCCCGAATCTAACTGGATCCCCAACTTCACCAGCATTTTCGGCACTCCCTCCCTCTCTCTCTCTCTCTTCGCTTTTGGTGTTGTTTTCCTATTTTCTCTCTCTAGCTAGATATATGTGTGGATTTGTCTGAGTTGTATAGTGTGGCTTCGTTTGGGGGAGAGGTGGGAATCCAACAAAAAAGAAGAGAGGAGAAGAGAGAGAGAGAGAGAGACCCCTAAGGTCTGGGATTTTGGTGGTGATGGTGGTGAATGACTGAAATTTGACTAAAATGTGAGTTCATGAGTGAAAACCTTCATACCAAATTAAACTTTTATCCAAATTGTTACTCAAACTTGAATAAAATTTTGAGTAAGGAAGGGAAATGGCCTTATGAGGTGCAATTCCGTTTTCTTTTCAAATGTTTTTTTCAAAAAAAATGTAATTTTAAGCTTAAATTAATGAAAATAAAAAAAAATTTAAAATTTTTTATACCGTTTAAAAGATCTCAATGAGATTTATTAAATAAGATCCATATTTATAGAAAATTTATTTGCGTAAATACATAATTTTTAAATTTAAAACTATCTTCATTTTCTAAAAATTCTTATTTTAAAAAACCGGAGCATATCTGAGATAGCAATATGGGCGAGATATTTAATTTAATTTACTTTAATGGAGTGATGGGAATGAATGAAGGAGATGCTGTGGGGCCTCCTCCTCCTCCTCGATTTCCGAGTAGTTAGGATCCAAACCCAATGATGTCCCTCCCAAGGACAGGATAGAATGCTCGTGACTCCTGTCCCATTTTACTTTTGGCTTGCTGCCTTTATCCAGCTGCCAATTGACGAAAAATGCTAAATGCAAAGAAAAGACGTTTAAAGTATATATAAACGGCTCAGATGTACTGTACAGTGAATATGAGTCATTTGTGTATACTTTAAAGGTTTTTTTCTTTGTCAATTTTCTTTGTCTCTAGCACTCCACATTTAAAAAAGGAAATGGATACTCTCCCAGGTCCTCATTTTTATGCTTTGTTTAGATGGAAATTTGAAATTTTTTTTCTCAACTCAAAAATCACTCATTTTCTTTATCTTCAATAAGTATTTTATTTTTTTCACTCATTATCTTTAAAAAAAATTTAAAAATTCTTAAAAACACATCCAAACACAACATTAATTACTCCAATACACGAGACAATTCAAATCGCGATTTTTTGACAATTTTTTACCTGCAAGATTAGTCTCTTAACAATAAAAGATGAGAAAATCATCAATTTTCAACACCCAATTACAAACGATAAGCGGTCGAAACTTGCCCTACGCGGTCCAATTTAAAATATGGATCGAGGAGGATCTGAACCCTTTTCTGAATGCACAAAGAAAATATCTTCAATTCCATAGCTTTTTGAAATTAGTCTTCCAAATTTCTCAACATCTGTTTTCTGTTAATTGCTTCATTTTTCGGATGAATTTCGCAAATAAAAAGATTGATCCAAAAAAATGGCTAAATGCATGGGCGGAGGTACTATATGGTTACGTGAGTGACCCCACTGAGTTGTAAACTTTTATTTGAATATATATTATATATGTTCATTGCTATTCGATCTGCTACGTTTTCGTATATATGGTGGTAATGGGGCGATGAACAAAAACACATGACATCCAAAAGCAGATGAACATGATGATGTCAAAATCCCTAAAAAGATTTTCTAACAAATATCATCAAAACTTATTTAGCGAACCAAACTGTTTATGATCTTTTTAGGCTAGACTTGGTAAAAACTCATTTAAGCACAACTCATTTGTTTAATAAATGGAGTTTGAGCTTTTTTTGAAGCTTATCAATCAATCCAACCAAGATCGAGTGTAAATTACCTAGCTCATGATTGGCTAAATTACATTCGTGAACACAAGATTACTTATACTAATAAATTTTTATCCTTGGAATAAATAAGGAGCCATTCCACATTCTTAAAAAAAATAATAATAATTTGAAAAAAAAATGTAATTTCAATGTCAAAAATCATATATTTACGTAAATAATTTTTCTACAAATATAGATCTTGTTTGATAAATCTCATTGAGATCTTTTAAAACGGTGAAAAAAAATTAAAAATTATTTTTTATTTTCGTTATATTTGAGTTTAAAATTACGTTCTTTTTTAAAAGAAAGTTTTGGAAGGAAGCGGAAGGGGGCCTAAATCATCAGTTTAAATTATATTGCCCTTATTCTTTATCTGTGCAACTTTATATATTTGATGGTTGAAACTCATTAGTATTACTCTGTTTTTTTAAATTTGGCTCAAAGTTAAGCTTTTCTCCTTTTAGTCTTTTAGCAAAAAACAATTACACACACTTTCAACACTAAAATCCAAAAAATAGAGTTTGGTTATTAAAAAAGAGAGTGTAGAAATCAATTACCTGAATATATTCGAATTTAAGTTTTTGAGGTGTAACTCTAGCTTGGTCATGGGGAAAAAATCATTCAATACCTCTTGGGCATGATAGGTAGATGCTCGAAACTCCATCATCTCCACCGTATATACTACATATATCACCAAAAAAGAGAAGTGCTACCTCCATTAGAATTGTCTATACGACATCCACAGCCATGTGAGAACCAATCCAGGCAAAATACGTACACCTAGCAGTATACTCCATTATTCTGTACCAGTCTAGAGGTGAAATCAGTTTGGGCCGGTCAGTTTTTTGGGCCGGTTGAGACCAAACCGATCAGTTTGAGGAGGACATGTTTAAGACCGATCCTGACCGGTCTAATTGGAGGACCAAAATCGGTTAGGGTCAGTTTGGTCCGGTTGGGAAATTCGATGTTTTCGGGGTTTTTCATGTTTGCTCAAAACAATTTGGTCCATCAAAAAAAAATTTGGGCCACAACTAAAAATAAGGGAAAATGACGGCTAAGGACGTGTTTTGATACGAGTAATTTATAACCCACCAAGGATATTTTCAGCATTAACAAAACATGTGTTCTTAACTTGTCTTTGGCGGGTATTAATTATCAAAACACGTTCTGAACCGTCATTTTCCCAAAAATAAACAATAAGCGTAGTTTACATTCTTTTATTTTTTTGGGTTTCAGAGTCTACATTCCAAATACCCAAACATTGATATAACAAATGGACTTAAGCCCAATACTCAGATATATCTTGGGTCTTAAATCCAGACCAAAGTTTACAATCTCAACTAGTTAAAACGTTTCGGTTCTGTTTATCCTTTCAGTTCGGTTCGGTCCCGATCGATTTAACATTTCGGTCCGGTTCGGGAGAAATTTCAGGTATGAGGTAACCAAGACCGAACCGAAATTTTTTTTTTCCCCCTTCCAAAACCGAAATGGGCTGAAACCGACTGAAAACTGAAATTTCTGATCAGTTTTTTTTTTTTCAGTCGGGGCTGATCCATTGGTTACATTTTCACCCTAGTACGTAAAACATCTCTCTTCAAAAACACCAACTCCAGAAAAGTTTAATTTGATCTTGCAATTAATTACAGATGGAGAATATAAATCCACAATGTAGAAGTTATGACCTTGACAGGTAGAAGAGAGTGGATGATATTTCTACCATCAATCAGATTGAACAGTATTGCCTAATTAGGTTGATCAGGATTTGTTTTGTTAAGATAAGAAGAGAGTAATTGGAATCATTTTGGTGGTACCAGCACCCTTGTTGACCTAAATGCAACAAATGGTGTTGAACAAACACGTCCAGCCATGTGCACCACTCTTGATTCGGTCACAAGCCGTATGAGAGCATGTCACACGACAATCATCATGCATGAGGTCAGTTCATAGAGAGGTAGTCCTTACTCGTTGTAGCTCTGTAAATTCCTTCCTTCAACTAAGACTTACGGAGCCATCAAAATGCCTTCTCTGACCGGGTATTAACATGTTTCCCTATTTTGTGTTAACTAGGTTGGGAAGAAGGATCTCAATCCAGATGCAACCCAAGAGATTCAACAGAGGAGATCGATCCAACTAGAATACCACCCCACAGTACTCAAGTTTCAGACGTGGCTAGCTCTCGACTCTTTGCCCATTTAGGTTATCTTATAAGACCTGCTGAAAACTATCCTTTAACAATTGAGTTAACACTTTTTTAAAATATCATAATTTCCTAACAACTCGTTTAGAATATAGTAATAATATATACTATCATTTTTAACTAGTACACAGAAACATCTTGAACCCGCGAAACAGTCACCTTATTTAGTAGGGTATGCATGATACAGGTAAATAAAAGTCACCTTTTTTTTGTTTATCTTGAGTTACTTTAAAATAATGGAGTATGTAGGATGATTCATGTTTTTTTTTTTTTTTTTTTGATTTAACTGGCATAGATAAAGCAGAAATTAAAACATACGTCTAGGGAGCTTACCTCCCCTTACATCATCAAGAAAAACCTGATTTATACAGTTCGGAATCGACCGAATAACAATAAGGATGATTTATGTTAGGAAAAGTTTTCAATGCATACCATATGCACCTATTATGTGATTCATAGTGTTCCACCTCATTAAAAAATTTCTAGCAGGACCAGTCATTCATAACATTTTATTTCGTATCGTAACTTTTTTACTAAAAATTCATAACTATTCATCAATATGATTCGCAATTTTTTAGCAATAGATTCAAAACATTTTAGAAATCGTAACATTTTGGTGTGTTTCAATGAGGATGCATATAATACACACCCAAATAAATGGCGTATATTGTAGCACTTCTATTCATGTCAACTCTTTACAATGGAAGATATTTAGAAGAATAAAAAAACGCAAACGGTGACCTAGTAAATGGGGGCAGGTATCATCTTGGGATGTTCTCTTCACACCCTTAGGCGTTGACTCAACCACCCTCTAAAAATAAAAGAAGCCAAAATGACACTTGTTGACATTTTCCAGGTACAGCAGACCGTATACTGACTTCCGCTATCCGGATTATATATGACATTACAACTTCACTAGTTGGCAAAATGAGAATGAGAAAAACAAAAAGTGTTTTTCGTCTTTCATTAGGTCACATGTTCCAATTTTATGGAGGTAAAATATTTTAAATCTTGGGACAACTGAAGGGTTTGTTCGGTCATTAACTTCGGCGCAGCGAAATTAGTCGAAAGACGCGCAAACTAGCCTGATATCTCTAGTTATAAAAAAAATAAAAAAATCACTAGTTGATTCAGGTTCTGTACCCAAGGTGTTGAAAATTTTCACTGTTATCTGCCCCTTAAATTTATGTAGAGGAAGACTTTGCTAATGAGATGACAAAGCCAAGCCTATCAAAACCACCGTCAAATTTATTTTATACTGTACGTTTTTTGGGAAAAAAAACCTATCCAATGAGTGCTTTAAAATTCGTATTTTGAGATTTGTGCTCATCATACGTTGAGGGGAGTAGTAATTTGCACAACGAAAATGAAAACTTTCGATAACGGACAATCTCATTCTCTGATCAAACTGGAGTAGTAAAAAGTTAATTTTGGTTAAGATTACAGGGAAGTTACTTGTGAGTTCCAAATGTGCAACACACGAGACATTGTTGAATGGTTGAACAGTTGAGATTACGCACAGCACCATACGCTCCAGATCTTTGATTGCCAAGATCAATGGTCCAGATGTACACAAAGTGGTGCACACAGCATCCCCCCGTGAAAAAGGAACCATGTCCTCTCATGAACGAAAATGTTCGAATATGTGACCCGACATTTTCATGGATACTTTTCATGTAACATACCAAACACTTCTCGCGAACTCAATTTTTTGGTGAACTATTACGAATATCACACATTTTCAGTCGCAAAAAATCTCAAGATCCAATGTTTTAAGGCCAATTATTGGATATTCCCAGAGCAAGTCAATTGTTATTTGGTAGTTCGGGAGTATCGCAGTACTCTCCTCAAATAAAATATCGCCACCACACAATGTGGATTAACCACCTAAGAACAGTGAATGATAATGACCCGACCACATAATTTGTCGGTACACAAATAGTTAGGAGTGACCACGCAGGCAACGCCACATGGTACTCTGGATACACTGAATAATTACTCCATGTTTAGTGTTTCTCATCACATGATTATGCGCCTTAAAATGTAGGAGTATCTAATCTAAACATACACTAGAAATTGAGTGCAACCTCCCCCAGGAGAGAATATTGCAACCTTAACAGCTATCTGCCAAAGTCTTTTTTTATTAAGCGGCAAAATGGCCATTTAAGAAAACCTAGAAAGTCTTCTCTATTCCTAACATCTAACTGCCACCAGCAAATTAAGACCGACCCAATCTGAAACTATATACATACAGTCATATTGATTTTCAGTTCCTAAACTTATACCAACTCTTTCTCAAAATGGTCCGGCCAACCCTGGTACACGCCGGCGACCGTCAAATGGGTTCCATTCCATTGATATCAATTGGGCTATTCATCTCAATCTCAGCTCTTGTGGCTTTATGTGCAAAACATGCAAAAAGAGTCTCAAGAACTCATTCCAATGTGTCCTTGAATGACTCAAAGTTCGCACCCAATCCCCCTTTGAGGTCACCAGAGCTCATGGCTACAATCGGTAACAAGGCTATTCCGTTCGTTATCCAACACCGGAAAGTGGAGGCGGAAACAGAGGTGGAGGAAGACAAGTTTGTGCCCAAGTCCCCTTTGAGGTCACCAAGGCAGCTCATGAATGCAATCAGTAACAAGGCTATTCCATTCATCGTCAACCAGCGGAAAACAGAGGTGGAGGCGGAGACTGGTGGCAGGAAAGTGGCGGAGGAAGGGTTCGGGGAAGGCGGCTTGTGGCAGAAGGAAATCCTGATGGGGGAGAAATGCCAGCCGCTGGAATTTTCCGGTGTGATTTATTATGATTGTTATGGGAATAAGATTTCCGAGCTGCCGCCGAGGTCCCCCAGGGCTAGTCCGTTGTCCACTTTTTCTTTTCCGATGACAAGAGATGGAAACTAGCTAGTTGCACTTGTTTTTTAATGTAGAAAATGGTTCGAACTTTGAAACAACAGGATCTAGTAGGTATATGAGTGAGTGGTTTTATGTTGGTTGCAACACTACAGCTAGGACAAGAGCTTTGCTATTTCTTATTGATCATGGAATGAAATGGCTTTGCTATTTTTTTATGTGGGTATGCATGGCTAATGACCCGCAAACGAGTTTTCATATATGAAACTTATTGCTCTATCTCCTTTACAGTGCAGTATGTGTAGGCCTTACACTTAATGTGGGAAAATTTGAGTGTTTGTGTGCAAAAGTGTTTTTGGCTATAGACTTATTGCTCTATCCCCTTTAGACACATTCAATTTGCCACTAAATAGCACTCCTACTCCACAAAGACAAGACACCCGAGATGAGATATCCCTCTTTTCACACAAGTACTTGGGAAGATTGGAGAACAAAACTGCATTCGAAAAAGATCACAAAAACCCTCTTTTTTTCCCTCTTTACATCTTCCATGATTCACAAATTTTGAAGTACATGATCGGCAGCATAGTATTGCATGTAAACAAAGAACGATGCAGAAACTGTAACCAGGCACCCTTTTGACCAAGAAGCATAGAAGATCTATGGTGTATCCCTTGATAAAACAGTTTCTTCAAGTGATTTCTCAGCAATTCTTCACTGTAAACATAAAAAAGCATCAAGGTTGGTCCACCCATTTCCACCTTCGTCGAACCTCCTCAAGAACTTTTGCACGGGCTTGGCTTTTCCTAGCTTCATCCTCAATCCAAGATCTGCATCCATGACATCCATTTGTAAGAACTAGGTCCCCTCAGAGTTCTATGATGAAACTAGAAACAATATTTTTGACCCCGTTTACGAAAATAACAAATGCAATTCAAATACAAAAGATATAAAACAATAGCAAATTACAGGTAAAACCAATATTAGAAGTGCCACAAATTTGCATGCAGCAACAAAAATGCCCACAATAGAAAACAGAAGCATCTGTGTCCCCCTGATGTTTTCATTTGGCTAGGAAGCAATAAAAGAAGAAAGAAGGGTTACTTTATTGAACAAAAGTACACCCTTACTGATAGTTTGAGCCATGGTTGGCCAGTGCTAGGTAGAACTTGTAGTGCTTAAGCCTAATATCTAAGTTCCTACAAGTAGTTGGGCCTTCCACATTAACGACAAGGGTAAATAATTCTTGCATTCCAGGAAGAGAATACATTTTTAGTTTTTTGCACCATAAAAGGAAGTAGCGAAGGGGGCAGTAATTTGAACAGACCGGGGGCAACCATTGGATCATGCCAATATGCAAAAACGCTGCAGGAGGTCGTCCTCGAGTAAGAGTAACCCAAATCACCCTGCACATTCTGTCCCAAACATTCTAGTGAAAGGAGGCATCTAGATAGTTTCAGTCCTCTATGCTTGAACATTATTGTTTTTCCTATATTATCAGCAGTGGGATTAGTAGGTCTCTCGAACCTTTGCAGAAGGCGTGTCTTTTCCAATGTGACATGATCCAGAAACTTTCAGCAAAAAAGAAGAGAAATTAGACTTTTGAGAACATGACATTAGTTTCGGAGTAATTCAAAAAACATGACACTTTAAATGGATATTTTCTCTTTTTAAGAAAACACAATGGTATAAACATTTCGAGGAGGAAAAGAAACAGAATAGATAACTGCAACTTTAATTGTTACCTTAGTATTCGCAAAGATTCTATCTCAGCTTCCAGTATTGATTTGGTATCTAGAACGCCATCCAACTTGGCCTGTGAATGAGAGAGCAAATCCTTCAAATTACACTGCTCATCTTCATGTTGAGCCTTGTCAGCCGCAAGCCTCTCTCTCATCTCATTTACTTCTTCCTTGAGACTACTTAGCAGTTGCTTTTGGCAGTCTATAGCAGCATTCTCCTTCAAATGCTGGGCTAGGGTGTTCACTTGAACAATCTTTTCCTGTTCCAAATCCTGTATTGCACTAA
Organism: Rhododendron mucronatum var. ripense; assembly: GCA_019656295.1. Taxonomy (NCBI): domain Eukaryota; kingdom Viridiplantae; phylum Streptophyta; class Magnoliopsida; order Ericales; family Ericaceae; genus Rhododendron; species Rhododendron mucronatum. Next base: position 1,361,484 of record BPLT01000105.1, on the reverse strand, counting down.
TATAAGCCCTTTCCACCTCAATACCACGAGATCTCTCTTCCTCTAGCCTCCCATCCCAATATCTCTGTATATCTCCTCTTGCCAGAAGGTCAGACCTAATTTCTACCATTTCATTTTGCTTCGAAATGTTCTCGGCCACTAGTCTTGACAGTTCAGCATGAATTGCTTTGTTCATCCTGCCACTTGTGAGTGCCACTGCTGCTTGTGACTTTGTGGAAGGTTTATTTGGTTGAAACCGCTTTCCTTGTCCTGTTAAACAAAATACGGCACTTATGATCCTCTTATGTGAGAAGAGAATGCCTTATTATAACATGGGCAAATGCATTGATGTGCTGATCTCCGCCAACTTGAAGAAAAGGCTAGCAGCATTGCCAGTTAGTAGAGACCAAGGGTTCCCCTCTAGGATGCGAATTTCTTCATATGACCCCACCTATGTAGGAGGAGAAGTAGGGGAAAATACGCATACTCAAGTAGAGAAAAAACAACCCATACAAAAAAAAAAAAACACGAAGAGAAAAACAAAAAACCTCACATAACCTTCTTTGAAAATCCGATTACTCCATAGAGCCAAAAAAATTGACACCTTTCTATAAGATGCAACTCAACAGAAGTTATCCAGGCACTAACCAAGATGGCTAGACCTTTGTTATTAACACAAATCATGAGGCACATTAAGTAACCAAATAAGTCAAAATAAAACTATTGCCGACCTAATAAAATCCCATTTAAAATTTGTTTCAACGGTTTTTTAGGAAAGTAATTAGTGTTTCTAACACATATAAGCTGCCACAACCTAAAAGGTAATGATCAAAACATCACATCATGATCTTCATGCCACCAAGGCACCAACAACTGAATAGCAATGGAAGATAAGATGCATACAAACTTGGACGTGCATTTCAAATCTGTTACCTATCTGCACATAAAGAGTCACAGAGAGACATACCAAAAACTTTTCTGAGAATGCTATTGTCGCCAGCTAGCATATCCACCAAAAGCCCAGTTGATGCATCTGAACTGATCTCCCTCATGTCCATAAAACCCATGTTGGTCTTTGATATCTGGACTGCAGATAAGTCAGGTTTTAAAAGCTATGAAAGGCTGTGATTTCTTTCTAAATTGGCTTTCACCTTCAAGAACTGCATGTATACATATACCCCAAACACGACTACTAAAAAGCATACAACTTAATAGCAAATAAGTTTCAATCTTCTTCTACCTTTTCCTCTATTCCTGGCTCGGTTTCATACTCTAGCTGCGCTTTCCAATCTATAAGATCCTGGCGAGATAAGAACCTAAGGTACAAATACGTTTTGTTCAAGTCAAAAGAAATTATACTTGGCTTAATAAACTTAAAAGAAGTATAGTCTAAGTACCTCTCGGGAAAAAAATAGACACCTTCATGGCCTTGTGAATCATCCGGGTCAGAACTGGAGTTTTTACCAGATAGCTTGCTTAGAATAATGCCCGCCTCAGCCAGGGCTGAATAAGATATTCAAGAGACAAGATTAGAAAATTGTTCCATTATCAGATACACCCTCACAATGTGAATGCAACCATCAAATCTTCTTACACTGAATGGACCCAAAATCAGGGTCTTCCACGCTCACATCGTCAAATGCACCAAATATGGACCCCGAAAGTGCAACAGATGGATTGATTTGATGCTTTGGATTCCTATAAGAATAGTAACAAATTGCTGAGAGAGACCAACCAAAAGCAGGCCATATATGCTTATGTGATACTGAGAGTGCAAAAGGTTTGCACGATAAAGCCAAATAGAAACACTAATAGTAATACTGAGTATATCAACATATAAACATGAGGAACCAAAAGGGGACTGCCAAGTCTTAAGGTACGTTTCCAATAGTGAATTTGCTTGAACGAGCCATCTTGCATATTCCCTCCTTGTGCACAATTCATCTTCCCTGAAATCGTCTTCAATTATCTGCATACGTGAACACAATTGTGAAAAGCTTGCTTAGAACGAGAGATAAAGCTTCACTTAAGTAGAATAAACTCCATTCGCCATTCTATACAAGTTCTGCAGATAATGAGGACATATAGGTAATTTATAAAAAAGGGGAACACAAAGACAAGTAGCATTTTATGACTAGTTATTTTTCTAAGCAGCTGCAGAGCACTCTCCTCTGAGTCGCGTACTACATCAGGGGTGACAAAGATTGAAAATTTGGAATAAAGCTGCCACTGCTGAACACATATGGCTATTGTTCCCTGGAGGGGATATCCACACCTTACTAGATAACTAATAACTTCCATGAAGATGTTTCCAGGTCCCAAAATTTATTGAGAACCTCATAAGATCCAGAGTATCCCCCTACAGAGGCTCTCTTTACTTTCATGGAAGTTTCGAATCACAGCAACAAATACTGTCACAATCAGACTTACAATTACCAATAAATCACAACTCTAATAATATTGATGAGAAATTTACCAACACTAGGTTGGAGACCAATAGAGACGGAGAAATATGGAAAACCAGCAAGGCAACAAACATCATGCAAACAGCCTCGACAATATCATCGGATTTCCTAATGGAGAACCTCAAAATAAACAATAGTTCAACAATCACCACTTGAACTGAGACAAAGCAGGCCAAACATTTACATTGAAATTTCGGTGCCTACTTTAGGTCAATTTCACACCAGTTCATAAGTACACTAACTACACATCCTTCAGGTAAGAGAATAAATGATGGCAGGTTCAAACTTGCATTGATGATAAAATGGAAGCAAAGTTTCCATATGGTGATTGAAAATAAAACCTACCACAAGCTGACGATGCCAACAAAAAATGTTTCTTAATAATGGACACATCCTCCAGAAAGAATAGTTTGTACTCTTTCCAATGAACATACTTTGATCCATACCTTCAGTTTCCTCAGCATCAACAGAGCTTCATGCTGTGTTGAATCCATGGCAACTGGAACTATAATACGTCCTAGCTTTCCTTCTTGTCTCTTAATATGGTTCGCCTCTAATGACAGATAAATGAATAATAAAGAATTTGCTGAACACAAAGTTGTACACTATGCAACAGTCAACAACAATAAAGGCTGATCTTGATCCAAAGTCCCTATATTATTGCCAAAATGATGTCATAAACTGGCAAGTGGCAACCCCCAGAGCTATGTTGAACGAACCATATAAAAAAAAGCTCTGTGGATGACAAGTAATAAGTTTTTGCGATTGTCATTATCGTACAATATGACAATCAAAAAACTCGAGACAAAAAGGATACCATGGAATTAATTGTCTTAATATACCTGAATGGCTCACATATAAGTAGGCTTATAATAGAGCTAATGGTTACTCCAGCATCCCAACTACTGAAACATTCATTCCGGACTCCGGACCCTCTTATAGTATTTGAAGTCCAGTTGGAATATGGATCAGATTGACAAATTAATCAGCAATAATGATGGAGCTGCCAATCATAGCATTTCCAATTAGTAGCCATGCCCTATTGATCGAAAGCTTTTGATCCACAACACAACACAAAACGGCTGCCAATTGTTTTGTGAAGGACACGTAAGACAGCTCAAGGGTAAATGGGTAATAAATTAGCCTACTCTTTCCATCACCATTACAATACCCAAGGATAGTAGACAAGCTTCCAGCCTTAAATTGCATATGCAATGTCCATCTTTCTCAAAGTATGCTCAGAAGACAATAACTTCCATTTCCATTTCCATTAATAGTTAAACATTGAGTCATTCTACTAACTGTGCTGAGACACAAACCAATTCAAAAGAAGCAACCAATATAAGACATCACTAAAACACGAGAACTCATCAAAATCCTACGTACCTAATATGGATACCAAAGTTTCAACAGACGCACCATTTGCACTTTCCATGTTTGACTCAGGAACCACAACATCAGCCAGTGATGCATCGTAATCTGTGCTTTTACTCTCAACGTCTTTATCAGGTGCAGATAGCCTTATAACCCCATGCAACGCAGTAAGTGGACTGCTAAATTTTACAGCAATACCTAATAAAACCAAAGTGGTATAATAAATCCCGAATCAACACACTCCGAGTACCGCATCAAGTAACTATAGTTTCGACCCATTTTACAGAAAATCAAACATATAAATATGACAAAATAAACTAAAACTCCAAGTAACTGACCTCTTCTAGATAGTGAGAAGTGAGCAATTGCAGCGAGTAAAGCAGCTATTGAACTCCCAATACCAACCAACAGAAAGGGAGACAGACCTGCACAAATTGTCAGGGGCGGAGTCAGAATTTTAGTCTAGTGGGGGGCAAACTCACTCCTCTCGTGTCTATTCTCTCTCCTCTGTTATGACCCTTGCTTTCTCTTTCCCGCTCTTTATGAGCCTTGAGCAGAAAATCTCCACAAAAAAATGGAATAAAAGAGAGGCACACAGTATATAAGTCCAATGAAGCAAAAATATCCACTCAAAATCATGCTACATGATTAGTGGAGAATTACCAAAAGCAGAAGATATAAAATCTTGAGGAGCGAACCGAAAGACCAATTGATTTATCATTTATGTACAAAGATAGTAGTCTTGCAAATCTTTAATGGGAAAAACTGGAAGAAATTTTGGAAAACCAGTAAAGGAAAGTAAACAATAGCATCAAATTTCAAAACTTAGTGCAGTCTATGTAGCACCGATACGGACACGGGACACCAACGCTGACACTACGACCCGCAATTTTTTTTTACAAAAAGGTTCTAATTCTAGACGTGTAACACCATACTTACTTCAATCTTATATATCATCACATCATTCACAAAAGTATTCCAACAGAAAACGTTTCATCATCTCCGTCTTTATGATCAATAAACTGCCATATGTGACACAAAGACAAGGATTTTTCTAAGCTTTAAACAAGAGTCTTAACTGTTGCGTTCAACACCACTACGACGTGCCTTGCAAGTGATGCGAGGGTGTCCAAAGCATTTTCTAGAGTGTCTCCGGAGTGTCCAAACCAAAAATATCTAAGAAAAAAAATATGACACTTTGGAGTCGAGTGTTGTACACTTGCCCGTACATTAATATTTAAATTTCTTTAAGGTCTAACCTCTCAGCCACAATTTTTTCATTTTCCAAAGCTACCATCTGAAAAACGAAGAGTTGTCAAGTGCAGCGAGAATGTTGTTATTTTTCCTTTAAAGTGTCTGACACAGGTACGTGGACCCCGGCGAAGTGAACTAATTGACCACGTCCTAGCTCCTCCCAAGCAATCAGTTCTCATTACAAGTAAGAATTACATATTAAAACATATATGTTTAATTTAAAAACGAGACCTTTCTTGTTCTTCTTCTTCGGAGCCGGAGTTTCGACGATCGCCCAGCCGCCGTAGTCCTCGACAGTAGCCGGTTCCGGCGAGAACCACGACACATCAACGTTACTAACGGCTACAGATGAAGGGAGACGTGAATTAGGGTTTATCGATTTAGGAGTGATGAGAATTGGGCGTGCTGAATTGAGCAACGAGAAATGGCAGCGGGGGAATGGGAAGCGAGTGGTAGTGGGGAAGAAGAGAGGGGTAGGCGAAACAGAAGAGCACATTTCCAATGGCGCGAAATTAGGGGTTTTGAGGTTGGGGTTTAGGGTTAGGGTTTGTAGATTGAGAGGAGATCAAACACACAGACATGGGAATTACAGTTGCAGAAGCTTCTTCAGCTGGAAGTGAGCCAATGGGTAAACAAAACAACAACAAAAAAAAAAAGGACTGTTTGGAATCTCTCATCTTGGTTTGCATTTTTTAAAAGTTATTTTTATGTAATGAGTGGTAATGAATGAAAATAGATAGAAAGAAAAATGTATTGTGAAACGTGTAAAAGGAAAAATGGGATGAGTTGAGTTGTGAACCAAACAAGGTGACATCGAGCAAGTTGACCAGATCCATCGGTTGGTACCCAAAAAATGATTTTACGGAAACAATCATTCTAACTTCACACTAGGGGTGTAAACGAGCCGAGCCGAGCCGAGCTTCGGCGAGCTCGAGCTCGGCTCGTTTCCTTAACGAGCCCAAAACTCGAGCTCGAGCTAGGCTCGAGCCTTAACGAGCCGGGCATAGCCATTTGCTAAACGAGCCTCTCTTAATCGAGCCGAGCCTCCCTTAACGAGCCGAGCTTTTGTCGAACGAGCCGAGCTCTACTCAGCTCGTTTAGTAAACGAGCCGAATACTCGAGCTCGAGCTCGGCTCATTTAGTAAACGAGCCGAGCCGAGCCTTAACGAGACGAGCCGAGCCAAGACAAGCTCGCGAGTAGCTCGGCTCACTTACAGCCCTACTTCACACCCAATCACACATTTATAGTAGGGTAGAGTACACACACACTACATAGTCAATATGCATGGAATCACCCTTGTGTGTATTTGGGTGTCAAGTTAGAATTTCCGTTATGGAAACAATAATCACTTCTGTCTCATTTTTGCTATCTTTTTCATCAATAATTAAGGAAATTGATTTTCACATTTCACTTTAATCATCCAATACTTCTTTTCTTTGTCTTTATCTACTTAAATTTACTATCTTACCGTTTATTCAATACATTTTTTCACTTTAATCATTCAATGTATTTACGAAAATAATTGTTCATTTTTTTTTTTGCATCATTGAAAATATTTCATTGAGATTTATCAAACAAGATCCATATTTTACAAAAAAAAAAAATCAATAAATCCATTGTTTTTAAGCTTCAAAATTATAAATAAATACTTATTTTTGAAGAATCCTTAGCAAAACACAAACCATTGGCTCAAATTAGTTTCATCTCATTTTTCATTGCAATCAAATGGGTTTGACGATGTGGGAGAAACGGCAATAGCCATTATTAGTGCCAAAATTTGCATAAAAAATTGTGTTTACTATCTTTTGGCATTGACAAATGGGATTGGGTGGACTTGAATTTTGTTAAAACGAAATGTCAAATTGTAGTTTTTGACATTCTGAATGACAGTGAGTGGACTCATGCTTTTACTGGTGTATGTCCGTGCCTGAAGACACGGCACAACACATTTTGGTTATACACTTGGTGATAGGAGAGACAGCGAGGGAAAGGGATGTGCTAGTCCTATGATGATCTGATCACATTGTTATCTAGGAAAAGGAATGTGCTGGTCTTGTAGTGATCTCATCAAATAATACAATTCAAATGAAAGAGGAACAAAGTCCACAACAAATACTTTCTAACATACATATGTTATCCTGATAAAACTTTTAAAAATTCTTAAATTCACTTTGTTGTGTCCCCAGTATGTCCCCCGATAGAAATATTTAAACCTAATGGATACCTCATGTGGCATGTCCATACATGACTTTATGTGTTCCTGACGTGTCACATGTCCTCGCAGTGTCGGACTACAAAGTCTATCCAAAGTCAATCAAAACAAAAATTAAGAGAACTACGAAATTTGCTCCTAAAATGGATCATAAAGAATTAATTTACTCCCCACTAATTTCACTCTCTCAAACATGCATTTTAACAAATACAAAGTGGACATCTTTAAAAGACACACATGTCAACTGGGGACAAAGAATATAAAGAGTACAAATACAAATACCAAAGTTATAGATCAAAAAAATTGTCATCCTCGTTAATTTAGATTTTTGTTAAGGCCATTTAGCACTAAAAAATCCAAACACCCCAGCTTGCGGCTTATACTATAAGAGAAACTAACTTCTGATGCACGGTACTCAGTTGAATGGCGTTAATGGTTCAAACTTCAGAATCACAATAGCTGCAAAAAATAAAATTAGAAAACTCATAAAATTAGAACGAAGAACAAACATACCTTAAAAGTAGGTTGCTATCACTGCTTTTTCGATGATATTACTATCACTGCTTTCAAAAGTGAGGGAAAAGATGGGTAGAAATCACGTAAATAGTCTTTAGAAATACAATGGAAAAGAAAGGAAGACCTACCCAAAGTGAACTACGAAATGTGGAGTTCTAATGCATGTGAAATGCAAGGAAAGAGGTACCAACAAAAAAAATGCAAGGAAAGAAAGTGTCCAGGTGTGTGACCAATGGATTAAGGTAGAAAATCATAGTATGATTCATGCCCTTCAGTTTCTTCATGGATGCTGTGTCTGCTCTTTACAGTAAAAAAAGGTTGCTGGCTCATGAGAAATAAACAGGTGTAGGCTAACAACACATTTTCTCATGTCACTGCCAAAAGGAGCATTTCTTGATCCGTGACATAACTAACTCCATACCTAATTCTAGATTTCAACATAGCAAAAATAGAGGCTACAATTAAAAAATCAAACTGTAAGCCACCTCTAAATTCTTCAAAAAAAAAAAAAACCACATAAAGGGAATCGGTCTACAGTGGTAGATTTTGCAAAACTTTTAGGAGAGTGATTTTGCCACTTCCCTTTGTGTCTATATTAGGGGATTGTTTTGTGAGAGAAGGGGAGTGGCGTTAGAGAAAAAGAGTAGCAAAATCAATTCCCAACTTTTAATGTATAAAGCAAGAGGCCATGACATGAAGAACTAAAAACTTTATACAGAAAATTTATTTCAAAACTTTGTACCGAGATTGGCTATACACCGGTCATGACATGAAGAACCCATATTCTATCAAGCCTAACTAACGCACGAAATCTTCAAAATCTACCAAGCCTAACTAACCCATCTTGTGGCCATGACATGTAGAGACCCGTAAATTATTATAATTTCGAAAATCGTTTAATGCTTGAAAGAAATCGTATTATTAATAAAGTTGTGCATTTGTTTGTGGGATGTACGGAAATACGTTTATTATTGTGTATCGGACACTTGGAGAATGGTATAATGTGAGTTTTGATGTTGTGATGATGTTTGGAGGTGTTGGTAACGAGTGGGGTTGATTCGGTAATCGTTCCAAAAAAATTCATTTTTTGTCCAGTTTGAACCGGTACTGGCTGTTTCCCAGTACCGGTACATGATGCCCAGAAGTTGTGTTTTTTTTGGGCATTTTGATGGCTTTTGAACCAGTACTGGGAATTGCCCAGTACCGGTACATACTGTGTTTTTCTGCAATTTTTAGCATATATTTCAGACGCCTATAAATACCCCCTTTTGTCATTTTTCACATTCAAACCCACGAGATAACCCTAGAAACACCCCCCTCTCACCTACCCAACTCCAATCTCACCCAAAACTCTTGATTTCAACATCAAATCTTCAGGATCCAAGGATTTTCAACCTCAAAATCACTTGAATCACATATGGTGAGCAAGGGGTAAGTTTGGTGTTCTTTTTCTAACTTTTTGGCACTCATCCACGTTTTTTTCTCTCTCCTCTCAATCACTTATTGGTCTTTGCGTATTTATCATGTTTTTGGGTAATATCGTCTCTAGATCTTGCACCTAAGCTTGGGAGTATCTTGTTCTTGGAATATTTTGGCTTTTTTTTCTTGGTGGACCTAGCGTTTTACTCAAAACCCACTTTGGTTGGGATTTCTCTCATCATTTACATGTTTTGTGGTGAATAAGTGTGATGTGGGTGTTTGTATGCTATATATGATTGAATGGTGTACTTTACGGCATTGAAAATCATTTGTTCCTTGAAAGTAGTATAGTGGACTTGAATGTTGTGATTTATGAGCTATATGTGACGTATTTTGGTAGTGTTTGGTCATGTGTGGGATGAGTTTATGGTATCGGTGTTGGTTGTAACAATATGGAGGTCGTTGATGTGTAGAGATTGTGGAGTATATTGTGTCGCAAGGTGTGGGAAACTCAACTACGCAAGGGGTGGAGTATTTTATGTCTCAAGGTGTGGGAAACACAATTTCGCGAGGGGTGGAATGTATTGTGTCGCAAGGTGTGGGAAACAAAATAACGCAAGGGGTGAAGGATTTGTTGAAAGAAGTGTGTGTGTGTGTGTGTACATGTATGAGAATGTCATGATGCTAGTAATGGGTGTTGACATACGTTCCTTTGGATTTGACATATTTTTGGTTTGCTATATTCATGCTCATCATCTCATTACATATAGGTTTTGTAGAGAATTTTCTACTGGGCTTCTGTAGCTTAACAAAATCATTCTTTTCAGGTTCAAATGCTAGATCATAGCGTGCATGCCTGTGTGTTGAGAGGCGAGGACAGTTTTGGAAGTCAATTGTTTTAAGTTACTTAATCATCTTTGAACTTAACCTTCTTTTGATAAAGATGGGTTTGTAACTATTTATTTGAGAATTTCCTTTTGAACAACAGTTTGTAAGTTATCAACTCATTCATATTTGTACATACGCTTAATTTGTGACCGGTGTGCCAATGTTGTAATTTATGAAACTTGGGGACTTGATTTGTAAACTAAAGAGGTAGGAACTTCTTTTGGGTATTATTCATATTATGCGAGAATCTTCTTTAAAGTTGGTTTATTTATTTATGTTTAAAATCGAAGGCGTGACATGACATGACCAAGATTTTTGTTAGGTATCCGAAAACTAAATCGTAGAATTTGGAACGACAGCCGCCAACAGTTTTCGAAGTTCGAAACCGAACGAAAACCCAAGTTGAAAAACTTCACAGGCCGTGTATTAGCAGAAATCAAACTCTCAATCAAAGTTTGGAAATCAAACTCACAATCAAAGGCCGTGAATCTACCTAATAAAATACAATGGTGTTTAAGGAATATTCTTTCTCAAAGGTTCAGATTTCTCCCTGACACAAATTTTATTTACCCATACAAACCAATGGTATCTTCGTAAATAACTTACATTGTTTGGCCAAATTTTTTATGGCATGTTTCGGAAATAGTGTGCATTCAACGCCCGGATCCCAAAGAGTTTTATATATTTAAAAAATAGTTAAAAGATTAAGTGTTCCAATTTTCAATCCGTTTGGACCGATACGAATATCTTATTTTCCTGATCATTCTATCCTAAAGAGTCATAATTAATTTTTGTTATAAGGTTTTTATTTTATCTTAATCTTATAACTATATTTGGTTCTACGGTTATCTTAGGGCTTTAACTTATAACTATATTTGGTTCTACGGTTATCTTAGGGCTTTAACATAAAGGCTTTAGAATCAAAAATTAATTACGATCCTTTGGGATAAAATAATCAGTTAATTAAGATCTTCGCACCAATTTAAACGGATTGAAAATTGGAACACTTAATTTTTTAACTATTTTTTAAGACTTTTATATATTAAAAAAATAGTTAAAAGATTAAGTGTTCCAATTTACAATCCGTTTGAACCGGTGCAAAGATATTTTTCTGATTATTTTATCATAAAAGGTCGTAATTAATTTTTGATTATAAGGCTTTCATTTTAGTATCTAAATCCTTTTACTTTGTTTGGTTCTACAGTTATCTCAGGTTTTAATAGGAAAGCTTTAAAGTCAAAAATGATTACGACTCTTTAGGATAAAATGATGAGTAAAATAAGATCTTCGCACCAGTTCAAACGGATTGAAAATTAGAACACTTAATCTTTTAACTATATTTTTAATATATATATATATATATATCGATACAAAACTGACGAGATTATACTATTAAAAAATAGTTAAAAGATTAAGTGTTTCAATTTTCAATCCATTTAAACCGGTGCGAAGATCTTATTTTTATGATTATTTTATCCTAAAGATTTACTGTTTCAATTTTCAATCTATTTCAACCGATGCGAAAATCTTATTTTTCTTATCATTTTATCCTAAGCGGTCATTATTAATTTTTGATTATAAGGTTTTCATTTTTTCTTAATCTTTTAACTGTATTTGATTCTACAGTTATCTTAGGACTCTAACAGGAAAATTTTAGAGTCAAAAATTAATTACTAACCTTTATGGTAAAATAATCAGTTAATTACGATATTCACATCGGTTCAAATGGATTGAAAATCATAACACTTAATCTTTTAACTATATTTTTAATATATAAAAGTCTCTTCAGACAGCTAAGATTAATTTCAGATCGATGGTTGAGATCACTTCAATCCTACCCTTAACAAAATGCGCATACTTTCTTAGTTTATAACACAAACGCCATCAGTCTTACTCAAACCCATTTTCAAATTTCAAACCTAGGTCGGATCAAAAAAAAATTTCAAACCCAGGTTATCGAACCGAGAGGCGAACCCCGCCCCACCAACACCCCCCCCCCCCCAAGGTTATCACTTCACCCTCCATCCCTGCCGCTGCTTCCTGATCGCGGCCCACTCACATTCACCCATCACAGATTGTTGCTGATTCAAAGCCCAAATCTACCTCCACCCCTATAAGTTGGGGAGTGCCGTAAACACGGGTAATTCTCTTTCGTGAATCAATTTAGTGTTTGAACCTCTAGCTAGCAAGTGCCATAGGCATATGCAATTCCAACCGAGGTGCGTAGTGCCGTAGGCGTGGGCAAACACTAGTTAGTAGAAATAACACCCAATCAAAGGCCGGGTGTTAGCAGTGGGAAATCAAATTTCCAATCAATGGCAAATTCCCAATTTCGGAAAACCCTGGAGTGAAATTGAGGATGAGGGGAGTCTTACCATAGAGGGAGACCAAATTGATTTCGTGGATATGGAGAAGATAGTACGGAGATTGAGGCGATCAATATCCTACTGATTGGTGGGCACTGAGCTCTTCTTCGTGCTCCGAGGAGTGGATTCAGGGGCGAGAGAGAGAGAGAGTAACTACGGAGGAAGAGAAGAGAGGTATCTGAGAGAAAGAGGAAACACATCAAAGTCAAATTCCCAATTTCGGAAAACCCTGGAGTGAAATTGAGGATGAGGGGAGTCTTACCATAGAGGGAAACCAAATTGATTTCGTGGATATGGAGAAGATAGTACAGAGATTGAGGCGATCAATATGCGACTAATTGGTGGGCGCTGAGCTCTTCTTCGTGCTCCGAGGAGTGGATTCAGGGGCGAGAGAGAGAGAGAGAGAGAGAGAGAGAGAGTAACTACGGAGGAAGAGAAGAGAGGTATCTGAGAGAAAGAGGAAACGCAATGGAGAAAAGGAAAACAGCGGGGTAGATAGACGTGAGTATTGAAAATAGGTTGGAATCAATGATTCAATTCAATGGCCGTAACTTATTGTGAAATTGCAATCTGACGGCTAGAAATGTGCTCATGTTTGTATGAGTAGATAAAAAACCGCTCTGTTTTATACTACTAATATAAATTTGTGACGAGAATACATATAGACATACGGTAGTGGGTGTGAAAAAAACCGGCCAACCCACCAAATCGACCTACCCGAAATTGAACCGCGAAGAGCTAACCCAAGGAATGGCATTTCGAACTGGAAAAATAAGAAGCCGGAAAAAATTTAAAAGAAGTTCTAACAAAAATCACCTGATTGAAGAACCAACCCACGTGGTTGAGGAGTAAGAACGGGTGGGCAGGTGATAAGCTAGTGGTGGGAGGTTAGGTTGACTGTGGATTAATCTTCTCAATTCGCTAAGAACCCGACCTAACCTGCCATCTATGTGTGCTTAAAGAATCTGTGGCGAAGCCAAAATTGTGGTTCAAGGGAGGCCGACTTAATAAACTGTTTTTATCTAATAAAACGCATGCTTATTATATTATAGAGCAATTGCTTTCTAATATAATTCATTTTGTATATTAAAATTACATTAGCCTAATGAAGTAAAAGTACATGAACCATTGTGGTCTACCATTTCGTTAGGCCTACAAAATTTGCCTCCTTATTTTGTACAATTTATGAAAAGAGAGAGAGAGAGAGAGAGAGAGAGAGAGAGAGAGAGAGAGAGAGAGAGAGATAAGAATGTAAAATAACTTGATTTTACTAGGATTATATGAAACTATTACATTAGTGATTTCAATAATACTCATTACTATAAATCATATGAAAATAATTATCTAAAACTTTGGGGGAGGGGGGCCTGCCCGGCCCCTACTTAGTTCTGCCATTGTAAAGAATACCATACCGCTTACATTGTCGTTACACTTGTAAAATATGGTCTCATTTTGCTGTTAAACTTGTTCAGTTTAATATTCATTGACCTAAATAAAGTGTTGTTTGTTACTCTTGTTAATCTGGTGCTTTCATTTTTTGCTCTCTCATTTTAAGTTCGTTTTTTTTTCATTTTGAATTCGTCGACCACCCAACCCGTCTTAAGCTGCTCTTCGAAACTGTTGAAAATCCAACCAGCTTGTCAATTTCGAGATTTTGCGGGTTGGTTATTAAGGTGAGAAAATATCCAACCCGTCACATACCGATTGAATAAAATGTCTTATAACCCGCAGAAACCGCAGGCTGCTGTTCCTTTTTAGGGACAGCAGCTCCCCTAACCCTAGAAACCAAGCCAGGCAAGCACCTTGTTTCAGACTGGGGGGAGCTTGAAAGGACAGCAGCGTGCTGTTCCGGCCGAGAGAGCCCCACTCCGATCTTGCTCCGATAATTGAAAACGTTCACTTCGTAGAGCTCGTCGAGTTGAACAAGTATGCAAAAAATCAGTTTGATCGAATATCATTAAGCTCCTGATCGGAACACACATAACTTGCCGATAATGGGTTCTAGTAGATTTGATCCAGTGTTTCGGATCCATTCTTTTCAAGACTAAAAGGTTTTGATTAGGCACTTAATGATATCTGATCAAGCTGATTTTTCCGTACTTGTTCAACTCAAAGAGCTCTACGAAGTGAACGTTTCCGATCATTGAAACGAAACCGGAACACGGCCCCCTTGGTCAAGACAGCAGGCTGCTGCCCCTTTTAGGGACAGCAGCTCCCCTAACTCCCAGAAACCAAGCCAGGCACGCACCTTGTCTCTATGTACATATTGACCATATACCGTAGTAACTTAATTATGAATAGCACATTACAAGAAAAATTAGGCTTAAATACTTAAATGGTCCTTACAAAATAGAGTCGGTTTCATTTTCGTCCTTGTAAAACATTTTGTGTCAATTTCGTCCTTCTAGTTTGTGACTTAGTTCAATGTCACCCTTGCTGTCAATCAGTGGATGGAATTCACCTACGTGGAAATCCTTTGCTTTGTGTTATGTAATTGCAGACTTGCCAGTTGTGTACTGGTTTTGGTTAATAGCAATGCTAATGACATTTTAAGCCTAGGATTGCAAAATTGTAATAATTCAACTGTCGAATTATGTGACGGGCCCTTATGGGTTCGATCCGAAACGGTCCTACGGTCAATATACATGGCCACAGGCCATATGCCATGTGTTTTTTAGCCGTTTAAGGTCATTTAGGCCTCCGAAAGCCCAAATTTGCCGTTTAAGGAAACATTTGACTTGCTAATAACTTGGGCAAGGAAAATCCAAATTAAGTTATTCTTTTGGAAGAAGTCTTAGAATTTTCTCTATTTTCTAGTTTTGCTATTATTCCAAATTTTTTCATTTTTTATAATTTCCGTTATTAATTGATTTGGTGTCCATTTTGAGGCGAATCAATTAGAGTTAGGATTTTTCTACCTATTTAACAAATTGTAAGCCTTCAGGGCAAGATAGTGATTGATTATTATTGAATGAAAAGAGTCTAGAGAGCATTTTCTCTAAACCTATATCATTTGTGATTTTTTTGCCGCACGTCCATAGTGTAATTGAATAGCAGATTGATCTTGTGCCCCTTTTTTTTGGTAGAAAACGATGTGGGTAATATTAGGAGGAAGAGACGTGGGCCAGGTAAGTACCAAAGAAGGCTTCCGTTATCCAAGTAGGCAAATTCCGTCCACTGGTTGACGGCAAGGGTGACATTGAATTGATTCACAAACTAGAAGGACGAAATTGACATAAAAAATTTTACAAGGACAAAAATGAAACCGACTCTATTTTGTAAGGACCATTTAAGTACTTAAGCCGAAAAATTAAGACGCCTACGTTTATGCTCATATGAACCTTCTTAATGCAATGCTAGCGTCACTGGTAAAACGAATTCTTCTCCAACAGCTTCGTATCCAAAAAGCAAACCAATTGAAAGAAAAATCCTTCGACAAAGAGGAAAAAGATCAAGACATGTCAAAGAAGAGCAATGATCCCGAGTTGTTTTTTATTTTTTGGCCAATGAACAGTAATAGGCAGCACAAATGTTACAAAGCAGAGTCACAAAACCAACACAAACATTTCAAAGTTTCTACAGGGTATCTAGGAAGCATAACTTGACATGCCGCGGCCACGACCCCTCCCACCATAATGGCCGTATCCCCTTCCGTAATAACCGCCTCCTCGAAAACGACCACCACCACGGAAGGGCCCACGGCCACCTCGGCCGCCACGATACCTCGAGAAATCACCAAATGTCTGTATCCAAGGAAAACATTACTATGTCAGAGAGACGGGAAAAAAAAAAAAAAAAAGGTTCCAGAATATGAGAGGACAAAAGCAAAAGGGTAGCAATTTTTGCACTGGATTTTTTGATATCTAATCTCTTTTTTTTTTTTTTTAATCTATATGAATGTGCAATAGTTCCCTTCTCGTGTATTTACTTTTTCAAACATGAAAGGGCAATATTGTACATTCAGATGAATAAAGACAAGCAAACAAGAAAGCAAAACAGCCAACGGTCACTATTTTACCTCTGTGTCTATCTTCATTTGCTCAGAGAACCTAGTCCTTCCTCTGTTTGATTCATTATCCAGCGCATTGGAAGAGAGGGAATCAAAGAAGTCGTCCTTGTTGTAAATGGGCTACAGAACACAAAAGCAGAAACAAAAATGATGTAAGCAGACAGAAAATGGATAATGAGATAGCCACATTCGCCTAGGTTAAATGTAGCTTCAAAATGCACAAAGCCAGAAGGGTGTATCTCACTTTAGTATCAATCTTAGCTAATTCAGTATCGTCTTCATCTTCATAATCATCTTCATCAGTGCCTTCCCCATTGCCTTCTTTTTCCTTAGTATTGTTACTTTTCCCAAGGTGGCCCCATACTTCATCCTTGTTGAATTTCTCATTCATCGCCATAAAATCAAAATCTTCAGTAAATTTCGCCACTGGACGTGAACTCTGCAAACCAACATTCAGCATTCTATGCAATCAAGACCCCATTCGAATTAGCGTTCATATTTGAGAATTGGCTGGTTAAATTTCACAACGTTCAAATTTATAACATTACCGTGGATTAACACACGCATAATGCAAGATAAATCTCAAGTCAGGAAACAATTTGAGCTACACCCCGATTCTATACTAGTGACCCTAAACATTATAAGACTACAGGAACTACAACGCAATAGCCAGTAGCAGACACAAAGAAGAACAAACCTTTCAGTGCAACTGTCAACACTTCCCTGGCCAAGTTAAAATGAACTTAGTAGCAAATGAATGTAACACGAGCAAAAATGCAAAAGATTAAAACATATGCACAGCATTGGCCATTTGATATTTGACATTAAGTAGTCCCTCTAGGAAGAATACGAAACAAACATTGAGGTATTTAAAACTAAAGTCTCAATGAAGCAAGGCTGGCAAACACAAATAGCACTTCATCAGGATTCATATTACAAAACTACACTTCCACGATCACACATTAACGACAATAGCGAAAATCAGTAATGAACTAAAATAAGTATCTCCGCACATTTGTGAAATATACAATGACATATTTTTGGAGGAATAAAATTGCACGATAAGGAACTTTAGGAAAGTGTAGGGAACTTGTATTTTTGTTCAGGAAAACGTAAAAAAGAACATGCAGCTCAAAGTAGAGATAACACATTACCCCAGTTCCTCTACCCCTTTCACGCCCCCTGTAGCCGTTGTAGCTGTTACGACTTTGAAAAGAAGCTCCATTCACCTGAAGGAGAAAGAAAGAAGACGAAATGTAAGAGTCCTTATCAGTGTTCATAGAGAGTTCACCCCACATGGAAGCAACATATTAGGGAAGGAAATGTGGAGAGAGAGAGAGAGAGAGAGAGAGAGAGAGAGAGAGAGAGAGAGAACAGAAAATAACAAATAGGGATCACCTTCTGGCCAGAATGTGAAGCTTGTGGCAGGGGCAATATTGGTGGTTGAGCTTTGGCCACTACGGCCGCCGAAGGTTCTGCCGCTGATGAAGATACTTGAACGACCTCCACATCCTTATGAACTGTTTGTGAAGGCTGAGATGAAGAAACTGCTGCTGGTCCGGGCTGCAACAACTGACCAGGGGTTACAAGTAAAGGTGGTGGTGTTTCTATCTGACTAGAACTCGATGTCCCAACAACAGAGGATGTGGTTTGAGACACGGTTGGATATGGCAAAGATGGACCAGATAATACACTAGTCTTGTTAGAGACTGATGGTACAACAGCACTTGTAGCTGGACTTGACGTAGTCAAAGGAGAAGGCACGGGCAAAGTAGCACTTAATGTTGCAGCGGGCAGGGTGGGATTAAAAGCCTTGTTTGGGATAAAACTAGGTAGTGTTGTTTCAGGAGTTAGTCCACTGGATGGCGCTGGAGGCAGCATTGATGGCAAAGTTGAAGCCAGAAAACCCATGGATGCTGGATCAAGGGAACTAGTGGTACCAGGAACCAGAGGAAAAGGATAGTCTGGCAAGTTTGAAACTGGTAAGCCAGAAGCCCCAGTCGGCAAAGAGGCATTGAACCCAGGATACTGCATTGGCTGTTGCATGGAAGGAGGCATTGACAGCCCGGGTGGTCCCCGAAGCAAAGATTGCTGGTGCAGCTGAGGTAGCCCACTGGGGGGCCCATAAAATCCTTGCCAATACATTGGCATAGCTAATCCACCGCCATTAGCAGTCAGAGGAGGGGGGGAAGGACCCCAAGACCCTATATTTCCTCCTGGTTGATACAAAGGCAAGCCACCTTGGAAACTTGCCCCTGGATGGCCCACCTGTGCTGTATGGGAACTGATATCTCCTAAAGACCCGCTAACAGCAGAAGGCAAGCTTTGAGAGGTCGAAGCGGGAACCGGATAGTGAGACTGCATTAGAAATTGGCAGGACTTCAGAGCAAAATATAACAATCTACGACATCTTATTATTTTTGTTAAGGAACTTAATGCACCACATATACAACGTCTTCCTTCTTATCACCTGAATAATAGCCGGATCACTATTTAAGGGTGGTGAAGTCTGAACAGGGGGAGAAGACTTAACCTGCAAGTCCTGTAATCATACAAAGAATGATTAAGGGTGTGACTTATAAAACCAGCTGAGGAAGAACATACATATAAAGTTAACTAAGAAAAGACAGACGCAAGCTGAAGTCTAAGCCAAGAAGGTCTTCCCCAAAGTAATCATGCCTTTCAGTTTATCAAGCAACTGAAAACAAAGGTCAGAAACCAGAGGGCATGGACCAAATACATAAGAATAACCATCACTGATGAGGGCTTCCAGTTTACTCTCAAGTAATGCACATTGTCATAAAAGACTCACTTTTTTGCACAAGGAACCGAACATGTAAAAGTATTGGTCACAATCCGTCGACAAGAAACTAGAATTCTACAGTCGAAAAGATTAATGGGAAGACAACAACAGCTGGGTCAAAGAAGCAGACCCATCTATAAGACTATAACAAAGGTAAATGAGTATACAATTCAGATTAGTACATGTTAAGTTTTGGTTAGCAATATGATAATCACTAGTAATGAATAAAATTAAATCTCACTCACTAAAACAAATACAGAACAAAATGAATTGCATTTCTGCAAAATCAATCCAAGTCTTTTGTTTTTACAGCAATCAATAAGATATGGGAATTGATTTTAACACTCCGCTTTTTACCATCTACACTCCTTTTTTGTCTTTATTTGGTGTGAATTTACAATATTACCCCTTTATGTGTGGAGAAGTTCACGTATGAAAGGGTAACAAAGTAAATTCATATGAACAAGGACAAGGACAAAAAAGGAGTGCAAATGGTAAAAGAGGGAGTGTGAAAATCACTACCCTAAGATAATACAACACATTTTCATTTATTCCAAACTATAAATATTCGATGTAATTACCAAAACAAATGAAGACAATTCATTCATTTATGGTGATCAGATCCAAAAATAGTTGATGACTAAACTATGACATATAAGTAACCATTCAATAAAGTGACCGGAAAAGGCTTGATTTGAGCAGTTTTTATTTGAACCATTCAATAAAAAAACTGTTCAAAACTGTTCGAATCAAACCCTTCCCGGTCTTTTTTTTTTTGCTGATTTCTCACGGATACCCTTAAAATCACGTTCTGATCACATTGAGCGGCTCGGATCGTCAAAATTTGATCGGGAACTATGAGGTTTTTTTTAGGTGTTTTTTTAGGTGTCCCTGGAACCGCCCCGTGTATGTGTGTGTGTGTGTGTGTGTGTGTGTGTATATATATATATATATATATATATATAATGGGGCTGTCAGAAAATGATAGATCTGAGAGACGGTGCTCAGAAACTTATGAGAATGGATTTAATCGTTTCTCCAAATAAATCATCAGATTAACGAGATAAACATGTCTAATCATCACACCTTCTATATCCACACTCGTAATGACGTAATTGTAAAGATCTGAGACATCCCTGATCAAGTAATCTCTTCATTACAGAATCTCCAAAATTATTGAGTTACAAGATATCCCTTTGACAAGTGCCGCTTCTGGTTCTGGACTACGTATTTTATGGGATACCATCTGCGGCATCTGCCTAACATGTATCAACTTGGGAAAACATCATGAATGGCCACATAAGTACTGCTTCAAGACCAGGAAAATGGACAGCCGGAAAATATGGACGAAGAGTATTCAATTCTTATTCCTTCTGCATCAGCCGTGGTCAATACTCAATACTGCTTGCCTGCTATCCACATAAAGTATAGAACTATACCTTTCAATAATATTCAAGGAGATGGCTGGGGAATAACTATAGCACTCGTGCTATTCACACAGAAACAAAAGTAGACAGGTGAGGCCACAATCACGGTTATATCCCACGTTAATAAATTATATGTGATATTAGAAACTATAATGGAGGATTGTTCATCTCTAAGGTAGGATGTTCGCATTGTTGCATGATTCTTTCACCAATCCACAAAATATGGAAAGAAATCATCATCATCGAAAGAAATGGCTAAGATTTTACAAATTTTTTACATACAGGCAGAAAAACCGTCCTGGTATATGGGGAATCGAGTCAATGAACGACATGAGAGTTTCACGGCACAGGGAAATGAGAAATATACAACATTGAATGACAAGATAAGACAATAAGAATAAGTTGCTTCCCGTCACATTACCTTAATATCACTTCCACGAAACAGAATGTACTCGTATACTTTATCACTAGGAGGAACTTGTGGACCATCTTTTTTCCGTCCTTCCGTGCCAAAAGATCTCACTGCCATTAAATAGACCAACTCAAAAACTTAACATGACAACCACAGTATCATAACAGGATTTAACTACCGCATATACAAAGAAGAAATTGCAATCAGCACTAGCGCAGACAACAAAGTGAATTCCTTTAAACAAGTTTATCAACTGTGTTAAAATACTAGAATTGGTCAGTGTACTCATGTCTCTTTTACAGATTTATCATACACTATTCTGTATGATCGCTAATTACAAAAAACTGCTTCATAGGGAAAGTGAAATATTTTGTTGCTTCATTTCAAAAGATCAATATCCCATATCAAAATCTCTAATCTAGTAATCTCTAACCTCACTTTTACTAAATCGGAGTAACATTAATCTGCATATTGACTAACATCAATCCGAATGTTCTCGCTGGAGTGCAAGGCCAGCCACACTAAATATGGTATTAACCTATGTTTTTTGCAACTTACCCAATCAAAAACACACTAACTCAAACTAGCTCCAACTATACAAATCATTTCAAAACCTGGTCACTTGACTTGGACAACAATCAAGAACACATAAAACAATGATCAATTTCAGTTTGAAACATGAGGCTGCCATTCCGTCATATACTTAAACAGTTACATAGAAACATGCAGACTAAGAATAGGTACATAACATGACGTTTGCGAACATCCAACTAAACATGGAGAGATCCTCCAACCACTTCATCTCATCCTCATGCCAAAAAGTTGGACTTGTTTACCTTTGGGATGTTTAAAAAGTCAAAACTTTTCTTCCTTTTGGCCTTTCTGAGAAATAGGGCCAAAAAACAAAGTTGTTTGGACTAAAAATGCAAGCTTTTGTGCTTTAGAAAGAAAGCCTGGGGCCTAAATAACTAGGCTTTGTTTGGACTAAATATTCAACTTGTGTTGCCGAAGTGAAACTTTTTGGGCATAAGTTAACTTCTTAC
The DNA here is from genome assembly GCA_019656295.1 of Rhododendron mucronatum var. ripense. Taxonomy (NCBI): domain Eukaryota; kingdom Viridiplantae; phylum Streptophyta; class Magnoliopsida; order Ericales; family Ericaceae; genus Rhododendron; species Rhododendron mucronatum. The sequence goes on along the minus strand of BPLT01000105.1, from coordinate 1,339,316 downwards.
GAAGAGTTGGTGCCTAAAAGGTGAAACTTTTTTCCAAAGCTACCGAATAAACCCAGCTAACGTAAAGGGGAGTATTTTTGCACTCTCCAATTGTTAACCGCTCTCCCAAGAGGAGTGCAAAAATCAACTGATATTGATTTTTGCAAACCCCATATTGATAAGGGGAGTGCGGTTAACAATTTGGGGAGTGCGAAAATCACTCCCCAATGTAAAACACAGCCTTGAACCTACCAGACCTGCTACGGATGCAGAAAGTTCTACCGGAAAACGCACTCACATCTGCACTCAGTTTAAGCATGCACATTTTTCCAATAATTTTTCGTTATCACTACCATTTCTAACGCATATACAAATTACAAACATAAATAACAAAAAGCCTAGCAACCCAACTTTAAACACAACTTAGTACACAGTTGTGTCTGGAGCTGTTGGATGCACTTGGCCGCATACGTTGTTTCCAGAGTAGTTGGATGCACATGGGTCCCGTAGTTGTGTTGTGTTTTAAGGTTGTGTTCGTAATTATAGTTTCACAAGAGTAGTAAAAGTCACAGATATTCTTCTCTCATTCTAAAGCACCACAGAACCAATCAAACAAAACAGACAATCAAATAAAGTAATGTCCAAGAAGTTAACTCCAAAATTTCAAACAAAGATTGAAACCCCCAAGAAGTTACAAAGAAAGTACCGTTTCGCAATCCGATACTGGACTCATCTGTGTTGATGATGTTCAAAACGCCTTCGTATCTCATCTCACTCTTGGATGTCAAGCTAATCAAGCTCCCGATGTACGAATCGGCCGATGAACTGGATCTGGAGCTCTCCGCCGCCATGGCTGTAGCAGCAGCAAGCGAATGGGGAGAGAGAAATCGAACTGAGGAAATCCTATTTCTAGAGAGAGAGAGAGAGAGGGAGGGAGAGAGAGAGAGTTGAAATTCTGTGTCTTGCAGAGAGGGAGGGGATTTTGGAGTACGTTGTTTGAAGTCTTCGTTGTGAGAGCGAATACTCCACTATATAGGGTTTTCAGTTTCGTCTTTTACGTATCGTTTTCATTACTATAGTGCCCTAAATTTTGCTGTTTTGGGTTTGGCAAAAAGTTTTGATTTTTATGCATGTTTTTTGTGTAGTAAGAGACCTAAAAAATTTGGGAAAATAACGGCCAATGACTTGTTTTGATAATTAATACCCGTCAAAAATATTTTTAGCATTTATAAATGTTTTCAGCATATACTTGGTAGGTATTAATTATCAAAACACATCATGAACCGTCATTTTTCCAAAAAAACTTTAGGGAAATGATTTTCACACATCTTTTTATATCCACACTTTCTTTTTTTTTATTTTTTAGTGTTAAAAATACAAGTAATTTTTTTTTTTTGTTGAAGACAAAATGGAAAGTGTAGGTATAAAGAAGAAGCATGTGAAAATCAATTCTTAATTTTTAACTCCGGAAGAACTTTTTTGAAAAGTTCCTGTTTCTTAAACAAGTTTAGAGAATATATACAAGTATTTATTTTATCGTCATATTTTTTTTTTTCCACTCGATAGATGTTAAGCCTAATCTTAATGGGAAAGGAATATTGCTAAGCGACAAATGAATGACATACATGCTCTTGGCGAGAATTGAACACTCACGTTCCATTTGAAAGGGGTGAGGAAATGTCATTAGACTATAAAACCGTTGGCTTTATTATCTATACTTGAAAATTAAAATCAACTCTCTCTTTAATTCTCTTTAATTTCCTCCCCTATGGGCATTCTTCCAGTAAAATTCATTTCGTCTTCTTATGTCAAATTTAATCATGGAGGGGTAAAAATAATACTTTGTAACAAGGCTTCCCCTGAACCTGAGGAGCCGTAGTGAGCTCCCTATAGTGCACCCCTTAATGCGGCATCCGATCGTCCCTTTTTGCAAAGACCTAGGGATGTTGTATGCTTTGTCACAACTTAATCGTTGAAATAAGTTGAATTATCCCAAGCGTAGGGCCAAATTGTTGTCAGCATAATAACCAGAAAGTCTGGAATTGTACCCATAGAAAAAATCTCTAAAACTTGTTTGGATTGTAGGTGCAAGGGTTTATGGCATTTAGACGATCAACTTTTGATTTTGCTTTGAAAGGTGAGAAACACTCTTATGGAAAAAGACTATAAATGAGTTTGAGCTAAGAATTAAAAGCGGTAAGGCATTGGAGTTACTAACACCCGTAACTTAAGTCATCCAACTCTTCTCAACAAAAACACGGTTGAATTGCACGATATAGGCTATCAATCGGAGGATTTTGCTAAGAAACCAATGAAAGACTAGAAGCGTAGTTTGGAAAACAAGTGCGTTCTTAAGTTCTCTTAGCAAACACGAAACGAAACATTGCTCCGGAACCCTGTGTGCGAGCACATGATCACCGAAGATTAACATCGATAAGTTTTATTACATAAAAGGCAAACCCTTCTCATTTAACAAACCAAACTTCAAGTCTTGAATTGAGAAAAACAAGATTAACTCAAGTCACAAGGCGTTATTCACCCCATGGCCAAGCCTAAGTAACTACTCAACCATGGCGTAAGAATTAAGCATGGTGGTAATTGAAGACATAAGATTTAACTAATAGAAATGAAAACTAACTTGATATTATAAAAGATCTGAACAATACAAACAACTTTTGTACTTGAGAAATTAACAAACTAACAACACTTATTTGAGTTCTTGAAGATTAAAAGCTTGAAAGACGAAGAACACAAAATGAAAATCCAAGAAAGCAAAAAAAACAAAAAAACAAAAAAAACTTAGGCCTCTTGCTAACTGTATGTCCATCATTTCCATAAATGACTTACAAGCCTATTTATGGCTTACAATTCATCCTTACAATGGACCAAAAGGTCCCCAAAATATCCAAAAAATTAGCCTTAAGTAGAAAATTTCCATAAATGGAAGGTTGAACAATTCAACTCAAAATTCTAGTCGCAAAGCAGAGGTACTGATACCTAAGTTTTGAGGTATCGATACCAACTCAACTGTTGAGCACTGGAGACAAAAGGTACTAATACCTATGTTTTGAGGTATCGGTACCTCTGCTACAAAACTGCAGATAGCACAACTAGCTTCACAAGGCCACAGCTTCAGCAAACAGTTCCCAGCAACTTCCACGACATCTTATTTTCATTCCCTAAACTTAAGTAAATACTACATTTTAAACCTTTCTTTTACCTTTTCTTTACTTTAATTTATTTAATAAAATAAGAAAGTACTCCCCCCCCCCCCCCCCCCCTCCCGACCCGAATTTAGAAACAATGTCATTACCAGAATTTCAAGATTCTAATTATATCAAAATGTCAACCCCCACTTTTAGTGTAAAATGAAAAACTGCACGTTTTGTCTAGAGAAAATGGCTCAAAACATAACATTGTTCTTCAAATAAAACCTTGCAACTTTGTAGTTACTCTTAGAAAAATTCAAAGATCAATTACCGCCATTTTTAATCTCAAAAATCGAAACTTTTCCGGAAAATCATTTTTCCATACTTAAAAAAATTTTAAGAGGCCGACAAGGTTTTCGGGTACTTGAAAGCACTTGGGCCATTCATGGGGTCAAAACACGCCTTATTTGCACGGTTTACCTAAAAAACACACATTACGTGCAATATCGCTGTAAAAGCTAAATAAACGCAAGATAAAACAACATAAAATGGGACTAGTTACACCAAATATGTACAATATTGGGTGCTCATCACTGTAGCCTGTCAGCAACTTGCTCTACAGCTGTGTAGTGTGCTCGATCTGGCCGTCCATTTCAGGAATGGACGACTCAAATCAATAAGAGCACAGATTAAATTTGAGACGTTCATGCCGAAATGAACGGCCAGATTGAGGTTGTTGTGTAGTTGTGTACTACTGAAAACTCCAATCCTTTTAGTCATTCGATGATTCAGATTTATTGAAACACTCTTATCGGTCAAACTTAACTCTTTTCGGCCGAAGTTAACGCTTACTGATAAGAGTTAACATATCTGAAGTATTAATTGCCGAGATGGACGGCTTGAATGCTGCACTACAGGAAGCTCACTACTGGCTCCTTGAATCACTTCATCCTGGATGGACGGCTCGAATGATGTTTTTTATTTTATCAAGTTTTTATGTGTTTTAGTTTTTGCATGCAAACGTTGGGGATCAAAAAATTATTTTTTCTTTATTTGCTGATTCAAGTTAACCAAGTCAATAAATATGCTTGGGTTATTATTTTTCACATAGTTGAATATTCATTGGATTATTTATTTACGTGTGTTGATCATTCGAACCGTACCTTTAGACATGGTTATGCGCTAGTGTATTGATTTGATATAATATGGTCCATTTCGATTCTAATCGTGGTTCTTAAATTGATGAAAACCAGTAACAGAACCATAACTATTGGCTATTATTTTTGCAGAACCATAAACAGATCAATAAATTGCAGAACTGGACAAAATAAAACTATTCAAATCGGTTCGGTATAGCGGTTATATGGATTTTCTTGAACACCATAGTAAAAAGGACACCTAAAGTTAGTCCATACAGAGGTGGACGTAGAGAGGTACAATCGGGGGCCGGGCTCAAGCATACCTCCAATTATCCTACTAATTATACTATATTTTTCAGATATATTTGAAAAAAATCTATAGGATCTGCTCTTGCAGGTCTCTTGAGTGAAAAAAATTCCTAAAGTTTTTATATGTGTGTGAAAACCCCCCTCTAATTTTAAGTTATCGATCATTTTTTCATCGTGCTTATATGATCAAATGCATTTATGTATATGTACACAATCTCATCTTTTCTCAAAACCGGTAAGCGGCAATTCTTATGTTAGAGCATCCGCACCAAACTCTCTAAATTTTGGATCAATTTACACCTCAAAAAGTCACTTTATTTTTTAGCTACCTCCTTTTAATATATCTACTGCATCAGACTCTTTACTCTCAATCTCTTCTCAATTAAAATATTCAAACTCACCCAAACAAACACATGGAATTCTCAAGACGGATCGTGTTCGCCGGCGGCGACGGAATTCCTCGGCTACGGAGGATTATTGTTTATATAAAAAATAAGGATAAAAAATTAAGTGCTCTAATTTTCAATCGTTTGAACTGTGTGAAGATCTCATTTTTTGATCATTTTATCTTAAAGAGTCATGATTATTTTTTGTCTCAAGAGCTCTAATAATCAAGTTTTTGCTTTACAAGATTCCAATAACAGAATAATGAAAGAAAGAAACTTGAAGAGAACACAAATAAAACAATAAAATATTAAGTAGCTTGTGAATAGTTCCTCTCTTCTTGTTATTCTTACAACAAGGAACTTTAGCAAAACTAAAATTCTGTGAAGCAACGAGGTGGCCCACGAGACTGGTGCAACAAACTTTTGAGTAATTTGTGAAGCAACTGTAGCTGTAGAAGAAGAATAGCAAAGGAGGTGTGGATGCCCTTAATAGACTATGCTTTTAGTTTAGTAAAAAAAAAAAAGGCAATGTTTTTAATATTAATGTAAAAATATATATAATTCGAGCTCCTGCTGAGTATAAATTTCGCGTCCGCCGTCCACACATTTTATTTAGACCTGGGTAACGAGTCGTGTCGAGTCGTGTTCGTGTTGTGTCAGTCGGGTTCGTGTCACAAATCATCCAACCCTAACCCGACCCATTTAGAATTCGTGTTTCTCGAGTCGTGTCATTTTCGTGTTTCGTGTCAGAAATGTTCAACCCTAACCTGTTAACTTCGTGTCCGGTTCGTGTCGTGTTATCGTGTCTGTTGTCTAACTCTATATAGAATTATAGATATACCATATATTATGTATATATGTTCGTGAAAATGGGTGACACAGATTAATAACCGTGTTAGTCGTGTCAATTTCGTGTATCACGTGTTCAACCCGAACCCGACCCATTTAGAATTCGTGTTCTCGAATCGTGTCATTTTCGTGTTTCGTGTCAGAAATATTCAACCCTAACCCGCTAACTTCGTGTCCAGTTCGTGTCGTGTTATCGTGTCTCGTGTCTGTTGCCCAGCTCTAATTTTATTTGATTGTTTTACGTTTTTTTTTTTTCTTCCCCCTGCCAAATTTGGGTATGTTCTGTTTAACACAAAAATCTACGGTAGAACATCTGACAATACGGATATCCGCATGGCAAATAAACATCCGATAATACCCCTCATTTAGCCTCCAAGACTCCCAGGGAAACCCCAACCAACCAAAGGTAAATTCGTAAAACCAGACCAAGATCGTCTCGTCAATAAACCGCGATTTTACTACCTTCGCCAAATCGATCGCTTCTCAAAAGGAAAATCCCAAGTCGCCGTTTCTTCCCACAACAATCCCTGTACCTCATACTCTCCCACCGGAATTCGCATACTCTTAACAACCCCTCCAATTTTCCGTCAAACCGTCGATTCCTCACCGGTCCAAAACTAGGGTTTTTTTTTTTGAACGGTTCGAACACTCACGCTAGGGTTTGGTGTATGAAACGCACCATTCAGCGCGATGTTTACGCCGCAGAGGAGGTCGGCGCTGAGGATTACGCCGCAGAGCGAGGGTGAGACCCAAAACAGGAAGTCAGGGAATCCGCCGCCGCCACCGTTGGGTTTGTTGAATGAGAGCGGGATGATGGCGGCAGAGGATGGGGCGGGGGGTATGGAGGAGGATTGGAGGAAGTTTAGGGAGGCGGGGTTTTTAGATGAAGGGGAAATGGAGAGGAGGGATTTGGCTGCCGCGGCGGAGAAGGTTTCCAGGCTTGAGAGAGAGGTTAGTATGCAGGGCTTTGGGATTTTGAGAAATTTGGAGTAGTATTGGTTTGGCTACAGTAAGCCAATTTTGTTTCTTTATTATTATTTTTTTCACTTTTTGTGGATTATACGAGAGGAATGGGAAAAATAAAAAATTACAATCCAAGCTCATATGTTTTTGAATAAATAAAGACATAAATAAGTAGTATATAAAAAAACTAACAAATGCTAAAAGAATTGAATAAAAAGACAAAGAAATAAGCCAAATTCACATTGGAGGCTGTAGTTTGAGAGGAACTAGGTTTTTTTTTTAATATTATGGAATACTATTAAGAGGAACTAGGTTTTCTGAACATTATACAATGCTCGATAGAGCTCAATGGGAAAGACAAACTTATGTAGTTGGTTTGGTTTGTTTTACTTATTTAAAAAAGAGAGAGCTTGGTTTGGTTTGTTTAGCTGTATGTTTTTGGTCTTCTTGTTTTTTTTTGAAGCGCCTAAGATAAGCTCAACAAAACAATATGTGTTTACTCTAATGGTAATATATGATGGTCAATCGGTTGTTCAAATGTGTATGCCTTAACACCAAGGCTCCGTTTTGTAAAATTGGATTTGAAATGGAGACATTTGACACGTTCTTCATTGAGAATTGCAAGGATTTCAATTTGATGTTTCCAATTGTTTTTATCATTGAATTTGAGAGCTTTGTCATGGGGAATTTGAAGTAACAGTTTACTACGGGTTATTTGAAATGGTTCGTGTTGAGAATTGTAGTTATACATGGATGGCAATGAAATAATTTCATCTATCTCATTTCCAGTTCCCAGTTTAACAAACTACCTATGGTCAAACCTATGAGATACTATATATTTAATTCCATCGATATGAAATCTATGTCTGTGGTAATGGGCCCTAATGTTTTTTCTTATTAGATTTAGTGGTTATAATACTCAACCTATTAAGCTTGCAGGGCCGGCTCAAAGATATTGGGGCCCCAAAGTGAAGTAGAAACTAAAAGGTCTAATGAAAGAAACTTTATCATAATTCAATGTCTTTTTCTTTGAAATGAAATGCAACAAAATTTAGTGACAAGATGTAATATAGTTGAGCTAGTTTGCACTTTAAAATAAAACAGGAAGAAGTTGCGCCTACTACACACTCTTCAACTATGTCCATATTGATTGCTAGAAGGGGCCCTTTGCTGGAAAAAGTTGAGAAAAGCTTAATAGCCCAATATTTGAACCAAGCTCCTTAAGCATTGAAAGAGCTTTGACTGCCACACCACCAAGAAGAAGTTATTTGAAGGTTATCGGAACTCTTTACTATTTCATAGTATAAACTGTATTTTTTGGGCTCTTCCTTGGGCCAAAAAATTGGGAGCCTGAAGCGATGGCTTCCTCGGCTTCCACTCTAAGTTGGATCTGGAAGCTTGAGATTATACGTTTGAAGTTCGAACATGGGGTAGCCACTTTGTCAACATAGTGCTAAATGTTAGGTATGTGCCGAGTCTATCCTCCCAAATCACCTAATCTTGCCTAATATGGTGAGTTTTTTTTCGAAATGTAAATAAAAATGATTGTCCTTACTCCCTTGAGTGTCGTTTAAAAACTCATATTCCCTTCACTGCTGACTCCTTGATTTTTAGTTGCTGAATATTTTCTATAGGTATGCCATATGGTTCGTTAAACTTCGTTTACATTTTCTATTTATATAGGCATAGGTACTCATTGATGTTTGCTTGATTTTGAACTTTTAGATACTAGTTGAAGTCTCATATCACAAAATTTGGGCAAAGAGGTTATGTTTATTGTTGACTTCCCCCCCCCCCCCCCCCCCCCCAACAGCTTTTCGATTATCAGCATAATATGGGGCTGCTGCTTATTGAGAAGGAGGAGTGGGCATCAAAATATGAAGAAGTGAGAGAAGCACAAGCTGTGGCTCAAGAGGTCATCAAACGAGAGCAGACAGCTCATTTGATTGCAATAACTGAAGTTGAGAAGCGAGAGGCGAATATCAGAAAAGCTTTGGGCATTGAAAAGCAGTGTGTGGCTGATGTAAGATGCTTCTACAGACCTTATGTATCTATCGGTGGCATAAATGGTGTAGAAGTTATGTAATGTCTTTCATTATTGCTTGCTTACTGTTTGAAGTGTCATAGGCTCATGGGTTTTTGTGACATTAGTTTTGTTATTGCTTGCATCATAATGGCATTCTTATGTTAAATCATCTTATTTGATGTCGGTGAACCACTTGAAAAGGTGAGTGTCTTCTATTTTTGATGAGGTGGTCAATCGGTACCTATGATTCACTGTAGGCTTTTACTATCAATGAAGAAAATAAGTATTGGATTTTGGCTTGTTTTTGTACGTAGTAAGTTGCTTAGTTTTGTCTCAATTGTAGTTTTTATTTTTATTTATTTTAAATGTTTCTGAGGTTAAATAGATGGTCTGAACGGTAAGGATGATACTTATTATTGGAATTTGGCTTGGTTTGGAAGTATTAAGTTGTTGGATTTCCAAAAAATGGTTTCTACAAGTTTTTGATTGTCAAAGTAGGCATTTTGGGCCTTCTGGTTGTCATAGTAGACATGAAGGATGTAGCTGGGTGCAAGGTGTTTTGAAAAACTAAGGTTTTGGAATTGAAAGACAAAGAAGCTGGGGTTAGATATCGATTCTCTGGTCTATGCTGGTGGTGGGTTTCGTCTAATGTACTAGACATATTTTGCCACTACTGAAATGCTATACGTGTCTTCAATTTTTATTGCGTTTGGTTATTGAAATCTTTGAACCACCCATCTTAACTTCCCTTGTTTTACCATCACCTGGAATCCCTTCATAGTTTTGGATTTCTACTTTTTTGTGGATGTAGGTGAGTCTCTATCCAAGTAAATATAAAACTTATACTCCGTAAATAGTATCTTAACTTTCTATTACACACTTGACATTTGATCACCTGAAAATTGTTATTCTACCATGACCAATATCTGTACGGCATTCCTGTGAAAGACTGTGTGTGTGTGTGTGTGTTGCGGGAGAATAGATTTTTGTCAATTAGCAGAGTATACGGTAAAACCAAAACCCAGACATTACTTGGCTGAGAGAAAAGATCTGACAAAACCCAGAAGATTGATGAAGGGCATACCAAAAGGCTGGACAACATGAAGTCTTTGGAAAATTAAACTCCCAGATTATGTTAGCATCAGTGTACACGGTAAAACAGAATTTCTTGTTGGTTCCTTTCTATAATTTCTAGAGATAAGCCCCTAACACCATTCTTGAGTATTGATTATGTCCCTGCCTTTGGTACTAGAAACCCTAGGGCAAGCACCTTTTGAGTTCTGTGGATTCCACGGTGTGGAGTAGAAAGGTAATTTTGGTTAATAGAAAGGTAACTTTTGAACACACTAGTACAAATTCCTGGAGCCGCCGTGGCGTGGAGTAGCAAACCATATGGTACTTTGGAATGCCCTACTATGGAGTATTTTTTCTGACTATCCTTCTATTGAGTTTTTTTGACAGTAAAAACACAACCTGATGTCCTCGGATTAGGGTTGGGTTAATGCTATATTACCAGGGAACACAACTACCCTCGAGATATATGCTCTAGATGTAGTTCCGAAACATGGTACACCTCAATCCTAATACGATCCAAAGTGATCCCCCAAAGTCAGAACTGTTATGATGAAGAATTTCAAATATCATTTTATGCTATCAGATGTTATATCACTTCGAAGAAGTATATCTTATAGTAGTGTTTGCTTGCTATATAAGGCTACCCTTTCGTACCTCAATTCAGGGCTTTTGGCATTCCACGTTGCTGTTCCCGTTCCTCCAACTGGAGCGACTAGCATCTAGGTAAAATATGTGTATACCTTACCCTAGACTGCCACCCAGGTTACCAAGCATCTCTTTCATACTATTGCTTAGGTACCTTTGATTGGTCTGTATGGTAAGTTGTTAAACAAAACAAACATTGCATTTAGTATTGCTACCTTAGTGTTTAGAAAGCTTCTTAGTGTTTTGATATATTTTCTTAGAGCAGAAATCTTTTATTCTATGTACTTCGTATGTTGTGGTTAAGTAGTCTTTTCTGTTTTATTTGCTTGTAGTTATAAATTCGTCTGATTAATGTGGGCATGTTATTACGGTTATAGTGGTATGACTGGTATCTATATTTTCCCCCTAGGATTTGCTCTGCATTTTCCTAATGAGATAGTTTGTATGCCATGGTTTGGGCTCTAACTTTTGTGTTGAATCATGTGTGCGCAATTATGTAACTATCCATGCAGCTTGAGAAGGCATTACGGGAATTGCATGCAGATCATGCAGAAGTCAAGTTTGCATCTGAGGTTAAGATAGTTGAAGCAAATGCCTTGGTTGCTGGAATCGAGGATAAATCATTTGAGGTGGAGGAAAAGTTGCATGCTGTTGATGCGAAACTTGCCGAGGCTGGTAGAAAGAATTCAGAGCTGGACAGGAAACTACAAGAATTGGAGTCTCGTGAAAGTGTGCTTCGGAGGGAGCGCCTATCCTTTAACACAGAGTATGTTCTCAAACAACTTCACATCGCGCTTGTGTGTTAGCTCTAATTTTTTGGAAGTTTTTAATCTGCATTAATTTTTCCATTCCTCTGTTTTTATCAGGCGAGAAGCGCATGATGCAACTTTTCATAAACATAAAAAAGATTTGCAGGAGTGGGAGAATAAACTGCAGGAAGCTGAAGAGAGGCTTTGCGAGGGTCGGAGAACCATAAATCAGAGAGAGGAAAAGGCAAATGAAAGGGACAGGACACTTGAGCAGAAAGAGAAGACACTTGAAGTTGCACAGAAGAAAATCGATTTGGCTAGAAAGGCTTTGAAGGAGAAAGAAGAAGATATAGAAACTAGATTTTCGGACTTGGTTGCAAAAGAGGAAGTGAGCTTCTGATCTATGTCAGTTGTTTTATGTGATATTGATGAAGTCAAACCTGTCAAATAGTAAATAAATCAAATTGACGAAGTTATCAATGGTATATATCTCCTGTTTAATTTGCAGAAAGCTGAATCTCTTAGAAGCTGCCTAGAGACGAAGGAGAAGGAATTACTTGCTTTGACAGAAAAGCTTAGTGTCAGAGAAAGAGTGAGTCACAACACCTAATCTTTCACTGCTAGATCATCGCAGGTTAAGTTTATGGTATAAACTGGAGGAGGGTGGATGTTCCTTTCACTTCACCCTTGATCTTTTAATTTTGTCAAGTAAAAGCTGGTTACCTAGTGGAACAACTGATCCAAAGAGTAGCTCTGAATTTTTTATTTGGACTATGAAGGAGTCCATGGCATTCACTTGTGGTCACCGACCCTATTACACTATATTTGTTGCATGTATGGTCTTCCAATCAATCGAATTAATCTGGTCCAATTTCATGGACTCCAGTATTTGATTGTTTTATTTTTGTAAGTTGCCAAATGTCTGTATTGCATATGGAAAGAGGTGAATATTGATGCAATTGGCATTTGAAAAATTGTATTTAGTTTTGAGATCCTACACTCCACTATACTAGAATCGTGCTTAATTTCTCTAGTTATGTTATAGGTGGAGATTCAGAAGGTCCTTGATGAGCACAGGGCCCGCCTGGATACAAAAGGGATGGAATTTGATTTGGAAATGGAAGAGAGAAGGAAATCACTTGATGATGAAATTAGAGACAAGACAGAAGCAATGCAGCAAAAAGAAGCAGAAATCAATCACATGGAGGGAAAAATTCGAAAAAGAGAGCAAGCATTGGAAAAGAAGTCTGAGAGACTCAAGGAGAAAGAGAAGGACCTTGAAGCAACATTGAAAGCTTCAAAGGAGATGGAGAAGTCTATCAAAGCTGAGGAGAGAAGACTGGAAGTTGAAATGAAGCAAATGCTTTCTGATAAAGAAAGTCTGCATATTGTCAAAGATGAGCTCGATAAACTAAGGGCTGAGATAAGTCGGCATGAACTTCAGATACGCAAAGAGAAGGAAAAACTTGTGATTACTGAAGAAGAGAAAGCTGAACATCTTCGTTTGCAGTTAGAGTTGAAAGAGGAGATAGAAAAGTACAGACTTGAGAAGGAGCTGCTTTTGAAGGAAGGTGAGGATCTGAAGCTGGATAGAAAGAAATTTGAGGAAGAATGGGAAGCATTGGATGAGAAACGAGTTTCCGTTGCTGAGGCATTCAGGGTAATTGATGAAAAAAGAGAGGAGCTAGAAAAATCACATCGCTCAGAAGAGGAACGGTTGCAAAAGGACAGAGTTGCGACACAGGATTATATACAGAGAGAGTTGGAAAACGTCAAGTTAGAGAAAGAATCATTTGAAGCTTTGATGAAGCATGAGCAGTCAGTTTTTTCCGAAAAAGCACGAAATGAACACAGTCAGTTACTTCTTGAGTTTGAGTTGAGGAAAAGAGATCTTGAGACTGAATTTCAGGTTAGGCAAGAAGAAATAGAGAAACACCTGCACGAAAAGGAGAAAGCATTTGAGGAGGAGAGGCGGAAAGAACTCACCAATATCAACTACATGAAGGGAGTTGTCCAGGGGGAAATAGAGGAAATGAGGTCTGACAGGCGTAAAATGGAAAAGCAAAAGCAGGAAGTTGCTTTGAACAAGAAGCAACTGGAAACAGATCAACTTGAAATGCGGAGGGACATTGATGAGCTTGGTGTTCTTAGCAAGAAGATTAAGGATCAGCGCGAACAATTCATCAATGAAAGAGGCAGGTTTCTTGCATTTGTTGAGAGGCTTAAGAGTTGTAACAGCTGTGGGAATATTACACGAGAATTTGTGCTCTCTGATCTTCAGTTACCTGACATGGAAGAACTTGAGGCCCTTCCTTTTTCTAAATTAGCCAAAGAAGCTTTAACGAGCTCTCAGGGTGCTGTTGAAGGAAACAGTATGAAAAGATCTCCTGTGTCTTGGCTCCGAAAATGCACCTCAAGAATTTTCAAATTGTCCCCTAGTGATGTTCAAAATCTGGAATCACCTTTGTCTGTTGTGGAGGTCAATAGAGCAGAAATAACAGACATAGGTGCAGAAAGCGGAAAAAGTGTAGATGAAGAGAGACCAGAACCCTCAGTTGGGATTGCGGAGGGCTTGTTAGAGGAGTCCCAGCAATCAGAAATGAGCAATCAACGCAAAACTGGGAGAAAGCCCAAGGGTGATATTCATAGAACACGCTCTGTGAAGGCAGTGGTTGAAGATGCCAAGGCTATTTTAGGAGAGATTTTGGAAGTCCCGAATTTGCCTGAGTCGCAACCTAATGATTCTGCTGGTGGCACAAATGCAAGGAAGAGGCATCGTGCACAAACTTCTGGAATCTCAGTGTCTGCGCAGGATCCTGATGACAGCGAAGGGCGTTCTGAGAGTGTTACTGCAGGTGGGCCCAGAAAGAAGCGACAGACATTTGCTCCAGCCATGCACACCCCCGGGGAAACACGTTATAATCTCAGGCGACGCAAGACGTAAGTGTTTTCTTTAGTATCTGAATTGAACTAATTAACTTCAAGTGTAGGCGTGAAGTGTTTGACTAAAGTAAAAAACACGTAGTGTTGCATTTTAAATGACTTTATTCTTCTGTGCAATTTTTTGATGTGTCAAATCTCTCCCAAGCTTGAGCCCTTGATGGACAATAATGTCCTTGCATTTAAACAGCTTTTGCAAGTAATTCGTGTTATCTGATCTCTGATCTTGTAGTATAATATTGGAAAGTCATCCTTAACAGACAAAGGAATTGTTGACCATTCATGGTCCAAAAACTTTCAGTGACGTCCATTGAAATTATGGGTTGATCTGGAAAATTGCCCCAAAAGGTGTTTTGTTTTTCTTTAAATAAATGTTGTATATATCTTATCAATTTAATATATATCTTTGAGTTTTGTGTCAGAGAACGTCACATCCGGAAATTCCCGGATAGTTGCATTCCCACTCAACTTGCGTAATGAATGTTCAGCTTTTAGACAAAATGCCCTTTATGGTATGGTTTAACAAAGTAAGGCTGCAATGTTTTAGTAAGCTATTGCAATGCTATGGTTCAACAAAGAAAGATTGGATGGAATAAAAGTGCTTCGCGTGCCCCTAGTTTAAGGGACCTCATGTTCCACTTTTAGGATTCAGTAATGAAGCATTGAAGTCCCCTAATTGTAAAAGGACTTTACAGTAGTATTTTGGCAAATGGTTATACTGCAATTTGTGATAAAACTTCAAATTGTCGGGTTCTGTTGCTTTGGTCCCTTTTCTTCCTATTTCACTTTTCTCGCTTGTGGTATTTACTGCCTTTTTTGTTATTCAAGATTGATTGTGTCAAGTGTCAACAAATGAATAGGAAACTGGTTTCCGAGGAGTAACATTGGAACTACTTGAACGGGAATTTGAATGGAAGATTATGGAAACACTTTACTGTGATTGAATATAGATAGCAAAGATCTTTTGATTAACTTGGCCTGTGATCAAGTTGGATCATTCATATAACTTCACATTACTGGAAATGTGATATACTATCCAATTGGTTCTAAGTTTCTAACATTTGTATCTGACTGGTTCAGTGCAGCCGTGGACAGATCAACTAAAGCTGGGACAAAAAAGAATAATGAGAAACGGTCAGATGACAAAGGTGGTGGCAATTCAGATGCACCAGTACCAAACATTAGAGTTGCTTCAGCACCTTCGTTGGTGCATTGTACAACATGTGAAAGTATTGATACTCAGGAGTTCTCGTCTGACAGGGCTGTGAGGGTAAAGCTTTTACTTTTATCCCCTACTATTGGGCACTCTCACTTGTCCTTCATACTAAGCTAATTGTACTTGGCATATCCCATTTTCATTTAAAATGCAGTTAGAGACAGCGGCAGATGTTGATGTTGATGACAAGTCTGAAGCAGCGAAGTTGGTTCAAACTATTGGTTTAAGTGAGGAGGGAAATGGTACATCAGGGCATGACACTTTTCTTGACTCCAATAGAGGTGACCATGACAATGACGACGACGACGACGACAATGGTGGTGATGATGGTGATGGCGATTACATTGACGATGATGGTGATGACGAACATGAGCATCCTGGTGAAGTGTCGATTGGAAAGAAATTGTGGAAATTCCTTAGCACATAACACACTTTGCCTTTTCGTTTGTTCTCTCTCTCTCTCTCTCTCTCTCTCTCTCATGTGTATCGTGTATCAAGGTTTTTAAATATATTTGGAAATACGTAAGAGAACTGTAGCTTGGTAAAGAGGAGGGATGCCCTCTCTGCTTCCATATATAATCTGAGAGCTGATATGTTATTTAGTTACAGCACAGCCCAATTGTTTTTGGCATCCTAGGTGCAAAATGGTGCAGTTCTTTTGACTTCCATTCGTTGTGGTCTCTAATTTTTTGGCGCCTTCTGTACTCCTTGCTTTCTTGTGATATTGTTTTGAGCCCCGCATTGGTCATTACAGGATACAGACCGGCATGTGATCTGTGAGTTTTTCCTTTCTTTGGTTCAATAGGTCAGCTGCTTCATCGCTGATTTTCAGGTGTCCTGTTTTCTTTGTTTGTTTAGCATATACAGTTTTGAACAATTTTTCTTAAGATATTTACTTGTTTCTTGTGCTTCTACTGATCTGGAGTATCATTTATCGGTGGATGTATACTGTCTCAATTTGGTAATTCAAAGGTTACACAACTACAGAGGCAGAAAATTCAATGATTGTTTTTCAATTTGTAAGTATGAAATTCACGTTGCCTGTGGTTTCCTTGGATTTCCATAGCTTTATTTATTTATTTATTTTTCACTTGTAGTGGTTTTTGGAACTTTGTGCAAAGGAAAAAGAAAGGAAGTTAAAGTTATTGACAGATACATGTTTCCTGGTCTGATTTTGCAAAGAGAAGGAACTGAGGCCATGTTTGATAAGTGAGTTAAGAGTTAGGATAGGATTGTTAATCCTATAGTTCCTTTAACTCTTTGTTTGATTGCACAATATAGGTTGGGATTAGTAATACTATGGGATTACCAATCCTCCCAATTCATGGGATTATTAATACCACCTCCCACTAGGTATTACTAATTCTATCCCAAGCTCTATGATGCAAAATGACCTCCTTACCCATGCTATTTTCTATTTATACCAGTAGTACGCTTTATTACTCATCCACCTGTACGCAAAAGGACTCCTCGTACTTAAAAAACACCCAGACCCAGTTATGTATGTATGATAAATTAAAAAACGATGTTCAGAGTCCATTGGCTTTTGCCTTCTATAATGCAACATACAGTATTGTCAAATACTTTTATCCAAATAAAAAAAATACTTTTACCCAATATTTTTCAAAATATCTAAGAAAAAATCCAAAAGCCGGTTCTTTGGCCTTTATCTTGAATATTTCCAAAAATATTTGGGCAAAAGTCAATTTTTTACTTTTTTGATTCGTTTTGACAAGACGAATCAATAATCCTTACAAGTTAGGCGCAAAATTAACAAACGCAAAAAAATTATGGATGAATAATCATGAAGGAGATGAGAAGATGGAACTCATGCATGCATTTGTAGCCTTAAAGCATCTAGTGGCCTCTATAAATTATGGAGGTGCCTTATTTGTCGTAAAATTCAAAAAAAAAAAAATCAACTAAATTAGCCGATCAATGATACAGGAATGGTTGTCCAAATAAGAATCTGGAAATTGATTGGAATGAAAAAAATGCAAATTGTCCGAAAATGATTGAAAAATGCAATTTGTTTGTGAGACTTCATTGCAATTTAATAGACCAGGTTTTTCACCCATAGGTATGATTGGAAAATGCAATTTGTTATCCTATCTCTTGGTATTACAATCAAACAAGGAATTGTGATTGGTAATCACAATTCCATGATTTAATCCTTACACAATCAAACACTCACCTAGGATTACACTTGGGATTACAATCCCATCTTCTTACCAATTCCACCTCCTTACTAATCCTATTTAATTTAACACACTTATCAAACGTGGCCTGAAAGTACAAAACGAGTGTGTACTTTCCGTGTTTTATATAGTACTCCAGTATTAAAGAGGGAAGGCGAAAGAAAATATTTGGGGGCACCCGGAATGCTGGAAGAAGCCAGCAGCTGCACGCATAATCATAGTTGTCGGCCGACGGCTGGTGGAGGGTCAGCCGGTTACCGTGGTCATCGGTCATGCGTTGTTGAGTCCTCATCTTGGGTTGTCTTCCACTAATTTAAATAAGTATTTATATTTTTTGAATTAAAGGTGATATTTTTGAGAAAATGATTTGTTTCGTAAAACAGAAAATAAGTATTCCTACTTAAAAAATAAGAACATTAGCGGAAAGGGGCTTAGGGTTGGTTTGGATTGAAAAGTTAAGTGACTTATTATTATTATTTGTCTTTGTTTGAATTTGTTTGTTTTGCGTCAAACTTTAGTGACTTATTAATTCGTCTCGACGAGAGGAATCGAAAAAGTAAAAAATTTTGATCAACACTCATAATTTTTTGAATAAAAACAAAAATAAGTAAAAAATACAACTTTTTTTAATACTTATTTTTGTCTTTTTTAAAAAAAATTCTGAGTTTTGATAAAAAATTTATACTTTTTTGATTCCTTTTGCTGAAATGAATCAATAAATTACCAAAAATTTGACGCAAGACTAATAAATGCTTAAAAAATTTGAATAAGGACAAAAAAAATACTAAGCCAAATTGCTTTGTTAGCCGAAGGACCCATGAGCCCCGTCCTCATTCAAATATTGCTTTTGTATTTTTTTTTCGGTATTATTTATTTTTCGCATTGTGTTGTTTAAAGTTTTTTCATTTTTAATCATTCGTCTCGACGAAAGAATTCAAAAAAATTTAAAAATATAGACCGATATTAAAAAAAGTTCATATAAGACATACTAAAGACAAAAAAAAAATAAGCAAAAGAATAGGGCCTCAAATGTAAGATATGTATAAAGTAGTTGATTTTTTAGACTCGCACGTTAGTCCAGCCCCTATTTGACAAAGAGAAACCAACAAGCACGTGGTATTCTTTTAGCATTTCTTGCAGCAGGGCAACGACAAAGGGTTCTAATAACAAAGGGTTCTCTCGTCGAGACGAATGACTAATTCAAAACATAACGCGAATCTAACAAAAATTCACATATTACGTACAAAAATACCAAAAGAAAAATTTAGGAAGAATATGTTTAAGCTGTCTGATGTGTGTGGGTTTCACGTATATTATGTGAGGTTACATCCGAATCTGTACGTGTTTGGACATGCACTGAAATGTTTTCCAATATTGGATATCATCTAGCTGTGTGTGCTTGACCGCGGAAAATTCCTACCTCACACGATTAGTCCATGCCTGATTCCGCCATTAGATCTCTCAAAAGAGTCGAGTCTCAGAAGAGAGTCTACGTGATGTGAATCTACCTAGAATCTCACCCCGTTTACTGGTCTGCGCTAGCTCAAAGTGATAGTAACTTCATTTTGCCAACATCCTTGTATTCCTTCATCACCGCCCGGTCTTTGCCTTGTGTTTGTAGTTAGGACTTTTTTTTTTTTTTTTTTTCTGCTATCTGCTAACGAGGAAAGGGGAATTAAGGGGGAGACTAGGCGTGGGGACCTGTCTCTAGGCGTGACCATAAGGCCAACGAACCTGCAGTGAGTCCATGCCACAAGAGGCAATCGGAGCGCAAAGGTGAGCGCTGCCCTACTTGAAACCAGAGCGATCCACCTAGAGAGAGTCAAAACGGGTCTATCGAGAGAGAGTCAAAACGGGTCTAATAAAGACCTGAGTCGGGAAGGCGTTCGGGAGAGTGTCGATAGCACGCCTTGAACTCGTGACCTCTAATTAATAGTAATACCGTCAAATCTTAAACTTGTGGACCACGCCGCCACCGCCACCTTAATTTACCGCCTAAATCGGTGTAATAGTCTGTCTCATTCGGTCAATCAGCGAATAGTTCTCCTCCTATTCGGCCTAGCTAGCTACATTATTCCTAGAAGTACTTGACCCTTCAAACGCAAGATTTTCTTCCCAAAAATGGCAGCATGCAGCCAGCCATTAGGAAAACAAAGTCCGCGTTTAAAGTTGTGACGTGGACCCTTTGACCTTTTTTAGTCCGGCCGTTAATGAGATCATCCAATTATACAAAATAATATTTTTTTGGTCATCATCCAATTATACAAATAATATTTTTTGGTTCATGAAGCTCGATCTAGATACGCTTAACAAAAGAGGATGGGTTCTCAGTAATTTAATTATTTATTATTCGCATTAAAAAATTTGAAGCGGGATATGGTTTTTTCTTTTTCAATAACAACAACGTTACAATTAATCCACTAAGTGCAACTATCAAAATAAGATTACTAAAAGACTTATAGCACACAAAAGATGTGGAGATACGTACGCTTGCAAATTAAATAACTAGTTGTCATATATAGTAGTTCCAGTACTAGCGATAACTTTTCCACAGAATCCAGCCAATAGGTACGTAACTGGGATATATATGGTTGAATGGTCAAGCATGAGATATTTGTTATAGGTGGGGCAAGGCCAATGTTTTTCAATATTTTATTTTATTTAGTAAAAAGCGAGTGTTAGGCTGTTAGCCACTAGGATATCGCATATCATTTCATCAAGAGTAAAAGTAAACTTTTTTTTTTACTTGAGCGTTAGGCTGTTACCCAAAAAAAGTCAATTAAAAGTGGTTAATTTCTTTAATATTTGGATAAAATAAAATATTTTAATTTTTCCGATTCGTCTCGTCGAAACGAATAAATAATTTACAAAAAATTGACGCAAAATTAACAAATGTAATTTTTTAATAAAGACGTGCATTTTTTCTAATAGTAGTAGTAAAAAAAGTGTTAGTATATAGAACGAGATCGGACCTAATTATTCGATATTTTCCCGATACCATACAGCCACGTACGTGATGGCCGTGAAGCTCTTAACCCTTGACAAATTGCTATTGACACCAATTTCACGAGTGCAAGTGCAACACACAAGTATTGACTCAAATTCCACAATTCCCTAGACAGGACTAGTCCTTATTTATGTTAATGAAGTCCTTATTTATGTTAATGAAACACACCCTAACTTAGTTTACCTTTTCATTTTTCGCTCTATCTTTTAGTAAGTTGTTTTGTATTGAGCTTAATTTAATTACTCCATTACGGACTTCACATGGTTGATGTAGTTTTTCATTTTTGTAACTTTTTGAATGTAATTTTTCTACCACTTAATATCAACTAAACCGCCAATTGCTGTTGCCATCACTAGACCCACCAAATATGCAATGAAATATGCACTTGCAGGGGAGTGACGTTAACAAAAGAGGGAGTGGCAAAATCATTTCCCTTTTTATATCTAATTTTTCAACTCTCGGCTTTGATTTTTTGAATTTCAATTTTATCAAATCGTTAAATTAATGATTATATGAAAAAGTAGAAGCTTTATTATTATTATTTTTTTGTACTCAGAGAATCGATCCGGAGTAGCTTATTTGGGTACACAATTAATCTTGTTTGCGACGCCTAACATTTGTAGAGTAAACCTGTTTTTGAGCATTGTACGAGAAACTTCATGTCCAGTTGCAAACAAACAGAACAATACAAGGCCGGGAAATTTAACCCGCCACCCATATGAATTTCCATTCTATTTTCCTATACAGTTTGACCTTCAAAAATTCAATAGTCTTTGGCGTGCACCTCACTTCTCTCTCTCTGTCTCTCTCTCTCTCTCTACACCTTTTACATCCCCATAACCGCACCTAACCTTTTTCTTGTTCCCCCATTTACGCACAAGTATACATATAAACCCCTCTCTCACCAAAACGCCTATATACTTATTCCATAAACCCTACAGATATACTCTCACATATGGCTTCTTCTAAACCGATATTTCTCTTTCTCTTCCTCATTCTCATCAGCTCTTGCGCCGCGACTCGACCGGGCGGCACGATGAATCTGGAAGGCGGCCTGATAAAGGTATCGGGGCATTTACGGCGGCTAAACGGTGAAGGGTATTTTCGTCAAGGTACGGTGTTCAACATGTTGCCAAAAGGGACCCCTATCCCTCCTTCTGGTCCATCAAAGAGGCACAATGAAGTTGTCAACTCTTCACCGAAAAATTGAGAATTAAAAGGTCTACTACGTCATATACAGAATTCTATAGTTCTTAATTTTTCCATCTCCATCTTTCCTAATTTTCTCTCCGAAGGGTTGGTAGTTTATTTTTTGATCGAGTAAGTAGCCTCATGAGATCATAAGGTGAGGATCATATAGAAAAAAAAAAAAATAGTTTGTTCCAGTATTGTAGATTCTTTTACAAGTATAAGTAAGTTTTGTATACGATCTGTTGAATTATTGGAGAACAAAATATCTAGAAGGCATAGCAATAGAATTTTGTTTGTTTAACTTGTTTATTTTGATCAAATATTTCAATGGCACCCCTCTCTCTCTCTCTCTCTGTGTGTGTGTGTGTGTGTGTGTGTGTTTGCGTATCCGTATGACATTTGCCTTTTGAAAAGGGTAAAAAAGGCAACAACTGTTTTGTTGTTCTTGCATTATTGTGCTTGGAAGTAGGAAGGATGGATGGTTAGTCAATTAATCCAATAGAAGTGACTGAAAAGTGGTTTGAAATCACCTTTATATAACTAGATGCCTCTAATCTCAGGATGATTAATGATAATTAAATTATTAGACTTCATATTCTTTGTAATTCAAGCATTGAAGTAGCCATTAAAATGTTTAAACTATAATTGGATCAATAATCTTATTTGGGAAATATTTATTTAAAAATGAATAACATTTGAACATTAATTGGTACGTATTATGGACTGAGCTAGAAACTCAGAATTATCAGGATAGTACGGGAATCAAGTTTCTGCATAGTTTAAAAACGCTGTAATGATTTCCACACATACTTTTGTGCACATATCATGCATATATATTTTTGTGGGGTTCATATCGAGGTCCCACAAAATGATCCGAATCACTCATCTTTTTTAAAATATTTTTTGGAGGGTTCCTGTAAAAAATCAGCTCTAACGGATATCAGTAAGAGCTTTCTCAGAAATCATAGGGCGAATTATTTTGTTTTGCCCTACAATTTCTGAGAAAGCTCTTACCGATATCCATTAGAGCTGATTTTTTACAGGAACCTTTCCAAAAATATTTTAAAAAAGATGAGCGGTTCGGATCATTTTGTAGGACCCCGATATGGACCCTACAAAATATATGTGCATGATATGTGCACAAAAATATGTGCAAGTAGCATTGTTGTGGGGCATATCAAAATTTAATTTAATGAAAATTGATTAAAAATGAAAGACCCATAACTCCAGCTGGGATATTTTATATGTACATATTTTGGCTATGGAAATGGTTTGTTTGCAGCCAAGATTTGGACTACAAAGGTGCAGTCTAAGTGATCGCCACCGTAGGATAGTAGTTTTAGTGGTCAAGATTTGTTTTGATATTCTTATCGGTAAGAATATAGTTTTACTGGTAAGAGTATTCAACGACAGATCTGAACCACTAGTTGTTAATATGAACGGTTCAGATTGAATTGCACACACTTCTCTGTAGTCGCTTGCAGAGAAGCCGGATCCTTTGGCAATACCACGGGTGCTAGATTGGGATAGGGGTGACGAAATGGTATTTTGTCAAATCTAGTTTGGTAATATACCGACTTCTTTTAACCTTTCGAGCTCCTCAACCTTCCCCCCTCGATGTAACCTTTCGAGTTCTATGAAATTTCTTTTAGCCGAGCAGACAAAAAAAAATATACCAACTTCTTTACAAACCTTTTAGCACATCCGTTACAAAGAGATTCAAAAATGCTATGAACAAATTAAGACCATGGTGCATAGATTTGAACAAGTGTAGATGCGTTTGAAATGTCCAATATGTAGGAACACCACATATATTATACGTATTAAACCCACGTGAATCAGACGTTTTTTGATACATTTGTGTCTGAATCTGTGTATTTTGATCTGTGTCTGTATCATGGCTTATATAGATTCCTTAAGATTGCTCTCGGCATATGGGCAGATGCAAATTAATTTGTTGCAGAAAAAACGGGTGCTATTGTTGTGTTTCGATATAGAAACTTCCTCACGAGGGGTTTGCAATTTCAATCAAAATTTTGTTAATATTTTTACCTTCTCATTAACTTTGAAGGCCGAGGAATATTGATGATCATTTTCCAAGAAAAAATTGTGCGTGTTAATCTAAAAATTTTGGGAGCTAATTTTAAGATTCTTGAATTTGAAAAGTTGATGTGAGTACCAGATCCGGCTCTGACTTTTCGAGAGTTTAAAGAAAAAATTAAAAATAGGGTCTCCTTTGGTGGACTATGTCTTTCCCTTGGCATATAATCCCCTAAGTAATTTCATTGTATAATTATAATAAGAGCACGATCACTATCTAGGGCTACACAGAGACTTGTTTGGTTATTAATTTTAAGGTAATGTAAAATTGGGCCGTAGAGTGGATGGATTTTGGGCCAAATCAGGGCCAGCTCAACTGGACCCAAAGTGCCGAATGTATGTAGGCTTCAGGTCCGTTTCAAATCGAGTTTGGAATGGAGCACTTGGACTTTAAAAAACATTTCTTTTCATTTTCATTTTCGACTCGCATCTCTGATTCAAGTACAGACGTTGGAGTGGCAAATGGACGAGTTTAGGTCAAATTGAGTAAGTTGTAAGTGGATTGGGTCTTTAATGGGTTATTGACCAATTTAGACCTAGTAATTATGAGTCTAATTATCCATACCCGACCTGACCCATTTATTGAAAAGTAATCCCGACCTGCCCATTAATCAAATTACATACTATATGCTAAAATTTAAATGACTAAAATACTTCTCTCTCTCTAACCCAGGCCGTGAAAGCTTCTCTCTCTAACTCAGGCCGTCAAAGCTACTCTTTCTCTCTCTCTCTCCAAATATAGCTCTCAAGAAAGGAGGTGGTGTTCCACTAAGACTTTTAGAAAAAGTCTGGTTTTCTCCTTATTTGAATTTTTTTTAGTGTTTTTTTATTTTGCATCAAATTTTTGACTTTTTGATTCGAATCGAAAAAGATTTTTTTTTTTTTACTTTTATCCAAATATTTTGAACAAGAACCACTTTTAAGTAAAAAAAGTACTTGTTTAAAATATTTGGGTAAAAGTAAAAAAATTTTACTTTTCCGATTCACGAATCAAAAAGTCAAAAAAATTTGGCGCAAAACGAAAAATACGAAAAAAATTCTAATAAGGACAAAATCAAAAAAGTGAAAAAAATGAAATAAGTTGTTAGTGGAACTGTCTAATGTGTTGCACTAAACTTTTTATCAAAGTTATAGTTTTGTCCTTATTTGAATTTTTTTCGCGTTTGTTTGTTTTGCACCAAATTTTTTGGACTTTTTGATTCGTCTAGATCGACGAGACGAATCGGAAAAGGTAAATTTTTTTAATTTCACCCAAATATTTTGAAGGACCACTTTTAAGTTAAACAAGTAAAAAGTCGATTTTTTTTTTTTAACCTTAAAAGTGGTTCTTGTTCAAAAAATTTGGATAAAAGTAAAATTTTTTTACTTTTCCGATTTGTCTCGTCGGGACGAATCAAAAAGTTAAAAAAAATTTGGCACAAAACTACCAAATGAGAAAAAAAATTCAAATAAGGACAATAAAAAAAGTGAAAGTGAAAAACCGAAATGCTACTGGTACATACAATCTGTGCACAGATTGTGCACAGATTTTAGGGTGGGGATCACCACGGGTCCCACACAAATGATCCGAGCCGTTCATTAAATGTAAAACATTTTTTTCAAGGGTTTCTATAAAAAATCAGCTTAATCCAATACCTATAGGTATTTGATCTAGTCATCTAAATTTTTATTATCCGAAAATCTGAATGAAAATTTAGATGATTGGATTGAGCACTTATAGATATTAGATTGAGCTGATTTTTTACATGTATTCTTGAAAAAATATTTTACATTTAATGAACGGTTCGGATCATTTGTGTGGGTCCCGTGATGGGCCCCACCACAAAATCTGTGCACAAATTATTTGTACCAGTACATGGTTCGTGAAAAAAGTTGTTAGTGGAACACCAAGCGGTCACGTCAAGCCCAGAACTGGAGGGCTGCATTTTTTTGTAAAAAATATGAGAGGGAAGGCAACAAATCTTTAGATCGTTTGGGCAAATTAAGTTGTGGATACATGGATTTGATAGTGATTCCGAGGGCAATATATGTAGTTGGGGCAGATAAACAAAAATGTTATGGATTCTGTAGTACGGAGTATTATTTTTGTGATTTTTTGGGGTTGTATTTTTTTCAAAAAAAGCAAGCCTGCCCCGTGGGCCCATTACGCACATCATCAACGACTGAGATTAGTCCGGAGCCTCCAAAATTTTATCGGGAAATTCCTGGCCGGTCCCAAATTTTACATGGAGTTCCATGCAAACCCTATTTTAAAGTTCTATCCCATCTAGAACCTTTTTAAAGATATTTTTACTATTTTGCCCCTATCACTTTTTATACCCCAAGAATTCACACCCCCAAAGAATTCACACCTCCCACACCTCCAAGAATTCACACCCTCCCAGAATTCACACACCTCCAAGAATACACACTCCCAAGAATTTGCACCTCCGAGAATTCACACCCCCTAAGAATTCACACACCTCTGAGAATTCACACCCCCCAAAATTCACACCTCCGAGAATTCACATTCCCGAGAATTCACATCCTCAAGAATTCACACACCAAATAATTCACACCCTCTAGAATTCACATATTTTATTGCAGAATTCATGCTCCAGAGAATTCACACCTCTCACAGAATTCACACCCCAAAAATTCACAAATTCTAGAATTCACACCCCTTTGTAGAATTGACACCACTTTGCAGAATTCACATCTCATTTTTACTATTCATTCCCCTTTGTAGAATTCACATTCATTTGCAAGAATTCACATCTCCGAATTGACACTCTTTTGTAAGAATTCACACCCCTTTGCACTACTCACGCCCTCAAAATTCTAGGTAAATTATTGGTGAATCTTTTAGTGTGTGAATTTGGCTCCAGTACACCAAAATTTAGACACGCATATGCAAAATTCACACCCCCAAATTACACAAACAGCCATAATCCCATCCAACCTCAATCATATGAGCAGAATAACTATCACTAAAATGATTATAAAAAAAAACCCTCATAATGCACCACATATGCAAAATTTAGACACGCATATACAAAATTCACACCCCCAAATTACACAAACAGCCATAATCCCATCCAACCTCAATCATATGAGCAGAATAACTATCACTAAAATGATTATAAAAAAAAACCCTCATAATGCACCAAATATATCAATAAACAAGCATAAAAAAGCAAATGACTGAACCACGTCCACCTCCGACGCCGACGACTCCATAGCCCCCGCTACTGAAGCTTTTTCCATCCTTCATAACCAAATCAAACTCAAAACAAAGATTAGGATTGCAACTGATTGGGGCTTCGTACATACTCCTCCACCCTCTTCGGCGGCTCCAATCGAGTTATGTCGAAGTATCACTTGGGAAATTCCGACGAGGAGTTGGAGTTCCTTCGCCGCAGGTCCACGGCAGTGTCGCTCTAGAACTAGAACCACCTCGGGGTCTTGCCCGTGACAAAATTGAGTAGGGGTGAAGATGAGTGATGGGTAGATCGATGATGCGACGGAGGGCGGGAGGAGGCGCAACAAAGATGAATAGTTTGGAAGAAGAATGTGAATAGAGAACAGAAGACGAGACACGTATGAGTGACGAAGAGGCGGCGTATTTTCAGAAGTTTACTTAAAACGGGGCTTATGCGGAATGGGCTCGACAAGTGGTGGGTTTGGACGGGACACCCTTTGAGAAAATGGGGCTGGCCAGTCAGAACCCCAAATTTTATTTGTTTGAATTGAACAAACTACACGGGAGAGAAAGAGTGGGGGGTGGGGGTGGGGGTGGGGGTGTGGGGGCAGAGTCGACTGTAAAAGGGTTTTTGTCACTAATGAAAGGAGTTTTTTGTTGGGTCATGTATATGACTTATTGGGTCATTTAAGTTGATCTATCAAGACATAATTAGGACGCAGTTAATAAATGGGTTATATGAATTTGACCCATTCTAACCCCACTAATAAATGGGCTAAGTTGGGTCTATTTTCTAATGGATGAGTTTGGGTTGATAAATGGGTCTATGTTAAATTTGCCACCCCTACACAGACGTGAATATTTTATTAAAATATTTTTTTGGAAGAGAAGCACAAATTGCAATTTTTGAAAACCGTCCGGCACTTACATAGATTTTCATCCAAGAATAGAGATAAAGAGCTACAACCAGACCTTAAACACTAATGATATTCAATATGCACAAAGAGGCAAATTTATGTTTAAATCTTAAACGTGAGTCTCAAGACTCTATCCACGTTGACAATAAAATTCAACACCAGTGGTTGTTAGAAATTTAGGCACTAAGTCGCCTTAGGGTGGCGGAGATGAAAACAAAAGCGGATGGAAATCCCACCCAAACTGCTATCCAACAAAGTCAACGAAAGCGGATGGGAGCAACTCTGGTGTTCACTCAATACTCTAACAAATTTTTGCGGCTAATTAAACTACGTGTGGTGTATTCTCACTTTCCAAGATTTTTTTGGCTGCTTTAAATTGTTATGAACGTTAAGAGCCCAAACACTTTCACAAATTTTGTGCCTCAGTTATTTAAGCCACAGTTTTTTTTTTGTCATTCGTTACATTTAATCTACTCTATTCTAAGAAACTTAGGAGGGAGATGAGTGCTTACGAAAATTGAACTCTATCCATGTGTATGAGAATGTAAGGGATCGAGGCTCTAACTGTACTCTATTTCACTTGCATCCACTATTTTTCTTGAATCACTAATTTTAAGAATCCATGTGACTATTTACAAATCTTGCAGCTTGAGATGTGAACTTTTGACCATGTTTGTTTGGGGATTTTGATTTTTTCTCTGTGTACGGTCTTTAATAAGTTTTTTTTATCAATAATTATTCTCATTTTTCTCTCTATCTCTCTCCGCTCATTACCCAAAATCCAAAATTCAAAAACCAAAACGAACATGGTCAAATGTGATTGGAGCATACGATTTTGGGCCAAAAGTGAAATGGATATATTGTAGCTTTTCCTTAATGACAAAAGGCAGTAGGTTTGTAAATTGTAATTGTACGACGTTTGTAGTTTTGACTCACATAACGAACATTTATAGTTTAGCACACTTAAAGTGAAGAAATAAATATAAGGTGGAAAGAAATAAAAAAATTAACGTTTGTAAAGGACCGTTAATTATATAGTTTAGCACACTAGAATCCAAACCGTTAATTTTTTTTATTTGCTTTTGCAAACTGTCTCTTTGATATACACTGGATGATCTCTCTCTCTCTCTCTCTCTCTCTCTCTCTCTCTCTTGATGCAAACACAGGATTATCAATCTAACTCTCACAAACTTTGTATTTCGCAAACACTCAATTGTATTACACTGAGAAATTGGGTTTCTGTTACACTCTCTCACACACTTTGATCATTTGCATACTTACATATTCTGATTATAAGCTTATTTATAGGCTAAACAAGAGAGAAAAAATAAAAATGTGATAAACTCACGTTTATATAGGGGTACCGATCAAAAGTGCACAAATGCTTTTTGGGACCCACCTTGGGGTCTCACATAAATGATCCAAATCGTTTATTTTGTTTAAAATATTTGATTGTTTTTATTGAAAATCAACTCAATTAGATGCTAGTAACGAATTGATTTATTAATTCAATTTTTGGTCCATGCAATTCAAGAACCAAAGATATCGTCTATTTTATTTAAAATATTTTGATTGTTTTTATTAATTATCAACTCAATCAGATAATGGTGATGAATTGATTTCAATTTTTGGTCCACACAATTCAAGAGCCAAAGATTGAATAAATCAATCAAGCTTTTAACGATATTCGATGGGCTGGTTCTATAAATGGACCCTTAAAAAATACTCCATCTTAAAAAATATGAATGGTTTGGATTATGATTTATGTGAGCCCCAAGGTGGGTCCCACGAAGAATCTTTGCATTATTTGTGCAGTTCAGATTGGTACCCATAGTTGGATGATTGTGTGCTCTTGGGGCTGAGCATTGTCATCTAGTATTGTAAGGCTTGAACCACCGCACATTCACGCATAATCCATGACTAAGCGTATGCACCAACATGGAGAGATTGTTTAGTACCGCTAGAACATTGCCACGTTGTTTCCCCCGCCTCATCCCCGCAACACACATTAAATGTATGGGTTCCGCATGCAACATGTGTTGTGGTAGAGGAGCATGTGACATCATGTGACGGTGCTCCAGCGAGTTGAATTTTTTTTTCTCATATGAATGTTAAGTGGTGGAGGCCACGTTGTGATTCACGAGCACTTAATAATCATTTTCTTTTTCCACCCTAGAAGCGAGTCTTGGGAGTTACAAGCAATACTAAGATCGAGGTAAGTTTTTGCTGCATAAAATTAAATGGTGGTAAAAGTGAGTGGGAAAAAAGGAGACATAATTAGTCCTAAAAGTTTGATGGAGATGCTCCTATGATGCCATCTCTATGCATGATGACTAATGCTATTAGTTGTATTTATTTATTTATTTTGTTTGTGGAAAGAGAATAACCTTTTAATGTGCATAGTTTCAACTGGTTAATGTTTAAGGGCAAGTGATGGGTGGGAATATTGTCCCTAGGCCAATGTAATCTCAAGTCCCATATGCATCACCAAAGGTCAGGTAGCCAGGCCAGTGGAAGAGCGCTTAATAGTGTACTTTTAATTAAAATATCTATTTTGTATATGATAAAGTTGATTGTGAGAATAATGAAAAGTTGAATCATGATTGTTAAGTTTTCTAATGCATGCTTGAATAGTTAATTCGTAAGAATATGGCAGCACATCTTTTTTATATATATATATATATATATATATATATATATATATTGCTGTTCCTCTTGTGATTGAATAATTAACTAGCGCGTTCTGATTTATCATACCGAAGTAACTCCAATATAACCATGTAAAGACCGGTCGGCTACTGAGTTACCCAAAAAAAAAAAAAAAACGAAAAGCAAAATCATCGGGTTACTAAAATTTATGTTGAATAATGTCATTTATAAAACAAATTAACAATCCTAAGATATGGGCACGGTTAACTTATTAATTAAAGGAGACTTGTAGAACGATATGTGTAGTACACCGAACACCATCTCTATCAATGAAACATGCTATATTGATCTTTCCCTCTTCACTGCCCAAATTCAAAAAAAAAAAAAGACTAACTCAAAAAAAAAAAACGAACAAGGAGTTTCCCATTCTCCATTAATGAAAACAAAGGCATTTTAAAGAAAAGAAAGGCATAGCTTGTTTTTTTTGCTCGGCAAAGGCATAGCTTTTATGGAGATAATGAACCTTTTATTGATGAAAACATCAAAACTTGAAGCTCAAATTGGACATGGCAAGTGACCAGAACTAAACCCTAATCAAGTAAACGCTGAGTTCAGGACCCCCATGGCCATCAGGGTTCATCATGTAGAAAGCTTCCGAATCTTTTGACCCCACAACTCTCTCAAACTTAGCTCTCATGTACATGAGCTCGCCCTCCGACCCGGACCCATCACCACAACCCGGCAACACTCCGGCACCCATCGAAACTGGCCCGACCGCGTTCAACACCTTCCACTCATCGGGGCCACAGTCATGCCTCATTGCGTACCCACATTTCTTCCCATTGCAATATGCCCTCCAGATGGGCTCCTCAAGCAATTTTCCCACTTTCTTCTCTGTTTTCTTCTTCTCGCACTCTAGCGCGATTCGGACTAGCCCGGATGCCATTTCCCTGACGAGAACACTCGTGGGCATCGCAATTTCGACAAGAAAGGCAGGATTCAACTTGGGATCCTCCTGGAACGCAAAATGGACGTGCCCCCTCCTGTAACCGAACAGGGTTCCCACCACTCGGGTGCCCAAACCCGCAGCGTGGCGTTGCGATTGGTTCTTGCTGCCAAAAACAGCAAGAGCCCATCGCAACTTAGCCAGTTTCTTCTTCTTCACCGGTGCCTTCGCTACAGTAGTTAGCGCTGGCACTGGGAAGTCGAGCTGGTGAACTTTTAGCTCCTCCTGATCACAAGCATGGGAGGAGGAGCTGAAAGTTAGGATTTCCTCATCATTGTCATCTTCATCTTCCACCTTCCTCTTCCAACTGAAGTACCTCCTAGAGAATGAGAAGGAAGAGTCATGAGGGGATTTTGCTGTGATTGCCCTCATTTGAGAAACAGCCAAAACTAATGAAGAGGAGAGGAATTAGACTCCTCAGAAGATGGGTATCAGAGAGATAGGAATGAGAACAAAGGATAGAGTCTGAGTGATTCGGTCAAGTTCTATTCTATATAGTGCTTTGTATGAGCTGATTTTTTGGGTTGTTAACTTTTTTTTTTTATTTTCAGCTCTATGCGACTGTGGGGCTGGAAAAGAGAAAGCCATGACGAAAGGAAGGTGAGCAGCCCTACCTAACGACATGAAAAAATGAGATAGGAAGCGTGTAGACACATGAGAGAGAGAGAGAGAGAGAGAGAGATATTTTACAACAGAAGTGGTCTGAAGTGGGGGGAAAGGGGAATAATAGAATATGAAGGGACAAGCTTTGTGGAGGGTATGGCCTAACTTGGGGTGGAGCCGTGGAGGCCTATGGTCAAGGAAATCAGGAGAGAGTATGGCCTGTATGGGGATGGGAAGATACAGGAGTAATTATTCTATTTAGTGGTCCTGACCGCAAGTGGCGCCACCCATCTTCGTTGGGTTCATACACTTGAGCCGGTAGAAATGTACGTGTGGTTTTGGAAAATATTAGAGCACCACGTGTCCGTGCGCCGAGACCACCAAATAATTTTTCAAGAGAAAGGGATAGACTTTGACTAATAAAATCAGTAGCATTGGAAACAGTTAAGGGAAGGTAAATGCCATACCAAACTGGACCAAACCAAGAAGCCCCACTACTCCCAACTCAACCAGTGTGCCAATTACACATTTATCAATGAGCCCCCATTACCCACCATGGGGTTTTGTATAATGGAAAATATAAGCTAAAAATAGCTCACCAAGCTGTCGCTGAGATCTAAAAAGTATATTAAAATGTATGAAAAATTGTACAAATGTGTGTCAAAATGGATTGAAAAACGTAAAAAAATGTATTAAGTGTGTTTTTATTTAGCTTATTGACAGTTTGTATGGTAGACTTTATTGATATACTCTTATCATTGCTCTTTGTATTTTGTTTATGTAAAGAAAAATAAATTATTGCCCTAGCGTGCGTTTAACTTTTTTTTGACATTAATAGTATGTTAACATCAATAGCGTGCATATATTTTTGTGAAGTACTACTCCCTCTTTGACACTTTTATTGTGCCTTATTCGACATTATTTTTATCCATCTGTTCCATTAATGTTTATCCATTTTCGTTATTCGTACTGTTTTTTAAACGCTTATATGTTCAAATCTATTACTATTTTTCATAATTTTGAAAATTTTGAATTATAGACCTTAATCGAGAATTATCAAACAAGATTCATATATATTGCATATTTTTAGAGACTCATATTGAAAGATATAAGCGATTGAAAACTGACAGGAATATTAAAAAAGGACAAATAAAATGGGATAGAAGGAGTAGCTTCTAATCAGTTAAGCTAATATTGTGCTTTCGTAGAAATAAAGCTGAGTGTTACTCATCAATTAAAAGATCTCTCATGTAGACAAATAATTATAATCGAAAAATAGAACACATCTACACATCTACGTACATATATAATAATGATAGACCAAGAGACTCTGTTCCAATTTTGCATGCCTACTGGTTCAATGTCAACAAACTATTTTACTCTAATAAACACTAGTACTTAATCAGAGACAGTATAGATTCTCGTGCATGAATGGTTCTTAAATGTATAGATTAGTCTCTTTTTTTTTTTTTTTCGGTAATTTTTATAGATTAGACTCGTATATATTGATGTTAAAAGGACAAGGACACGAAAACAAAGAGTATATTTTCGAGGCATTTTCCGCCCTTTTTTTCAGGATAAAATAGCATTTTACTAGGTGCGATTCAGCATTTCATGCACAATCTCAATGAAACATATGCTTATCAAGAGATGACCAAATAAATATGTCGAAGGCATGGTTCAACGTATGGCGCCTGGACACTTGAGTTAACAAAAATAACAAAAAAAATAAAAATAAAAATGACATGGGTATGTACTTCGTACATTTAGAAATCCATGCATGTAAACATGGACAGAATTGGAAGGTTCGTGGTTTTTGGGCTCTATCTTTTCTTTAGTCTATAATCTTCCTAGAACTAGCTAGGAGTACCCATTGTGCTGTTAATTACCCCCTTTTATTACTCCAACTTTGGTCTTTATCTTCAAGGACGGAACCTGGATTTCGTAAATGCGGGGGCCAAACGATGAATAACAAGATTTTGAAATTTCAAGATTTGGGAATTTAATAGTTTGTCGGTTTAGGTTTTGAGGGAGGTTTTTTAGGTAATGAATGAAAAGAGATAGAAAGAGATATGAAATTAATAATTGAAGAAAAAACTTATGGAACACCATGTGCAGAGAGAAAATTTGGATTTTGGGAACCAAAACAAACACATTCTTAAAGAATTTAAACGAATGACGCACAATACAAACTACAATATCTAGGTGTTTTTAACAAACAAAAAAATAACTAATATTAATATTAAATCTTAAAAAAAAAAAACCCCCGAAACCATGCAGGGGCAGTGGCCCTCCTATGCCCTAACCTAAATCTGTCTCTGTTTATCTTTATCAATTTATCTAATTATCCTTTTTATTTCTGAAAGATGCTTCAACAGCTGAAAAAAGTCAAGGGCAATGCACAAAAAATTCAATATGGAGCATCATTACCTTTTGAAGGCTTGAGGCGAACAAACAAAATAAATCCTTAATCAATCTAAATATGAAAAGCAAAACATATAGTACGTAGAAAGGTATATAGAAATTTTCAAAGTATTGATCATTACGAGAACGCCAAAGTATAACTCAAATATCATTCTTCTTACATTTTTTTTTTTATGCTAAAGTAGTAACATAGTCAATATTTCTTTCGATCTCCTTTTCAATTGAGAAACTAAGGTAATGGATTTATTTTCATACCTAGCTAGTACTCTTTAGCATTGACAGGACGCACATACAGTAACTTTTATGGCTAAAAGTGCAAAACAAGCTAGCAGATCCAAAATGTCAAAAAAGCTGATCTAATTAGGCCTAAAGGCCCTAAACTTCTTGTCTCCCCATGAGAGTGTGCTCCACACTAGCGCAGAAAAAATGCATCTAATTTTGACTGAATTTTGCAAACATTACATCCTTAAACAAACATCAGTTGACAATCTTGTTCTACCATCTAACAAAAAAATTGACTACATAGGACACAGAACCAAGGTTTTAAGTATTGATTGGAAGTATCGAGTGACACGTAGCGGGAATTGGATATAATAATTATGAAATTTTGAATTTATTTTCGGCGCCAAAGCATGCACCTGAAGCGACCGTAGCTGTCACGTAGCGGCAGTGAAGCACATAGCGAAAATCAGCTAATATGAGTGAATTTTTTTTATAGCTAGCGCTTGTATAACAGTGTCAAAGAAACGAGATCCCCTTACGTAGAAGCCGATACGCCAAACTGTCACACTGAATCCCTTACGGTCAAACTTGGTTGAATTTTGTGGAAATGATGATTGCATGAACCCATGTGGACGTAATTATTAGGAAGGCAAATAAGAAAACAAACATTTTCTTGAGTGACCTAAACACGTTTACAGATCAACTAATCATGAGCTAAAACCCAGCTAAAAAGATACATATATATAGTATAAAACTAGAGCATCTTCAGTTCATAGGACCCCACAGTATAAGTTTTTGTTTTTGAAAAAGAATCTATATTATTTAGTACTCCTGTACGTGAAGAGCGTGATCTAGGACCAACCACCAAAACTGAACTTGAGCGATCGATCCTTTCTTAAACAATCTTAAATCGAAAGTCGGTTGGGTGAATATATGGTTTTACATGAAGAGAAAAAGGAATACCAAATTCTTGAGTTATTTAACGGTACAGATCAGCAGGTGCAGATCCATGAGCACCAATATCTCGCGGCGGGAAGGCCAGAGGTCACGTAACCATGTTGAAGTCGAACACCTACGTAAACTGTCCTGTTCAACTAATCATAGGGTATTTTGCTATATGGGTAATATTATCATATCGTATCCCGGATCGCTGGATATTATATCCGTCAATATGTAGTCGAATTCGGTACTCGTAGCATAAGCCGCTTATACTTGATACGTCAAAATTGTGTGGCAAAATGGGAAAAAAAAAAACTGAAATTTTAGCTCCCAATTTCTAGAGTAAAATTTCGTAATCTCGTAATTAAATCCTCTTCAATAATGAGAAGTCAGATCAAAGTGTGGGAAATATGCTTGAAAAGGGTAAAAATGTGGTTACACTGAAATGGAACTGCACTGGTGAACCAATCATTTTGGCAATGTTATTTTGGCACCGATTCGTGGACTTGCTCTGAGAGCATTTTCGCTGGGTAAGTTTTTGCGAATTCCTTGGGACCTTGTCATCGCTACCATTTTAATAGAAATAAGCGACGTTCCGCAACGATAGCTTTGGAACCCATGAAGCAACATGGCTAAAAGAATTTAATAAATATAGCACTGTAGCGAGTCAAACTTTTATCAACGCCGCAACGATATGGCCCATGTCAGCGGGGGCGATCCAACATCCGCATACAATCATTAAAGCCAGTTTACCATTGGACTGCAGTCCAGCATTTTGTGACTTCATGTTGGTTCCACTTTCATGATCAGATACCAATAATTTAATACATGATCGGAGTCCAAAAAAAAAAGTTGGACACAATGGATTTCAACTCTAAAAACGCATTGTTTTCAAAATGAATGTATTTCAATCAAGTATTGACTTATATCTGATCAACATTATTTTTTTACGTGATTGTTCGATTCGAGGAGTCTACACGTTAATGTGTCCGATCATGAAAGCAAAACTGAAATTAATAAAGTCGAAAACAGCCAAACTGCACGCCGTGCGGTGCGGTCCACTGGTAAACTGGAGACACTCCGTCTCCATAAATTTCCGTTCCAGAAACCCAAATAAGTAGTATAGTACTTATTTTGAAATAAGTTTTTTTTTTTTTTTGCAATTTTCAAGCTTAAAAATAATGAGTTTACTGAAATCTAAATATATATAATATACAGTGCAAAAAAATTATTTTCGCAAGTGCATTATTTTTAAGCTTGAAAAATTAAAAATAAATACTTATTTTTTAAGAAAGTTTTGAAACGGTTAAAGTACCCTGTGTGCCTTTTCGTAATTGGGCTAAAAATTTGTTTTGTATTTGGAGCTATTTTATGTTTGTTATGTAGTTGGACCCATTTTGGAAAAAAATTGTGAAGCCCAAGGGCCCAAGGCCCATTTCTGTACGTGAAATACTAGCATGTAAGAAATGTCTAGAAGTCAATTGAAAAAGGAAGCAGATTCTTTTAGGGAAAATGCCAGCTGTTTGCACAGCCTTTTTTCACATAGATCGCGAACAGATCATTGTATGGGGCCCACTTCGAGTCTCGCAAATACGATCCAATCCATTTATTTAATAGAAAATATTTTTTCAAGGCCTCTTGCGAAAAATCAGCTCAATCCGATAACTATAAGTACATGATCCAACAATCTAACTTTTCATTATCCTGAAATTTGAATGAAAATTCAGATAATTGGATCGATCATCTATAAGTATTGGATTGAGATAATTTTTTCCCAGAGCCTTAGAAAAAAATATTTTACATTTAATGAACGAATCGGATCGTTTGTAGGAGCTCGGAGTAGGCTCCACACAATGATCTATGCGAGATTTGTGTGGAAATGTCTGTGTGGGTAGCACTACCCTTGCTCTTTGTTTTTTTTTGGTCAATATTATATACGTTAGTGGGGCTCAAACCTCCACCACCTCTGAAAAAGGCATGCCGCACACCAACTGCCTGCTCTTCATTTTCTGTCCCTGTTTTTTTACAACTCTCAGTGTGCTCGGGTGAGTTGACCCATACTTCGATTAATTTAAGAGACGAACTTCCCGTCCTCTCTCTGCCTAGTGCCACTAGCAGCAGGATCTTTGGCTTGCTTGGTCCACAATGTCCTCTTAAATAATCAAGGTTCAAGTTAATCCCCGGCCAAAATAAAATGAGTTCAAATTCTTGCAGTAATCTGAACCGTTCGGTCTGTTCATTATGTAGAATCCACAGAGTAGTAAATCCATGAAAAAAAATAACCTTTATTGGTAGCTCAAAAATTGAATTTGGTTTATAAAGTAGATGGTTATGGATAGTTGACTTTGAACTTATTTCCCGATGATTTTATAAATCCAAAATTCAATTTTTTTTTGTAATAAAGCTTATCTTTTTAAAACATAATATTATGCAGGCTCTACAAGATGAATAGTTCATATTACTGCAATATTCGCACGATGGGCCCACAAATGATTAGGACCGACAGTGAGGGGAGCCAGAGGTGCGGCAGCTTTTTAGCCCTTCGAATTTTAGGTAAAAACTAGCTAGGGCCCTGTTGTCCATATAATAAAGAAAATAATATATACAAGTTATTCCGCTTCTAAGAGAAGATTATTTCTGGCCAAGTGGTACGTGCATTATTCTATTTTTTTTACTTCTTAATTATTTCCTTTTGGATCTTAGTGTAGATACTTATTTTTCCCCTTCTTATTTTCCTTTGGATCTTGATGTAGATAATATATGACTCTTACTCCTCTTAAGCTTTTTTGATTGTACATATTAATCAAAACCAACGTTCAATTCTTTTGTGCACCTTAAATGTTTTGATGATTTTTTTTTTGTTTGTTTGAATTTTTAATTTTAACTTTGAATATCAAATTCACAAATACGAGTCAATTAACTAAAGATGAATCAAAATGATTTATTTTCACTCAACAAATATTGATAAAAAAATTAAATAACAGTTAGGAAAAGCACAGTGTATGACATGTACTTTGTTATGTTTGATTCACATTTTTCTAATGGTACAATTTTTCTTTTTAAAAAAAATCTTACTTAAGTTGCTTGTTATGTCAGGGGAAGATAGAATTGTTACAATTCGAATACGTACTTTAGGGCTAAAAAACTATTGAGGACCAAAATTATGAAGCTAAAATACCATATTTAATCTTTTTACCTTTGCAGCCGAAAAAAAACTTTTTACCTTATATTATCCACCTATATTGAATTCTTTTGTTAAAAAGAACTAGGTCTCATTTGAAAATTCGCTTTAGACCTCTAAAATAGTAGGCCTGGCCCGAAAAATGGTGGTGGTGGAAAGCCGAAGGTGGATAGAATTTGAGCTCAAAAAAATTTACTAAAGGGAAGTATCTATGAACAGTCCTAAAACTCCAACATCATATCAAGGCTTAACAGCTTGAGAACATCTGGCCATGCTTTAAAAGAAAGCATCAAAACATTGTTTAGCAATATCACCAAGCATAGCATCTGATTCAGAACAATCTTTTCAAAGTGGTTTTCATTCCAGCACTTACAGGTATCCTATTCCTGCGAATTGATTTGCAGGTCTCTTCGAATCCCCGAATTGTATACGTTGTTTCTCTCTCGTTCCATTGCTATTTTTTTTTTTTTATCTATAAATTGATGGTGTGTCAGTGAGTTTTTTGATACTTGAGGCCAACAAGTTAGAGAAGCTTTAACCCCTCTTGTTTGTGAAGAAGAGTACTAATATTATGGCATCACTCAAGGCTGAGAAACCTGCAGCTGGTTCAAACCCAGCTGGGCAGGCCAAGAAGGAGCCTACGAAAGCTCCAGCCTCCAGTCAGGCCCCCAAAAAGGCTCAGGAGCCTAAGAAGAAGGTACGTACTAACATGCATAGATTTTTTTTGGGGGTTAATTTAGTCTGAACACGGTATGAAGGGATTTATAGAATTCTGTCTTTGCGACATGCTTTCGAGATGCTTATCACGGATGAGTTTGTCAGTTGTAGTGCTGGGATGCAAGGTTTTAAATTGTGAAGTAAATCGTAACAATAGCGTAAGTATCCAATCATACGTAGGAAAAATCGGGTTTAGCAGTAGTATATAAACTTTTTAAAAAATTATTTTTGACGTTAGAATATTAATAAAGAGATAGTAATGGTCATGTATTGGCCGCGAACCAGCCCAAACCAGCCCAAAAAAGGAATACTAATGAGTAATGATACGTTTAGTATAGAATTGGCCGGTTGGCATGCTTGTGAACATATTGCATTATTCGTATATCAATGCGTACTAGAGCAATAGCATCAAAAAAAGGCCGAAAAAATTGATTCGTAGTGGCAAAATGTTGTGTAGCGGCCGCTTATATATTAAACCCTTACTAGGATAATTATCTTTTGAGTCATGTGGTGTACCAGACTAAAATCAATTTCATTTGTCCAGATCCAACATTTGGAGGATGTGTATTGTAGTAATTTTCCATTAGAATATTACATGTTACAACTATTTATGTGAGTGAAATTTATTCCTTTTCAGACATCAGCTGGTAGCAAGCCAGCAGCAAAAAAGAAATAAGGAAGGAGATGGAGCATCACACGTATCTATCAGCAGATTCTCTATGAAAGCTTCTAATTAATTAAGTCCTTTCCTCTTTAATTTCCCTTGTACGATCGATGCTATATATGAATGTAACTGGCGTGTGATCTCAACTATCTATGTAGCCCTTTTCTTAATTCCCATCAGCCTAATTAAATAAAAGATAATTAACTATTTGAATTATGATGATTTGTCATTTTCTATTTATGGAATTGGTGATTTTAGTAATATATATGTGAATGCTTTGGGTGAATCAAGAGACAACTGCTTCTCATGGGATGACACTAATCTCCCATGAGGCAAGGGGAGTTTGTATTGGAGTATCATTTTTGTTAGATTCCACTTTCTCTCTCTCTCTCTCTCTCTCTCTTAAAAAGTACTTATTCCTGCTTTACGAGACATGTCATTCTCTCACAACACATCACATTTAATTCAAAAAATAAGTACTTATTTTAAGAAAGTGGAACGGATTGTCCCCGGATTTCGACAAACCATTGGTGTATGTATTTATGCTTTTTTGTTTTTTACAAAGATTTTTGGGAGGTGGTTTAGTTTGATTGAGTCTAGATACTCCGCCTGGTCGTTGAAGTATTGGAGGTGGTTTAGTATAATCATGCATTTCATGTTTGCTTTTAATTAGTTGAGAAAGTGCTTGGCATGGGCTGACACTAATCTACCATGAGGGGAGCATATTATTAATTTTTCTTATGGAATATCGAAAATGGACAAGAGATTGTTGTGTTAATTTTCTATTCTTTGGTAATCCCAAAATGCCCCTAGAAAGAAAAATTCAGTCATTTTTTTTGTTGAAATTTCTATGGCAATTATTAGAGGCGGATGGAACAATATTTAAGTGGGGTCACTTGAACACGATCACTTCTCCATTCACGATCAACTGAAGTTTTAGTTCTATTTTAAAACTTGGCCAATTCTAACTGATGCCTCTGGGCACAACTTTCAGCGTATTAAATGAGGTAAAAGTTAGTAGCTAGGCAGTATTCTAACTTTGAATTAGGATAATTAAGGGTAGTGATATTGCCACACTCTTTTTTGATAATGTCAGACCCTGCAAGTGTATTTTTTGGTGCAAAAATACACTTACAGGGTGTGACATTATCAAAAAAGAGCGTGGCAATATCATTTCTCATAATTAATGACGTACATTGGTAAATTAAGAGTTCTCCAATTACTTTCATTAATGATCGTAGTGATATCAAATAGGCTCAAATCTACCCCTTAATCAAATTTTACTAGCTAGCTCTATATTACTTATGTAGTTTGGTTATAAAAAATCCATAACTATTAACTACTCCATGTTTTATGTTTGCTTTATACGGTTACGTTAAAATAATTTCTGACTGAAATTTTTGGGGGAAGGAAATTACAATTGAATGTATTGGTGGGCAATTATTTGTAATGAACTGATTTTTACGAGTTATAAATTTGTTGTTAGTAAGGTTGAGGAGGATGGGTACGGATCTGATCCCCTCACTTTCACAAATGTGTTCGATGGGTTCGACTTGGGTGCTGATGATTTGTTGCCGCTTTTCTTGTTTTTTTTGTTTTGTTTTGTTATCTTTGTTATTTTTTATTTTGATAGGCAAAAAGTTTATTAAAGAAATCTTGACAAAAGATACATCAAGATGGGAAAAGGGAAGGGGAATCCAACTGAAAGTTTGATGAAACAAAAAAACATCCGATGGGACAAAGCCCGAAACACCCCAAAAGGCAAAACCAGTACAAAAAATGGGCCAAGCCCAATCCAAGAACCCCAAAACCTAACCCTAAGACCCATAAGACCACCATTCCTCTCTCCCTGTCATCTGTTTTCTTTGTTATTGTAGTTGTAATCTTTTCGTTTTAATATAATTGGGATTATCTTTTGCTGAAAATAGGACCGACTCATAAGTTTTGGAGGCCAGAAGCAAATCTCTTGAATGAGGCCTCTCTATATTTTTCATACAAAAGTTGGTCTACAAAATGTTTTATATATATATATATATATATATATAATCATTACAAAATATAAGCATATAATTATCTCAAAAAAATGCAACCATTGCAATAACTCAAAATCCAACATTTGAAAATTAATCTTTTCGCACTTTTTGCTGCAAACGTACTAATTAGACTCCATAGTCTAGTTGTTTCACCAACTCCTTCTTGATTAGACAATATAGCCAGTCCATTTATTCTTTCTCGAGACATGGTTGACCGGTCGAAGATAATTTTTATCAATTTTAACTCCCCTAATCGAGAACCCATGAATTAAAATCAAATGATTCAAACTTCACACTATTATATTCATCACCATAAATAAAAATACCCTAAAAATTTTACAAATTAGGTCAACTGCTCAAGATAATAAAAAAAACTTACTTGATAGAGGTGGAGAGTCTGAGATGGTAAAAAAGGGGTCTCAAGGTATGCCGTATGAAAGTATTTTCCATCTATGGTCGTTGGTTGTTGCGCCCCTTCCCTTCGAGTCGTCAGACATCAAGCGTTTCTTTTTTTTCTTTTTCTTTTTTGATTGCCTCTAGCGTTTCTTAGTGTAATGTCGTAATGAGTTATGGCTAAGGGAGTTGATAATCAGTGTTTCTAATTAGTAATTTCACCGTTTAGGTCTATTTTGTAGCTCTTAAATTTCAATTGGGCCTATTTTGTGTAAAGGAGGCTTAGTGCAAATTTTTTGGCCCAGAAATATATATATATATATATATATATATATATATATATATAATATACAGAAATTTTCAAGTCAAGGATCCTTGATTTTCTTATGCTTGACGATTTCCTAGTCCTAAATTAATGGGTTGCCCCAAGCATAGGGTGGAGACCGACGTAGCATAATATCCGGCAAATCGGGAGTCGAATCCGCAGAGACAGTAATGTGTACTGACTAAAAACTCGGATTGTTATAATTTAAATGGGCTCTTAGGTAGCCACCCCTTGTTGTTTTTGATTGAGATTAACTAAAACCTAAGAATTGATTGTACTTTTCAAATAATTAAAAGAGGTATGGTCGTAGGGTTTACAGCACTCGTAACCAGTCCGAATTAATATGCTCCATTCGGTGTTCTTAAAAACGTTCAATTTTGGATTGAAAAAGATACCCCACAAGATGCGAGACCCTATGGTTGCCGTATTCCTATGCGTAGCGAAGAATGAGTTTTGGACCCCCATTCCCCCGTTCACATGGGCTCCGACGATGCCCGGGTTCATCCGCGGGAAGTATTTTCCAATCTAAAATAATTTTTTTCATTGTTTGATAGAAGGAGCAGTACCCGAACTAGTCACGGTGTGCTAATCAACCCGCGATTCTACCCATACGACTACTCACTAAACATCAAATAAAAAATGAAAGAAACCCGGAATTGAAACATACTTCTACTAAGCGAGATGAAAAATAAACAAGAAATCTAAGTTAAATAAGAACCAACAAACAACTTTTATAAAGAACAGAAATTAAAACGAATTACCCGAGTGCGAATAATTAAACGAAGCTTCAAAACTGAAATGGAAAACTTGGAACAAAAATAAACAATATTCAAAACAAAAAGTTAATCCTCGCAGCCCTTCTGTTGATCTCGGCAGTCGCCTGTTCCGCGTGATTCCACGAAGATATCACGGCAGTCCGTTTCTTCGTTTTGTCCGTACGTGGGAATCCAAGAAGATTATCCCAGCGCCTTTCTTCTCTGACATCGTGATTCCGAAGTCGAGAGCGCAGCCCTTTATTTTCTCTGTTGTGCG
Source organism: Rhododendron mucronatum var. ripense (assembly GCA_019656295.1). Classification (NCBI taxonomy): domain Eukaryota; kingdom Viridiplantae; phylum Streptophyta; class Magnoliopsida; order Ericales; family Ericaceae; genus Rhododendron; species Rhododendron mucronatum. The sequence continues at coordinate 1,295,110 of BPLT01000105.1, read as the reverse complement.
TGCGTGGGGGATCCGTCAGCAAGAGCCCTCGCCTCCTTTTTATATTCCTTGCCGTCTAAAACCTCTTTTTAGACCAGAAGTCCTAGTATTGGCCCATTGAAAATCTTAATCAGATTACCTCCCGGCCTCCACGTTTCCTTTGTGTCCACAAGCCATATTCCAATTCTCCAAAATAAGCCCAACATCATTGGCCCATGATAATTTCCAGCCACACCAACGTGCAAAGGCTAGCAGGAATTTAATCCAATGCTTCTCGCTTTATTTTATCAATCGCTTGATTAATTTCATTGGCGCCGGCTTTGCTTGATACAAAATAAAATTCAACTTGGCACTTTAGCTCCAAATATTATTCATCTGCTCTATGAGTTCTGAAACATAAATAACAAGTATCAAATCTCAAATAACATACTAAACGAACATAATAAGCCTAAGTTAGGGAGCGCAAATAGGCATATTTACGCACCTATCATCTTACGGTCAGGACCTCATTGTTCTTGATTAAATCTTGATGATCTGAACCGTTCAATGTGTTTAAAACATATTTTGAAGAGTACTCGCAAGAAATCGACAAAAAATATGACTGGGTAGGGCTTGAACTGAGCAGTTTTTCATGCATTTTATGAAAAATTGCGCAGATTAAGCCATTTTCAGTCATATTTTTTTCCGATTTCTTAGTCATTTTTTGCCGATTTCTCACGAGCGCCCTTAAAAACACATTTTAAACACATTGAACGGTTCGGATCATCGAACTGTAATCGAAAAAGTGGACTTCTGCACAAGGTTATAGACACCCCAATTCAAACCCATTAAAAACCCTTGATTTTTGGCTTTTTGGCCCCCCAATGATGAATTAGGAAGAATACAAGTCTTGTTTACAATTGGACTTTGCTCCTTGAATCAAAATCAAATTGTCAAAATCGGTCCTAAGTGCTCAGAACCTTTTCAAAGCGCTCAGGACTTACCTTCAAAAACTCAGATTTTGCCTCATTCCAAAGTGCTCAGGAGTGTCGCTCCTAAGCGCTCGGATCCACTCCCGAGCGCTCAGGTCAACAAAATTTCCATTGAAATTTGAATTTCCAGCTTTTTCAGCAGCACATGGCCATGTTTCCTTCAGCTGCCTGGTCGTTGCTATAGTATTTTTGACCAGAATTAGCAGAGGGTCAAATCATGCTGTTTGTTGTCCCTAATTATTTTATAATTCAAATTTCAAAAATCAATTTTCCTTGGCCTATGAATAGCAGTGCGCTTGCTGCATTTTGGACAGCAGAAAATACCACGAAATTTTGTACTCTCACTCATTCTCAAAGAAAAATTCACTTTGCAAAGAAAATCATCATCTCTAGTCTTGTCCAAAAAATCAAAATGGGTTCAATTGCTTCTAGGAAAATGCTGAAAACCTGAGCATCACCTTCAATTCTGGCCTTTGGGGCTTTCTCATTTTTCTTCACTGAAAAATCCAGTCAATGAACAAGTTCCTTTGAAAAAGGTAGAAATCCCTTTCTCCTTTTAATCAAACAAGCTGTTATCCTTCTGAGGGAGACCATTCAGCCTACTCCAGCTTTTTCGTATTGGATGTATGGTTGAATGGCCTTAATACAAAGTGAAAGCCAAGTGATCACGAGCAAGATTTTTCAAACACATTCTGTAGCACTCCAGAGCGCTCAGGAGTGATTTTGGTTATATTTTGCATTTTTCAGTTGAATGCTCAAGGGAAAATGGGAACTTCATGGCCTCATGGTATTTCTCTCACATTTCTGAAACTAACTTAATTCTACAGTTATTTCCAGAAACTCTTTCTTTTCCTTTAAACAAAATGAAGGCAATGCATCCAGATCTGTGAAGAAAGCCATAGTTCTCTTGAAAATTTTGCTCTTAATGCACTTGTTAATTTCAAAAGTAGTCTGGAATATGCAGAGTTAGTCTAGTTTTAATTTCAAGAGGCAATGATGTGGAGTCTGAATGGCCATGACCAGTTCTTGGTTGTATAGACTCTTTGCTGAACATCACTTTATGTTCCATATATCGCTGTATTTCTACCTAACAAAGATTTACAGGATATATGTAGCAGCAGTACTTCTGAGCGCTCAGGAGTGTAGTCCAGAGCGCTCGAGAGTAATTGTTGGATTTAATTTAAAACTTTATGATTATATTTTCATTATCGTAGCTTCTCATTGAGATATTTGTTGCCTAAAATTGTGGAGTAACATTCTGCAGAGTATTTACTTAAAAGATTTTGGAATTGGTCAAACCAATTACCACGTGCACCTCTTTTTTCTCCTAATATTTCTCCTAAAAAATAGAGAAGTATCGTTACCCTATTCTCTATATATACTCGTATGCCTATGTAGCTTGAGATATACGAATACACTAGAAGACTACCTTTCTCAATCTTGTTTTACTAGCATAGAAAAATACTTTTACCTTCTGTCCTTTGAAGCAGTAATCCATTTTAGAAGATAAAAGTTTTTGCTATTTCAAAAACTCTATCGGTTGCTTTCTTTCGAGTGTCGGGAAACTACATGGTTCGTGAGTTCAATTCACGGCACAGAAGAGAACTTGAAGGTCGATGTATCTTAGGGAAGGAATATCATTCAACCCTGTGCAATAGGGGGTATATCGTTCCTTAGGAGAGCGCTATCACGTGCCTCGACCACCCCACAGGCTATCCTATTCCTTTCTCTATTTATTTGATTTTGTAAATTTGATCAATGAATATTATTTAGAATTGTTATTCTACCAGAAAATTCCTATCGCATATATTTTCTCCAACAATCTAAGGAACGATAATTATAGGATTTTCTGTGAGAATAATTTCTAGCTTGGTGGTCGTGTAATTACTTCTCTTGTTTGAAATAAAGATTTACAAGAAAAGGCATACTCGTCTAGGTAGCATGATCAGGAGAATTGAAATTTGATATGCATCATGGAATTAGAATTGGAATTCGATTTTGTGCCCACTCTAGATGAAGTTGTACGCTTAAGGGGGTTTTGACTTTGTTGTGGAATTGGGATAATCATTCTCGTGTTTTAATGACTTGGAAATTGACACACTTGCATATATATAAGTATGTTGGTCTTGTATATAGTTGATTGTGCACTTTTGTGTGATTAAGGGGTAATTTTTATTGTTCTTTGAATTGGTCCCAGAATTTGGATTGAGCATTCAGTAACTAAGGCAGTCGTATTCATTGTTCTGGCAATGGCATTTTTTGTTGAATTAAAAATTGTTGTGAGGGAGTTCAGAGGCTCCACGGATGGTAGAAATTTGACATCAGGTAGGACTTAAGTGCTAAGTTCCTAAAGTGCTTAAGTTGAATAGTCCATGATTATCTCTAGCAGTATATATTTATTTGTGCATTGAGGTGGTGGCCTTTGCATAAATTCTCTGTGGATGTTAATTAGAGTCTAAAATGCAAGATAGATTTTATTCTGTTCATTATTTTTTGGAGTATAAATTTTTTCCAAAACAATACAAGTGTTACATTATGCAGTAGGAACTTTGCATAGAACACATTTGGTATTGTTAATGACTCGCATAATCCTTCAATGGATTTAGGAAAAATTTAATTTGTAACTAAAAGCAGCAAAAGCTTCTTTTTGAACTTCCCAGTTCTTTGTAGCCTTCAAAATTCAAAACATAGTTTTTCTAAATTCATGTTTGCGGCGACTGATTTTCTTATGGTTTTGACGGGTCAATTTGCTTCACCTCATTTGGTCTCATTATTGGAAACATCAGGGTGTCTTGGGCATCATGTTTCATAGGAATCATAAAGAACCCAGTATTTAGATTTTTCCTAGACCACTAATGGTGATTTCAAATAAAGGGAAATAAAAATGATCAGTGGCAGCATTTTGCGCATTTACCTTTAAGAGATAGCTATCCTACTTTCGCACCTCATGGTATAATGTGAAATTGTGGGGGCGTTTGTTGTCTTCATTGACATTTCACATGTTATTTGAGGTTGATTTAATGTTTGTAAAGTTCAACTAAACTTCAGATTGGTTAACTCATGTTCTGGTACATACACTTTGTACTCCTGGAAAAGAGAGGCGAAAAACTAATTGGTAGCTACCTTGTTATATCAAAGTGATTTGATTGGTCATTCAGGATGTTCAAGGGAAAAGGAAGGAAAAAATTCCGAATGGATTTATTGGAATTGGCTGGGCTGGTATGCATGTAGATGTTATTTTCTTATGCTTGAGAAAATAAATGTTGAGATATTGTTTTTTGAAGTAATCAAAAGTAGGTGTCCATTTGCAGATCGTATTACCCTAATTTGGAATTGCAGACGAATGTTGTTTGAATTTCAGGTGCATCGCTAGCTAGCTTGCAATGATGAAACAATCGAGTCTACAACAATACTTGAAATATGTGGGGGCGTAATTAGCCCAAAAAGAATTCTCATTAAAAAAGATTAGCGCGTAGGCTAATTCTTAAATCATCGAGGGGAATAGGACTGAAGCCTATAATTTAGTCACCTCGGCGGACACCTAACCACTGTGATTGGAGATCCCATGAATTAGGTTCAATAGGTAACAACGAAGCTGAATGGTGACTAGGAAGAGCACAAAAAAATATTAGAGGGGAATTCCCTAGTCCTATTCATATGGTGATAGTGCTCAAGTTAATTATGTGACGATAGGAAGAGCTTAGCTCTGAATGTGTCCAAGGTAGGATTTCTACAGGGTGTTGGTCACAAATCACACTACAAGAAATTACACTTTTTGTGACCAAGAATTTAGTCACGGGAAGTCCATATCTAGTCACCGAAAGTATTCAGTGACTAACTTTTATCTGGTCACATCTAGTCGCGGAACCCTGGTCACTGAAAGTCTTTTGTGACTAATTACTAATCTGGTCGCTGAAACGTATGTTCGGTGACTAAACTTTAGTCTCCGTTGGTATCCAACAGCGACCAATTAAGTTTGCCACGGAAAACGTCTGGTCATTGAAGACTGTTTTTAGTGACCAGTTACTGGTCACCGATAAATTTTTTTTAATTTTTTAATCACCTACAATTTGGTCACCAAAAGCTGTTTTCCGTGACCAAATTTGTCGTTCACCAATGGGGATCCTTTTCCTACCAGTAGGTTGGTCAGTAAAAGGTTTTCTCAGTGTCCAATTTTTTTTTCTAATTTGGTCACGAAATGTGTACTTTTTCATTCAGTTTAATTTATACAGAGCTCAATAATTTTTTCTTCACATATAAAATCCCTTGTTACCTATGCATTTATTGCAACTACTTGTTCCTCCAAATAGCACCTCCAAAATGCCCAACCATTGAAGGATGAAAATTACAATCTATGCTTTAACCATCATATATATATAATCCAAAATCATAACCATTGCCATAATACGCAATATTCAACTATGCCTAACCATGGTGCAATAACCATCATAGTATTATACATATACCCTCGAAATAACCTAAATCTTTGCAATATAATATATAAGGTTCTTCTCCAAATAGTCGCATTCCCAACCAAAAGCATCCACATGCCAAGAAGTATACTCGAGTTGTGAAGTTCACCGTGATCTCGTCGTCCAAACAAAAAGCATCAATGTGCCAAAAAAGTATACTCAAGCTGTGGGGAAGTTCACCATGATCCATCTGTACATAGAAAAAAAAAGAAAGAATGCAATTCAATTTCCATAAAGAAAAGCAAGTACCCCATATATATCAAGCAAGGATGAATTTTAATTTTCTATGACTTTATGATTAGTTTTTCCAGATCTCTATCCTTGGATTCAAAATAGATGTCATTAGCTCATATAAGTTTGTCTCGACAGTACTATTGAGTTCCAATGTCATCCACAGATAGTTTGGTGTTAATATTACCACTCAAACAGCCTTTCACTATCTTTTTATCATTGTAGCGTACAAAGTTGTTTTCAAGTGTCCGATAACCAGTAGAAATGGAAGAGACGGGAAATAACTTACCAATGTGCCCTCCTACCACCGGTAGAAGTGGAAGAGATGTGCCCTCCATGATCGCTACGTGGATCAAGTGCTTTTGTATTTTTCTGCCATATAAGTAGAAGATCTTCCTTATTTTTCTGCACTGTCTCTTTCTGTCTCCTCTGTTTCTCACTCTCTCTCCCAATAGAAGTGGAAGTGATGAAGTGCCCTCCATGATGGGTAGGTGAACTATGTGCTTGCGTCATTTCCTCCAACAGAAGTAGACGATCAGCCATCTTTTTCTGCCCTGCCTCGTACTCTCTCCTCTCTTCCTCGCGTTGTCTCTTCTCTTCCTCGCGCTCCCTCCTCTCCTGCTCACGCTCCCTCCTCTCCTACTCACGCTCCATCTCTATTTTCTCCATATTATCTTTATAGTTCTGTAGTTCTTCATCTCGTGCCTGTGACGCGATATCAGTTTTCGAAGAAGAGGAAGTGGGCTTCGGGCCGACCCCAAATCCAAGTATGTACCTATAATAACCCAGCTCCTCAAGCACTACTAATTAAAACAATCTACCCTCAAACCAATTATATCCTCAAGCAAGAAACATATCTACGTTAAAAATTAGTACCAGCTCTGTGCTCACACTCATTTGTCAATGAAACATATCTACATTAAACATACCTACAAAATGAACAATTATATTTTCATGCAAGCTAATATATTCTCATCCCAAACGACTATCTTTACAGGTACTTGCTCTATTGAACTGAAATTTAGTCAACTTACTAATAAAACACTCATTTGTCAATGAAGCATGTATACAAAATGCAGGTATTACAGTACCTCTTCCTCTTCCCAAGCACATCTCCAGACATCCCCTCGGGTGTCCACTGTACACCGGACTGAGAAGATTCTTCTCGTTGGTTAAGCATCTTTGACTGCCATTGTAGATTGTAATAAAAATAATAATTATCTCAACCCGACATGAAAATGATTTATAAAAACGTGAAATATTAATTGGAAGACCTACGTGGTTTGTAGCACAAATATCATTGATCCATGTATTATCCTTCTTGGTATGCATTTTCTCATAGAATTCTGGAAATTCAAGGTTTGCATATCCATTATCCTCCGGCTGTGAAATTGAACTTGCATTAGCATAAGATCACCATTTAATAACAAAGCAATATATTGAGTGCAAAAGGTATCGATCACCGGTGTAGTCATCCCTGCAACAAATGATCGAGACCCTGAACAATGACCACCGGGACCTAGCCGTCCCCTATTTTTTATTCCGGCTGCTGACTTCCTCTATAAATAAACAAATAGAAAACGAAAAGGTAACATCAAATAATTGATACATAAGAATTTTAAGAACAAAATTTAAACTTAAATATGTAATATCTTACCTTGTGCTTGTCAGTGGCCCATACATCATCAATCAAGTGATGACCTTCATGTTCATGTCAAACGATTTGTTGCTCCACTTGCTTTGTACCTTTATATGGAGCATTTTAATAGTGAACGACAAAACAGTATATGTTTTGCATCCAGGATGCAAGGGTTTTTGAGCATCATCGAACAATCTATCAAAGTTCCACACATGCTCCCTCACGAAGCTATCGGGCAAATCATTGCTATCGTCATCCATAAATAAACCCCTGTATACCTCTTCCATCATACTAGGTAATTCATCTTCATTTTTGAGATTGTGCGTTTCCACTCCAGCTCTGATGTTTTCATTACCGAGACAAGCATCACTAATTGGTACAGGGGGCTCATGCAAGGGAACCGATTCCCCGTGTTGCACCCACGTCTTGTAAGTAGCTGATATTCCTTTTAGCATCAAATGTATCTTGACAACTTCAATGCTTTGTTTTTTATCATTCATGCAATCGACACAAGGACACCAAATATCTTCCCCTAGGCCTACATTTGCCTTTGCAAATGCAACAAAAGACTGCACCCCCTCTCTATACTCCTTACTTTTTATTCTATTTTTTATCGTCATCCAACTCTTGTCCATTTCTTTCACCTACAAAGAGCAAGTTCTTAACACCTATCAAGCATGCATATGTATACACCAATATGTTCAATGTCTTGTCGAATGAAATTGCTAAATCAAATTGCTATATGCCACAGGTACTTTTATCAAAATAATGAGTTTCCCCAAAATATACCTACAAAAGTATAATACGTAATAGTCCATTGCTTTTGAAGTATGTCATTTAGCTCAATAATAAACAAACACAAATTCAGGCTCCAAAAGGTTAAGAACAAACCTAGTGAATAGCTGATGATAACTTTAGAAGTAGTCAACTAAGCATACTGAAAAATGCGCAATAATCCCTCCATCCCAAATTGCTCGTCTTTTTTGGAAACCGTGGATTTTGCACACAAAAAATAATGTACTTATGACATTTTCTAATAAAAAAATAGCACCAATTTTTTTCTTCTCAATGAGTTCTTTAATTTGGTGTGTAAAAATTTTGGGGAAAAACCATGTTAGTACATTATTTTTTTGCTCTCCATGAAGGGCCAAGCAATTTAGGATGGAGGGAGTACAAATGTATTGAAACCCACAATAATAAGAACTAATAAAGGTCAAATACAAAATAAAAAAAAGAAAAAGCTAAGGTGAAACATATAAAATTTCACTCGGTGGCGGTGTTTTTCATAACTAATCAGGATAAAACAAAAAAAAACATGGCCAACATAGTTAGTAAAATAAGAATCGGTGAAGCTTTTCTCCAGTAGAAGACAAGAAATAATATATTAAACAAAACCTTAGAAAGTGATTAGTGGAAGAAAACAAAACCTCTAAGTGGAATGTCGGTGTTGTTGGCGAAGGGGGATTTCCAAACGGTGGAGATGTAGCGGGGGGGATTTCCAAATGGTGGAGATGTAGCGGGGGATTGAGGTCGGCGATGATGGAAGGTTTCGATCTCTTTGTGCAAGAGAGACAGAAGACGTGCTCTGTGATGGAGAAATCAAGAGTCAGGACTTTATGTTTCATCCCAATCTAAACTACATAGTTTTGAGGTCATTAAACTTTCAGTGACTAACAATTTGGTCCCCAAACGTTTCCAAATATTTCAAGTCCCGCACCCAAAAATTTTAGGGAATTATTAAGCGCAAATTTGGCCATCTTCAGTGACTAATTTTGTTTGGTCTCTGTAAGTACACAGTCCACGACTAAAAAGTGGTCACTAAATTGTTTCCGTGACCAACGGAAATTTTAGTCACTGATAAACCAATCTATCGTGAATAAAATAAATTTAGTCACTAATGCATCAATTTTCTGTGACTAAAAACTTTTTAGTCACCGAAAGTGGTCACTGAAAGTGTATTTTCTTGTAGTGTCACCCTTGGAGGATACACCTATATGAGTGTGGTAGTGGGGTCGCTGCTGTGAGAAATTAGGCTACTCTCTAAAGACACTCATGAAATAAGATACGTGCGCATGACCGTCAATCGCGCCAAACCGTTCCAGAACCATAATGTTTCCCGTACTGTGTGTGTGGTAGGCGTAAGTTTGATTTCAAGGACCTAGTTCAAGACTTTGTTCACTACGGTTCTTCAAGCTGAAACTTGCTAACACTAAGCATAGGTTCAAGTCCGGAAGACACCTATGCCTATTGCACAGCAAAAGCACTCTTGTAAATTTTTAAATTATGTGGGGGATTGTTGGATTTAATTTAAAACTTTATGATTATATTTTCATTATCGTAGCTTCTCATTGAGATATTTGTTGCCTAAAATTGTGGAGTAACATTCTGCAGAGTATTTACTTAAAAGATTTTGGAATTGGTCAATCCATTTACCACGTGCACCTCTTTTTTCTCCTAATATTTCTCCTAAAAAATAGAGAAGTATCGTTACCCTATTCTCTATATATACTCGTATGCCTATGTAGCTTGAGATATACGAATACACTAGAAGACCACCTTTCTCAATCTTGTTTTACTAGCATAGAAAAATACTTTTACCTTCTGTCCTTTGAAGCAGTAATCCATTTTAGAAGATAAAATTTTTTGCTATTTCAAAAACTCTATCGGTTGCTTTCTTTCGAGTGTCGGGAAACTACATGGTTCGTGAGTTCAATTCACTGCACAGAAGAGAACTTGAAGGTCGATGTATCTTAGGGAAGGAGTATCATTCAACCCTGTGCAAGAGGGGGTATATCGTTCCTTAGGAGAGCGCTATCACGTGCCTTGACCACCCCACAGGCTATCCTATTCCTTTCTCTATTTAATTGATTTTGTAAATTTGATCAGTGAATACTCCCTCCGTCCCATAATATTTGTCCGGTCCGCAAAACGGAGACGTAAAAATAATGCATTTCTTTCAAGAAAAAATTCAAATTTTTTTCACAAGTTAAAAGAACTCGTCGAGATCTAGTAAGTTGTTGAATTTTTTTCCAACTTTTCTTACAAAAATAGAATTATTTTTACGTCTCCGTTTTGCGGACCGGACAAATATTATGGGACGGAGGGAGTATTATTTAGAATTGTTATTCTACCAGAAAATTCCTATCGCATATATTTTCTCCAACAGTAATCTCAGAAACAGATTTGCATTTTGCATGCATCATTTCATATCCTGCACCATTTTGATTAATATACATTGTACCCCAGCACAAGCAAGCACCGCCGTACTTGATATATTTTTAGTATGTGCTAACTGTTTATTAGATAGACAATGAAACAAAAAGTATTTTAAAAAATCCCTCAAATGTTTAGTAGAGACCGATTTTAAATTGGACGAGAGGGGTGTCGTAAAACCCTAATTCCCCTCTCGTAACATGGCTTCTAAACCTAAAACAATCTCTGGTAATCAAATTCAATTAATCATTTTCAATCAAAACGGTTTCTTAGGTGGCAAACCATAAATCCGGGTAGCGACTCTTCAATTTTTCAAATCAAAACATATTTTTCGGGCCTCCCCGATCCACCTGGGGCTGTGGTAGCCCACAAAGGTCTGGACTGTAAGAAAAATTAGGAATCCCTTACTTGAAAATGACTAGTGTGTGTGTATAGAATTTTGGGAGCCCTCACTTTTAGTCCTTTTTTTGGGCCTGAAACTCATGCTTCTCTCGTCTATCTTCTAAGCCAACTCGTGGCTGAAAAAGAAGAAGAAGAATTTACTATGTCACGCTTTGAAAGTAAATGACCTGAGCAATTAAATATAAGGATAAGCCACCAAACCAAACAAACAATTTCATATACAAAATGAATAAAACAAAAGACCCAATCGTAGATGAGGAATAAAATAATTTTTTTACGTGTACACAATTTCATATTAAAAATGAATCTTGTTTGAAAGATTTCATCAAGTACATTCCAGATTTTATTTTTCTTTGTAAAATTAAATTTGCAGAACAAAAGTTATAATTGCTTAAAGTTTTAGCTATGAGCTATATATGGGTTTTGTTAACGTACGCCCCTTAGGCATATGATAGAGACTATGTATTCTCCTTCATTTATAGTTTTTCTGCATGGAAAATCTAAGTTTGAAATACTAGCCATAAACTTTTCATTAATTGTTTTTGAAAGGATCAATTTTTTTTTTTTTGAACAAAAATACCCCCAATCAAACATATATGTTTTCCTCCCAGAAACTTTCAGCATATAAGTAGGAAAATTAATTGATTCCTTTTTCCCAGTCAATCAAATGAACGTCCAATGGGTGAAGAAGGTCTTGTATACAACTGGTCGGGTAAAGGTTTTCCTTTTTCCCTCCGTAATTCATTTGGCTCCCTCCATATCAAAAGTAGTGTTCGCTCTCTCTATTATTATTATTTTTTTTTTGAAAAATTCTAAAATCAGTCCAATGGATTGACAATAGTGAATGTGCAATAAAGGGTATAAAAAGTACACAGAAATATGTTTCTTCCTTGTCTTCTAGTGTGCTTATCGTCAATCCAGTGGGTTGACAATAGCGAGACCCTTTTTTTTTTTTTTTTTGCCGTTTGACTTTTGACATCCACGAGCATTGAGCATATAACACCTTCTTCTTCTATAAAGTACTCATACTATGGGTTGATGTATTAACGGATATTAGGATCAATATTCGGAGATGGAGATTATTTTTGGGAGGGAAACGTGGCTGATGGAAGGTGAAAAGGCCAAAAGTTTTTGGGAGGGAAAGGTGTATTTTGATTGGGGGTATTTCTGTCCAATCAGAAAAAGTTGATCCATTAAAAACCGTTTAATGAAGAGCTTATGGTTAGTGTTTCACAATAAGATTTTCTATGCAAAAAAGTCATAAATGAAGGAATATATATATATATATATATATATATATATATATATATATATATATAGTCTCTATCATATGCCTAGGGGGCATACGTTAACAAAATCCATTTATGTATGTATATGTATGGACAAGTATAAGTACGTGTAAACATTTGACAACTCTAGAGAGAGAGGAAAAGTTATGATTAAATTTGGAGGTTTTGAAACAATGTTCCACCACTCATCAAATGCCAAATGTTAATTTGTTTCTCAAATCACTTAAAAGAACTGATAGGTCCTTTAATATTAGCCAATGATACTTGATGAGTTGGGACATTACCATATAATATTTCATCCGCATTGGATAATTTTTCCTAATGCTAACAACGCACGTGGGTGATGAAAAAAGGTTTTGTGTAGGTAATGCTTGACAATGGATACACGGAGACAAATGGGGCCGGCTAGTTAGAACCCCAATAACAATTAGGTGCCTTGGAGCATCCACAATATAATAATTAAAATTAAAAAATTGCTAAAGTTAGTAATGTGTGGTTAAAAAAGTGCTCACATTGTAATAATCAAAATTAGCAACCTCCTAACCAATAATCAAATTTGGGCATTTAAATAATCAAAAGTAACAATGTGTGATTTCACATTGCTAATTTTAACCACCCTTTAATGAATAATCAAAAGCTGACGTGGCAAATTTTGATTATTACATTGCGGATGCTCTTAGAGCATATCCAACGGCCTCCTCAAACATTCATCCTAGCCTGAGAGGCGAGCATACCGTCAAATTCCATGACCCAGCAGCCTCAGTACAATCCTCATCTCTTTCTAGTTTGCTATAGTAACTCGCTGGGGCAAGCGAGCTACTAAAGCACCTGGTAATGTCCCATCAATGTCGTCTTCTTCTTCTTCTTCTTCTTTTTCTTGTTCTCTCTCTCTCTCTCTCCGTCGTCCACCGTCTGCTTCTGAGTGTTCGCCGTCGTCCGTCGTTCGCCATCATCATCCGTCGATTTCAGCGTTCGGTTTCTGGGTTTATTTTACAGAGAATGAGTTTTTGGGTTTCTATTTCAGAGAGAGACAGAGATTTATTTTGGTATCAAGGGAGAGAGAGATGTATTAAGAAATTTTTTGGGGGTTTGGATCTGTTTCTGGCAAAGAGAAGTACGGTGTCGCCGGCGTCCTCTCATGACATTGTGGGTTTGAAGTTTAATTTATGGTATTCAGTTTGTGGTTGAGTTCAATTTATGGGTCTTCCAATGTACGATTTCAGTTTGTGGGTGGTGGTTGGGTTTTCAATCTGATTTTGATTTTGATTTTGATTTTTCAGTTTGTGTTTGATTTTTGATTTCGACTTCCAACAGCACATGGTGATTTGGTAGGCCTGATTTCCATTTGGATTTTCCGATGAGAGAGAGAGAGAGAGAGATGGATACCGTTCTGTGATTTTTGATTTTTTTTTCAAAAGAAGTTTTGGGATTTGAATGGGCATTTGCTTAGGTTGTTAGAAGAGGGATGTATTTTGTAATTATTCAAAGTACAATTTTGGTGTTTTGGGTTGGCAATTTGCTTAGAGTCCCCTTGAGGCTGTTGGAAATGTTCTTATGGTGTTTCTCATGACGGCCTCTAAGAATGACGTCCTTGCGTGACGCTTTGAGTCCATGTAGACAGACTCCGCATCACCGACACCCACTCGGCACCCACGTGGAGCCATGTCGATAATTATTCCCCGGGTCGAACTAGATCGATTGATACTAGCCTGTCCCGGTCACATGCCTTATGGGCGCCATTCCTTGGGCTGGGGCTTACAAACTCTAGCCCTCATACCCATACCGGCTTTCATCTTCTTCTTTGTTTTTCCTCTCTCAACTCTTAAATCTAACTCTCTCTAAGAGTTTCTACGCATTGACAGGGCCACTCGTCCCTAGAGCAGTCCGCATGTATGCTCATTTATTCGATCTTTCTCACCGTGTGCTCTTCTTTTCGATCGTATTGCAGTTCCATTGACGTTATCAGGCCGTCTCTGTGGATTCAACTCCGGTCTCACCGTATATTGTACTATGTCGGTCTCCGCTCTACACTTGGGGCAACCCATTAATTTAGGATTAGGAAATCACTAAGCATTCTACTAAATTTGATGTTTACTTTTCGGTCTTCAACTCTTAATGTGTTGTTATTGGTTCTCGCTTTATATATTTTGTTTTGTGCCCACGCCGTCTTAAAGATCTTGAACGTTGTTGTAAGTACCATTATTTTGGTTAATTAAGTCATACAAGAATATATGTTTGTTTGATCACTTGCACAAACATTTCGTGTGCCACGCCTTCTACATCTATCTATTATTTTAATATATAAATGGAGAGCACCTTTTGGTGTAACTTTTTGGTCATGTTTGGTAGCCATTCTATTTTTTGTTTTTTGTTTTCATTTTCAGAGTTTTCAAAAGTTAACTTTGAAAGTTTGTTTGGTACACTACTTCCACTTTCAAATTCTAGAAATCACTTTCACTATTTTCACAATTTGAGAAAGTAAAAAAACTCAACTTTCACTATTTTCAAAAACAAAAAACAGGCTGCTCCGTTACAATTCCTTGGAGATCTTTTTTCATTTCCTCTTCCTCTCTCTCTCTCTCTCAAACCCAGGCCATTGAAGACTCTCTCTCTCTCTCTCTCTCTCTCTCTCTCTCTCTCTCTTTCTCCTTCCTTAATGCATGTATTTGATTTTTTTCTTATGCAGGGCCAGTACCGGCCATATACCCGTACTTATAGAAGGAGAAAAACCTTAGTCAATAAAGGACCAATTTTGGAATCAGAAAATTTCATATATATTTCATCTATATACACACACACACTCTCTTAACTTAGAGATGAGAGGAGGCCGGAAGGGATACGTTGGGCTTATGAAGCCATCATTTTATGAAAGTTGATACTATAACTTTGGCCTACAAAAGAAGAAACCAATCACCTGGACTTAGTGCCGGCTCAAAGATATTTGAGCCCGAAGCGAAAGTCGTAATAGGGGGCCATTTATCTCCTCATCTTTGAATTTTTTTTTTGCAAATGTTGAGGAAAACTAAGGGGTGGAGATTCAAACCTAGTTTTTAAAGCATTCAAAGAGCCTAAGCTGCCACATGACCAATAAGATGTTACTCAAAGCAAGACAATTGAAACTTCTTATTATTTAAAACTAAAAAATTGTATTTTTTGGAGCTCTCTTCGGGCTAAAAAATTGGGGGCTTCGGCTTCCCCTCTAAGCCGGCTATGCCTGGTTTATCTACCCGGCCCTTTCTTTTAGAATATGAAGTATGGAATTCGTTTCTAACATGATTCCAAAGGCTAGGATGATTCTCTCTCTCTCTCTCTCTCTCTCTCTCTATCTCTCTCTCTCCTGTATAGTTTGGGAACTAGTGGAGAAATTGCAAGAAAGACCATTTTAAAAAAAGTAAAAATTTAGAAATTGATTTTTTTTAAAAAAAAAAAACAGGTTTATACAAACATGTTTTCTGCTTTCACTTTTTTTTTTTATAGGAAAAGTAAAAACTGATTTCAGCCAATAAAAAACAGAAAACAAAAAAGTGGTAGTGTTACCAAACATAATTCTTTTGATTTGATCCATGTTAGGAAAATACCTTCTCTACCACCTTTCGGACGTACCAAAATCAACTATCAGCGGAAGGATATTGAAATAACCTTGCTAATTAGAAGTAATCTCCCCTTGCAATTGCGATTTATTTGGGTAATAATGGCTCTCATTATTTCATTGTTTCTGCATTTTGATATGCTTATTTCTTTGACAGGTGTGTTTAATTTTGCCGTTCGAAAATTTGTATTTTAAAATTGGATAGCTTGGAGTTTTTATTGGATTGCCACGAAGTCCTATGAAAGAATTAATAATTCGGGACTTCATCTGGGCAATACATGCTTTTTTTGATTTGTGGATAATTAAATTAGAATACATAATTACATAAAGTGGTTAACGTATGGTATTTTCATTCCGAACTACGGAAATACTTCCCTGTACAAAAACAGAAGTTCACAAAAAAAAAAAAAAAAAAAATGTAACCAATGAATATTTTCTTCATCAACACTTGCACATGCATGCATTGCGTATGCCCCAAGCGATGACACATAATGTAGTCACTATACTAATAACCGGGGCACATGCTATGCGTCTGCAAGTTGAATTTTGACATAATATTCACGGACAGGATATGCGCTTTGTACTATTACTTTGATCAAATTAACTTTACATTTCAAGTACTTTGTACTACATCTTGTCAAAAAGTACTTTGTACTACTACTACTACTACTTTTATTTCCAGGAAAAACCCTTTTACCAGCACCTTTTAATAGCCTCGTAATCCAGCTCTGGTATTCCGGTATAGTAAAGTTGATTTAGTTCTTAATTTAGTTCTATACTTTTCCCACATGTTTTTTTTTTTTTTGAATCAGTTTTCTCACATGGTTGGGATAAATTGAAGTCCACTTCATTGAGGCAAAACCACGAACCATGTTCTGATCTTGCCCTTTGGATCAATCACGCACATTTGTCCTTGTTAGAAGTTACAATCGTGGGACGCGATAATTCCTGACACACTCGCACTTTCATTAACGCATTAGAAATTTTTCGCTGACGCTTTTGCGGCGAAAAAGGAAGCCAATCACAGCCACAGAGTCAAACAAGGATATGCCTTTACCCAAACAACTAGAGTTTAGGCCCTTATACAAGCTGCCTTTTTTGGAAAGAAAATTGCAGCGAATTTCGCAACTAGCTAGTGCCACACTTTTTATCAAACTGAGATATGATAAGAATGGAACGGCCTACAAGGATAGTCGATCAGATCACTTAACTCGATCAACTTGTATGATAATGAGGGAGCTAGAAATTAAGGAACATTCCATGGAATTAAGCTAGCTAGGAATATTTCAAGAGAGAATATCACGTCGTACGTGACACGAGTACGAATACAGAAGAGACAAGTTAATTGAAAGTAAAAACCATATAGAGTTGATGCAAAATTTAAATACATACAGGAATGAGAATTTATAACGTGCGAAGATATAAAATCCAATGTATCATAAAAATGTACTCCGGAAATGAACAATCATGCATGGAAATTGTTAGAAAATCGTGATCTGACAAAGTATTGCACACATTTTGGCAACTCTGAGTTTGCGAGGTTCTGGTATTCGTACTTCGAAAGCTAGACCTCCTGATTGGTAATTAGAAATTCTGTGGAATAATAAACATCTTCTTTGATGTATTGCTATGCTTTTTTTTATTTTATTTTATCAATGAAATTTTCTACGATGTTAATAAAAAAACAAACAAGTAATGTGTGACAATAAACCGGCTATTATCAATATGAATATACAAAAGCTTGCATCCTCCTCCCTCAACTGACCAAGGTTGTAGAGGCTCGAAGGGAAGGGTAAGCCTAGCGTGTCTCCACCACAGTACGGAAAGGGGAGAGATCAATGGTCGAGTGGTAAAAAACGGTAATGTAAACAGTGGTGAAGTCAGGATTTCAAACCGAATGGGCCAACAAAGAGATAAGTTTTCATTCAAAAAATATACTCTTTGTATTAATAGATCTTTGTATTCTAGTATCACATAATATAAAAGTCGATTGTTTTGAGTCTGAAGCTACAATATATACAATTTTTTTTTGCTTATCCAAAAAAATACATACGAATTTTTTTTTCTTCATCAAATGACTAAAGCACACATGTACTTATTACTTGTTCACGAAAGTATTTTAACAATAATATTAGGCTAATGTAGAATTGTCTGAAATTGACCTCAATTGAATTGTAATTTGAAAGACATTAGTCTACTACTTATAATATTTAATACTTGTTCATAAAAAGTGGGGGAGGGGGTTGGGTTTCGGCCCTCCTCCGGCCCAACTATATATAGCTCCCCCTGGCTGTAAATTTATTGAAGTTTTTCTTGCATGTATATAATGGACCTATTTGTAATGGTTGAGCCAGGATCTCAATTCAGGAAGGGCCGAATTAAGAGAAAAAAACTGACAAAAAATGAACTTCTGAATATTGATTCAGTATAGAGTTCAAAATTTAATTAAGTATTCTTAAAAAGAGTTTTAACTATTAAAACCCACAAGATGTGGTATTTAATTTTTTTTTAAATGACTGTGAAACTGTTATTCCACTTCACTTGTGGCAAATTGAGTGACTGTTAAGTGGTGAACACACCATACTCCTTACACTAGGTGATGGTTTAAATCCCACCAACTAGCTTCATCCACTTTCTCCTACATTAGTATTAATCGAATAAGATTAATTTGTTTTGTTAAAAAATAAACTTGACATGGAAAACTATAAATAAAAAAAACACCAAAGTGGGGAAGGGGAGCCTTGGCCCCACCCAACCCCTTAATGGCTCCGTCATTGCCTATTCGATACGTGTTTGAAGCGTGTTGCGTCGATGTCGACCCAGATGTGTGATGGAGAACATGCACGTGAGGCCAGTTGATATGTCCCTCCTCTCCCAACAAATCAAATGCAAAAATTATTCCAAATCCAGTCTAGGCATAAAAGCACCGCGGTAAGGCCTAATTAAAAATAAAATAATTGATATCTTCTTAATCCCTCTCAAAGAAAAAGAAAGCACATTCAGAAAATGCCACTAAAAGTCGTTTGATGACATATAAATTAATTGTAAGGAATAATAGCATAATGCCACCTGATTTTTCTTATCTTATCAAGATCTCAACGTACGGCCGATTTTGATTCTGAACACATCACGAGAGAATCGAATCAAAATCAGTAGTAATTAACAGTGTGGAAGATTAATTAACCTTGTGATCCAATATTAATTGGCATTTTGAAAATATGCTCAACAAAATACAGAACTAATTTACCGATCGAACCTTCTATAAGCTCAAGACGTCACACAAGATACTAGTATTAATTTGATGCTGAAAAACATTCAGGAAAGACTCAAACTTCTTGAATTGAGTCGATTCTCGTAACACCAGAAAGAATATTTATATGTGGAAATTTGTCACCCCTGTTATTTTTATTTTTATTTTTATTTTTTTGTCGTTTGACAGAAAATTTCAAGTGTTCATAAATTTATATTGGGCAATGATCTTCACACTCTCCATTTTAATATATGCACTCTATTTCTTGTCTTTTAGTGAATTTTTTTTAATGTAATTATTGCACTAAAAGACAAAAACATGAGTGCATGCATTAAAAAATGGAGTGTGAAAATTATTTTCCTTCACCTTTTGTACAATTATCTGTTCAATGATATGAGACATTCATCAATTCTGAAATATATATAATTTTGTAATTTTTTTGCAACAAAACACAGTAATAACCGCAGCGTGTGTCTTTTTTTTTTTTTTGGAAACTAAGTGATGAGCCTTGTTTGTTAGCAAGGTGCGAGACATTACAACAGGTGGGGTCACTTGATCCCGCTGACTGATGGATTTTCCTATAGATATCAAAAATTGTCCCACGAATCTACTACAAATCATGTAGCACTTGTCAATTTTTTCAAATATTGTTTAGGTACTTAATCCCACCGCTTATGGTTCTTGGCTCTGCCCCTGTTTGTTAGGCCTCTTCAAATAAAAAATGATGAGAATTTTGCTATTGAACTGTCAGATTACTTTGGGCATTTTTATCGTGCATGGATCAATGATGCCTGTACCATATATATATAATTCAATCAAACGACCTATCACATGAAATGTCATTTACCAGAAGATTGTGGGGGTGCTGAACACGTTTTCCGAATCCGAATCCTTACCGGTTATGTCCCAAACAAGGGATAGAGTCATATGAGAAAGATGCAAAGTAAGGCATATACTTAAATAAACCCCAATTAAGGTGGGAATATATGGTTTAAACCGTTTAATATTGTACGTACTGATATGACCAGGAAAAAAAAATATCCGCGTAAAAGAATGTTCTTCGGGTACCTTCCATCGGTTGATGATTGATGGGGTCTGAGTTTCCGATCGTCCCTGTTCGGTTTGGGTTTTGGGGAAGATTTTTTAGAGTAATGAGTGGATAGAGATAGATATATAAAGGAAAATATTGGAGATCGTGCACAGGGTTTTCAAGACCCCAAAACGAACAAGGCCACTCAAAATAGCAAACGGATCAATAGTGGTTAACTTTTGTTTTGTCTTTATAATGATTAAGGATTATTGGTTGTCTTTATTCAAAAAAATGTTAGTCCAGTTTCGAATATAATTTTGTACTTTCCCTCGTCGACACACGAACCTATAAATCGTGAAAAATTAACTCAAAACTAACAAATTTTTTTGTTGAATAAAGACAAAAAATAATAATTATCAAGCCTAATTAATGCCCTAGTACAGCTTGGTCTGTTTTTTTCCCCCAAACAGTTTGGTTCCGGTTCAAAGTAATTTAGAGAAATGACATAAGGTTCGGTTCGTGATTTTGTCTAGAAAACAACCACATTGAATGGAATCATTCGCAATATTTTCGCCAACAGGCTTTTGACCCAACAGCATCAAGAATGCACTTAAGTGTCAGGAGATAGGAAATCATAATCAAGTTCCTTAAATTTTTTTTTTTTTGGTTTTTGACTAGACGATAGGATGTTAATAGATATTATATAATTAGAAAGTTAGTAGTTATAACAGGAGCCGAAGAATATCTCCTCTATAAAGTCTAGCACTCCTCTTCCAAGATGCTAATTTAATTATTCTAACAATATAGTCAAAGTGTAAGTTGCTCCGTGAGGATGGTAGCGGTCCAATTTTTTGTTGGATGGCCTTTCTCCTTCTGTCCTTGTTTATGTTATGTTTTGGTTCTTGCTTTTTCTACTCTATAAGTGTGTGTGCTTATTGAGTGATCTCTCGATGTACCCCTTTCGAGCTAATAAATTCTTCGTTTGCCGAGCAAAAAAAAAATTATTCTAACAATATATACTGACTTTTGCGGATGCTCTAAGCGTTTCGGATCGCCTTGAGGGGTGAGCAACAACGAATTTTAGCTACTGGTCACTGTCTAGTACCCGTACTTCCTGGAGAAATTGACTGTGCTCTTAATTAACCTGGATCATGTATCAACAAAACAATAATTAAAGTGGCAATGAAAATTAAGATGGCCTTCCTAATCCATTATTCTATGTAAAAGTGGGGCTTATGTATTGAAATATACTACTACTTCATATATAAGGGTTAATAACTACAACATGGAATCGGAGTCCCGAATCGTATGCTTTAGAATCTTTTTTCCCAAACTTCTTTTTGTTTTCCAATATTAATGTTGTTTCAATTAAATTAAACTAATTTCAATGGAGCCATAGATAATGTCTGATAATAGAGAATGGAATCTAATCTTGGAAATTAACAATGCACGTGCATGTAATTGCATGCCATCTTAGGCCGCATTATCAGAATCCAGCTTAAATTATGTAAGCATACATGGATAATTAAGTAACTCTAATTAGTCTAAAGCCTTATATTAGGAGCACATCAATTTGTCACATCTCGACTACACCCTTCTCACATACATGTGGGTTCCTAGCATTTATTGTGGAATTCTCTCACACATGCATGTAATAGGGGTGTGGTCGAGATGTGACACATTGATGTGTCCCTAACATTTCCCAAGTCTAAACGTAGATTTGTCCCAATTAACTTTAATTGATCCCCGCCAATGAATGGTTGGATGAGCCCTACGGAATTAAAATGTGCATAAGCTGGCTGGAACACGTTAAGTACTTAAGTTGTAAAAAATGCATGGACAAGTATTCAGGATTCTATCAACGTCGATCATGCTTGAAGAAAATGCGATCATGCTTGAAGAAAATGCGATCATGCTTCAAGATTCTCTTCCACAAATAAAGTACAAAATGTTGAAGAAAAAAGAGAATAAATTACAAAATCTTCTCTCAATATGTCACATTCCTTCTTCATTTTGAAGTTTTGGAGATGATTTTTTTTTAATATTAATCAAACTATGTATGGGATGAGTATGTGTTTCTGCCGAACATCTGCCTACTACACTTGTTTATTAAGCAGCTGGCTGCAGGTAACTAGTAAGATAGCACGTGAGGGAAATTTTCATGCTTCCATAATATTGTAGAAGGGCGCCAAGTTAAATTATAAAACTAAACTCTTGACTGAAAGTGGTTTCAAATCATTTTACACAACAAAATCCAATTGCATATTATTCAGAGAGATTTTCAATTATATATGCTACCAAAACATTGTCAGTACAACAAATTTGACATTTATGGATGATATGGATGGTTTTGCTTCTTAATTACCAGATATGGCGGGAATATAATAGAATTAGAATATAAACTTTAAGATGATATGGATGATAGGGATGTTCACTCCAGTGACGGACACAAAATTTGTACATAGTGGAGGCCTGAACTAGTGTGTTTCTATAGTGATAACACAGATCATTTACACTTATATATCGCTACTTGATAGATCTAAGTTTGTATATGCATGTATACAAAGCCGTCATTTTATTTTAAATGCGGTACCAAAAAATGTTGATAACTTAGAATTATGAGTTTTGCCCACACATATATTATTCATTTTAAGAATCTTTTTTCATTCAAGGGACTCATAGGGACCAATATATCTTATAGTCCTTTTTCTTAATTAATCTAAAAAATTAGTACGATTAAAGCAAATATTTCGAGTTGTGCAGGGGCCTGGTGTGGGCAATGCGATTTTGCCCGAATCTTTCCCTCCTCCGGGGAAGGGATTCCGTTCCCCACCCTTTTGAGAAAGGAAAGATGCTGCCGGTTCGCGGGAGCGCTTTTTGAAGCTGGACGACAAACGCTCGCGAAAATACAGAGTCGCCACTTGGGTTTGAAGGTCCGACACCCAAGGAACCGTATTTCGAAGCACCTGCCGCGCTTTTTGATTTGAAAAAGTTAAGGAACCAGTCCGTCATAACCATATCTGGGTTCGGGAGCCAGGTTACGAGAGGGGAAGGGTTTTATGGCACCCCTCTCGCCCAATCCGGAGATCGGTCTCTACTTATGCATTTGCGAAAACATTGTTTGTTTGCGATTCTGTTTTATTAATCATTTTTTTAGCCAATTAGGGCGGGGGAACAGTTAATCGGGGATTAAAACTGTAACATGTTTGCAGGATGTGATAGATGATAATATGGATGGAAAGAACAAATGAGATAATACTGAACACTGATTTCAAGATGCCAAAACAGTGCATGGGTACGAGTTTATCACACACAACGACCAACTTGCATGCACAGAATGGGAACATGCAAGTCACACCATCGCGCGACATACTCATACCCTCGCGCGAGTGTCAACATCCTTCCTACAGGTTTAATTTTATCTCCTTCTGGGCTCTGGAAGGACCAGTGCACACTGTGGGCACACGCCCCGAAAATCGCCCAATTTTGGTTTCGGAATGGATATTGTTTGGGGGGCGGCCCTTTTTAGAAAATATAGCGCGGCGAAACGCTTCGATTCAGAGTCGCCACTCGGGTTTTAGCGGAAGAACACCCAAGGAACCGAACTCGAAAACGCTTGCTATGCTTTGCTTTGATTTGAAATTTCTTTGATTTGATTTGAAAAGGCGTAGACTGGTCCGTCGTCACCTTCGATATCTGAGGTTCGGGAGCCAGGTTACTAGAGGGGAAGGGTTTTATGGCACCCCTCTCGCCCAATCCGGAGATCGGTCTCTACTCGGGCATTTTATTAAAACATTGGCACTTTTCTCTCATTTGATCATTTTTAGCCAGTTAGGGCGGGGAAGCAGTTAATAGGGATTAAAACTGTAACACGTTGCAGTTTATATGACAAAAATGTTTATGGATGATGATTTGCTTGCTTGAATTGAATTAAATGTAAGAACATAGATTGAGAACAAGCACTGCCAGAAATTCATCGGGATGATGTACGCTGCCCGTCGGGTGCGTGAGCAGGCGACATGCTGGCACGCCATGGCCAAGCCAGGACACGCCAGCACACCCTGCGCACGCCACCTTCAGGCTGGCGTACACTACCACACCAATTTCTTACAGCTCCTACTCTCAATCCTCTGGGCTCTGGAAGGGACCAGTGCACACCCAGGGCAAACCACGCAGTTTACAATATGGATTATACATATGTACAGACATAAGGAATGGCGAGTAGCCAGGAAAATAGCAAGACAGACCCCATAAACAGAGTGGGGAGGAACAAGAGGCCAAGATTGAGCTGTGATATAAGGGCCAGGCACTGGTCTTCAACAAAATGTGCCGTACGCCACTCTGTGGAAGCCGTACGCCAGGTTGGTATGTTGACCAGTGTTTGGCTTTACATCATCTGGGTTCTGGAACAAGACCAGAAGTACCCCAGAGGCCTTGAAAGCAGGAAATAGTACAAGTATTTAAAGCTATATTTGAACAGTTCTAAAATACAGAAAGCAATAGACTGGTTTTTAGCATACTATAAGGTGATGACATAAAGAAAATGAGCAATAAATGAGCCCTACATGATCCCCACGCCAGCTGTGCACGTACAGCCAAGAGTGGCGTACGGCTAAGAGGAGCTGGCGTGCGCCATGTATTAGCTCCCACGATTGATTTATTTTACCAGAAAGGGGCCTGGACTAGTATCAGTTACTAGCCAGAACCCTTCTGGTTCCCCTCAGGGGTTGAAAACAGAAAGTCACGCAAAGGTGGTATACCTTTGGTGCAAGGGATGGAAGGATGGTTTGAGCCTTGGGGGTTGAAGATGGAGGCTTTGCAGAGACTGGACAGTGGGGTGCTGTGTGAAATACCCTTCTCACTCTTACTCTTTCAATGGAAAAGAGAGAACAAGAGAGAGAAGAGGCAAAGCTTAGGCTTCTTGAATGTGGCTAACCCCTTGCAAATGAATGCAAGGGGGGTATTTATGGTGGGGAGAGTGACTGAGATCAGTTAGGCTAAGGCCTGTTTGGCTGGTTGAGGAGAGGAGGGAGCCTCCATGCATTAAATGCATGGGACTTGCCTTGATGGGGTGTGTAGGAGAGAGAGGGGGACGGCCAGACGAATATAATCATCAGGGGCACTGTTCCCTGTACTTGGGGAGCCACAAAAGTCTCGGGCGCGTGTTGTAAAAGCGATGATTTGACCGGTCTTGACCCTCTGTACGCCACCTCTGACTTGCCGTGCGCCAGGTCAAACTCAGTCAACGGTCGATGGCCGACACGTGGCAAATACCTGGCGCACGCCAAGGAGGAAGTGGCGTAAGTAAGGTACGGTTTTGCTGAGGCTCATTTGGCTCGAGATTTGAAGGGTTTGAAGAGGCTTGAAATGGTATGAAAGAGGAGGGTCCAACACCCAAAGCTCACATCCTTCCATCGACTCTGAACTGTTCTCGACCGTTTATCATCATTGGGTCAATAAAGGAAGTAAAAGGACTACTCCAGACAGTCCAGAATGGGGTGTCTACACACACCCAGGATCAAACCAAGCAGTTCATATGTGCTGGAAGTAAATAATTATTACAATCTGGCCGAATAGGAATAAAATACAACACTTAAACAGTGAGGGTGATAAAACAGAGGCTGAGAGCCTAGCTGCCCATGCAAGGGCAATCACTGGGAATGCCTAAACCATCGCGCGATGGAGTCACATCATCGCGCGACTGTTCTGACTGGACATCCAGGAATTGCTTTGCATGCCTGGGCTCTGAGACATATTCAGAAGCTACCCAGGGCCATTCCAACATGAACAAAGAAAGCAAACTAAACTAAACTACTGATTTTAGCATGCAAAACAGTGAGATGTATCAGATATGGTTAAACAGGAAAACATGAAATCATATAAATCGAACAGAACAAGGGGCCCATCCCCACGAGAACCATATCACACGAGCTAGAAGCATCGCGCGATTGAATGGGTTCATCGCGCGTGGGTACCCCATTCACAGTAACTCGTAAATTTGCTGGCTTTGGGGTCAGAAGCTGATATTGATTACCAGTCCTGATCCTGTCAGCCCCCCTCAGGGATCAAAACAGTAAAGGCTGAAAAATTATACCTTTGCTTGAATTATTTGAATATGGTTTGAGTGAGGTGGTATGCCTTTGACAAAGGAGAAAGTGGTAGTAGCTTTGATTGAGAGAGAAGATCAAGGTTGTAATTCTTGTTCTTCTTTTTGGGATTTTTTTTGGTAACCCTTTGAAAGAGAACAAAGGGGGGGGGGGGGGGGGGGGGGGGGGGGGGGGTTTATAGAAAGAGGGAGTGTTTGTTGGTGGTGATACAAGGCCATGCAGCCAGCCAACAATGCTGGCTGCACTTACTTGGTGGGGAAGTAGGGTGCCCAAGGTTGATGGGAGAGTGGGGGGTTAGGTGGTGCAAGGATGGCCGAGCAAACGCCGTTCAGTTGATGGAACGGGGTCACATGGGCCTGCAGACGCCTCATCATCACAAAATCCAGCTGGATACGACAGGTGTCGACCATCGCGCGATGGAGTGAGACCGTCGCGCGAGGGTTCTTACTTCCCCGCGATGGTCAATCAGTCAAAGGTTGACTCTGACCACCACCTGGCAAGTAGAGCATCGCGCGAGTGTATCAGTAAGTCGCGCGAAAGTCAAACCCATAGTCAAAGCTGGGTTCAATGGTTCTGGGGTTAAGGGATGGGTTCCACATACACCAAACTCAAACCATTTCAATCAATACTGTTCGCGACCTGATTCATCATCGGGGGAACAAGGAACTGAAAAGAAACAAATTGAAAAGAGATAAAATGACTGGGGGAATCAAATCGGGGTGTCTACAGTAGTCCCTCTTTGACGGCACGCGGAGCACCATTAGTCGGTACCGGTAACGTCAAAGATTTCTAGACACCCATCTAATTCACCCAAAGGCCAATTAATTGGAAAGTGCAAGACAATATGTACAAATACCGTGCACCAAGAGATTGGACGGTTAGATCGTCGTTGATTGGATTTGGACGGTTAGATCGTCGGTGATTGGATTTGGACGGTTAGATCGTCGGTGATTAGATTTGGACGGTTAGATCGTCGCTGATTGGAAATTGGACGGTTTAGATCGTCGCTGATTGGAAATTGGACGGTTAGATCGTCGCTGATTGGAATTGGACGTGCGTGGGCGGACCACTGCTGGGGATATAGAGCACCTTTGATCCTGAACATCTTGTAAAGATCCAAATTTATTTGCAAGACTCAAGAAAAGTCTGCGGGTCATTGTCATGGTCACACCTGAGATTGGGCCGAACCAGAAGCGGAAACTGGTCAACGGCCCAGTTAAACCATCGCGCGATCAACCCAGACCATCGCGCGAGGGTTTCCTGTTAGGGCTTGGATCTGAAACAAGCCCAGACCCGGCCCGTGCTCATTTGATAGCCTTAAACTTCCCGGGGACGCTACAGAAACACTTCACAGCGGTTTCAAACTCTTGGAACTCCTTTTTGCTCTCCAATTTTCTCACAAAATTCATCAAAACTCTTGATTTCTTGGCAAGATCAAGGAACCCACACACATTCATTCTTCCATGGGAGACCACGGCAATGGGGGTGGCAGAGGAGAAGTTGTTGATCGTCCGGAGGACGAGGGAGAGCCTATGGAAGTCCAAACGGGTGATCAGCCGTTGGTGGAGGCTGCTACAGGCGTTGGTGCAGAGGTGCTAGGCGGCGGCGATGGCGAACACGATCGCATGCAGGCGGCTGGGGATAACGGAAATCATCGCGCGACGGAGTCAGATCGTCGCGCGATGGAGGGGGTCGGAGCAGTGCCCTCTGAAGTCGAGCAACTGGACCCAAGCACGGCGGTGAGCGGGTCTGTTGTAGCTGGCAGTAGTTCTGGCGGCACGGGCAGTGGAGACGCCCTTGGTGGTGGTGCCGAACCGAGTGAGACGCCGTTGAGAGATCTGGCGAAAGGTAAAGGAGTGGTGACCAAGGAGGAGGGTGCCACAGAGATTCCCGAGGAAGAGGTGCTGTTTCTGCCAGCGGCGACATCGTCGAGTCATAGGCCGATCACAAAACAAGATTTCGCCGAGCTCTTGAGTGATGCGCAGCTTGCGCGGCTTTTGGAGGATAATCCCGAGATAGGGATTGTAGTCTTGGAGGCCCGGGAAGAGAGAGAGCGGGAGATTGCCGCTTCTGAGGCCACGGCGAGAGCCGAGAGAGAGAGGGCTGCAGAGGAGGAGCTTTTGAGGGATGCTGAGGCCGAGGAGAGAGCTGGCGCCAGGGTGGGGGGTCCTAGGGTGACAGCAGTGTCAGAGGCGGAGAGCTTGACTCGGGCTCCGTTTTCAGCAGAGGGGTACAGGGCACCAGTACCATACTTGTTCGTGCCGTCGGGTTTCACAGCGTACTGGCCACGGCAGGCGGAGTATGACCCTGAGTTGGTTTTGAGAGATCCTGATACTCACATTTCACGTAGCTGGTCTGAGGTAACTTTTTGATAGATGCTCATTCCTTTATTAGATACAATGCAAGTACGATGCAAGCGCCCAAATGTTCTTAAAAGTTTTGTAGAGTAATAACAAACCCTTGAGATAGAACTTGAACAACGATACCATAGCTCCATGTTTGAACATCGTGCATGAGATATAATAACTTGAACCAACCATCTGTAGGTAGGCTGCATTGATTACTTAGAACTTGAAAATGAAAGCTTGCATGCTGACATATCCTTTGATGTTTGTTTTTATGTTCGGTACAGGAGAGGGCACGGTCGAGAGATATTCGCGGCTTTGGGGGTGCTTGCAGCTCTTTAGCGCTGTATCAGAGCTTGCCAGAGAGAGTGAGGCAGTTGGTGGACGAGGCGGGCTTTAGAGAGTTCATCGAGACACTCACTCCGGCGAGGAATGACCATGCCGTCTTGGTTTGCACTTGCAGAGAGGTGGAGGGATACTACAAACACCTTCCACCTATCGGTCGGGGAGATGACGGTGACGCCCACTGGCTTTGCGGCGATCACAGGCCTGAGAGTTGAAGGAGAGCCCATTCCGTTTGACTCGGGCATTGAGCAGGACGAGGCAGCCCTGGAGTGGTTTTTGGGTGAAGTACCCAAGATCGAGGAGGGGATGGCGAGATATGGCCAGTTCACCCGGTATCTCAAGAAGGAGGTGACAACTGAGCAGGAGGCGGAGCAGATGGCTCGGGCGTACTTGTTATACCTTTTTGGTGCTACCCTATATCCAAACAGGCGCAGCAAGGTTCACTTGTCCTACTTGCCAGCGCTGAGGGATTTGAGGACGGCCTCGCGTTTTGACTGGGGTGGAGCGGCATTAGGCGCGGCTTATGGCTTTTTTGGGGACTCGTCGAGGACGGAGGTGAGCACTGCAGGGTACTGGCGGATCTGGGAGGTATGATGCACACCTTATAATTCGCACTTGCATTCATTTTGATAGCATAATTTGTTCAATAGCATCCTTGCATGTATTATTGAGTTTGCTCCATTGACAATTCTGTAGCTCTGGGCTTATGAGGTGTTGAACATGTGCCGTCCGGTGACGAAGAGCTTAGACTTGGGGATTCTCCCGCGCGCACATATATGGAGCAAGAAGAATATGGGGGAGAAGAGAGGTAGAGGCGACCTGAACGGCTTCCGGATATATCTTGACGAGCTTCGCCCCTCACAGGTATAACATTACATCCCGTAGAAATGACAATGTGTATGCCTTTTTATTGCTTCAATGCTGTCGCTAACCGATACTCGCATTGTTTGCCTTTACAGGTTGAGTGGGATCCTTGGAGGATGGCGGAGCCTGAGCCTGAGTACTTGGCTCGTAGCAGGGTTGTCACGGCGAGCAGAGTGCTGCTGGAGTCGGCCTTTGGTTGGCAGTGGTACTTGGGTGACCGAGTGACACGCCAGTCGCTTGGCTATGCGAGGTTTCAGGTGCCCAGACCGCTTCCACCACGGGCCTCACACACAGGAGAGTACACCTTGGCTGAGTTGGAGGTCTTCACACGGCCTGATACCGACTTGACACGCCGCCTGCGTCCTGACATGGACTATGCAGTCTATCAGAGGGAACGCTTGGCGGGGCCATTGGGAGTACGAGAGTTCAGGGAAGTTCGGAGCCAGGCTCGCGGAGCTGCGGAGGAGAGGAGAGCCGTTTCAGGGAGACCAGGCAGTAGTGAGAGTCGCTCGAGGCGAGGTCCGAGTGGACCAGTGAGAGGCGGGCCGCCAGAGTTGACGTGGCAGATAGCAGTGGTGGACTCTCAGGGCAATCCAGCTGAGTTGCACCTTACCCCGGCCAGAGTTGAGCCGCCCGTTATTGTACCAGTAAGATATTGTTGCCTTCATTACTGTATTCTGATAAAGTTTGAACTGCCATTCAATTGTTCATATTTGAATCCTCTTTGCAGGTACCCAATGAGTGGGTGAACGAGGCTGTTTGGCGCATGCTTGCGTTGGAGAACGTGCTCAAGAGAGCGGCGAGTGGCCTACCGTTGGATTTGCGCTACCCTCAGCCAGCAGCTCGGAGATCTCAGGTACATCTTTTAGAAAATGATAGATTCCTTCTTTCGATACATGTCTGCATTCGATACATTCCTGCATTCGATACATTCCCTCACTTTGATTGCTTTTTGATTTAGCTTGATCATATCTGCTTTTAGAACATGAAACATGCAAACATATGCTAATATATACAATGCTTACAATGCAGGCACAGGGACAGGCGGCTCCTAGGAGAAAGAGCGCGAGGGATCCCCCACAGAAGAAATTAGCTGCCAGGACTCCTGCTCCCACGCCTAGCACCAGGCCACAGGCACGGGGCCCACAGCCACCTATTGGCAGCGAGGAGGCGGCCCGAAAGGCTGTGGCGCAGGCCGAGGAGAGGTACCAGCTGAAGATGCGCCAGAGGCCTTCACAAGACGAGCCGGTCCGCAAGAAGCGGCTGATGCTGCCTGAGGTCTCCGAGGAGGAGGACGAAGAGGAGGAGGGAGAAGAAGAGGGGGAGGAAGAGGGTGCATCAGACAACAGTGGGTCTGACGACTCAGCAGAGGATCCGGGCTATAGGGTGGATCCCACAGAGAGAGACGACGAGGATGACGACGGAGAGGGCGACTGGTTCGGGGATGACTGAGGGCCATCGAGGGGCCTTGTCCCACTTTTGCACTTGATTTTTGCTTCCGGGCTTGCATGCCCACATAGATAGACAGAAGGCCAGAGCGCCTTAGCTGATATTTTGACAGATGTTTTGAGGCCTGCGTGCCCCTTTTGACTTGATGGGCGAATGTGCCCGAACTTGACATGATAGATTCGAATGGCCGAAGTGCCGTACGTGCAGTAGCCTTCTTTGTTTGGATGCGGATAGATCACAATGTTAGCTATAAAATTTGCAATTTCAGCGTATTTCACCTTTGCAATGGGCTAAAGTAAACAAATATTTACCACTAATACCGTACTTGCATTGATGATGTACCAAGACTGTTCACAGATACAGAGACGCGTACAAACGAGACTTAGCTCGAGAGAAAATGAGAAAATATCCTAGGACACAGCTAGGATACGGACAATGTGATGGAATTTTGGACATTTGCAAGCCAAAACTGAAACTATCTAAATTGGGATGAAACTGACACTATAGTAAGGTCAAATATGTGCAAAATGACCTATGAGAGTAGATGGACTTCGAAAAATACGTTCAAAAACGCAAAAGATCCAAAGACACCATAAGGGACACGAAGGGGACACGAGGTGATAAAATAAGACTCTATTATGTCCCGGACTGAAACCGACACCTCCGTACAGTCACATTAGGTCATCATGACCTGTACGGC
Organism: Rhododendron mucronatum var. ripense; assembly: GCA_019656295.1. Classification (NCBI taxonomy): domain Eukaryota; kingdom Viridiplantae; phylum Streptophyta; class Magnoliopsida; order Ericales; family Ericaceae; genus Rhododendron; species Rhododendron mucronatum. Next base: position 1,263,235 of record BPLT01000105.1, on the reverse strand, counting down.
CTGAGAGAACCCGGGGAAACCCCCTGAAACGAGTTTTGACACCCTAGAACGGCCTTTTTGAACTTGAAATGAGCCACCAAGGGTCCGAAATCTTCGTTAAACACAATTTTTCGAATCCGGTGCTTAGATACAGTCACATATGCTTGTAATGACTTGTTGGAACCATAAAAGTTGCAAGGTGACCTTTGGGGTCCAAAATGAACAAGGCTGGGCAGTAGCTGCTGTAATCTGTCAAATTGCAGGTTGAACCATCGCGCGATGGAATGAGTCAATCGCGCGATAGAGGGATTCCGAACAATCGCGCGATCGAGTTACATCATCGCGCGATGGTTGAGGCATGCCAGGCCACCTTCATTTGACCATTCCAGAATCCCAAGGTGGTCGGGCCTTGTCACCACTTTTTCTCAGAGGTTTTAATGGGACGGTGCAGAGATGCCTTGGTCTCAGAAGAAAGGACAGTGCGCAGCAGAGACATTTGCTTTGAGAAAGGGAAGTGCTTCACGCATTCTGGCTATAAAGAGACCGGTGCTTCGTTCAGTAGAAGCATTCCCCTGTTAATTTTCCACAAAAATCAAGATGGCGAATAACCTCCCAGTGTTGATTAGTCCATGGCTTACTGCTTTTGTTGCTGGAGATTGGCTCTCATTTCGATCTCATGGGCTGGCCGCATTTCGCTTTCTCCGCGATGTAAGGGTTTGCCCTGAACTTCTGAGGGCGGCTCTGCAATTCTGGGATCCGGAGGTTCACGTGTTCAGGTTTGGGGTTAACGAGTTGTGCCCGACTGTGGAGGAATTCCAAGCGTATCTCCAAGGTGTTGCTTCAAGTGTGATTGTCGTGCCACCTTACCGGAAGAATATACCAAAGCTCCTACAATCCAGTCTAGCCATCACCAGGGGAGCAGCCGAAAGTTTGCTAGTCGGAGGAGAAATCAACATTATGCGCCTAATGGAATGGTACGGGCCAGAAGGGGATGTAACGGACATGGCTTTGCAGGCTAGGCGTCGCTTTGCCTTAACAATCAGCGTACTGGCTGCTTATTTACTGGTGTCTCCGAATGGGCAGGTGAACCCTATGCTGGTGAGCGTTACTGCTCAAATGGGTTCCCGAAAGAATGTGGTGCCGCTTGTCCTGGCTGAAACGCTCATGGGTTTGGATTTGGTTTCCACGGGTCAAACAAACGTCTTCGGCGGTAGCCCACTTCTATTGCAGGTAAGTCCTCACTCAGCTCACCTTTTTCTATTTTTCGCACATTCTGCTTTTACCTCGTCTCTCGGCTAAGGCTATATCGGAGTTTCTCACTTGTTTTTCCGCTCATGCTTTATGAGGTTTCTGACTGGTTTTTCTGCTCTTGCAGCTTTGGTTATCTGACAAGTTGGGATTGCTCACTGCACCAGAAGCAAATTGGCCTCATCTGCCCGGCCGAATGCATCAGCGAGGCATGATTTACCCGGAGATGACTGTGCATCAATGGTACACATTCATGAGAGAGATGCTACCGAATGAGATCATTTGGAGGCACGAGGCCCTGAACATCCCAGATATGGCCTTGAATTCTGCAGGTTTCGAGAGGATGGTGATAGCTGGACTGACTGCTTTCACATTCTATATTCCTGGTCGTATTCTCTGTCAGTTGGGAATAAGCCAAGGGCTTCACCGAGCTGGGATTGAGGACTTCCAAGTCCCTGCCTTTACTTTCCAGAATTTGAGAGGATACGAGCACAATTGGGGCCTGAGACAACTCAGAGGAGCTGACCCAGATTTTAGCACAGAGCTTATGCCTCGATATCGAGCATGGCTGAAACGAGAGATTGCAAGCAGAAAAAACAACAATTGACTCTTTGACAGACTCGAATGATCTAGAATAAACCGTGAGCCTGTTAAGGCCTCGAACACTTTATTCTACCCTTTTTATGCTTAACTGTTTGCTTAAGACTGCTCAGCCTGTGTAATAGAAGTTATAATTAAAATAAAAGTGAAAGTTGGAGAGCTTTCCCTGTTTGTTTCAGGTGTTGAACCACAGCATTTCTTTGAATATCGATCCAAACTCTGGTAATAGGGAACCATGGATCAAGTTGATTGCTTGTGACCGAATCTCACAGAGAGATTGCCTACGTATCCCTTTTCAAGGAATCAGGTCAAAACGTAGTTCAGGCAAAGGTTCGCTCGGGTGTTTTAGCTCTCCTTTTACGCTCTAACTTTTGCCTAGAACCGCCCGTTCGGGTTTTCGGCCCTAGCGAGCTGTTGATTGATACCTATTTATTTTTGCCTAAACCGCCTCCTTAGGTTTTCGGTCTAGCAGGCTTGCTCTAATTTTTGCTTGGAACCGCCCACCCTTGTGGTTTTCGGTCCAACGAGCTTCTCTCAGGGATAGTACCGCTTGAGTTGATCCACGTTAACCAGAGTGTTGAACTCATTGCCATCGAGATCAATGAGCTGAGCTGCTCCCCCAGAAAGGATGGTCTTAATGATGTAAGGTCCGGAACGCTTAGGTCGGAACTTGCCGCGGGGATCGAAAACTGGCGCTCGAATCTCCTTCGTGACCATGTCTCCTTCAACTAAGTCCCTGGACTTCACTTTCTTGTTAAATGCCCGGGCAATTCTCCGTTGATACCCTTGAACATGATACAAAGCCCGGAGCCTTCGTTCATCAAAAAGCATTAGTTCGGCGAATCTCCCACTGAGCCATTCAGATTCCGAAAGTTTCGATTCTATCGCGACCCTCAGAGACGGTACCTCGAGTTCTATAGGGAGAACTGCTTCCATTCCGTAGACCAAGGAATAAGGGGTTGCCCCTGTTGACGTCCGGATCGACGTTCGATACCCCCAAAGAGCTAGAGGCAGCTGCTCGTGCCAGTCCCTGGCGGACTCTGCAGATTTTTTGATGATGGTCTCGATATTCTTGTTTGCCGCTTCAACTGCTCCATTCTTCTGAGGGCGATAGACGGTTGAGTGATGGACCTGGATCTTGAATTCTTCAAAGAGCTCCAGAACCCTACCCTTGAAATGACTCCCATTGTCCGAGACAAATGCCTGCGGAACGCCATACCGATAGATGATATTCTTTCTAATGAAGTGAGCGACTTGGACCGCAGTTAGGGTTTTGTATGATTCAGCTTCGACCCACTTAGTGAAGTAGTCGATCGCTACCAGGATGAACCTGTGACCGTTTGAAGCAGAAGGTCTGACCATGCCGATGACGTCAATGCCCCATACAGAGAAAGGCCAAGGCGAAGCCATGCCAAATAGGTTAGAGGGTGGAACATGCATCAGATTAGCATGGATTTGGCACTTGTGACATCGCCGCACATAATCCACGCACTGAGATTCCATAGTAGACCAGAAGTAGCCCTGACGCAGAATCTTCCTAGCAAGCATGACACCGCTCATGTGGGGACCGCAAATCCCTTCGTGGATTTCTTCCATAATTCTGACAGCTTCAGTACCGTTGACGCAGAGTTTGTGCATCCCACAATGAGATCTCCTGTACAACCTCCCTCCACAGATGATGTAATGAGTAGCGATCCTTCGTAACGCAGTTTGGTCCTTCTGAGAAGCTTCAGACGGGTACAAGCCGCTCTCGATGAAGTTCCATATGTCATGGTACCAGGGTAGGCCATCATCTACATCATCGATGGCGTTGACACATTGATAGGCGGGATGGTCCCGTTGTTCGATTAAGATGGGGCGGAGTTTGATACCTAACGGCAGTTCGACCATGGAGGCCAGGGTAGCAAGTGCATCAGCGTAATGGTTCTTTAGCCGAGGAACATGAGTGAAAGTCACCTTATTGAAACGAGGGATTAATCCCTCCAAGTCCTGATGGTAAGGCTTCAGCTTCTCTTCGCGTACCTTCCAGTCTCCATTGGCTTGAGATACGACAAGATTCGAGTCCCCGATGACTTCGAGTCTTTCAACACCGAGTGCGAGCGCAGCTTCCATACCCACAATGCAGGCCTCATATTCAGCTTGGTTATTGGTGACATCGAAATTAAGCTTGAATGCAAGCGGAATATGAGAACCGTCAGGACTGACTAGCAAAACCCCGATTCCAAACCCTTTCTGATTGGCTGCCCCGTCGAAGTAAAGAGTCCAAACATCCTCAACGACTGTCAGCACCTCCTCGTCCGGGAACACAAAATCTGAATCCTCGGGTCCGTCCACAGGGTGGTCGGCTAAAAATTCCGCAATGGCGCGTCCCTTTACCGATTTTCTCGTGACATACTCGAGATCGAATTCTGCTAAGAGAAGCAACCAACGTGCTAACTTACCAGTAAGCGCAGGTTTCTCAAACAGATACTTGAGAGGATCCATTCTAGAAATCAGCTTCACTGGGTAAGCCAGCATGTAGTGTCTTAACTTCTTAGATGCCCAGACAAGGGCCCAGCACGTCTTTTCTAAGGCGGTATAGCGTTCCTCGGCTCCAACCATCTTCTTGCTCAGGTAGTAAATAGCTTTCTCAATTCCCTTGTCCCCTTCTTGAGCTAGCAAACATCCCATGGACGTAGAACTCACAGATAAGTAGAGAATGAGAGGTTTTTCCGGTATAGGCGGCATGAGAACAGGCGGGTTCTGTAGATAGTCCTGGATTGAGGCGAAAGCTGCTTGGCACTTTTCTGACCATACGAATGGAGTATCCTTCTTGAGTAGACGAAACATCGGCTCGCAAGTTAAGGTTAACTTAGCGATGAATTTGCTGATGAACTGAACCTTCCCCAGAAAACTCCGCACCCCCTTTTCAGACTCAGGTGGCTTCATTTCGCGTATTGCTTTGATTTTTGATGGATCGACCTCAATCCCACGGGACGTGATCATGAAACCTAGCATTTTGCCTGCGGTGACTCCGAAGGTGCACTTCTGAGGATTAAGACGCATCCGGAACTTACGGAGCCTTTCGAAGAGTTTCCTTAGCACAGAGACATGCCCTTCCCGAGTTTTTGACTTGGCAATCATATCATCAACGTAGACCTCAACCTCTTTGTGCATCATGTCATGCAAGATAGTCGTGGCAGCTCTTTGATAAGTAGGACCGGCATTCTTCAATCCAAACGGCATAACCAAATAGCAGTAAGTTCCCCATTCAGTGATGAAAGTTGTCTTCTCGCGGTCTTCGGGTGCCATGAGAATCTGATTGTAGCCTGAGAAGCCGTCCATGAACGAAAGCCACGCATGCCCCGCAGTATTATCCACAAGCACATCGATGTGTGGCAAGGGAAAATCGTCTTTGGGGCTTGCTTTGTTTAAGTCCCGGAAGTCAACACAGACACGAATTTGGCCATTTTTCTTAGGAACAGGGACGATGTTGGCCACCCAAGTGGGATACTGAGAAACCGCGAGAAATCCAGCGTCAATCTGCTTGGTGACTTCTTCCTTGATTTTCTGCACCCAGTCCGGTCGCATCCGTCTGAGCTTCTGTTTCACCGGCTTAGCATCGTGCAACAGGGGAATTCGATGCTCCACAATCTCAGGATCGATACCGGGCATGTCTTGATGAGATCATGCGAAAACATCGCTGAATTCAGTGAGGAGCTCTTTGAAATTACAATGCTCCTCTGGATCTAATGTGGAGCCCACTTGAACCATCCGAGGATCACTCTCATCTTTCAAGTTTATTAAGATTACCTCTTCTTTTAATGGCTGAGCATGCCTTTCGTCTTCCCTTTCAATGAAAGCACGGATTTCCTTGGGGATATCCCCATCAAAATCTATCCCTTCATCGTCAGGGTCGACACAGTTTATATAAAGATCATTCAAGTAGTCAGAAGATGAGTCTTTCATTTCATAAGACCCTGCAGGGTCGCCAAGTACAAGGGAGTCGAACTCGAAGTAAAAGCTATGACGTGGAGGGCCGAGAGGCACAAACTCCGACTCAGAGCTAGACTTAGACTCAAAAGACCTGACAGACTCAGTGTCGGACTCAGCTACATCATCAACGCAAGTAAGGCGTGGTTTGAAAATGCAATTTTTAAGGCTACCCTTAGCTTCCACGATAAGAGGGGTGGGGTCTTCGAGGGCGTCGGGCCCGAGCATGAACACTTCGGCCTCGTCAGCTTCCTTGGCCAAACCCACTTGAGAGAACTCACGGAACAGCTGCTCCAAGCTCCCCTGATCAAGAGATCCCAGCCAGTCAGTCTTCGGCTTGGGTTGGCTAAGCTTCCTCTTGAATTCTGCATTAGCTGGTTCTTCGTCACTGGAGGACCAAGTATCATCCGCAAAGATCTTAAAACCAGGCAGTAGTTCCCCAGTGACCGAGTCAATAAAGGGCTCAACTTGCCCATGATAGATATCATTCCCCTTCTCACGGACATAGTAGCTGTCGGGATCGCCATTGAGAGATCGAGGTTTTCCCGTGCATTTCCTTCTTTTGGCATCGTTGGCAGAGGAAGAGTATCCCAAGCCAAAGCGGCCCTCACAGGAAGGAAATGCAGGGAGTTCCGGAATCCCTAGTTGGTGAATTCCTAAGCCAAGGCCAGGTAGATAGGACATTCTTCTCATAATGTCCAGAGCGACAGAGCTTATGATGAAGTCTCCATCCACGTTGATGGCCATAACCGAGCCAGAAGTATCAAAAGAGAAACCTGCGAGATCGACGTCTTCGTTGTCGTGCGCGATACCCAAAACAGGTGTGCCGTCCTCCTTAAGTGGGCAAATGCCTGAATCGCCGCAGATAATCAAAGTCCCAGTTGGAAGTCCCTGCATGACTTTCTGATGAAGAGTAGATGGCACGGCCATGATGTCAGATCTGTGAAGCCACGGTCTTCCTAGCAAGAGATTGAACGAGGCTGGAATGTCGACCACGTGGAACTCGACATCCATTTTGAATCCCTCCGCATCGAGAGTGAGCACGAGTGTGCCTTCGACCAGTCGACGTGTGCTGTCGTATGCCTTAACAGCCATGCTGGAAGGTGCAAAGTCTTTCTTAGTCAGTCCCAGACGGTGAGCCACCCTCAAAGGGCAAACATTGATCGCTGAGCCATTATCGATAAGAACGGTCGGAACCCAGAGTCCTTGGCATTTGACTGTGATATGCAAGGGTCGATTGTGGTCAACTCCTTCAAGCGGCAGATCCTTATCGGTGAAGACCACGGTATGCTTAGAGGTAGGTGGGAGGATAAGGGAAATCATTGCTTCAGGTGTGACGTCCGGTCGAATCTCAAGACGAGAAAGAGTGTGGCAGAATTTCTGACGATGCTCCCGGGAGGAACAGATTAGTCCCCAGAGTGATATGGCAGCGGGAATCCGTTCCAATTGCTTTTGAATCATGTCGTCGTTTGGGGCATTAACCGACACCTCAAGTGGTACAGACCTTGAGAAAATAGGAGGTTCGCTCTTCCGGTTAGAAGAATTGGATGAACTTCCTGCTTGCAGATTAGCAGGCTGAAAGACTCGTCCACTTCTTGTAGCGTTAAGAACGTTCTCTAAAGAGAGTACCGCTTGAGGGTTTTGACTATCGTCCCATAGATCAGCAGGGACTTCTCCCAATTTGCGTTTCCCTTTGTCGGAGGTCGTAGGGGCTACAGGCACTTCCATGTTCAAGCCCAAATCCTCAATCTGATCTTTCATCAATAGTGATTCCCAAAAGTCTGGATCCCCAACGGCCACAGGTTCTCGGACTGGTTCTGTACTAGCGACAAAAGGGACGTCCCACAGCCCTCCATCAGCGAGGGAGCGATTGACAGTCCACACCTCGGACCCAACCTGGATGTTGACTACATCATCGACATCCCAAAGATCAGCTGGTGGCACAAGGTCTGTAACCATGATGCTGCAATCCTCTTCAGGAGGGAAAGGCACTACAGGGCGTGGGAGGTTTTCGTCAACGATGTAGAACGTGGGATCATACTCGGGATCAGCCATCGAGTTAATCAGCCTGTCAAGAGTGGAAGGGAAGAAGCATTCCCCCAGGATACGGGTCTCATCTTGAATGGGGTCCTCTTCCAGATACTGGATTTCATGGTCGGGCAGGGTGTAACCCTGGAGAGGATTAGGGTCAAATCCTAACGGAAATTGCCAAGCAGGCTCGGGGTCCCAATAGTACTCTTCCTCAAGCAAAACAGGCTGAGGTTGTTGGAAGAGCATGTCCAATGAGAAGCCATCCAAAGGGTCAACCATGGCTGCCTCGTAATTGGCCATCCAAGCATCATACCAGATGTGGTCAAAGGGGATGTATTCGGGATTAGGTGGGAATCCCTCCAATTCCAGCTCCGTCCATTCATTGATAATAGGAGTGGCATAGTCGTCATTATCAGCTATAGCCCACCCTACGGCTTGCATGTCAAGTTGTTGCTCCGGTTGAGGGGTGTAGACACCCCATTCTGGACTGCCCAGATTAGTCCTTTTACTTCCTTTGTTGACCCGATGATGATAAGCGGTCGAGAACAGTTCAGAGTCGATGGAATGATTTGAGCTTTAGGCGTTGGACCCTCCTCTTTCAAACCACTTCAAACCCACTTCAAGCCCTTCAAATCCAGAGCCAAATAAGCCTCAGCAAAACCATACCTTGCTTACGCCACCTTCTTCTTGGCGTGCGCCAGGACGTTGCCACGTGTCGGCCATCGACTGTTGACTAAGTTTGACCTGGCGCACGGCAGGTCATAGGTGGCGTACGGAGGGTCTTGACCGGTCAAATCACCGTATTTACAACACGCGACCGAGACTTTTGCGGCCCCAAAGTACGGGAACAGTGCCCCTAATGATTGTTTCCTGCTGGACCGTCCCTCACTCTCTCCTACACCTAGTCCCATGCATTTAATGCATGGGAGGCTCCTCACTCAATCCTAACCAGCCCTAACCACCCTAACCCCAGCTGATTAGCCCTGGTTTTCAGCCCCTCTCTCCACCATAAATACCCCCCTTGCATTCATTTGCAAGGGGTTAACAACATTAACTCTCCAAGTCTACTCTCCCTTTTCTCTCTTTGTTCTTGCTCTCTCATTGTAAAGAGTGAGAGATAGAGAAGCTCCACACCCCCTCTCCCTACTGATCAGTTGTTATACAACCCCCATCTTCAACCAAAGCTCACCACCATCCTTCCTCTCTCTTGCACCAAAGGTATACCACCTTCGTGCTGCGTTCTGTTTTCAACCCCTGAGGGGAACCAGAAGGGTTCTGGCTAGTAACTGATACTAGTCCAGGCCCCTTTCTGGTAAAATAAATCAGTCGTAGGAGCCAAGCCATGGCGCACGCCAGCTCCTCTTAGCCGTACGCCACCTTTGGTTGTACGTGCACGGCTGGCGTGGGGATCATGAAGGGCTCATTTATTGCTCATTTCCTTTTATGTCATCACCTTCTAGCATGCTAATAACCAGTCTATTGCTTTCTGTACCTTAGAACTGTTCAAATGTAGTTTTCAATGCTTGTACCCATTTTTATTCTCAAGGCCACTGGGGTATGTCTGGTCATGTTCCAGAACCCAGATGATGTAAAGCCAAACACTGATTCACATGCAGACCTGGTGTACGACTCCCACAGGGTGGCGTACGGCATGTTTGTTAAAGACCAGTGCCTGGCCCTTACATCCCAGTTCAATCCTGGGCTCTTGTTCCTCCCCACTCTGTTTATGGGGTCTGTCTTGCTATTTTTCCTGGCTACTAGCCATTCCTTATGTCTGTACGTATGTATAATCCATATTATAAACTGCGTGGTTTGCCCTGGGTGTGCACTGGTCCCTTCCAGAGCCCAGAGGATTGAGAGTAGGAGCTGTAAGAAATCGGTGTGGTAGTGTACGCCAGTCTAAAGGTGGCGTGCGCAGGGTTTGCTGGCGCGCAGTGGCTTGGCCATGGCGTGCCAGCATGTCGCCTGCTCACGCACCCGACGGGCAGCGTACATCACCCCGTTGAACTTCTGGCAGTGCTTGTTCTCAATCTATGTTCTTACATTTAATTCAATTCAAGCAAGCAAACTAGCATCCATAAACATTTTTGTCATATAAGCTGCAACGTGTTACAGTTTTAATCCCTATTAACTGTTCCCCCGCCCTAACTAGCCAAAAATGACCAAATGAGAGAAAAATACAAATGTTTTAATAAAATGCCCGAGTAGAGACCGATCCCCGGATTGGGCGAGAGGGGTGCCATAAAACCCTTCCCCTCTCGTAACCTGGCTCCCGAACCTCAGATATCGAAGGTGACGACGGACCAGTCTACGCCTTTTCAAATCAAGTCAAACCTTTTTCAAATCAAAGCAAAACGTAGCAAACGTTCTCGAGTTTGGTTCCTTGGGTATTCTTCCGCTAAAACCCGAGTGGCGACTCTGAATCGAAGCGTTTCGCCGCGCTATTTTCAAAGAGGGCCGCGCCCAAAACAAATTCGTTCGAAACCAAAATCGAGCGATTTTCGGGGCGTGTGCCCACAAGGGGGAATAGCAGCTCTGAAGCGGTCCAACAGACTTAAGGAGGGGTTTGGATCCGTCACATTGAAATACAGGCTATCCACGGTAGAGGCAGAGTTGAGCTGCACAGCAGGAATAGGCTGATGGAACAGGTCACTGATAGAAGCGTTGAATACAAACGCTCTGTTCTGTAGACGCGCAGAAGGCGCATTGAAATTGGACGACTGTCCTTCCTCGGAGCGGATATAGGAGATCTCGGCCTCGGATTGAGAGGGGATAGGTACAATTGGCCTAGGTTGATTCGTTGAGGTTATATGGTCGGTGGGGTTGAATATAGTGGAGCTGAAGGAGATATCAGTGGAGCTAAGGGATATATGGTTAATGCGTGGAGCATTTTTGTGGTTTGGCATAGAATTGGCGAGAATGTTGGGTTTTTGGGCTGATGGCGGTGGAGCATGAAGAGTCCCTTCATCTATGAGATCCTGAATCGTATGTCGGAGGCGAAAGCAAGAATCGGTAAGATGACCGGCCCCTTGGTGATAGGCGCAATAGAGATTGGCTTTGAAGTTAGGTGATGGATTCTTAGGCAAAGGAGTTGGGTCGAGGAGCTTCAGATGTCCCGATTGAACCAGTTTCTCCATTACCGAAGACAACAGCGCTTCAAAAGCGGAGAAACTACGAGGTTGATTACGCGGCCGATTACTCTGCGGAGTTTGAACTTGATGGACCTCGGCAATGGGGCTGGCAGCTTTTGAGGAAGAGGCATTGGTACCACTGGTTGCGGTATTGGAGTAAGTCCCTCCCCCAAACAGCGCATTAGTATTTCCAGAATATGCCCGAGGCTTTGACTTTGACGGATTGGAAGATTCTCCCTTCGACAGAATCCCACTCTGTAATGCATCTTCGATGGCCAGACTAGAGTCGAAGAAGGTATCAAAATTGGAGGATGCTTGAACGAGGACTAAGTGCCTAGCATAGTCTGGCTGGAGATTGCGGGAGATGATACGAAGCTGATCTCTCTCGCTCGGGCGATCAATCATTTGAGCGGCTTTGGCCCTCCATCTCTTGACAAAATCCGCAAAGGATTCCTTAGCGTCCATCTTGGTGGATTCCAACTCCCGAGTAGTCATCTTGAGCTGGGAGTTATAGCTATACTGCGAAATAAACGCAGCCCCGATGTCCTCCCAAGTCCTTCGCTTGGCAATGTCGAGCGACAGAAACCAATGGAAAGCGGGACCCGAGAGGGTTTGAGGAAACAGCTGAGACATGGCCTCGGGCTTGACGGACAGGAGCTTCATGGCAGCATGGTAACCATAGAGATGGGTTTTAGGATCGCCAGTGCCATCGAACTTGGCAATGTCGGGCATTTTAAACTTGTCCGGAAGCTTGGCATTGGGATAAAGGCAGAGACAGTCCAAGTCGATCCCCCCAGCACTGATTTTCTCAGACTTCGAAACAGATTCTTCCAGCTTGGCCATTTTGGCGACGAGAGCAGTCATGTCAGGGTGCTGAACAGTCCTAACAGCAGTGATGCCCGGATTCTGAGTAGGATTTCGAGTGCCCCGAGGATTGACCAAAGCGACCAGACGCCCTGGATGGTCCGGATCTTCAACCATGATGGGTTGCTCGTGTACGTCCTCTTCGGCCTCGCCCTCCTCTTGAACAGTTGGAGGAAGACGAGTGTTAAAGAGGTCATTCAAGCGGGTCATGTTGGCATCTGTCTGAGCGGCCCTTTGTTGTATGACAGCAATACTAGCCTGGATGTTCATGAGTATGGTTTCCAGAGAGAGTGGTTGCGGTTGATCTGCCATGACCGTTGGTCCAGAGGTGCTTGATGCGGAGGAGGGGGTAGGTGATTCCGGAGAGTCTGTTTCTTCGAGGGCCGGAGACGAGGCTGACTGCAGAGTAGCAAGCAGAGAACGCGGGGAGTCTTCCGTTGTGACTGACTGGGCTTGCAATCTGACTAGTCTCTGAATCGGATTCTGGTGCAGACGTTCCCAAGTGGGCTTGGTTTTCTGCCTCGATACTTTCCTTGGCGGTGCAATGATTCAGAACCTTTGCTTGTAGAAAGTGAGAAAAGGCTTAATAAAGGCCCTGCAACAACTTTAATCTAAATAAAAGACTAAAGCGAAAACACAGTCACCGTCGTCAGTGTCGCCCTTAGACTCTAATACTAGCAGACAAGTCTGTCTTATGACGTTTGGATGTTGCCAGTGATCCTCAGAAATCTTTTCAAGGTGTATCCTTTCTCGTATCAACTGAGACAAAGAGATGTCAAAGCAGTCTAAAGGTTTTGGTTATTCCTCCTCGGAAGTTTCAACTTTTGAATTTGGAACAATTCGGTGTAGATAGGCACGATGCTATAACCGGGGAGGCATAGGCAGCACAGTGCCGTAGCCCAAATGGTGTACATGCTTCGCATGATAACTAAGGTGATGTAAGCATCGCGGTATTTTTCCCGTTTTGTTCCTCGTTTTCTGTTTGAAACCTCGATTGGGTAATTAGCCAAAGGTTTTAAGAAGGTTTTGATTTCCCAAAGTCTGATTGATCCAAGGAACTTGAGAATTGACAACGTGCACCATCGAGATGCACGACTCCTCATCGGGCCATGGTAAGGTCCTAATAAACATAAGACAGACTTGAAGGAGAGAGAACCTAGGAGCCGCCCTAAACATGCTTCTACGCAGGAACGGTATGTATGTATGAACAGTACATGCGATAAGGAAAGCAGTAACACGTTGACAGTATATGGGGTTAGATGCAAGTAATCTTACCCTGTAGGTACCTGTCTTAGTTTGGAAAGTTCTAATGCTTTGTATATGCAAAGGCTGGTTTGGCTTGTAACAGGTTCCTCGGACTAGAGCTAAGATATACCTCCCGCTACCTGCGTAATCGCAGAGCAACAGTCGAACGGTAGAATGACTCATCATCGTCGAAGGTTGTCGGTCATTCGGGGTCCCCGGGCTCCGGTAAACCGTGCCGGCTTGCCAAAATGATCCAACGGGGCTTATCCCACATCGATGCAAATGAAGAATGCCAAAAAAAAAGTCTGATTAATGGAACAGAATCGCAAATTCGCAAATGCCTTTTCAAATTTGGCTCTCTTTATTTAGTCAATACTTAGAAGAAACTACACGAGAGAACAATCGGAAAAGCCCCAGATTGGATGGCCGGACACGAGGTCCTGTTAAATCACCAATCCTTTCTTCGGCAGCACGAAGCTCACCGTTTTGACAGGCTTTTGTGGGATTGTTCCCAAGCGTATTAACTTCTAAGTATAGACTAATATCGATTCGATCCCCAGCAGAGTCGCCACTGTGGGCAATGCGATTTTGCCCGAATCTTTCCTTCCTCCGGGGAAGGGATTCCGTTCCCCACCCTTTTGAGAAAGGAAGGATGCTGCCGGTTCGCGGGAGCGCTTTTTGAAGCTGGACGACAAACGCTCGCGAAAATACAGAGTCGCCACTTGGGTTTGAAGGTCCGACACCCAAGGAACCGTATTTCGAAGCACCTGCCGCGCTTTTTGATTTGAAAAAGTTAAGGAACCAGTCCGTCATAACCATATCTAGGTTCGGGAGCCAGGTTACGAGAGGGGAAGGGTTTTATGGCACCCATCTCGCCCAATCCGGAGATCGGTCTCTACTTAGGCATTTGCGAAAACATTGTTTGTTTGCGATTCTGTTTTATTAATCATTTTTTTAGACAATTAGGGCGGGGGAACAGTTAATCGGGGATTAAAACTGTAACATGTTTGCAGGATGTGATAGATGATAATATGGATGGAAAGAACAAATGAGATAATACTGAACACTGATTTCAAGATGCCAAAACAGTGCATGGGTACGAGTTTATCACACACAGCGACCAACTTGCATGCACAGAATGGGAACATGCAAGTCACACCATCGCGCGACATACTCATACCCTTGCGCGAGTGTGAACATCCTTCCTACAGGTTTAATTTTATCTCCTTCTGGGCTCTGGAAGGACCAGTGCACACCCAGGATCAAACCAAGCAGTTCATATGTGCTGGAAGTAAATAATTATTACAATCTGGCCGAATAGGAATAAAATACAACCCTTAAACAGTGAGGGTGATAAAACAGAGGCTGAGAGCCTAGCTGCCCATGCAAGGGCAATCACTGGGAATGCCTAAACCATCGCGCGATGGAGTCACATCATCGCGCGACTGTTCTGACTGGACATCCAGGAATTGCTTTGCATGCCTGGGCTCTGAGACATATTCAGAAGCTACCCAGGGGCATTCCAACATGAACAAAGAAAGCAAACTAAACTAAACTACTGATTTTAGCATGCAAAACAGTGAGATGTATCAGATATGGTTAAACAGGAAAACATGAAATCATATAAATCGAACAGAACAAGGGGCCCATCCCCACGAGAACCATATCACACGAGCTAGAAGCATCGCGCGATTGAATGGGTTCATCGCGCGTGGGTACCCCATTCACAGTAACTCGTAAATTTGCTGGCTTTGGGGTCAGAAGCTGATATTGATTACCAGTCCTGACCCTGTCAGCCCCCCTCAGGGATCAAAACAGTAAAGGCTGAAAATTATTCCTTTGCTTGAATTATTTGAATATGGTTTGAGTGAGGTGGTATGCCTTTGACAAAGGAGAAAGTGGTAGTAGCTTTGATTGAGAGAGAAGATCAAGGTTGTAATTCTTGTTCTTCTTTTTGGGATTTTTTTGGTAACCCTTTGAAAGAGAACAAAGGGGGGGGGGGGTTTATAGAAAGAGGGAGTGTTTGTTGGTGGTGATACAAGGCCATGCAGCCAGCCAACAATGCTGGCTGCACTTACTTGGTGGGGAAGTAGGGTGCCCAAGGTTGATGGGAGAGTGGGGGGTTAGGTGGTGCAAGGATGGCCGAGCAAACGCCGTTCAGTTGATGGAACGGGGTCACATGGGCCTGCAGACGCCTCATCATCACAAAATCCAGCTGGATACGACAGGTGTCGACCATCGCGCGATGGAGTGAGACCGTCGCGCGAGGGTTCTTACTTCCCCGCGATGGTCAATCAGTCAAAGGTTGACTCTGACCACCACCTGGCAAGTAGAGCATCGCGCGAGTGTATCAGTAAGTCGCGCGAAAGTCAAACCCATAGTCAAAGCTGGGTTCAATGGTTCTAGGGTTAAGGGATGGGTTCCACATACACCAAACTCAAACCATTTCAATCAATACTGTTCGCGACCTGATTCATCATCGGGGGAACAAGGAACTGAAAAGAAATAAATTGAAAAGAGATAAAATGACCGGGGGAATCAAATCGGGGTGTCTACACCTGGCACCCTCCCGGCACCCCTTCTGTGCCCCGGTTCGCTCCATATATTCCGCTATAAATTCGTGGCTCAAACATTCCCTACATATACTATGTATTTTTAGCCAAACTTTCATTGATCATGTCATGTTATCATTAGGTACATGATTCTAAGTATATTTAAGATATAGATCACATGAAATGATAATGTAATTAAATGAATAGCGAGAAAAAATAGAAAAGTGGGGGAGCCTACCCAGAAAATAATGGTATCCGACTCGGACCATGACATTATTATATGGCCTGTCATGCGTTCCTTGGATTCGCAGCTTTAGATTTCGTGGGCGTGGCGGCGTTTTTCCTTCTCCTTTTAGATACCTGATGATGTTCTAGCTTCAAGAAATAGATATTTCCCTCTTAGACTCTCGGCAGAAGGAAAAGAAGAAGAATTCCCTGATAAGAAACTCTAATTAATGCGAGTAAAGATTCTCTTATGTGACGATCTCTTATGTTGTCTATTATGTGACGCGAAATGGGATCCATAACGGTCTCATTTGACGACCTAAGGCATTCATCTTGTGGGCCTCGATGTGCTCGTCGCCCATGCCAAAAAATTGAGATGATTGGTTATCGGCAAAGACTTGGCCAACTCATATTTGTCTCAAAGCAGATAAAGTCACTAGACATGCAGCACTACACATTACTCATTGGACAAATATGCTTACTTTGTTTAGATGGATGCTTGTTTTCGACTGGCTTGAGTTTTTGATAAAGATAATAAGCAGATCAAGACCTACAAATGAACAGTTCGGATAGTCAAATAGATTACTATGAATCTCATTTTGTGTCATGAAAAGCACATGTGAGATTATCACATGAAAATATCTTGATTTTAACCCTCCAAATTGTTCACGAAAAATGTACCTTCTTGTATTGTCTTAAGTGTCATTTTTGAAGATTATTAGTTCTTTTGATAAACGGGGTTAGAACTTGTGACTCTATTTTATCTTTTTATTTATCACTAGCTACTTCTTCTTTTCTTTTTCTCTTTTTTTGTCCTTTTCATTTACTTTCAACCCTTCAATAATGGAGGAAATTAATCACAAAGATATATACTACCAATCTGACATATTTGAAGTGTTTTCATTTGATGCGACAGAAAACAATAATAGCGTGAGCTTGGAGTCAAGACCGAATACATTACAGACGTTGTCAATTTTCCACATTTACAATGTTGGTGTTGGATATTGTGGAGAGAGAGAGAGAGCGGGGGCTATGGCTTTCGAATGGTTTGTTCATTTTGAATCTCAAAATTCAACTCCTGACAAGTTGATATGAATGTGGGATTTCGAACAAGGATTATAAAGTTCATTATCATTTCTACTAACGTTACATGCAAAGTAAACTCATAACCGCATTTACTACCCATCATTCACCATCAATTCATGACCTAATTTCGTTTCTTGTTTGATTACACTTGGTTTTACTGTGACACAAATAGGACCAATTATGGTTTCACTTGACGGTCCAAGCAGTTTATTTTATAGGTCATAAGATATTTATCGTCCATTTGAAAACTCTAAAATAATTGGAGGACGATATCCAGTTGAACGGGACATGTTTGTCACAAGAATAACGTGCAATCAACTTCTGGTCGTTCGTTTCTTTTCAAATTGATTTGATTTGACCAAGCCTTCATCATTAAACCCCAATCATCTTGTTATTTGCCATGGGCGACAAACACATCGGGAGTCGGGACCTACAAAATGAATGACTCAAATATCAAATGGAACTGTTGTGTGTTCCATTTTTCGTTACATGAGGGACAACATGAGGAGTCATCGTATGATAGGATCTTTACCCTGCTTTTCCTATTTGGTCTCTGAATTAAGGCTCCGTTTGTTTCGATGTAAAATATTTTACAATGTAAAATATTTTCCATGTAAATTATTTTTTTAGTAAACAAACTTCAAACTTTTATTTTCTCGTGTTTGGTTGGCACTTGAAAATATTTTCAAAAATCAACCAAATAGTGTACAGAGAGAGATGGAGAGCTTAAATGATGGAGAGATATGAGATTATTGGAATTAAAAGTTGGCCAGGACTGACAATCGAGGAAACTAAGCAATGAGAATTGCAGTAGAAGACAACGGGTTTATTTCGAAAAATAACTTACGGAAGATTTAAGGGTAAGTCATTTTCATCCAATTGACGGAAAATGTTTTACATGTAAAATGTTTTTCTCATTCTTTACATAACCAAACACCAGAAAATAGGTAAAACATTTTACCGGAAAATATTTTACATCCAAACAAACGGAGCCTAAATTTAACGAGTTCTATACATTGTAAACATTTAATAGTTTAAGCTCAATGAATTCAAAGAATTAAAGAGAAAAAATGGACAAAGTCCACTTTGACACCTTGTGGTTTGGGCCATGTGCGAATAAGCCCCATATGGTTCAAAAGTGTGCACATAATCCACTGTGATTTTAAAAATGCGCGGATAGACCCCATGCTGTCATGTTTCCCCCAATGCATATGACATGCCCATTTATTACTCAACAAACGGTTAAAACTTTTGAGGTAAAAAACTACACAAAAATTAGGGGTTGTTATTCATTTTTTTGAATATTCTGCGCGGTATTGTTCGTTTTAGTTTTCTCAGAAGCTCAAATTCATCAAAATCAACGCAAAAAATACTTTTTCTTATGATATGTTCCTAATAATTCTTTTTGAATTTGACGAAAATAAATAATTAAAAAGCTTTTGTTGCGAATTGGCCTAGGACCTCCAACATATCGAACTAGCAATGATTACAGATATCGTATAATACAATTTTTTTTTTTTTTTTTGCGAACCCCATATCCCCATGCATTCATCGGATCTACTTTAACATTACAAACAAAGCTTGGATATTTTACCACTAAAAAGTGGGAGAAAAAGAATTTATTTAAAACTATCACTTAATGATCCCCAACCCAACCCAGCGGATATGATTCTGGTCTAATCACTGGCAAGCTTTTTGCATGGTGTTTCCCAGTCAACTTTCAATTACTAAACGAGCCACTTAATTGCTAGTTCATTGTAATGAATGATTTTATATTCAAAAAAAGAAGCATACAAAATTAATATGTATCTTGGTTCATTCTGCATGTGGTCGGAACTGTACAATTTATTTTTGATATAAATTGTTAGTTCGTGTTATTTTTTAAGGGGTATTTGTTATTAAGAAAAATATCAGGGGGTGTCAGTGAAATATGCCCTTTTGATTATGTATTTTATTAAGAGCTATGCTACGTGCATAGCAAGCTGTGCACAGACCCCATTTTCTTCCGCCTCGGGTCGCACAAAGATGATCGGAGCCGCTCATTTTGTTCAAAATATGTCGTTTAAGGTCTCTGTAAAAAATGAGCTTCGTTCGATATCGTTAGAGGCATTAACAAAACACTCAAAATCAATTCAGAATTCAGCTGCTATGCACGTAGAGTTTCTGTTTTATTAATTACAATTTCTTTTCTCTTTTTTTTTTTTGGTGTTTAAAATGGAAGTGCAGATATAGTACTCATCACCCCCGTTAGGCGTCATATCACACCACTATCTGTAGATTATCCAAAAAAATACACTTAGGTCAAAGACTGAAGGTAAGATCTCAACACACGTGAGTGTTGTTAAGAATATGCGTAGTCTTAGTAAAAGGTTATAGGAACTTGAACTTCAACATTGTCCAACTAATTCTGCGTTTCTAAGACTACAACATGGACGAAAGACGATGGATGTTCCCATACAATTCGAATTAGATTTGTTCTCACTTCCATATCCACTTGAAATTCGCACGTTTTCTCCATATATACGTTTGATTTGCCGCGAAGCCGTGGAAGGTGGCGGCAGAAAGGTCATTTTCCGGCGAACAAAACCACCACTTTACGTCTTTACCCGCCAAGTGGGGAGGCGGATGAGCATAGGATAATGCAACTGCACAGGATATTGGTAGAATGTGCTGTCGAGCATCTATACGAAATTACCACATCACTCCAAAATTCCTTTTTCCCTCCCCCATATATAACTGACCATGGCCCCCTACTGAAACACTCACAAGTCACTAGCAAAAAAGAAAAAAAAATTCACTTAATTTCCCCTCTAGAATTCGTTTTTTTTCCCTTTTCCTTTCTCTTTGGGGAAAGGAAAATTTTAAAAAAAAAATGGTGAAGTTCTCTAAGCAGTTTGAGGGTCAGCTAATTCCTGAATGGAAAGATGCATTTGTCGATTACTGGCTACTCAAGAAAGATCTCAAGAAAATCCATCTCATGAACAATACCAGCCCTGTCACCAAACAGGAACATAGCGATTTTCCCAACGCCTTCTTCTCCTCCATAAGGAAAAAGTTCTCTTTGTTTGGCAATCAACATAGAGACCATGGTGTCATTCAAGTATGCCTCTCTCTCTCTCTCTCTCTCTCTCTAAATATCTACATATGAATATATTGTATTCATTTTTAATGTGATTTGGCTAATGGTTTTTCTTTTTTACTTTTGACAGGTTCATAGGAAACTTGCTTCATCGGCAAGTAAAGGGGATTTCTATGAGACTGAACTGCTGGAGCAGTTTGATGATACTGATGCAGCCAATGAGTTTTTCTCCTGTTTGGATTTACAGCTCAATAAAGTGAATCAATTTTACAGGACAAAGGAGAAAGAGTTTGTGGAGAGAGGGGATTCACTGAAGAAACAAATGGAGATTCTCGTCGAGCTCAAAACCGCGATGAAGCAGCATCGCGAAAAGGGTTCTTCGTCTAAGGAAACCAAGGAGGATGTTTCCTTTTCTGGCACCATTTCTTGTGGTATATGATCTGATTCCTCTGTTTCAAACGTTTGAAAGTGGGGGAATATTTTTTTTTTTTACCTAATGCCTTTTTACAGTGTTTGGTTCGCTTTAATGAAACGGCAATGACGGTTATTTTAAGAATGCTAGTCCGGATATCTGGTTCACTATGAGGGAATGCAAATTACAAAGGTCTGAGTTCCTGTAGAGCTTTGTTACTGTCCAGTCCCCTCCATTTTTCAAAATTTTTAATTGAAATTGTTTATTTTGTAGAACTCGTCAAAAAGAATATCCATGCCAAACAATTAGTTTCATCAGACTTCATTTGCTACACGAAAGAATCGTGTTTGTGCAAAAAAATATATAAATAAACGGTTGAAGTTTCAAACCGTATTTTTGTTTGCACAAACATAGTTTGTTCATATAGTAAATGGAGTCATATCAAACTGATTTTAGACATGGATTTTTTTTTGACCAGCTCATAAAAATAACGATTCTGGTCAAATTTTTTGGGTCCGGAAAGGACTTCAAAAAGCTGAAAACTGAAGGACACTGGACAGTAAAAAAAAAATAGTTGACAGGAACTCTGTTGCATTACAAATGAAATCATCATTCTTTTAAATTACAAATGGAATCATCATTCTGTTCTCATTTTCTCGAAAACAAGTAAAAAACTGATTGGCCTTTTCTTTTTTAAACACAGTTTCACAGAAATAGTTTCTTAAAAAATAGTACCCATTTGTTAAAAAATACCAAAAAGGTGATTCCTAATATAATAGAATCACATAGCAATTTAAGCTTTTGAATTTGCTTTTGTTTTACGCAGCATGATTTCTTCCCCTTTCTCCATTAATACTGGATAATCTTATATCGAATAATGAGTTTTTAAAATTTTCTTTGGCTGCAGAGGAAGAATCCATCACAGGAAAAACAGAGGAAGAGCAAGGGCAGGGCAACGCAACCGATGAGTTCGAGCTCAACGATGCACAATTCTCGGACTCAGGAAGATCAGGGGAGGTACTGGGACAATCAACGAGAACAAACAGAGAAGAAGGGAAAATCACGAGGGCGCTCTCGGGTCGGGTTTTCCATTGCCAAGGGAAAAACTTGAGGATCAACATTCCAGTGACCAACCCAACAAGAACATTCTCAGCAATCACTTACTTGCTTTGGGATGATTTGGTCAGTCAGTCCTCCAGGAAAGGTGGACCTGATGGGAAAAGCAGGCTGCATATCAATAAAACAAAGCTTCATCATGCTGAGAAGATGATTAAGGGTGCTTCCATTGAGCTCTACAAAGGGCTAGGGTACCTCAAAACTTATAGGTAAAAGCCCTTGCCTGCTTTGGTATCGTTTTCGTTTTCTGTTATGGAACTGTGGAGAAAACTAATCTGGCCGACGGTCCCATTTTCAATAAAGTTTTTGGAAAATACAGTAGTTACCTATTTTCCTGATCAAAAAGTGTTGGAAAGCTGTTGCTATTTCCACTGAAAGTTGTATGCGAGGTGGCAACTGAGCGTTTTTAATATATACCAAAAGTAGTTTTCGATAGCGATGGTTTCTTCCCCCAGACCCATTTTGGGACTACTAAACCATGCCGCTGGACAACACTTATATATGGGCCTTTCTCGGATCGAAACCTTCTATGTTTTAGTCGGTCAAGAATATCAATCATGTCACAAGTCCGAGCCGTCCAAAAATGCTATGGAAAGTTCGGATGCACCGAACGGACACTACGTGGTACCACCTGGCACTGAAATTTTTTCCCTGGGCTGGACCCTCTTGTAAAGTATGGTGCAAAACCTAATTTCATGTCGTTTCTGTCGTCTTTGTTTTCCAGGAACTTGAACATGCTTGCTTTTGCAAAAATTTTGAAGAAATTCGACAAAGTAAGCAATTGGGGTAACTTTTTAATCTTTTTTATTCTGTGACCACTAATAGGTTTTTTTTTTTTTTGCTTTTCTGACTGACCCTTTTGGCTATTGCATTTCCTTTAGGTCACTAACAAACAAGTTTTGCCCATTTATCTAAAAGTGGTTGAGAGCTCCTACTTCAACAGCTCTGATAAGGTAAAACCACTAATCCAAATGCTAATTTTTTTAAGTAAAAATATCTAGTGTATCCTCATTTGGCTTTAAAAATGGAACAATAATTTTTTTTGTCTTTATTGAAAAAAAAATTACATTTGTTAGTTTTGCGTCAAACTTTTGTGACTTATCGGTTCGTTTCGGCGAGAGGAATCGAAAAGGTAAAATTTTTTAATCAAAACTCATAATTTCTTTCAACAGGACAAGAATAAGTTAAAAAAAAAAGGCTAACTTATTGACTTATTTTTGTCTTTATTTAAAAAATTATGAGTTTCGATCAAAATTTTTTACTTTTTCGATTCCTCTCGTTGAGACAAATTAATAAGTCATAAAAGTTTGACGCAAAACAAACAAATGCAAAAAAAAAAAAAATTTGAATAAGGAAAAAAAATAAGTCACTCAACTTTTAATCCAAACCGAGTGCTATTGTAATTGGAAGATGATTGGGTGTGGGCCTTCAGATATCCCATCATCAAGATTATTCTTAGACAATGTTAAGTGGCCATCTGTCCTTCAAGTGTATTTCCACACCAGGGATAGCCTAAGATATGCACAGACTGAGCTAAGATATGCTTGTCTGACAGTACAAATGGGTTACAAGCAGGTTCTGTATAGCGGTACTGGAATGCTTGTGTATCCATCTATACGGTTATATATTGGCTGATATCGGATAGTATTCGTATATCACATCCAACACACGTCACATAACACAATAGTTTCAATTTTGAATGTCGAGATCCATGATAGAGACAAAAGGCAAGAATTGCACGCACAGGCACTAGAATCCTAATTCTCAAAGAAATTTGCAATTTCGAATGATGAAGATTAATGATTACATAGCTGAACTTCTTAAACATAGATTATTAACCCATTGATTAAAAAGGAATTTAGTCATCAAAATAACCTACTACTATAAATTAATCTATAACTACCTAGCACATATCCTATGCCCTTATCAGGCATAATATGTCGAGTATTAGGCACGAGAAGTTACGTATATACATAAGTAAAGTGGTTAAACCTTCTAATGAGTTTTTTCATGAGTGATACAGGTTATGAATTTAGCAGATGAGGTTGAGGAGATGTTCATAAAACACTTTGCCGATGATGATAAAAGAAAGGCCATGAAGTACCTGAAACCCACACAGCGCGAAGAATCGCACACAGTAACTTTCTTCATAGGTGAGTGTTTTTTTCCACATAATCATGAACAGCTAAATTCACAAATGCTCTGAGAACAGGACTGCTAGATAACATATTCAATTCGTACTTTTTCTTGAATTATTCGATAATGGAGATTTATAAGCTATTGTTCACTTTCTAGCCGTAAAGCCGCATAAATGAAGCACAAAAGAAGTACATGGGGCCTCTTGACAATTAGGCCATGAATCAAGGGGTCATACCAACCCGTCAAACGTAAAAACAAAAAAAATGCGAAAAAAGTGTATGGAACACAAAAATCAGTTCAGATTTATTTTTGAAGTGACCTAGACCACCGCGAATTCAAATAGGATCGCACACCTCACGTGCCCTTGTGCATATGCCTTTTTTGGTGCTTGTAAAAGTTTTTGGTTCTGATTTTGGGTGGATGCTAAAGCCAAGAACCATGCTAGGGAAATTTCATGTGGTGTAAAAAATTCTGGCCCTACATGGGCTTGAACAGACTTGGCCTATAAGACAGCATTGATAAGACAGCATTACATGGTTTCCGTTGCGTTACGTTGTGCCAAGCTATTTTCCAAAAACAATTCTGAAATAGAGAAGTACCATTGTCGGCTTCGTATTAGACATGTTTCGAAAGCCAACATGAAATATATTATAGGCCGACACCATAGTCGGACCCATCAGTTTGTACTTTTACGCCATAGCAAGTACGTTAAGCTTCTTAGTGTTCATAATCAAGTTCATTAACGTTTGATTTCAACGTAACAAGAAAGTGAAAATATGCGTTCTTTTAGATTTGGAACTATAATAACATTCACAGCACCTGATGAACTGAAAATAAAAGTTGTCCCTCTTATTTGTTAAATGACTCTTATAACAATCATAAATATTTACGAAGTTTGTTTATTTTTCGTATAAGCAGGGCTATTTACGGGATGTTTCATCGCGTTGTTTGCTGGGTATGTAATCACGGCTCATATGGCCGGAATGTATGGACCAAAGTCTGATATAGTCTATATGGAAACTGTTTACCCTGTGCTTAGGCAAGTACCCCTTGTTCTCAACTTCTTAGGCCCCGTTTGTATTCAGTTATTTCCAAATTTACTTAAGCTTCAAATTCGAACCCAAGTGGCTTTTAGCAGTTTTACTTATGCTACAGAGTACTATGTTTTTTCTGCAGCATGTTCAGCCTATTGTTTCTGCATTTCTTCTTGTACGGATGTAACATCTTCATGTGGCGAAAGACTCGGATAAATTACACTTTCATCTTCGAGCTGGCCCCGACGAAAGATCTCAAGTACAGAGATGTGTTCTTGATCTGCACCACTTCAATGACTGCTGTAATGGGGGTGCTGTTTGTGCATTTATCATTTGTGGCCAAAGGGTATTCTTACTCCCAAGTCCAAGCAATCCCTGCCCTTCTGTTACTGGTAATTTGCTTAATAATAGATGACATTATTAACATAAGTTGGATTCAATTAATCCGTATAGTACAGTTAAAACTTCAATTTTTTGAACAGGTCTTTTTGCTACTGCTTGTGTGCCCGTTCAACATTTTCTACAAATCGAGCCGATATCGGTTCCTTCGGGTGATTCGAAACATTATTCTATCTCCTCTCTACAAGGTAAAGATTCTCTTTTGTTTTTGTTTCTTTTTTGATCAGTCCAGAAATACCCAACTTTTGAGGCAAAAATTTCCCTAGGTCTTGTATCTCTATTAGTTGTAGACATTGTGAAGAAGTCTTAGTAAGCAATGTTAAATCCTGTGACTGATAAATTTAGCAACCCTGCAGGTTGTCATGCTGGACTTTTTCATGGCTGATCAACTTTGTAGCCAGGTAACTGTCTCTATATTTGGTATTGTTTTCGTCTTCCGTGTTTTCAGAATTGCAAACAATAACTATACTAGTTCGGAAACAATCATTTTCATTTTGCATGACTTTTTGGTGTTTTGATGAAGGTGATTTTGTTTGTTAAACTGAAGAAAACAAGTTTTCTTTGTTTGCCAAAAAAGAAAATAACAAAAGCCGAAAACGCAAAATGCTTTAAATCAAGCAAACTGAAGAGCCTTATTCAACTGAATCTTATCTTATTCTATAGGTGCCGATGCTTAGAAACCTCGAATACGTAGCGTGTTACTTCATAACTGGGAGCTTCAAAAATCAAGACTATGGCTATTGCATGAGGACCAAAAACTACAGAGATCTTGCCTATGCTGTTTCCTTCCTACCTTATTACTGGAGGGCAATGCAGGTTCCATTTTAAGCTCTTTGCCTGAATCCTGAATTTGTTTCTGCAATTACAATAGCGTCACCGGTCATCAATCTTGTAAAAGTAACCATACAAAAGCTCTATTTCAGTTTTGCAGAGAACTATCAAAAAACTCTTTTCTATTCTATTTTTTTCCGAAAATGAAGCCAGAAAACAGGATCTTCCGAAATTGATACCAAAAGTGAACTTCATCGTTCCAATATCTTTTTCATTCGAAGTGCAAACGATTGCCAAAAATTTGAAAGGGAAAAAAAACTTCCTGATGTTTTCTACAAAATGGGATCTTCGAAGGATTCTCAGAAAGTAAGTTTCGAAAATTATCAACCAAAAAAGTCTCCCAGTAAAACTTATTCAGAAAATAACAAACAAACAAAAAAAAAAAGGCGCGGATAACAAGATGAATTCTTATTTCTTATGGAGCCTTGTCCTGATTGGATTTTGTAGTGTGCAAGGAGGTGGTTTGATGAAGGGCAAACAAGTCATCTTGTGAACTTAGGGAAGTACGTATCAGCAATGCTAGCCGCAGGAGCCAAAGTGGTTTACGAGAAGGAAAGGAGTGTGGGGTGGCTTTGCTTAGTTGTGACAATGTCAAGTGGTGCAACTGTGTACCAGTTGTACTGGGACTTTGTCAAGGATTGGGGTTTGCTCCAGTTTCATTCCAAGAACCCTTGGTTGAGGAATGAGCTCATGCTTCGTCAGAAGTTTATTTACTACTTCTCCATGGTACGCTCCTTTCCTCTCTTTCCGTCTCACAAATTGCCAATCAGGGTTCCAAATCGTGGTATCAGGATAAACATTGATTGGTGATATGATCAATAGCAAGCCACCATAGGTTGATACGTGGGTCTATATATTAGTAATGGGGGTTCAAAATTTCATTATGCAACGGCCTATATCTGAAACTCTAGTGCTTACAATCCTTTCTTTTTTTTTTTTTCCAAACATCATGTTCCTCTTTGACAGATGCTTGATATGGTTGAAATCACAAAAATACTACAGTAATTTGAAAGATGATTGCGCTGCTCTTGACACATTGCGCACGAGAGACACGAGTCTTTGGGAGCAGAGAATCCCTGGCCTCCTAAAATGATAAAGAAAAAATTAAATTAAATTTTCCGTCATCTTTTGGGGGCAACTCCAATGCTGCCCTTGTTACCCCACAAAGCAATTCAGGAAATTACTCCGTTTGAAAAAGGCCCGAAATTTTTTTATCTTCAAATGTTCATGGGGTTTTATTTTTTATTTTTTATTTTGATCTAGGTTCCTTTGAATTCAGAAGATGTAGTTGGATTTAATAACAAGTTTGGTTTTTTCTTGCAGGGATTGAACCTAGTTTTAAGGTTGGCTTGGTTACAAACCGTGCTGCATTACAACATAGGAAGCGTTGATTACAGAGTAACAGGGCTATTTTTAGCAGCCCTTGAAGTTATCAGAAGAGGGCAGTGGAATTTCTACCGGTAAAATTAGACATCACTGATTTCTAGTAGAGAAAAAATGATATAGATCCAGAATTCTTAACATTTGTTTTCAAAAAGTAGTGAAACCAAAAAATACTAATGTCTGAGTGACCACATTTAGAGTTTTGGTAGACGGGAGTTCCATTCAGCAATGTGTCAGTGCCAAGTGAAATGACATTCAAAATACGACACTTAAATGTGGTTATCGCAGTAACTTCCAAGAAAATGTCGGAAATTTAAGGTTGGCAACTGGCGAATTATAATTCTGAGTGCAACCCAAAATCCATGACGTTTGGCAGCTTTTCTGTGAAGTTTTTTTGGGTTTCTTTCTAATCAGCTGTGAACCTGATAAAGAGTTGTTTTCACAGGTTGGAAAATGAGCACCTCAATAATGCTGGAAAGTTCAGAGCTGTTAAAACAGTTCCACTACCATTCCATGAAGTAGATGAGCAAGACTGATGAGAAGATAACCACCCCCCCCCCCCAATTGGCATCATTTGTCTAGAGAATACAATTCTCAGGGTCATAGATGATTTTTTGACCTATGACTCAAATATACTTCTCAGCTAGCATACAAGTTGACAGAACAGAATGCCAACTTGCCTAACATTGTTCGGATCAAATTCTACGAATAATGTCTTTTTTTTGTCAATTCGGTTGGTGCATCACTTCTAGCTAAAGTGTTATCTAGCAATTTTTTAAAGCGCGGATGGTGTACCTTTCACATGATATTCATTTGAACCGGATTGGTGAGCTCAATCACTCTTACAATGGCGTTAATCATTGTTCCGGTATTTAAATTAACCTCGCGTAATTGAGGCCCCTATGAAATATTATACTCCTATATAATTAGCTCAAATGTACTTCTCATTTACCACTCTCATTGTGCACCCTAGATAATCCTTGTCAGTTGATTGACTTCTCGAATATGACCACAAATTAATTTACTGTATTGAAGAAATTTGTCCAAAAGCGGAATATTATCAATTGCACCAATCACCTTTTGGGCTTCTTTTGGGCCAGTTCTATGTGAATGGACAGTGCCCAATTGGTCCTGCCCAAAGATTATAAAAGAAGCTCATAGCTGTGTAAATCCTATCCATCAATTGCTTCCAAGAGTACCCTTCAATCTGGTGCAATAACTCTCTCTCTCTCTCTCTCTCTCTCTCTCTCTCTCTCTCTCTCCATGTATGCGTATACTATTGGTGGTGGTGGCAAGCAGTGCCGGCTCTAAAATTCTCAAGGCCTAAGACAAACTTGTGATGGAGAAAATTTATTTTATTGGGAACGAAAAGAGAGGGATTTGAACCACGTACTTATTGGATAGCAAAACTAAACATTTAGCGAACTCATTTGTTATATAAGCACTAAGATTCACCGCCACCACCGCCACCACCACAACCACAAACACACTCACATACTTAGCTCAGTATACGCATACATGTATATGGAGGGAGAGAGAGAGAGAGAGAGAGAGAGAGAGAGAGATTATCCCTGGTATTACTAGAGTGGGAGGGAGGGAGAAAAGTCAGCAGCCTCGTGTGGCCATGTGGGTGACTGGTGTGGTAGTGGGAATGACTGAACCCTAAAAATTATAAAGTGTAAAAAAAACATACATATATATATATATATATATATATATATATATATTCTTGGTAGTCGGGGATGGATTGGGGCGAATCGAAGACGGAGTAGGGAACGGATTCGGGGCGGATCGGGGAGGGGCTTACCTTTGAATCTTATTGGATCCCCAAATTTTTTTTTAGCAAAAATCTCTGTATCCACCCCGATCTCCGAAAAGATTCCCGAATTCCTGATTCATTTGGGATAGGTAACGGATTGGATATAGACGGGACGATCGAGATGGCAATCGCTGATTAGACTAAAAGACTGGGACTGGCTGGGCATCATCTCTGCCCTTTTTGGTTCTTCTTCAACTAGCAGCCCTACTCATTTTTCATTCAGGCGGCCCACAAAAAGGAGGCCCTGGGTCGGTTTCCTCCTATGGGTCGCAGCCCATTAAATTGGCCACCGAAGTGATTCGCCTTGTGGAATCCATCAAACTATTTCAGCCCATTAAGGTAGTGTTCCA
The DNA here is from genome assembly GCA_019656295.1 of Rhododendron mucronatum var. ripense. Lineage (NCBI taxonomy): Eukaryota > Viridiplantae > Streptophyta > Magnoliopsida > Ericales > Ericaceae > Rhododendron > Rhododendron mucronatum. Next base: position 1,233,740 of record BPLT01000105.1, on the reverse strand, counting down.
TTTTTAAAAAAGTACTTTTTTTTTTAAAATGAAGGTAATTTTAAACTCAAATATAATGAAAATGAAAAATATTTTTTTAATTTTTTTGCACCGTTTAAAAGATCTTAATGAGATCTATCAAATAAGATCCATATTGGTAGGAAAATTATTTGTATAAACACATAATTTTTGAGCTTGAAATTGTCTTATTTTTCAAAAAAAAAAAACAATTTCCACAAAAGTAGAGCACCCCTAACCTTCATATCAATAAGCAATTCAATTTTCCATATGGGTTTAACAATGGATTGCCAAAGCTATTTTTTGGCAAAAATATCCCAGAAGATATTTTCCTATCTATTGCGAAACATCTTTATGACCAAAAAAAAAAAATCTATTGCGAAAATCTAAAGCTGAAAAACCTAGCTTTGCCTTCCTCAGCCAAATCATTACTTGGCTTCTTATCATCATTATATTACATCAGGAATGTGCAATTGGAGGGTTTTCTCGGTAAATAACATCAAGCTTTTGAAATTAGTCGAGGTGCACGTAATTAGCTGCTTGGACATCCAGTTATCAATATTTCTCCATTCACAACTTTAGGAGATGATCCAAACAGGCAAACAAGGCTAAGGGTGCGTTCCAAAAACAAAAATAAGAACTTATTTTTTAAGAAGGCAATTTCAAGCTCAAAAATCATGTGCTTACGCAAATAATTTTTCTATCACTATGGATCTTATTTGATAGATCTCATTGAGATCTTTAATATGATGCAAAAAAATTGAAAAATTATTTTTCATTTACATTATTTTTGAGTTTGAAAATATGAAATAAGTATTTATTTTTTAAGAAGGTATTCTGCAACGGAGCCCGAATGACCTCAAAAACATGGCTTTGTAACTAACTTTGTCAAACTTTGACAACAAAATAGCACTTAAACAAGACAGTCAATCGCTTTAGGATGACTTCAAACCATTCGCGCCTCACAAACTTGAATGATTTTTATTCATTTGTTTATTCGTCTCCGATTCCCTGTATGATCTTTAGAATTCAAATATTGGGTTCTTCGCTATGGTTATTTATTTATTTATTTATTGGGTTTTAAGTGTAGGTTTTTTCTTTTCCTTTTTGATGGTTGGTGTCTTGCCTTATTCGTTGTTTCGCGTCTTGGTGGCGTTTTTCGCCGGTGTGCCTTAGTCTCTATAATCTTTGTTTGTCTTTCTTCAAAGATTAATAGTAGTAAATTTCTTTTGCTAAGGAAAAAAAAAATTTGTTGAAAGAAAATCGTTGAAAAGACTTTTTGGATGTACAATACATTCTTTTAGGAAAAAAAAGATGTAGAATACATTTGTTGGGACTCCGACTAGCAAACTTTTGTTCAGATTGTAACGTTTCTATTCTTATTCCATACGTTTGTTCTTCCTTTATAATATGGTTGGTATATTGCTAACTACTATCTTTTGAGAGCTCGGGTGGCATGTGATTGTCTGGGTCTAGAATGCCAACCTCGCTAGGATGCCAGATTTTTCTCATTGTGATGCTCGCTCGAGTCCGTTTTAATCGTTGTAACTTTCTTCAATGATTAATAAATTCTTTTGCCGATAAAATTTAAAAAAAAAAAAAACAAGCAGACTTTTCAGCGAAAAACGTGGTGCACATTTCTCCATCATACTCCTATTTACTTGTCCTGCATGCGCTGGCTAATCTAGAAGCCCCATCTTATCCTTCTAGTATTTTGTACAAATCAGACCCTACTACGACGTCAATTCATTTTAAACTATGGTGTGAAAGGAATGTTCATCGTGAATCTTGTGACCCTTATTAATTGTAGTAGTAATTTTGATTTCAAAATTTCAAATCCGTGTGAAAAGGAAGAGAGGACTTTATTCGAAACTAAGACTCTAAGAGAATCTCCAACACGAGGTGTCAAAATTTTTTTAAAGGTTTATGTGGCACTTTAACATCTTTAATTTGACATCAAACTCTCCCTCACCGATCCTTATGTAAAAGAAATAGAGCTTAAACTTGGGGGAAAAAAAAACTCAAACGGAAGAATTCCTTTTTTAACTTCGATGGTAAGTTTTTTAACTTGCAAAGGTAAGTTTTTGAAAATTAGCATGTGGAAAGGTAGATGTCAAAATTGGCATGAGCGTGAGAGATGTCAAAGTCACCTCAGCTTTAATTTGGCATGAGTGAAGACATATCTATTGGATTGTCCATTTATGCCAAAGTGACTGTTAAAGATGTCATCTCAACTTTGATATCTTCTGTTGGAGATGTTTTAATACCTTATTGTCTCTCATGGAAAACAACCTTGCTGAATTTTCTCTTATCTGCAAATTGAAAATTATCCAACTAAATTTTGGTCCTGTCGTTTAATAGATGTCCTCGTCAAGGGATCACATCCCAAGACTTCAGAATGTGTGCTCAAGGCATAACATGCCAAAGATCCACAGTATATTCATGCCATTTGGGCTTGTTCAACTCAGATTTTTATGCACTTGGGTTATATCAGAGTCGTTTGTGCCAAGATAAACAGCCGGATGGACCGTTCGGTACCTCTGCAAGCTCCTCCTGCTTGGCAGCATCTCTCATTCCCTCATTAAGAGTTCTCACGTATATAGCACAATTCATTTCTTATTGTCTCCTAGTTCATGTAGTATTTCTTTTTATACCACCTAAACGAATCAAAACTTGGAAATTTTGATCAGAACATTAATTATCAGGTTCACACTATATTAATCCGACTACGTACGTACGTCAATCGGTTCATATTTTGCCCCAAAATGGCCACGCTTAGCTGCCAATATTTTTTCTTCAAACTTTTGAAAGATACCTTCACCCATATATTAATTGTCCAATGCCTATGGAATAACCCCTAATGCAAAGAAATTCGATCAGGGATTGCAAGAGAAATATAATTTGGCATAACTTGCATAAAAGGTTATCCAGCTAAATCTTGTAAGGGTGACATTCACATTGGTCATAGAACTAGTGAAGTTGACAGAAGTACCAAGTGATCTAGCAGCTGATTGCAACAAAATACACTTTTTGCGTCACTGTTTTTGCAACTGGGTTAAATCTGGTGGCAAAAGAGATCAGCTTTTGCAACGATTAAATATCCCGAAGCAAATCACTACTACTATTTGTGACTGTAGCAGTTCGTCTCAAAAAACGTCATTGCAAAATGGTATTAGTCGTTGCATCGGTTTTTTGAAGTCATATATATCGCTATATTTTAGCAAAATATATAATAGTCAAGTTATACCTCACGATGCTTACCACATTTAACAATATCTTTTGGGATTCAAAAAGCCAAAAACCAGTCACAGAACTAACCACCACTTCAGAGTATATGGATGAACAAGATTTTGTCACAGAACTAACCACCACTTTAATGCATTACGTTGGAACTCTGTACATGAATGTCTCACTCAAGTTGAACCATTTAACTTTTAAGCAAGGTTTTAAGTATTGGCTGTTACGTATATCGTATTGGCTAATATGCAATAGTTTTCACACCTTATGATATTGTTATATCCAAATATACCAGTGATCAGAAACAAATTGCATGCCTATCGGCCAGCTCCTATTATTGATGGGTTCATTTTTTCTCGGATGTGTTTACCACCATTACGTCTGATACTCGATTGTTACGGCTTACTTAGGCACTTTAATTTTTCTTACAAAATTAATTTTTAAAAATTCACAACCACTACAACTGAATCATGCAACGTATCATTCAATACTCACATTTCACTATAACTGCAACCTTTACCTGTCTATATACTAGTACTTAAGGCTTAGTTTTTCAAAAGTGCTGAACGGAGCTTATTTTTCTTTACAAAATATAAAATACTTAAACCTTGCTTTTAAATATGAGACCCATGTCAAATGGATAGTCATGCTCAATCATTAGTGTATACAACCAAAGAAATACTCTCTCCCTCTCACAAATTATGTCCAAAGCTACTAGTTACATCTCTAATTGTATTATATTCATATATATTTATAACGTTCGCTATATACAACATGAATCTTATTTAATAAATTTCAACTAATTTTTGAGAAGTGTGAATAGTGATTTCAGACATCCTTTTTGAGAAGAAGGGAGTACACCTTGGAAGGATCATATGCTTAAACTAGGGGTGTGCAAAAAAAACCGAGACCCGACCCGAAGGGTTTCGGGCGGGTCCGAACATGGGGTTTGGTCGGGTACGGGTTGATATTCCTAAAAAAATCAGTTTTCGGTTCGGGCCTCGGGGTGCCGTTTTTGTTACCCGACCCGACCCGACCAAAAGAAGAACAAAAACATATAAATTACTTCGGTTTGGTCGGACCCGACCCGACCCGACCAAAAAAATCGGGCACACGGGCGGGTATATATCATCGTTCGGTTCGGTTCGGGTTGATTTTTCCCTTACCCGACATGGTCGGATCGGGTTCGGGTGGCGGGCCATACCCGACCCGCCCGACCCGTGCACACCCCTAGCTTAAACAATGGAGCGGGAAGCTACATCAATTCAATTAATCTAGTATCAATTGAAAAAGGTAATGACCGCATGCTACTAATAAATCTCTAGATATTAAAATCAATAAAAAATTGATGTAGGGTCCACTACAGAGAACTTGTAATTCAATTAGTCCACTTTTAATGTTTGTAACCTCTCTAGTCCATTAATATAGTTTAGTAAGATTTTAAATCCACTTTTTTAAAAAAAGAAATTAAATCAAGACAAAATATTCTCCTATATAAGTTGTCATATACAGAAAAATCCTAAACAAAAACTAATTAGAACACAGCCTCCTCCTCCTCCTCCTCCTCCTCTCTCTCTCTCTCTCTCTCTCTCTCACATAATCTCTTGTTTTGTTAGAAGCCACGGTCGACGGCGTACCAGTCGTGGCAAAAAAGCTATGCTGATGCGTTTTTCAACGGTGATGAGGACGTCGGCAAGGATTTGGTTGGCGCTGTCGAGTATACAAGAGTTTTGGGCTAAGAAGCCAAAATCTCGAGATCCGTTGAAGTCTTAAAGACCTCCACGTATACAGGCATTCATTGTAGTGTTGGCAGTTGGCATAGAAAGGAACCAATGATACAGAGGGCTAGGAGTTCTATTTCTGTTTTTTCCCTTTGTCCTTTGTTTTGTTGTCAAAACTTCTTCTCACTTTTTTGTCTTTGCCTGCTACTGTATTTTACATTTGATAGGAGAAAAGAGGAAATGATATACTATGATGATTACTCCATTTGTTACTATTTAAATTCTGAAAGATGAAAAACCACGGACATGGTATGTCTTGAAAAAAAAATTGAACAAATTATATGTGCACTTTTTCAACATGCAGAGAACATATTTGGCATGGTACAAAGTTCAGATATTTACATGTAATATTATATGTGCTAGTGTTGAGCAAAAATACGTTCCAGATATCAATAGATAACTTTATATGTCTCAGATCTATCTTCGTTTTTTATAATGTACAGAGGACAGATTGGACACATAAGATTATATGTGCACTTTTGTTTATGTAGTACCAAACATAAGACAAGAGCCCAGATTGGGACAGATAACGTTACTTGTTAAGGTGTGACGAGTTCAAGAATGGAAATGCTCAAAACAGGTAAAAAAGAAAAAAGAAATTTTTGTCAACGTTTTATGTTAAGAGATAGCGGGTTCAAGAAGGGAATGGCTCAAAACATGAATAAAAAAAGAAAGTAGAAATTTTTGTCACACATATAACGTTATAGTTGGCGTGGTGGTGAAGGATGTGGAGTGGTGGTGGTGGTGGGGGGGGAAAGAAAAAAGAAAAGAGAAATTTTTGTTACACATATAACGTTATATGTTGGCGTCGTGGTGGCGGCGGGGGAGATGGGTGTGGTGTTGGTGGTGGTTACGTGGTTGCAACAAGATCGAAAAAAAGTCGAAAAATACATTTTTACTGTTAGCCAAACAAGGCCCTTATTTCTTTTACATAGGGTAGTTTTGTCATAAAAATTATTAGTGGACTAGAGAGATTAAGAATTTTAGAAGTGAACTATAATAGTGAGGTTAGAAATATGTTATAGTGGACCCCCCAAAAATTCTGAGTTTAGAACTAGACTCGATCTACGCGTCCAATCACATACACTCACACGTCTTGTGGTCCCCACACATAGCACATTAGCACATGAAATAATCGATTCTACTGCATGTCATTAAAAATCGATTCTACGCGATTCTACTGCATGTCATTAAAAATCGATTCTACTGCATGTCATTAAACTCTTCACCTGTAGCATGTGTAAGTTTGACGACTATTAATTAGGACTGCAAACGAAACAAGTCGAGTCGAGTTTTACAATGTTCGAGCTCAACTCGCTAGATCTATCTATTAATTAAAACTGCAAACGAACTAAGCCAAGTCTAATTTTACAGTGCTCAAGCTCTACTTGCTAGATATTCAATTAGAGCATGAGCTCGAGACGAGCTGTAAGATGCGAGCTCGGCTTGAAATACATTTATGTAGCTCAAGCTCGGCTCGGAAACACGGTCGAGTTCAGGATTCAAGGGAAATCAGTTGACGCCCCAGGTTATAAAGCATTCCGTGGTGTTTTTTTCTTCCGAAGTAGCGATGTGGGACTAAGGAAAAGCAAAAGAAGAAGGAAGGGGTTTCATGGACTTGTCCCACGTCGAAAAAATACAAGTTGAAGAGCACTCAGTACCCTACAAAGCTTCCTGATGGATCTCTTCTTCCCACGTGGAGCCACTCTTCAATGACTCGTGGACAAACCTTTGGTGTTGTCAGTCAAAGAGAAATATATATATGCACTAGTTGCTTGCTAACGTGCTTTTGCACGTTATTCATGCCTGTTGCATAGATGGGTTTGCATTTTCCTTGGAATTATGGATTTTGTTGGTGATAGTGAAGCTTCGGGTTTGTTATTGAACAGCTTGGTATGTAGAATGTTAGCTTAGGTAGAGGAAAAATGGTAGTGTAATTGCTTGTGATTTGTTAGAGATTGTTTTTTTGACTGGCAGAGCAAGGAGCAAAGGACTACTGCTATGCAGTGATCTGTATTCAACATTTGGTATATCAGAAAGAGGAGGAGACAGGAAGTGATTAGCTTGATCAAAGGACTGATTTGGCATAACGAAGTCAGCATTAAAGGGGAAGGAGTGGAAAGGAAATAATTAATAATATTTATATGGAAAGAGCTAAATTGGACCCATGTATTCTAAATGTAAATATATGGAAGTTGGAAACAGTCAAAAGGGTATTGCCATTTACTTTATTTGGGAGAATCTTTATATATAGTATGAAAATGGTGGTGGAAGTCTGTCACGCCCCGTCCCGGAATGACACCCAAAGTGGGTCTACACCGACACGGCCACGTGGCATTCCACACAGTAACCCAACAACTAAAAGATAGCCAATAAAAGAATAGAGTAAAACCCCAGCGGAAGACTTAACATTAATAGAAATAGTGTACCAAAGTTATCAACAAACTTGCATTGTACAAAAGACACCCACATATTTACAACTTGAAGTCACAAAATGAGTTTAACAAAAATTAGAGTTTGACTCATCACAACCAACCCGACCACAACATCAAAACTCGGTACAAGTCCAAGTATCCCCAAAACGTCGATTGGTAGCGAACCAACTCTACGACCACCAGAGGCCTGGCAATCCAAAAGGAAAACCAGAGTGTGTGAGATATAGAATACATTCAATAATATACTACAAAACCCAAAGGAACATCTCAATCGAAAGTACTTCATACAAACTTAGCACATGCATTCGACGAATAACCCACACATATAATCACAACACATGCGGTGGCACGTTTGCCACATTCCCATGTAACCAAGGTATTGTGTCCCGCACACCACACTCCCATTCACCGTTAATTAGACGGCATGGCCCACGATATGGTGTGACTCACTTCACAATCCTTTAGCGGTTACAATTGACACCCAACAAACATATATCAATAGCTAAATCTCAACTAGCATGATATACAATCACCACCACGTAACATCTCATTGAACATTACCATATCAAACACACTCACCTTCGTATCGACCGAAGTATGCCAAACTAAGATTTCGGCACCTCCTGAAAGACCGGCTCTGTACCTAGCCACAAGTTAACTCATATTAGATACGAATTCAATGAATACTCGGCACAAAGTTATGAAGCTAACAGGGAGCTAAACGACGTCTACCAAACACATATATGTACATGTCAACACCTAAGAGTGTCCCAACACAAGCATAGAGTTCAAATATAAAACAACTCGTGAAATTGGTTTGTAAACTTATGACCAACTTACCTTGTTTTGGCCATAACTTTTAATTGTATTGGAATTAGATCATGAAACCACCACCAATGGAAAGTACATTCCGAGTGCATCAATTTTGATATAAAATTTGCCCAAAACGGAGTTCGGATGAAAAAGTTATGCCCGTTTGAAGTTTCTTCAAAAATGCTGATTTTTAACCTATGTACCGGTACTGCGAATTTCCAGTACCGGTTCATAACCCAAAAACAGCGAAATAACTTTCTCTGGACACCTTGAACCGGTACAAAGTCACAGCGTAGTCATTGTACAAAGAAATCCTTAATATTAAGTTTTGCAGAAGAAAATGGAGACTCTGAATTTAGTAGACTTATAGGGACTAAACGATTTGTTGAGGCACGCACTGTTTGTAGGAGCTTAGGATTAATTGGTAGAGTTGATAGTAATGTTTTAGTTTGAAGGTGAGCTATGAAAGTGAGCAAAAGCTTGTATGAAGCACCTATACTGCTATAAGAGAATTGTACCTGTAATGGATACAGTAATAGAGTTTAGATATTTGTGGATTGATATTTGATATGTACTTGAGGTATTGGCAAATTCTTAATTAGTCTAGTTAAGAAGAAGAAGTAAGCACCTTTAAAGTGGACAAGTGGTGGTTAATTTCTCAGTGAAAATGGTGGATTTGCATTCTAATGAAAAATGGTAGATTGGAGCAGCCAAATCAACTTTGAATAGAGAGGATCTAAATGAAAGAACCGGGAATCTAATCCAGGGAGATTTATGTTGACGCTGGATGTGGTTGAAGGTCTTCAAAGGTCAAACTGTCCTCCATAAAAGTGTAAGCAATATGTATGAGGCCAACAAAGCTCTTCTTAAAATTTATGCACTTTTCTACTACCTCCCTAAGTAGGTGTTAAATTGAATTGCTACAGGTATTTTAGTTTCCATAAGATTTATTCAGACGTGTTAGCCAAAGATTACCTTGATTGGCATGGTTTATCAGATTCCCAATGCATTCAGTAATTGAAATTAGAAGGTTCAGGCAAGAAAAACAAAGATCTGAAATATGTTGGGAGTTAAGACGTGGGTTGAACAAAACGAATTCTGAAACCAAAGTATGTGACCTCATCTAGGGAACAATTACAGATGATGGATTGGTTTTAGGCAACAAAGTACATATAACAACGAACTTTAATTTACCTGTGATGAAAACAAAGTACATCTTGAAACTGCTTCTTCATTCCAAGTACGACTTCCGTCACTACCGTAATAGATATTTGTTGGTGAGAAGATGCTATTGAAGCTCCCCTGGAGCACCCAATTGTGCCTGATGACTCTGATGATTGCTGACTTTCTGCACGCAATTCCTCCACCTGAATTATATAAAAAGGTCGTCATACCATCAGGTAATAACAGAAGCTAGAATCATTACACGAACTGGCCCACCCCACAAAACCAAGCAAAGGAAAACATCAAAACATACAAAAAGCTACAAAAATAAGAAAAACGAAACTTCTTAACGACACAAAGTTCAATTCCATCTGCTGTGAAACTTTTGATTGAGCTAATGAAAAAAGCGAATAATTGAAGCCGCCAAATGATCGTGTCTAGTAAATAGCACCATAACACCATAAGATCAGCAATTGAAAGTGAACAAATGACTTCATGAACAGATTTTTTAGAGCGAATAGGGAATAAGTGTCACACACAGCATGAAAGACCCCTGGCCTTGTCCCCGGCCCATGACTCCCAGTCTTCCAAAATGGAGAATGAATGAACTCCAACCCGTCTCCAAGTCTTCCATGTTCAATCTTGAGGCCCATTGAACATGGAGACTCAAATCTTCAAAATGGAACTTTTGGAACGAGAAAATACACATAGTCGAGAACTTCCCAACTGGTTGAATTCAACGCTTGTTCTCGATAGCTAAATAGATAATTCCTTACTTCTCCCGTCAGGAATGGATGGATGTGTAGACCTCTTTTTTCTTAGTTTTCACATGAATTCTACTGAACAGATGAAAACATGAATGAGACAGGGGTTATCTTCTAAGAGTTGGATCGAGAGTGGGATTGTAGATATTTGATCAATTATCGTACGCTAGCTTCATTATCCTCCTCATGGTATGACAAGTCAGAGTTTTTTTAAATCTTTTCCAATGTTAATCATCGCCCGCCCCCCCAACCTAGCTCCCCATAGGCATTTCACTCTAGCACTCTGCTATTTCAAAAATGCATTTCATTCATGTCATATAGTGAAAGAATAATACAGTAGTTGGTACAAAAAAGATAGCTCTCTATTACTCCTCATAAAGATGAGAGTCGAAAAGACAGTACATATGAAAGGGAAAAAAAAGGATGTGGATTTTTCCCCCTGAAATAAACACACCTTTTTCTGGTGAGGAGTTCCAAAGCATTCCGGGCTTACTCGGAAACCAATTTACAGATTCAAGGCCACAAGCTGTAGACATATGAGTTGCTAGGCGATTAACCAATTTCAAAGTGAGATTAGGACCCCAAAAAAAAATAGCACCACAGAGAGAAAGGAAGAACAACAACATAAGTAAGAAAATTTATCCAGGCCACATAAATACATGTGAAGAAGGGGGGTTTTGGTCAAATACATCACACACCTTGGACTCTATATGTACAGCATCAGTGAAGTAAAACTCAGAATCGCAAGCAACCACGTCGTCGCTTCAAGCCATAGCTACTGTGGCCATCAGGAGATGATTCTAATTTATTCATGCGGCAAGCAAAATCTACTCAGCAAAAATCCCTATGAACAAAAAACAAAAACAAAGCATTAGACCTACAAATTACAAATCAAGACACAAACCCAGCAAAGATTAACAAAAGCCCATGCAAACATAGGGAAAGAAGTTTCATTTTCTACCACAATCTCTGGCGACTAACACGAACCCCACTCGCTCACTCTTTCTCTCTATCTCTGCTTTTTCATTTTCTTTTGAAAAATAGAGCGAGACTTGTTTCGCTTGCAAATCTTGGCGAAGCACGATATCAGAACTTTAGATCTGATGAAGCTAGCCAAGCCATGAAAATGCCCAAAAAGTGAACATGCAACACAAATGGAAAACCCCAAAAACTAAAAATACTAACCCTGAATAAGTCAAAATCGCGAAACCCTAATGCAAGAAAAATGAAAAGGCTACATCTCCCAAAGCTACCGAAGCCACAGTAATGGCACAAAAGCGAACATGCAACACAAATGGAGAAGAGGAAAACCATGAACAAACCCAACTAAAACCCTGTCCCTAGAATATGCATTCAAAGAACCTTCAATCGATAACCAACAAACCCCAAAAAAAAATTTGCAGCCACATTAGCCAAACCAAAAACCATGCAAACCGCAGCAGAGAACATGTATCGAAAAAAGCCATCAAGAACGGAGCCAAACCTTCTCAGAAGGAGCACGAGCTGTGAGCGCTGGACGGATCAGCTACGAACCTAGGCGAGCAGAAGCAAACAAATCGAGAGAGAGAGAGAGAGAGAGAGAGAGAGAGAGAGAGAGTTCTGCGATTGTCGAAGAAGAAGACATGGCGTGGTGGTCTGTCAAATTCGGAGAGAGAGAGGATGGGTATCTTCCTCTGCAGGGGAAACCGTCCCACCCAAATCAAGGACACCTCTCATATTCCCTTCATCCCCTCATGCCACGTACGAGGATGGGTGTCTTCCTCTGCAGGGGAAACCGTCCCACCCAAATCAAGGGCACCTCTCATATTCCCTTCATCCCCTTATGCCACGTACATCACAAAGTGGAAGAAGTAAGTCCAAAAGCAATCCAAAAATTGCCAAGCGAAATCAGACCAAAAGTGGTTCTTATTTAAGAGGTAAGGATATACGTATGTGTATGTATATTAATATGAACATATATATATATATATATGAATATAAATATATAAATATAATATATAATATAATATAGTTGGGCTCGCGAGCTGGCGAGTAAAAAGCTGAGTTTCGATAAGCTCGAGCTCGGCTCGATTATGAAACAAGCTCGGCTCGATTATGAAACGAGCTCAATATTTTAGCTTGTGTCTTGAACTTAGCCGAGTCGAGCCATTGTTGAGTCGAGCTTCGAGCCGCTCGCGAGCGGTTCGGATCGTTTGTAGCCCTACGTATTAATTAAGGGTTGACGGAAGCAAATAATTGTAAAATCATTTTTTAATTACTAGTAGTAAAATATATAGATGAAACTGTCATTACCGTCAAACACACATGTATACATATGAAACCCCCGAGTCTGAGACTCCGAGACCAGCATGCATAAATGGTAAATACATACGATTTGTATATTAGTTTACGGTTAAGATTAATATTCACATTAGTAATATAGTCTTCTTAGCAATTTACAAAATATCAATCTGTTCTTATAATTTATAAAAAAGTTTGAATTTTTTCTTTAAAAGATGGATCCGACAAATTTTTAGGACGGATGTAGTAGTACTATACAAAAATATATCTACTTATTCTCTGTATCTGTGGTTGTATCTAGACTGTAGTTATTAGATATGACCAATGACTAGGGTTGCCAATTTGGTGGATTTGGATTAAATTGGGTAAGTTGTAAGTGAGTTGGATTTTTAGTTAGGCATTAACCCATTTAGGGCCCGTTTGATAAGGCTCTTGCATGTTGGGATTGGATAACCAATCCTATGGGATTATGAAACCTTTGTTTGGTAACCAAAAGTAGTTCGGACTACTAATCCTATGGGATGAATAATCCGGGTAATAGGGGGTATTACTAATACCCCAGACGACTTGGTATTAATAGTCCGATCTCAACTCATTCACATACCAATCCCTTCACATTACCAATTTCTTCTATCAATCCAATCCCATCATCTAATTCCATGTCAAACAAACATAATATTAATAATCCCATCATCTAATCCCATCTCAAACAAACATACTCATTATTAATCCCTTCTCATTACTAATCCCATCTCCTTACGAATTCCAATCCTAATCCCATCTCCTTACGAATCCCATCCATCTATCCCTGTTATCAAACGGGGAACCCATTAGTTATGAGTCTAAGTACCCATACATAACTTGACCCGTCCATTAATCCAATTACAATTTTTTTTTGAATGGTATTTACCCAATTGGTCATGTTCACTGAAATGACTATATTACCACTATACATCTAAATGACTAAAATGCCCATGTTCATTTAAATTATCATATTATCCCTATATACAAAAATGACCAAATTAGTTTTGTGCATTCATTACAGGTCTTACAAAGATGATTCAAACCACAAGTCATGTTTTGGTAAGAAAATCCTGAGTTTTTTTTTTAATTTTTGCGGGCCCATTACGGGTCTTACAAATTAAAAATAATTCAAACAGCAAGTATATATATGTATATATATAGAGTTCCTTTCTCTTAATAACCATCTTAACTTAATAAAATAAGGATCTCCCTTTCCCGATAGAATTTCAATGATCCAAGCCGCTCAATGTGTTCAGAACGTGATTTTAAGGGTATCCGTGAGAAATCAGCAAAAAAAAAAATGACCGGAAAGGCTTCATCCGAGCAGTTTTTGTTTATTTTTTTTATCAAACGGTTTCAAATAAAATTATTCGGTTGAAACCCTTCCGGGTCATTTTTTTTTTTGTTGATTTCACTTGGGTATTCTTAAAATCACATTCTGAACATATTGAGCGGCTCGGATCATCGAAATTCGAATAGAAAATGGGAGAAATGGAAAGGTCCTTATTTTAGTTAAAATAAGGACCTTCTCATTTGAAAATGAATGATATATATATATATATATATATATATATATATATATATATATATATATATTGCGAGTCCATTATGAGTTTTACAAAGATCATTCAAGGCCACAATGAGCCCGTTTCGGTTTGAATTATCTTTATAAGATTTGTAATGGACCCACAAAATAAAAATAAAAAATAAAAAAACTCATGCTTTTCAGCTTGCGCAAACAGGGCCCTTGACACTTGTGCAACAACGTGTGCGAGCGAGAGGAAGTCTCATGTAGGACATTTTGAACTCAATATTCTCTTGATGCCAGTCTGTATTGTTATATACTATTGATAGCTTTGAAAATTATTTTATTTTATCGGTGGCAAATGCAATCAATAGGAAGGGGCGGGGAGGGATGCCGGGTGTTTCCGAGATAGGGGGTGTTTTGTTTAATGGGTTATGTTTGATGGCTTGTTGGGTCATTTAAGTTGACCCAATTAATGTCCAATTGAGACCCATTAATAGATGAGGTAGATGGGTTGAGACTCATTCTAACCCAACTTATAAATGGATTGGATTGGATCAAATTTTAATAGGAAAAATAACGTCCAAGAACGTGTTTTGATAATTAATAATACTCGGCAAGGATATGTTTTCCCATTTTAATAAGTAGATTTGGATTTATTAATAGGTTTGGGTTCAATTTGCCACCCCTACCAATGACTCACCACATTAATTCACATTTGTATGTGTAGTTTCTACCGTGTCTTTTGTTGAGACTCTTATCTTCTTTATTTTGTATTGAAGTATCAATACATAGTTGTATTTATATCATATCTGTGTTTATATCTGTGTCCTTATCCTTAGTTCTTCTATATGACCATTAACCGACCACATTAATTGTGCGTAAGAATTAACAGCTAGCAATTGCCGGCCAGAATAAAATGGCTAGTATTTCAGTTCTGATCAATTAATAGTTGACTTAGCTATCTCTGTCTCTTCTTCGCGAAGCCGGACGGCTCATCATCCATCTTGTTCAAAGGCGCCGGCTGCCGCAAATGTTTTTATAATCATCCACAAAGTTTTTAAAATTTCACTTTGGCTCTCAAATTTTATCAATTGTTTTATTTCTCCTCTAAAGTTGTGCATGTGTGTGTGTGTATATATATACACACATATAGTATATAAGAAAATCAAATCATTGTTGTCCCCTAAAATATTTGATATGTTGGATTTGAAACAGAGTTTATAAGTTGGCCAGTAAAAGTTTAGAAGAAGAAAATGTTATAATACATACCCATACTATTAGTGAATGTTATACTTTTTTTTTATGGTTAAGGGTGCATAGAGTGTGTACCGTAAGTATTATGCCTATTAGGGTAAAATATTACCCATGTTTTTATTAAATGTTATGAAGTGCATATTGTATACCCAAAATGAGAACATGTATTGTAGCTTCATAACCAATAACATGTTAAAACTAAGTACTATTTTAGCTAAAGAATAGGCATATACAGTGGGTAAATTTTCTGATTAGGTTATTGAACTTCACTTATATGAGCTCACCACTTGAGGACGGTGATAGGGATCATGAAAGAGCAATGTGGCATTTTTGGCTATTAAAGGTGGTGGTGTACTATGTGTGATTAGTAGCGAGACCAGGATTTTAACTTTGGGAGGCCAGCTTAAAAGAGATATATATATATTTTTTTTGGGTAAGTAAAGTTTTATTCACAACAAACAAGATACAAAATCAAAGGGGCATCCCCCAGTGAACCAAGCAAAAAAATTGCTCAAAAGAACACTCTACAACTTAAAAGACAACTAATCCAAAATCAGCAACTATACAAGCTACTTGCTAATACTAGAGTCAAAAATACGAGTAGAGAAGCGCCAACGAGAGCAAAGAGCCAAATTAACTCCTATTCTCTTCACTCCTCTCCAAGAACTGATACAAGCTCTAACCTCTGTACAAATCTGAGCTTCCAAACCCCGCACATCCAAGCCTCTATGGTGTTGGAAAATACGTTTGTTACACTCTCCCCAAACATGATAAATCGTAGCAGCAAAAACCACTTTAGCCACAAGATTCAAGAAAAGAGTGCCAGTATGGTGTTGAACCATCCAATCTACCACCTGTGAAAGAACAAAGAGGCTGCAAAAGGAACTACACTTCATTTGCAACAAGGTCCACAACTGAGATGAAAAAGGGCACTGAAAAAATAGATGCTCATGAGATTCCACAGCAGTTGAACACAACACACATTGGTTGTCCACCAAGACTCCCCACTGCTGCAACCTATCCTTTGTGGAAAGCCTACCCAGGATGGTCAACCATTGCACAATAGCCCACCTAGGAACTGCATGCTTGTGCCACACTACTGTAGCCCAAGGGACCAGAGGTTTAGGCCTTCTGAATGCATTCCAAGCAGACTGAACAGAAAATCTACCATTGGCATTTAAGTTCCAAATAATAGAGTCTTCCCTGACAGTATTAGGAAGAAAAGAAACCGGAGTATGCTCAATAATCTCTCTAGTGACTGTATTCCTCCCTCTGGGCCAAAGCCAGTGATCATCAACAATAATAGAAGCCACTTTAGCCTGTAGATTCCTACCCAAATTATAAGTCACTCGGGCACCAAATCTAGCAAGTAGTGGACCCAACGGGTGCCAATTATCTAACCACAAGAAAGTTTGATTTCCGTTACCCACCTGGTGAGTAATCCAAGGCTGCACAAAAGACCTTAGATTGAAAATTTTCCTGATTGTCCAAGATACAGAGTTAGGGACAGTCATATTCCACATGCATTTATCCTTTATAATGTAAGTATGAACCCATTTAATCCATAAAGTATCAGTTTTCAAAGCAAGGGCCCATAAAAGCTTCGTCATGGAAGCCCTATTCCAATCTTTTAACACGCGAAAACCAAACCACCCTCTTCTTTTGGGACACAAACATCAGCCCAAGCCACTTTAGCACCCACACTTTTCAACTCCTCACCTGACCAAAAGAAAGATCGCACCATCTTCTCCACCCCTTTAAGAACTTTTTGAGGCAAAATGAAGATTGAACTCCAATAAATTTGGGTACTAAACAAAACTGAATTGATGAGCTGTGCCTGCCTCCATAGGAAAGCAGTTTATTAGCCCAAGATTGAATGCGACCAAGAATTTTATCTAAAGCACTTGACAATCAATGGCATGCAGCCTAGTGGTAATAAGAGGAACCCCCAAATATCGAATAGGCAATACTCCTTCAGGCACAGCTAGAATTTGAGAAAGGATCTGCTTTGTGACATCATTAACCCCAGCATGAAACACACTGCTCTTTTGGAGGTTTGGTTTTAAGCCAGAAACTGAATAAAAGTCTAGTTACAAATCGCTAACAAGCTGAAAAGATTGGAATCAGCCCCACTCAAGATGAAAAGATCATCAGCAAAGATAATATGAGAAAGTTGTAACTCCCCACATCTAGGGTGGAAAGAGAAGCCCCTAGCATCAATCCGTTGTTGCAACATAGAGGAAAAACCCTCCATAACAAGGAGGAACAAATAGGGGGAGAGAGGATCACCTTGCCGTAAACCCCTTTTTATCAGAACATATACTTGATATCACAATGTTTTTTCTTTTCGATTCACTACATTTGTACATTAAAATGATTCGTTTGGTTGATTCAACTGTCACATGATTATTTTTTATTTATAAAAGAAATTGAGAGATGAGAATGTAAATTAAATAGCTAGGTTTTTTTTATCAAATCGGACCAAAATTATTAAGATTATAAGTAGCTATACACGAATAATTATCAATAATGTTCAAAATCAGGTATGTGCAAAATAAAAATTTTAAAACTTGAATACTCGGGGAGCTGAGGCCGAGGCCCCCTGGACCCCAACATAGTTCCACCCTTGTGTGTGATGGAGTTTTTGGTGGTTCACTCTTTGTGAATTTGTTTTGCGCCACTCGTTTCGGTGTATTAGTAGGATAACATTGTTCCAAAAGAGGTAACGTGTAAACATTTAAAAGCACATTTCTGTTAACAAAAGTGATGAGACAAGTCTAACAGGGAAAATCAATCTCATTCAGAAACTTGACGGGCGGTTCCTATTATTTTCAAAACCTCAAGGTAGGTCAATGTAATTTACCCAAGTTCTTCTGTAATATCATAAGTATACTCATTACGAAGTAGAGAGAGATTCTTGGATAGCATTCTTTTCTAAAATTCAGTATTCAGGTCAACTTACGTACAACTCGACTAATCTTATAGATCAATTTCACATCTGCTATTGGAAGTCCCAATTGAAGCCATAGTAAAGGTCTATTGGACTAGTCTAAATAGAGTTGATAATACTTTAGATATTTTGAATTTAGAGACCTGAACATGAAATAAATCTTAGGTTGCAAGTTTTGATTAAAAGGTCAACCTCTTAGGGTACGTTAAAAGATTTCTACTTAAAAATCTATCTATATCATAATATATTATGAAACAAATCCCATACATTTTGAAAATATTAAACTTCTCGAGTAACCTGATGAAGAACTTATATTACCAGTATAATTCATATATTAGTCCCATTTTTTATTTTCAATGAGTAAAAATTTATTATTACTAATTTTTTCATTGTTATTACTGTGATGTCTAATAATAATTGCAAGAAATCCTTGGCGGCACAAGTTCAATAAGCACTAGTATATGTATATATGAAAACATGTGTGTGTATCTATGTAATGTAATAAAGTACTAGACAATTTTGAATTCCGTATAAATCCGACCCTCTATTTCTAATCTTATGGCTAAGATGCGACAAAAACTTTTTATGAAAATAATGAGATGACAGATCAAATAGTATTGCTTAAAGATGACACTAAAAGTAGAAATAGAAATTCTAAAAAGATTTTCTTGTTACTTTAATATCAGTTTCAAACAAAAAGTGACATTGAAAGGAGCAATTATTTTTGCAGCTACTTTCATAACCGTGATAAAAGTTACAAACATCTCACTTTATAGAGCCCTACTTTTGGTACCGATGGGGTGGTGTAGATACTTTGTACAATGCCGTGTGGGGCCATTACGGATTTCACATAATAATTTGATTCGTGGATAAATTTTAAAATATTTGTTCAAGTGGCTTAGTATGAAATCAGTTGAATTACATATGTATAAATATTTGATCGAATCTTCCAATTTTTCATTTAGAAATTAGCATAAATGATGAATGAAAAGTTAGAAGATTGGATTAAGTACTTACATATATCTAATTGAGCTGATTATTAATAAGGCCACTTGAAAAAATATTTTAAAATTTATCAAACGAATTGAATTATTTGTGTGAGACCCTTATTGAGCCATACACGACGATGTACGCCATATGTACACCACCCCATTGGTATCCCTAGCATAATGCCACTTTATAACATAAACGACATTAAAAATCAACCCTTCCTTTTCATATTTCACTTTTTAAAAGTGACATCTCTTTTAGAATTTTTAGTGTCTGTCTTTAGGCATTATTGTTACTTTCTGTTTTTTTTTTTTGGGATAGAAGACAAATAAGATGTTGATTAAAACCGTCATCTAAACTTTTAATTATGCATAGAAAAGATGATGGTTTGAAGTGCTTACCATTATAATCACATTTTATGATGTAGTGCAATTTCCTTTTATGAAACTAATTGCAAGAAGACAACACGAAAAACATTTGATTAAGACGTACTCCCTCTTTGAACAAACGAATTTGAGAATTAATCTTGATTTTCTTTAGTTCATAACAACCACATTGCCCTAAGGCTTACAACAGATATAAATAGGGTGGAAGAAACCCTAATTAATCAAAGGAAATACAAAAACTATCAAAAAAGAAAATTTGTAATATGATTAGGAAATCAAATACTAGAGAGAAATATACGATCGGCAAAACAGACGGCAACAAAAATGGAATTTTCTATCAAAAGTTATTAACTATCTAAATATTTCTATAAACGGCAAAATAGGCCTTTTTGAAGGCTAACAAAATTACTATAAATAGAATTTTCTATCAAAAGTAATTGTCATCTTTATTCATTATTGTTTTAGTGTCTATTTTCTTATTCAATCAAACCGACGGCTAGAATATTTTTAAATAAAAAACTTGAATATTTGAATCTTCCCTTTTTGATCGACTTGCTATTTTTAAATTGTTCATATTTTTTAATGTATAATGTTCTTTAAGATTTGATAAATTTTATATAATGGAACCAATTGGGATCTATCAAACAAGATTCATATTGTAAATTTTTTAATATTTATATTGAAAGATACGTGAAATGTTAAATGATGCTATTGTCAAATAACATATGTAAAAATTTGACTTTCGATTTAAAGTTAAGGATTAAGATGCGACTAAATTCTTTTATAAATCATAGCCTTCTTTTCCTCTTTCAGTACATCTAAAAGCTAAGATGGCCCGCCTCCCTCTCTCTTTCCATTTTCATGTACTCAATTTTGATTTGGTCCAGATTGGTTTCCTTTCCTCTCCCTCGGGAATACGTTATGCAAAGAATATAAAATAAAAAACTTTTAATTGGGAACCCAAAACAAAATAAAATATACAAAAAAAAAAAAAGGGTTTGGATTGAAAAAAAATTATTGATAACTCAAAGCAAAACCTCCAAAAGATTACTGTCTAAGAAGGTCGATCACTAGGTTCTAAATCTTTACCAACGATGTGTATTGGAACTTTTTTCAAAAAAAAATAAGACAATTTTTTTTTAATGTCAAGTGCGTTTAGACACGGGCAATTTTTACTTCATTTATATGGGGGCATTTATGTTAATATAATTATGATCAATTAGATTTGATTTTGGTTCGGGGTTGTATAAAATTGAACTTGAACTGAAACCCTTCAATTGTTTTAGAATAGAAATCAAAACTGAACCCACGTATGTGATAAAAACCTTTACAATCGATGCGGATCATTTTGGGTATCAATCGATTCTGATGGAATTGTTATCCCTCGCACTAGTTTATATACATATACATTCAATTATGTGTTTAATTTCATTTCAAAAAATAGAAAAATTGTGTTTAATAAACTTCTACATAAAAAGGGAAAGTCTACTCACACTCCCATTTGTACAACCCAATGTACAACCGATTTGTCATATTAGCATATAGGTTCTATCATTTTAATGATTGAAAGTGTTCATATCATAGACCACATTAGAATTATTGGTCACGCCAAAATTTATATTTTATCTGATTTTGATAAATACATAATTAGAACACATTTAGCTTCTATGTGAGTTACTTATTTTTTTTCTATTTTGATGATGCATTTATCGGCATTCTATAAACATGAACTTTTGTGTTCTTATTATTTTTCAAAACAATATTATGATGACCACATTGTGGATACTCGATATCATATGATGTGCCAGCATTGTATTGGTAAAATATGCTCCTCTACATGACATGTCACGTACACAATTTACCCATAAATGTTTTGATACATTACATAATGTCCAAATGGAGTCATTAAAGTATTAGTGTTATTTTCGATGTGCTCTGTAAGGTGAATGTTTTTGATCATCAAAGCTATGAAGCTTATATATTAATGTGACAAATCGGTCATAAGTTTGGTTGTAAGAAATGAGAGTTCTAGTAGGGATATTCCAAAACAAAAGAGAGTAAAAACTATCGTGGGAAGCCATTCGAAACAAATATCCCAAGGTTCAATGGTCTTCTCTTGTTTGGTTCACTAATAACGTTCCAAAGTGAGCATTTATACTTTGGATTATCTGTCTTAAGAAGCTTCCGACAAAAGATAGACTTAGGAGATGGGGTATGCAAATAGACCCTCTATGCATTCTTTGCTCATAGAAAGAAAAAATTGTTTCTCGCCTATTTTTTAACTGCATTTTATTCTAGATTAATATGGGAATCTATTCTCAACAAATTTCAAATTCTTCGACCAACTTGTGGATAGGAGAATGAGCTGAATTCTACCATTAATTCTGCAAAGGGAATTCATTCCGTGCTCTTGTGTTCAAGCTTTCGCTTGCTGCTGGGGTATACTTCATTTGACTTGAGAGGAACTCGTGTTTTTGGAGGGAATCCTAAGAATCAAGACTGTATTTTAGCTTATAGTAGAAAATATGAGACTTAGAATTTGTACATGAAGAAACATCCATAAAATTGTGGAGAACCAAGGATTATGTGATCTTTGGTGCATTTTTGCTAGTTTGCTAGGGAATACTACCCCTTTGGGTTTTGATTATGGTAGTTTATAATAGGTTCTCTACTTCTCGTTGTAAAGTTGTTTTTTAAGGGGTTCTCCCCTGGATTTTAGTTTGGTTGGCTATAAACGCATCATTTACCAAAAAAAAAACTATCAAAATCACCCTAAGTTTTTTTTATAAATTATAGATTGCGCCTCATGTTTGGGAAATTACAAACTACTGCATGTCGCATAACAAATTAGTCTATTGTTTTGATGTAGCCGCTCAGAAGTTCAATAATATTTTTCTAACATCATCAAATCCTACTTACAATGGATCGCATTGTCTTTTTGCAGAAGTGTGAAAATAAACTTTTATAGACTCAAAGATGTTGGTTCACTGTTATTATGATTAGATGATGTTAGACAAATTTATCGAATTTCTTAGTGGCTACATTAAGACAAGGAAGTAATTTGTTATGACACGGCACATATTTTGTAATTTTCCAAACATGAGAGGGTATTATGTAATTTAGAGAAACCTTGAGGGTTGGTCTTGATAATTTACCACACACACACAAAAAAAAAAAAAAAAAAAAAACCCTACTAGAATGATGTACGTTGATCTGGGAACTTTCGTGGTCCGCATCAAAAAGTAGAGTAGACCAAACCACACGCAATTGATTCATTCTCCAATAGTTTCCCGCGGAAACAAAAAATCCCCATCTTTTTCTTTGAGTCTGAAATTGCCATAGCTTCCTAGAACAAACCCAATAATATAGTGCTCCACTTCATTTCTTCAATTTGGTTTCTCATTTGAAGCTTCCAATCCATGCTGATCTCAGAGTAGAAGTGGTTTCCTTTAATATTACGTAGTAAGTAGTTGAGAATTGGAACATGTCTTTGAACCAATGCGCGTGTAAAAGCCAAAGTCAAAGGATTAAATAGACAGAGATCCAAGTCCATGTTCAAAGATGTTGCCTGAGAAAGATCAAACAGCCGAATTTTGTAACAGGTGTCATGGGGTATATATTTGATATGTACATGAATATTAGTAATACGTAAATTTTAGGACTTGGGTTCTTCTGAATCAGATGTTTCTGTTTCTGGGTATCTCTGTTTCCTGCCAAAGATTGTAGTTTTTTTTCTATTTTTTGCCGATATTCAATAAATTTTCCAGCTCGGTCTGCTCTCTCTCTCTCTCTCTCTCTCTGTGTGTCGGGTTTGTGTTACTTTAATCCACCTCTTCTCATTTTAATCTAATTAACTCGACTACTGCTTACTACTTTTAAGTCTGTTTCTGGGGGAGTTCTGTTCTTTGAGAGTTGAAATATTTGGGGGTTTGTGGTTCTGGGAGTTTGTTGTGGGTGGTTTTCCTTGAAGGAGTTTCATTTTCTATTGAGAAAGTTGGTTTGATTTCATTTCTGGATCTGGATTTGGATTCGGGAAGAGTTTGTGGAATCGCACATACACTAGTCTAAATTTGGAGAGATGAAACATACTGGGAGAAGGAGGAGGCTGCATTTTAGCAAGATCTATTCATTTAGATGTGGGAAAACACCTGTGGATGATGATCATTCACAGATTGGGGGACCTGGGTTCTCAAGGGTAGTTTATTGCAATGAACCAGGTGGCTTTGAGGCTTCGATTCGCAATTATGTTGGTAATTATGTGAGGAGTACAAAGTACACTGCTGCAAGTTTCTTGCCCAAGGCCTTGTTTGAGCAGTTCAGAAGGGTTGCCAATTTCTACTTCCTCGTCATCGGCGTCTTGGCCTTCACTCCCCTTGCTCCTTATAATGCTGTCAGTGCTATTCTCCCTCTGGTTGTAATTGTTGGGGCCACCATGATCAAGGAAGGCATTGAGGATTGGCAGCGGAAAAAGCAGGTATTCCTCTCAGTTATATGCTTTCCTGTTTTCACATTAAGGATAAAATTTTGCGATATAATCTCCAAAATGGGGTTTTCAGAAGGTTTCACAATCAGGATTAAACAATTTTTTTAGCACTTTTCTTGTGAAAAGAACCCCTTTTTTGGGAAAATATTGACAAAAGTTATTTTTATGTTCTTGAAAAACTTAAGCAAGATGATCTGAAAATGATGATTATTTGCATCCAGTGTGAGTGTTCTTAATTTTTCATCTCATTTAACTTCGGAATATTCCGGGAAATTTACTTACGGATTAGTTTGTGATGATTAGTGGTAACAAAATGGTTGGACTAACACGCAATACGACTATGTTTTATCTATGTAATCCCCAATCGGAATCGTTATTGATTTTGAAGAATGGTCTTGGCTAAACAAAATTTTCTTATGCTGCTTTGGGCCACTTTTCACCAGAGAATCAGTGATTGTTTTTTTCTTGTTGATAGAAATGGTTATTCTAACCATCAAGCTGTATATGATCCAAAGTCCAAACATTCTCGCTGGTGAATGAAATCGCTTACTATCATGACCTCAAAATCTTTTTGCAAGAGTGCAGTATATTGCTGGTTAGCTGGAATCACCAGAAAATTACTTTTGTTTGTCAAATCTTTGTATCAAGTTGTATAACTTGGTATTTGCTTCATGCTTATGGCAAAAGTTATTTACCAGACACTCTTGTCATTTTCCAAAGAAAGTGATAATATGGTACTTTGCAAGGATCACATATGCTCCATTGTTATACTGATTCTACTAATTCTTCAGGATATCGCAGTGAACAATCGAAAGGTTAAAGTGCATCGTGGTGATGGAGTTTTTGAGCCTACTCAATGGAGGAATCTCAGAGTAGGAGATATAGTGAAGGTGGAGAAGGATGAGTTCTTTCCAGCAGATCTTGTCTTGCTTTCATCCAGTTATGATGATTCAATTTGTTATGTTGAAACCATGAACCTTGATGGGGAAACAAATTTGAAACTAAAACAAGCAGTAGAGGTCACTTCATTTTTACATGAGGATTCTAACTTCAAGGATTTTAAGGCCCTTGTCAGATGTGAAGATCCAAATGCAAATTTGTATTCTTTTGTTGGGAGTATGGAATTTGAAGAGCAACAGTTTCCCCTTTCCCCTCAGCAACTTCTCCTTAGAGATTCTAAACTCCGAAATACTGACTACATATATGGTGCTGTTATCTTCACTGGTCCGGATACAAAGGTAATTCAAAACTCCACTGATCCCCCATCGAAGAGAAGCAAAATCGAGAAGAAAATGGATAAAATTATCTACTTCTTATTCGGTGTTCTCTTTACAATCTCTCTTATCGGGTCAATTTATTTTGGCATTACAACTGCTGATGACCTAGAAAATGGTAATATGAAAAGGTGGTATTTGAGACCCGATGATTCTACGATTTTCTATGATCCCAAAAAAGCCCCGCAAGCTGCGCTTCTTCACTTTCTGACGGCAGTGATGTTATATAGCTACTTGATTCCAATCTCCTTGTATGTGTCCATAGAAATCGTCAAAGTAGTTCAGAGTGTCTTTATCAATAATGACATTTGTATGTATTATGAAGAAGCTGACCAACCAGCACATGCTCGCACTTCAAATTTAACTGAGGAATTAGGCCAAGTGGACACAATACTTTCTGATAAGACAGGAACATTGACTTGCAATTCTATGGAGTTTATCAAGTGTTCTGTGGCTGGGACAGCTTATGGCCGCAGTTTTACGGAAGTTGAGAAGGCTATGGCTAGAAGAAAAGGATCTCCATTGCCAAATGGAACAGTAAATGGGAACGTTGATGATTCCTCCGATACAAAGTCGCTCATTAAAGGCTTCAATTTTGAGGATGAAAGGATCGTGAATGGGAATTGGGTTAATGAACCTCGTGCAGACGTCATACAGAAGTTTTCTTCGTTTACTGGCAATATGTCATACGGCCATACCTGAAGTGGATGAAGATACAGGGAATGTTTCGTATGAAGCTGAGTCACCAGATGAGGCAGCTTTTGTGATCGCAGCAAGAGAGCTTGGCTTTGAATTCTGTAAAAGGACTCAAACAAGTGTATCATTGTCTGAATTGGATCCGGTGTCTGGCAGAAAAGTTGAAAGGTTGGTTTCTCTTAAGTTTTTTGCATTCTCTTTTAGTTTTTCATAGTTTTGGTTGACACTTGTAGTTTGGCTTGCATCCTCGCCAAATTATCTGGACACAGCAGCCAGATACAGACTTAGTTTTTTATTTTGAAGAGAGATACAGACTCAGTTCATGGCTTGGGTTTTGTCATAATATCCCTTAACAAATGGACTCAGGTACATGTATCAAGTGAGGCAGCATATTTAGGGGTCACATTTACGAGAAAAGGATCTTATTTTGTTTATTTTGAACTTTTTTTTTATGGGCTTGTCTATTTTAAACTTTTTTTTGGGTAATTAACCATTTTATAAAGCAAACCAACCAAGAACAAAGGAAAATCCCAACATACAACGGGAACTCAGGCAGAACTAACACATACCTAGCTGCCTAGGAAAGGATAGTTGTTTTTGTATTTCAATGTGTTGAGTGTGAAAAAATGGTGTTAGGTATAGTGTCAAAATATTATGCCACATTGCCACAAAAATAGGCCTATAAAAATTATTATGTATCAGACACATACCCCATATCCTTGTCCTGCTGTTACACGTCCAACATGGGTATTTGGTTTCTTATGACTGGTCCATCAACATAGTGCTGCATGCTTATTAGGAAATAGGCTTCGGTAATGTTTTCGGGTGCTGTGTCTTTTCTAAGGATAACGAGAGACACATGATAGATGATGTTTATGCACACGTACAAAGTACGCAAGTTCCTACAAATACTTTTGTGGATGATTGTCATCTACGTAGGCCAAACACAAAACCCTCGGCCAGGTGTCAATAGTGACCTGTTTTGTATACTTAGAAGAGTCCATGTAATGTTGGGAAGAGCACCGGAGCTCTGTTTAGCTTCTGCATTACCTCGGCTTGCTGCTCAGGCTTTCAAGATGGATACCTTGTGAATACTTCCATCTCAAATTTTGAGGGTAACAGAAGTTTAAAAGTTGACCAATTGGAGTTTAAACCTGATTGGCGATGTCTTAGTTTCCAGATTATATCTAGCTGGATAGGTGATGATTGAACTGTGAATTACATGTATACAGACAGATTGATGCATTAACATATCTTTCAAGTTTTGGCATTGCTCTTGCACATCACCCACGTTAATTAACTTGAGTACAATTAAACTTGACGTTAGTACTTTCCTTTTTGCAGGGTGTATAATCTTTTAAATGTCTTAGAATTTAACAGCTCAAGAAAGCGGATGTCTGTAATAGTAAGAGATGAGGAGGGAAAGCTTATACTGCTTTGTAAAGGTGCTGACAGGTTTGTAAATTTACAGCTTCAATCGCCCAAATCTCACAAGCACGGTGAATAGATGTCCCGTATTCTTGGTCCTTTCCTTTCTTGGGATGTCGCGAGAAAATTTTTAGCATTAAAGAGTCAAAGCAAAATTCGTAACTGAGAAGTGTGGGGCAAATTAGTAAATACTGCACTTGACATTGTTTACCGGTACATTAATTGCCCACCTTATAGAGTTGGAATCCCCATAAAGGACCAAGAATATGTTAAAGAGGGAGTGCTTTTGGAACTCTGACACATAGTGGGTGTATTTTTATGTAATCATTCCTTTTTGTTTCGTTCAATGCAGTGTCATGTTTGAAAGGCTTTCCGAACATGGAAGGGAGTTTGAAGACAAAACCAGGGAACATGTGAGTGAATATGCTGATGCAGGTTTGAGGACCTTGATACTTGCTTATCGTGAACTCGAAGAGGAAGAGTACAGAGATTTCAATAAGAAATTTGCAGAGGCCAAGAATTCTGTCAGTGCAGATCGGGAGGAATTGATTGACGAAGTGGCAGATAACATTGAGAAGGGTTTGATTCTTCTTGGTGCAACAGCGGTTGAGGATAAACTTCAAAATGGGGTGAGTTTGAAACTTATCCGATAAGAGTCGTCATAATAAGTTCTTTGCGGAGATTACTAGTGGCAAAATGAAACTAACTTGTTTTAATCGTCTGTATTTGTTAGGTTCCTGAATGTATTGACAAGCTTGCTCAAGCAGGAATAAAGATATGGGTTTTAACTGGAGATAAGATGGAGACAGCCATCAATATTGGGTATGCTTAGTATGAGTTTTCTGATATTACTTATGTGATGTGAGGTGTACTTGTCTCAGCATTTCTGACTGAAAAGTTCAAATTTGCAGTTTCGCTTGTCGTTTGCTTAGACAAAAAATGAAGCAGATAACAATACACTTGGACACACCAGAAATCACATCTCTAGAGAAAGCAGGAGACAAGGGCGCCATTGTCAAGGTAAATTAACGTTTTTTTTTATTTGTTTAAATAGCAATTCAGAGATTTTAAAAAAATGTGGATGGCTTGAACAGTCTGGTGAGAAAATTGTCTTGTACTGATGACTGAAAATTATGTGACAATTGTGATATGCTGTAAAAATTAGATACTTATGGTATCAATATATTCCTCTGTAACATACACTGTTTTCTTACTTGCGTAGTTCCACCAGGGTAATTTTAAGCACCTCTCTCAAACATTTCAAGCCAGGAAGCCTTTTCAATCATGCTGGGTTAGATGGACATAGCTAGTCCTTCTTTCTGCTCTTCATAGGGGCATGGTTTCAAGATTTCCGAGCAACCAAGTTTAGTCCTTTGCGACATGAGCAAATCTCTTTAGTCCTTTGTGACAATGTAATTTTTATGAACTTGAATCATATTAGTCATTGGGAATGCAACCAGTTGATTTGGTTGCATATTGACCAAATGAATTAGTCATTGTCAGAGGTTGTGGCATTTTGGGGCATAACATATATTATTGCAGAAATGGCTACTAGTTTCTTGTTCTTAGCCATAACAAAAAAATCCACATGTTAGATGGGGTTCCTTACTTGCTTTTGTTGCCTGGGCCTGAATGTATGTATTGGAATGGATTCATAAGATTTCCACGATCCCTGATAGGAAAACTGGCAATATCGGAATGGACTCACAAGATTCCACATTCCCTGGCAATATATCTTCTTTCTTTTTTGATATCCTAATGTGCATTCTTTAGCCTTTGACATTAAGTCTCATGGTATTGGAAACTGCCAAATGAGCAATGACATTGTGTTAATCATCTCAGACATGGATAAATATTACTCCCTCCATCCCATTTTCTTTATTCATTTTTTTAGTCGCGCCTTTAGTCGATCAACAAATGAGATACTCTCGTGGACGATTTTCCATATTGTTTTCACCACTCAAAATATTTTTGTTCTTCTGATTGGTGAAGTTGCTTGATAATTTATTTACAAAAGTATGTTAGCTGTTTCTCTTATTAAAGGTAAAGGCGCAACTATAGCAAACAGAAAAAAATAAAATAAAATGAGGCTATCGTATTTACGACATTAACAGGTATTTTGATTTTGTCCTCTAGGCTTCAAAAGAGAGTGTTCGTCGCCAGATAAGTGAAGGGAAGGCTCAACTTACTGCATCGAGAGGAAGCTCTCATGGATTTGCTTTGATCATTGATGGGAAATCACTTGTGTACGCTCTGGGGGAAGACATGAAAACGTTGTTTTTTGAACTTGCAGTTGCCTGCGCATCTGTTATTTGCTGCCGTTCATCACCGAAACAGAAGGCACTGGTGAGTTGTCCATATTTATTCCTTCCTATGTTTTCCCTGTTATTCTCTTTAATCCAATTTAGGTTTAGAGAGGAATGGTTAATTCCCTAAATAACTGATACCCGGATAAACAGGTCACTAGGCTTGTTAAAGACGGAACCGGGAAGACAACATTAGCAATTGGTGACGGTGCTAATGATGTGGGGATGCTTCAAGAAGCTGACATTGGGGTTGGAATCAGTGGCGTTGAAGGAATGCAGGTGATCAATCAAAACAACAGCTGAATGTGTTCGGATCTATTGCCAATGTGAAAATGCTTCAATTGCTTTTCTTTGGTCCTCTTCTTCTGAGACCTCTATCTATTTTCCAAATCTCAGGCGGTCATGTCAAGTGATGTTGCAATTGCTCAGTTCAGATTTTTGGAGCGGTTGCTACTGGTGCATGGACATTGGTGTTACAGAAGGATATCGACAATGGTACTAATTTTTCATCCCGAACATATACTCCGACTGTTTTATCTTTCTTGTTTCAGTTAACATATTGGTCAAAATTCTGCTGGTTTGAAATTTCTAAATGGTTGGAAGTCTAAACTGGTTTCTACATTTAACAAAAATGATTAAATTTCATAACCATCTTAACACTCATTTGACATATTTCTCCTGGTGGCAGATATGCTACTTCTTTTATAAGAATGTGACGTTTGGTGCCACGGTCTTCCTGTACGAAGCACATGCATCTTTCTCCGGGCAACCCGTGTACAATGATTGGTTTTTGTCTCTATACAATATCCTCTTCACATCACTTCCTGTTGTTGCTTTGGGAGTGTTTGACCAGGATGTATCTGCTCGCCTTTGTCTGAAGGTATGACTCGTTTTTTTTTTGTTGTTGCAATTTTCAGTTCAAGATGTGGTTTGTTTATCAGAGATAACAGTTCCAGACTGCTCTTTAAGAAGGAACACAATAAGTTTTAAAGGAGTCCGGTTTAAGAATCCTCTTCATTCGTGGTTTAATAATCGTTGATGGTACACCAAAATGTTTTGGTCTATGTTGTCCCAAAATTGAGTTGTGGTAAATATTTTAGATACACTGGTAAGTATTCCATATGGAGTGGTAAAAATTCCAAAGCAGTGGTAAGTGTTCTATATCTGGAATAATTGCCATTGCACTGGAATAGTTTCCACTCCATATGAAATACTTATCATAAAATCTGGAATGCTTAACCACAACTCACTTTTAGGATAACATACACCAAAACATTTTGGTGTTGTACCACAGAAAAGTCCTCCATAATACTAATGAGTTAGCCAACTGTTTTGTGGCTTTTTGGGCATCACATCAGTGGCTTTGTTGGTGTTTCTATCAACATGATGATAAAACGTCTCTAAGAGTCGAAGCTGCTACTGAAATAATTAAGTAGTTCCAACACTTGGATTGCATTCGAAGAAGTCCTGAATCTGTTTCCGAAGTAGGATTCGAGTCAACTACATAAGACCCTTGAGTTCAGTTGTGCCCTAGTACTAACATATTCCAAAATGTAGAACGGATGTGGACTCAAATACTTAAAACTTACTTATATTTATGGCAATCTCGATGCCAATAACAACCAGGAATGCTACAGACCAGCAAAACTTCACATAGAAGTGCCTAGAATGCAAGTATGGTAGCAATGCATTCATCCTTCTCGTATACATATAAAATGAGCAAATGTGCCTTCTATAATAGTCTATACGCTATATAAGACAGGATTTCATGTTGTAAACTAGATTAAAAAATGACAATACACTTCCTGTTCGTGGAGTCTGAAGGTTTTACCAGCATACTAGATACTTTTAGAAATATAAACCGTGTTTTGTATTTCTTTCCATCATTTTTTTTATCGGCCCTGCAAAAATACACTTCGTGGATTTTGGGTTTTGTTCCTTTATCTTTGTTGCCTCACTACATGTTCCCATTTGGCAGTTCCCCTTGTTGTACCAACAAGGTGTGAAGAATGTCCTCTTCAGCTGGCGCCGAATTCTGGGCTGGATGTTCAACGGGCTTTGCAGTGCGGTCATCATCTTCTTCTTCTGCACCAGGGCATTGGACCCACAGGCCTTCAACAGCGACGGAAAAGTAGCCGGGTACCAAATAGTTGGGGCCACAATGTACACTTGTGTTGTTTGCGTTGTGAATTTCCAGATGGCCCTAGCGGTTACCTACTTCACCTTGATCCAACACATCGTGATCTGGGGTGGTATTTCTCTCTGGTTCCTTTTTCTGTTCTTATACGGATCCATGTCTCCCGATGTTTCTACCACTGCTTACAAAGTACTGGTTGAGAGCCTCGCACCAGCACCCGCTTTCTGGTTAAACATACTCTTTGTTGCGCTCGCGGCTCTTATCCCCTACTACTCATATTCGGCAATTCAGATGCGCTTTTTCCCGATGTACCACGAGAAGATACGGTGGATGAGCAAGGAGGGTGGTCGATCAGACGACCCTGAGCACGGCAATACTATGCGACAGGGGTCTATAGGACTCACAACCATGGGGTCTGGCGCAGGTGTCCAAGAAAGAAATCACAGTATGGAAGCTAGCTTTCAATTCCGTAGATAGTAAATCTAGTGAACTGTTCTCGACTGTTGATAGTATCCGTATGTACAGAAAGTATACAGAAAATATACTTATCACCTGTACCATATGTTTTTGGACAGGAATCAAATAGCTCCACGTCGAAAAATTTTGATTCTTGCCCTTACGAGGCTACAATTTATTCGTTCGTTCTTCATTTGTTCATTCCGTACCAGTTCCGGTATTTACCTCGGATCGGTCGAGAAATTCTTGTAATAAATGGCACTGCCACTCTTCTTTCTTGTTAGTATAATAATAAAAAAGAAATTTTGGTCAATCTAGAACTTCCCTTTTCATGGTTTTTATAGGCCTGTACATTTCTGCTGTTTGATTTCAAAGTAAGCTAACGTTAAGTAGTTGATACTAAAGAGTAAATTGGAATTGTTCCCCGATTTTGCAGATGGGAAGGAAGCGCACCATCCAAGTTAGGAAACCAATAGGAAACAAATTGATATCATCCGAGGATTTAAAGAGGGATACAGGGTGAAGGAATCGCTCACCACTCAAAAGAATCCACCTAAAAGATACATAAACGATGAACAAGAAGTAAATATACTTCTCACTAGTCAAAGACTATTTTAATTAATTCAACACTCATTTCATTCATAGCAACAGAATTTATCTATCTTCTACATATTATGTAGTTCATCAATCGTACCAAGAATGAAGTCGATCTGGTATTGCTACACATTTGATCGGACGATAATTATTGTGGGGGCTCTGATCCGGTTAATTCGTGACTAGCTCCCTATCCTCTTCTTCGTCCTGCAAAACGAGGCACGACTACAGACCACATCGGAGGTCCTCCGAAATGGCCCTCCGGTGCAAGAATCAGTACAGCTTTCAAGGGAAGAGGAAAACCAAGAACTAGGGTTTTAGAGATAGATAACCGTACCTTTTCCAGGAGGCATAACGGTCTATTTATAGGAATCCCGTAGCTTGGCTTCCAAGATTGCACCAACGCTTAACACGTGTCGGCTGACCTTGCTCATACGTCACCACAGGGTTTCGTAACCGCATGGGTAGTGAGTTGGCACCTTCACGTGCCCTCACGCCAGTCCTGGTAACCGCTCGGATGACGTCACGACCAACGTCACGGTTGAGGCCGTTATTACCACGTGGATGAGCTGGAGGCATGGCCCACGCTCGTTCAACACCGAGCGTGAAGCCGATGATTAACGGTTTAGACGAGACCATCCCAACCAATAGGAGGGAGAAAGGGTGTCGATGAACGACCGTCGGCCTAGCCGAGCCTTGTATTAGAATTGCAGGAGCGGATCAGGTTCTGAGAATAATAAAATGGCGCGACTCATTACGCACG